>CM053026.1:505163642-505763642 GCA_028564925.1 Lithobates sylvaticus
CGGTGTGGTATGTAGTGGTCAGTGTGGTGTGGTGTGTGGTATGTAGTGGTCAGTGGGTAGTGTAGTTTGTGTAGTAGTGGTCAGTATAGGATTCAGGTAGGTTAGTGTGTAGTGGTCGGTGTGGTTTGTAGTGTAGTGGTCAGTGTGGTTTGTAGTGTAGTGGTCAGTGTGGTGTGTAGTGGTCAGTGTGGTGTGTGGTTTGTAGTGGTCAGTGTGGTATGTAGTGTAGTGGTCAGTGTGGTATGTAGTGTAGTGGTCAGTGTGGTGTGGAATGTAGTGGTCAGTGTGGCATGTAGTGTAGTGGTCAGTGTGGTGTGGCATGTAGTGTAGTGGTCAGTGTGGTGTGGCATGTAGTGTAGTGGTCAGTGTGGTGTGGTTTGTAGTGTAGTGGTCAGTGTGGTTTGTAGTGCAGTGGTCAGTGTGGTTTGTAGTGTAGTGGTCAGTGTGGTTTGTAGTGTAGTGGTCAGTGTGGTTTGTAGTGTAGTGGTCAGTGTGGTATGTAGTGTAGTGGTCAGTGTGGCATGTAGTGTAGTGGTCGGTGTGGTATGTAGTGTAGTGTGGTGTGTAGTGGTCAGTGTGGTGTGTAGTGGTCAGTGTGGTGTGTAGTGGTCGGTGTGGTATGTAGTGTAGTGGTCAGTGTGGTGTGTGGTGTGTAGTGGTCAGTGTGGTGTGGTATGTAGTGTAGTGGTCAGTGCGGTATGTAGTGTAGTGCACACAGGGGCCCCAGTGCACTGTATTGCCCGGGGGCCTATAATGCTCTTAAGATGGCCCTGCCCAAGAGGGATGAATGTGAGATAGTCCTGCAGAGCCCAATCTCAATTCCTATAGATAATGGATCATGTAAACATGTGCAGGGAGAGGGCTGATGCTCAATGCATGGACTTCTATAACGGGTCACTTCATGAATGCAGTCACAATAGTAAATACCTCGTGGATATTTGGCTGTAATCAGCTCTCATAGAGTAGACCTAAAAGTGCATGGGGATTTTCGTAGATCGTAAGTCCCGAACGACAGGTAAACTTAACGGTACCTGATAGTGCCCCAGTGCCTGCGTTAGTGCTGATGCTGATGCTGGATATCCTTGTGCTCTCCGTCCTCCATCGAAAATTGTATCCATATATTCTACCTGTCCACAACACCATAAAGACAGCATCTGTCTTTATGGTGTTGTGGACAGGTAGAATATATGGATACAATTTTCATTACATATCTTTATGTTTTTTCTGCTTCTTGAACCATTACATTCATTCTGACTATACCTGGCTTTCTACCATACAATACTAAGAGATTAGTCCCATCCCGGAATCGTGATGCCTGACATCCCTCCTGCTAATTCTTTCGGTACATGTTACATATATGGAATTGTTATCATATTCTATATACGCCCCTGCTAACATTTAACCCTGGTAGAATTAATAGGGCGCATAATCTGATCCTATGATATACATACCTGGGGATATCTATGTTCACACTTAACAGAATGCAGAGTTTTGCTTTCATTATATACCCGTAATCTAAGTTAATTTATTTTGCTGATTAATTTATGCAATGTGCATCTTGTCTGGTGTTTAGTTCCCCACTACCCCCTTTTTCCCGCCCACTGTGCCCTCAATAAGCTGCCTCCTTTCTATTTTTTCATTCATTTTTCCACTTCTTCCCGTTGCTTTACATCATGCCCCCACGTATCAATGATTGCCGTTTGTCATGTTTTGAGTAGCACTAACACAATGGAGACCGTGCACGGACAACACCGCTGAACATACTGTCCCTTTAAAGAGATTTTAAATGGGTTGGATTCTTACGTAGCACTGTGCTATAAGAAGGGACGACGCAAGATCCACCCACACGTCCAGATGAAGCTACGCTACTTCTATAGCGAAGCGCGTTGACGTCATCGCCGCCACACATCCCGGAAGTCAGCCCCGGCCGGGTTTGAGACGGAGGGGACGCTGAGAAACTCGATGGAGGACGGAGAGCACAAGGATATCCAGCATCAGCATCAGCACTAACGCAGGCACTGGGGCACTATCAGGTACCGTTAAGTTTACCTGTCGTTCGGGACTTACGATCTACGAAAATCCCCATGCACTTTTAGGTCTACTCTATGAGAGTGTCACGTACCTTATAGCGGAGTCTGGATGCTGGGGGTGGCCTTGTGCACGGTTCCGGTCCCAACACCCCTGGTGGTGGGAACAGGGAGTGCTGGGGCACGAATGGGTGCAAGTGCCTGCGGCTAGGAGACTGGTGCTTGGAGGTACCGGTTCTTCTGGAAGGCAGGTGTAGCGGGTGGTAACCAAGACTGTATCCAGTGATGGCTGAACAGGTGGAAATAGGCACTGGGAAGTCAAGACAGGCAGGGGTCGGCAACTGGCTGGCAAACGAGGTACAAAAGCGGAAGGCAAGTTCGTGGTCAAGTGTAGGCAGAGGTTGGCAACGGGCAGGTGATGAGGTACAAAATCAGAGAGCAGAGCCGTAGTCAAGGAATCCGAGCCGAGGTCAGTTCAGTAGAGGCAGCCAATAAGTAGGGGTGATCCAAGAGGGTGGTCAAGGAAGCCGGGGTAGATCAGGAACAAGGTAACAGGTAATACAGGCAGGAATTCAGGACACAGACTGAAGACGATCCAGCCTGTTTATATAGGGCGCCCTGTGCTGGGATTGGTGGAGGTGATCGTCCGTGCGCAATTGCGCATACACGTTCGCACTGACGTGCGAGTGCGTGCACCCGTTCGTATTGGAATGCGAGGACGCGCACCCGTTCGCGTTGGTACGCGGGCACGCCCGCGCGTTCCAGAGCTCGTTCGGTTCCGTTAGGAAAACTGCGCATGGGTACTGGCACCCGCAGAGTGAGGATTCAAACGAAGACGGGCATTGGTAACGTGAGTTCTCTGACAGAGAGCTGATTACAGCCAAATATCCACGAGGTATTTACTATTGTGACTGCATTCATGAAGTGACCCGTTATAGAAGTCCATGCATTGAGCATCAGCCCTCTCCCTGCACATGTTTACATGATCCATTATCTATAGGAATTGAGATTGGGCTCTGCAGGACTATCTCACATTCATCCCTCTTGGGATATCCATACACCGGAACGTGTTTTGGTCACAACCCTGACTCTGCAGTTTACCCGTATATGGATGTCAACATACACTTGGTGTAGCGACCTGTGCATCATATGTGGGAATGCCACAGATTCCATTTCTAGGCATTTAACACCATCCTCAATTTGCACCGGTGCCAGAAGTTGCCCATGTTTGCTTGTTCAAGTGCCAGTATCTATGACGAGTGATAGGAGACGGATTTATTCTCTACACTGAGAACTCTTTTTTCATTTTTGAGACAGAAAGGAAAAACCATTATCCTCATCATCCATACTCTAGTTGAATATGTACATTCACCTGCTGGTTTCTATATAGTGCATTCTCCCTCCTTTTTTTTCTTTTTTCTTTTTTCTCTTCTCATTCTGTTCCCCTCCCTACCACCATTTTTCCTCTCCCCATCCCATATTTGGCTCGAGCCTTCCCGGGACCTCCGTGTAGATACCCCGGTTTATAGTCAGTTATTGGTATCTGCATACACTCATGATTGATGAGTGCGGGCTATCTACACACAGATCTTCGGCATCCGGACGTATTGTTTTATGTTGTTTGTTCACTTTTTTGTTTAGTGTTTGTATTGTCCCATTTGTTGTTGCACCGTGGATTTATTTGTTGACATGATATTTCCAATGGTGGTTATATAGCTGCATATGTCAATTATTTTTAATTTGATTCCACTGCAGAATCATATGTTCATGTATTTCTCTCTTTTTTGTATTCACAATAAATGAATTTTTTGTACCATTGCCTTCATCTCTGCACGCTGTGACACTCATTTGGTCATCTGGTTCTTGCCTGTCTAGACAAGAGCATACCAGGGTTTTTTTGTATATGATTCTACAATTTCAGTACCCCTGTGGCCAAGTAACCCGTCACGGGGTTAGTGACTCGGGCACAGGGAGTCAATGTCTCCTCAACACCCAAGGCCATAGTCAGGTCCTCTCAGCATGGAGGTAGGAAGGACCAGGGAAAAGCCCTGTCCGAAAAAGTTCCAGGACGTTTACCGGAAAGGTTAGTGGGGGCCATCCCCAATTGTGTCCATACAGTGTAGAAGGTGTCTATACCAGGGCACTGTTAGATACAGGGACATCGGTCACCCCACTCTACAGGGATTTTTTCGACAGATATCTGAAGCTCATCCCCTTAAGAAACATTGAGGAGCTAGAAATCTGGGGAATTGGGGCTGACAAGTTTCCATATGAGGGATACATTCCCATCAAGATCGCTTTTGGGCCAGCAGCCACTGGAAAGATGGAGACGTTCAACGCGCTGTGGTGACCGCGTCATCAGTGGTGTGCCCAAGGCCTCCGTGTGCTGAACAGAATTCCATGCTGATCAGGACAAACACCGACTTGGTGAGAAGGCTGTTAGCTACCATGATCCGGGAAGATGGCTTGGTGCCCAACGGAGTCCACCCCCAGTTACATCATTCTTGTCAAAAAGCCTGCTGAAGGAGTGGGATGCCTGTGGAAGTTGGGAACCAAGGAGAGAGTGTTGCAGCCTGGGGAGATTGCTTGTCTGAAGGCCACCGTCAAACTTACCTGGTAGCACCCGGGCCCTTTGTTGTGCTGGAGACCAACGCACAAGCAGAAGCTGCTGGGATAGCGATGGTTCCCGAAAAGGTCCCCACCAAGGCTTTGTCCCAAAAAAGAAATTCAAGCATGCGCTGAGGCGTTACTCCCTGCGTGAAAGAGAAGAATGAAACTCCAACTGTTCAGGTGGGAGAAGACTTTTTTTCTGAAAATAATTTTGACGTAGGATGTGCTAAAAGCTCCCAGCATAGAATCCGGTTACAGGAAAATAAATCCTTTCAGGAAAGAGCTTGGCAGATACCCCTTAGTGACCTGGAGAATCTAAGGGAGCAATTAGCTGAGTTAAATAAGTCAGGGGTCATTCAAGAGTCCAGAAGTCCCTATTTCTCCCCTATCGTGGTGGTGCAGAAGAAAAACAAAACGTTTTGAATGTGCATTGACTATCGAACCTTGAACCGACGGACCATCCCCGACCAGTATACGACTCCCCATATCGAGAATGCTCTCCAGTGTCTCAATGGAGCAAAGTGGTTTAATGTACTGGATTTGAAGAGCGGGTATTATCAGATACAGATGCACCCTGAAGATAGAGAGAAGACTGCATTCATTTGCCCTATTGGGTTCTATGAATTCAATCGGATGCCACAGGGAATATCGGGAGGGAAGGAGGGGCGAAACCCGAATCTCACCAGCACTCTCCATAGATAGTCCCATTCTAGGCTATCGAAGGCCTTGGCTGCATCTAAGGCCAATATGGCCCTAGAGCCCCCATTGTCTGTTGGAATCTGCATATTTAAGAGGACTCTTCTAATGTTAATGCTAGTTGACCTATTTGGAATGAAACCTGACTGGTCAGGATGTATAAGATTTTGAATACATCCATTTAAACGGGTTGCTAGTACTCTGGCCAAGATTTTTACATCGTTACATAATAAACCGTACATAGAAAAAGTTGTCAATGGGAAGAAGGTTTACCTTCCAACATAACAATGATCAAAAACATGCAGCAAAAATTACCACACAGTGGTTGAAGGAGAAAAAGGTAAATGTCATTACAAGGCTTAGTCAGAGTTCAGACTTAAACCCCATTGAAAATCTGTGGAATGACTTGAAGACTGCATTCCACAAATGGTCAACATCAAATTTAACTGAACTTGAGCAGTTCTGCAAAGAAGATTGTGAAAATATTGCAAAGTCTAGATGTGCAAAGTTAGTAGAGACATATCCCAACAGACTAAAGGCTGTAATTAAAGCAAAAGGTGGTTCATCAAAATACTGACATAACGGCATACCCCCAACTGTCCCTGATTTTGAGGGACTGTTCCTGATTTGGAACAAAGTCCCTCTGTCCCTCTTTCCTCCTCATTTGTCTCTTATTTTGGTCTGATCTATATAGTTGTATATAAAATGGACTTTTTATCTTTCAAAAAGTGTTTCCCAGTGCTAAACATTTCATCCGATTTCTAAATTGCTGCATTTGTACATTTCAAAAGCCAGTATAAAGGAATAGTAGTGGTAAAAAAATACTTGTGGGTTTGACTATTGATTTTTTTGTAGAATTCTCCTTTAAGAGGGCGTGGCATTAGTGGTGTCCCTCATTTCCAACTCAAAAAGTTGGGAGGTATGCATAAGGGGGGTGATCCTTTTTCCAACTTAGTGATTCTGTTTTTGAAATTTTGTTTTAGTTTTTTCTAACATGTTGGTGTTATATCTTTCACTTGTGTAAGATATAACACGTCCAATCCATAACCCCTCGGGCGGCCTTAACTTTTCTGGGCTTACCAATTACCTCCTCGTACCCTGTCTTCCGTTTTGTCCAGGGGTTCCCAGGGTTAGTACCCAGTAACTTCAGAGCTGACACACAAAAGTCCTTTTGAGGATTTTTATTTTGCAGGGGTAACATCCAACAGTAACACAGTCTCAGGTGGGAATAGAGGGCATGGGTGATAAAACTCAGGCACTTTGAACTGCTGACATCCACTGAATGTCTCTAATTAACCCAGAGAGTAGCCACTCGCAGCTGGGTGCTTCACTGCTGGATACACCTCTAGCCAGAGATCTAGCAGCCAACATGTGATCCAGAAAACTTTGAAAAGTCTCTGCCACAGACTAGATTGTAACTGAAGATAAGTAGGAACCTTTCTCACAGTACCTGGATCTCTCAGTCTCCTTCGCGATACTGTGGGAAGTGTGGATTCTTTTGTGTCCATACAACTCAGCTCCCAGGCTCTTACTGAGCAGCCAGCTTGTTGGCCCTCCTCCGAAGAGTCCTCCCCTGGTCACTTGTACCAGTTGCCGTGTCCCTCCAATACCGAGAGCACACCGGGATGCCTTTGAATCCTCCTTCAGTTACTGGGTCTCAAACTAGCCAGTTCTGAGGCTCAGGAACGGACGGATCCCCACCCCAGACCATGAGGGCCTCTGGGGCTGGTCAGAGTGACCATGCTTGCGGGGACAGCAGACACTCCTGGGCCGGGGACCCCTCACGGGGCTGCCCCTGACCGGAACCAGGAATCAAAGCAGCAGCCGAACCCTGAACACGTGACTTCAAAACCTTAAATACCCCTCCCCAGACTACACAGCGGGGCCAGACGCGCCCACTGATTGGCTCCGGGAAAGATTGGTATCTAACACGTCCAACCAGGCTTGGTTCTCAGCCTGTCACAGGTGCCTCACTGCACCTATGACCAGGCAGAACTTCAGTACAGCACAGCCAAACTGATCCCAAAGTAAAACCTGTACAATTAACCCCCAGAACTCCATTACAGTTCTGAGGAAAAACTAAATTTACATTAATAGCGCACACTTGATAAAGTGTGGGCGCTACACTTGAATGTTAGAGTAAATACAGCTGGATAAAACAAAAACTGTGTCTGCTTTCATTTCAGGTTGCAAAGCAACAAAATGTGATTATTTTAAAAGGGGTTGACTCCTTCCTATACCCTCTATACATGAAGTGGACACTTGTTAAGCTGGCAATGATTGGGGCCTATATCCCAGGATGCAGCTTCAGGTCCCCACTGGGGGACACGCTCAAACTTGCAGCACTAGTCATTGGCCATTTATTATTTTCACAATCATTTTTTTTTTTTTTTTTTTTTAAGATATACATAATGCAATTCTTTATGGTGCTCTGACTCTAGCACATCTATTTGAGTATTTTTTGAAAGACTATTGATGGTTAGTGTGTAAATGTATGCAGGCTAGTGCACCATTGTTGTAGTTGGAGGTATAGTTTTGGACTGATGGGTAACCACCCACACAGACAAAGACACAATTTTTTCACTAGAGTGCATAAGGTATACTGGTGGGGATCCATATGTGTCAAGACTCTGGCAGCTGTTAATGTATATTCTTATGATTAACATTGACTACACGTCTCATTAAAGTAGGCATTCATACTGTATGTCAGGCATTTATTGAAATAGTAATTGGGTTTAATGTTTGTATACATAAGTAGGTTTTCTAAGAGGTTAGAGTTCCATGTTTTTTCATAAATTTTTCACTGTTATTTGTGGGTCGATTAATGTATTTAGTTTGTGGAAGTTCATAAACCAGACCTCTACTAATTTGAGTATGAGAAATAAAAATCACAACTGTTATGTGATGTAACACTTGTTCCACCTAGTGGACATAATCAAGAATGCATCCTCTTCATTTGTGATGAATGCAATGTAATGTTATTTTACTAATCGAAAGAGATAAACAGTGCTTTTGTTGATTGCTTTAACACTTGTTCCACCCAGTGGAGGTAATAAAGAATGGAAACTTGTCATTAATGATAGATGCAGAAGTGATGTTATAGGCACTGAAGACAAGGGATAAAGTAATCTAACTGTTCAGTAAGTAAAGACACTGTTAGTTTGAAAATATAAATGTTTTATTTGGGGATACAAAAAACGATTGCCAAACTAAGCAGAGATGTGCAGAATGCAAAACTGTAAAAGCAGAGTATGCAATTTGTATGTATTTCATGAAGGATTCCAGCAAATGTTGCACTTTTAACTATTACAGAGAAATACTACAGCTCTGAGAAGCTTTTAGAGCTGGTTTGTATACCAGATTTAACAAGTTTCTACAGATGCAGAAGTTATGGATGGTTTCAGTCAGAGAAGTGGTGATCTCTCTCCAGCTGTGAGATTTCCTGGCAACGGTGATGAATATCAAAGATGCTTACCTACACGTTTCTATCTATCCATCTCACTAAAAGTTTCTTCAGTTTGCGGTGAAGAACCACCAATTTCCGTTGTGGCCCTGCCATTCGGCCTGTCCACTACTCCAAGAGTTCCCCAAGGGCCTGACTCCAGTTCTTAAGATTTTGCTTCCCCGGGGTATCCCGGTTAGCGAGTACATTGGCGATTTACTTCAGAGGGAACAATCCACTTTACTTCTGGAGACCAATGTGTCTCACACAGTGCATATGGTTCTGATTCTAAAGAAGTCTACCCATCCAAGCTCATAAATCAGAATATTTGGGGAAAGTGATCCTCCTTCTGGACATTTGTCTTGCTCTGAGGACTCAGGTGGATTCCCTGATGCCATTACTCCCCAGTACAAGACTGTCTCTGGACTGGTGGATTTCCTCGTGGATGCTGGAGATGGGAAAATTGTTTACCCCTCTATCTTCGAGGTTCATGATGACGGTTGCCAGACTTATAGGCTGGAGTGCAGTTCTGGACAATCTCTCAGTCCAGGGAACTTGGTCACTGCAGGACAGGGTGTTGTCAATCAACATCTTAGAATTCATTCTCCTTGCCCTGCTACATGTGCAGCTGAAGGTCCTCTCTGTGAAGGTTCAGTAGGACAATGCCACAGCAGTGGCATGCATAAATCATCAAGAAGGCACCAAAAGTCAGGCGCCCAGGAGGTAGTGGATTGCATCCTGTCTTGGGAAAAAACTGTATCTTTCACTGTCTACTATCCACATTCTAGGCATGGAAGATTAGCTGGTTGATTTTCTCAGCCCTCTACAGATGTCTCAGAGGGAGTGGGCTCTTCACCCAGGTGTTCGAGCAGCTCTGCTGACAGTGGGGAACCCCAGATGTGGGTCTTCAGATGTCCAGGTGCAATGCAAAGTTGGACAGGTTTGTCTTCAGGACCAGAGATCCTCCAGAGTTTGTGGTGGATGCTCTGGTGACGCTGTGGGGCCAGTTCTCCCTAATTTATGCATTCCTGCTGTTACAATTTTTACCCCATCTGCTCTTTAGGATACACGTGGAAGGAATACTGGTAAATTTGATTGCCCTGCCTTGGAGAACGTAGTACTCCAACATTGTGAACATTTTGATGGACGACTCTTGGACCCTTTAGAATCAATCCCAACTGCTGTCTGATCTTACATCCTTTACAGTTCTTGGCTTTAACAGCATGGCTGTTGAAGCCAGGGTCCTAAGGGATAGGGGAGTGTCAGAAACCATGAAATCAGGCCTAGACAGAAGTACAGTTAAATCACACTTATTTAATAATAAAGGATCTGGATACAGAAGGGATGTCAGCAAAGCAAGTCTTGAACAGTATCGCAGGAAATAGTTTCTGTGATGTTGATCAAGGAGAAGGTAGAGCTCTGGACTGGACGGCTTAAGTAGGCAGGACTGACCAGCAGGATATCATCAACAGCTGAGTAACTGTGGTGAGATAGGAGCTGGCAATTAGCTGACAGCTGAGTGGCCAGCCCAGAGAAGGAAGGGCTGAGCCCAGCCCTGACAGTACCCCCTTCCTCAACGACCCCTCCCTCTCAGAGGACCCCCAGGCTTGAGGGGAAAACGTCTATGGAAATCACAGAGGAGGACAGGGGCATGTTCGTCCAAGGATGAGACCCAAGAGTGTTCTTCCGACCATACCCATACCCCATCTTGCCGCGTCGGTTGATGTATCAAAAAATGCGCACCCCCAGCTACCGTTACTCGCAGGCGTGCTGGATATCGTAGGCCATATTTAATGTTGTGTTTCTGTTTCTTAATCCCAAGAAATTCTGCTCTGCGCTTCTGCACTATTGAAGAGTAGTCTGGGTAAAATGATATCCTAGTACCATTGAATAGGATGTTCCCCATCTCTCTGGCTTTTCGGGGGGATGTCCACCAGATGAGGGTACTCTAGCAGGTACCCGATGGGCTCTTTCTATTGAAAATGAGGCAGAAAAAGTATTTTCCCCAAACGTTTCCCTGATCCACTTTTCAAAAAATTCCACCGGATGAGGGCTTTCACACATTTCAGGGAATCCCACAATCCTTACATTGCTCCGACGTGCCTTATTTTCGAGTTCATCCAACTTTAAGGCCTGCAAATCCATGAGTACTCTTATCTCTTTACTTTTGTTTTTTAAGGGAAAAAGTTCATCTTCCACTATACTCAGCCGTTCCTCTAGGACCTTAGTCCTTTCCCCTATTTTTTTCTCATCCTGGCCCATTAAGAACAATTCCTCCTTGATACCCCCTATTTGTACGCTTAGACTGTTCAATGAGTGTTTACATGCGTTTACAGCAGTGAGTATATCCTTTAAAGTTGGCTCTTCCCCTAAAGCTGCTGCATTATTATAAGAGACAGTCTCAACAGTAGGGGGCATCGAGGACGCCCCCTCAGCTCCTTGGCAACCTGCCATCATGCTGCCAGTTGGTATAGTGGCTTTCTGTCCCTGGCCTTGGCTTTTTCTATCCTGGGGGGGTCCGGTTTGGACTTTTATACTCGGTTGCGTGCCCCTTTTATTGTGTGATTTTCCGGGAGTATGAGCAAATTTCCCTAATTTGGCAGCCTGGGCCCCCTTTTCCTTTGCGGCCCGTGTCACTGAGGTGCCAGTATTCTCCTGTAATGGATGTTCTTCTCCCTTTTTTTTAGTCATTCTATTTACCTTTATGTCCAAAGAGGAGGAGCGATAACACTGATAGGGCAAAGCAAAAAAAAAAACTTGAAGGGAATCTCAAGAGCCTGTACAAAAAAGAAAAAAAAAGAAAAAGAGAGACCAAGTCAAATTCTTATGCCTCCGCGATCTAATGATGGTAATACAGGCGCTCCCGGTAAAAAAAAATTTTTACTTAGTATATAGAATATATATGGAGTATCAGATGAGAAACCATATGCTCAGGAAAAGATATCAAGCAGGCTCCAGCAAGTATCAACAATCCTCACTTAATAAGTGTCTAACTAAGAATCCAGTCTCTAAGGGGCAGTTAATTCATTATCAGCCCCTCACATTGTTTTGCAGTGATGATTTAGTGCTTAATTCAGGGTAGTCTAAATAACTATTTTTCTATCAGCCCCTTATCGGGGGATCCAACACCATCAATCCAACCAGCCGGTGTAAAAAGAATTACGCCTCGCAGTACAGCTTTCTCGGTTTACCCTTCACAATGTTTTATAAAAGTGATTTTGTGCTTAATTCACAAGGAGCTAAATTATATTTTCTTCTGTCAGCACCTAATAGGGCTCCAACACCATCAGTCAAAAAAGCCAGTATAAAAGTAATTTCTCCTCACAGTTCAGTTTTCTGGGATTACCTCACACAGTGATTTTTGCAATAGTGCTTATTTCAGACTAAGCCCCCGTACACATTGTCAGAAATTCCGACCACAAAATCCTTCTGATTTTTTCCGACGGATTTTGTCCGACACTGGTGTTGCATACACACGGTCGGACAATGTTGTCGGAAAATTTGATCATTCTGAACGTGGTGACGTTCGTTGCGTACGACCGAACTACGTAGAGGCTAGTAGCCAATAGCTTTGGTCTCGTAATTTGATCTAAGCCTGCGTGGCACTTTGTCCGTCGGAATTCTCAACACACTATCGGAAAAAGTCCGATCAGACTTTGTTGTCGGAAAATTTGAGATCCTGCTCTCAAATTTTTTCCATCGGAAATTCCGACGGAAAAAGTCAGATGGAGCACACACGCGCGGATTTTCTGACAACATGGTCCGATCGGACATTTTCCGTCTGAATTTCCGACCGTGTGTACGGGGCATAAGACTGAGTGTTTATTTTTCTGTCAGAACCTAATGGGTTCAATCACAATCAGTCCAATCTGACCATATGCAAAAAAATAAATAAACGCACCTCACAGTTCGGCTTTCTGCATTACACCAGTTTTTGTTATAAAAAACAATAAGAAGGGTGAGACTGTCTCTTTACTGCCTCCTTCCCTCTCCTTCCACAAAAGTAGATTAATCTTATCTCACCAAGCCGCCGAGCTGCAGTCAGAGGGATTCCAGTGAGTAGGGTAGTGAGCTCTCCACACTTTATCTCCCATCCAGGATACAGAGCTGTACTTGGAAATTCAGAGAGAAACGGGGGGGGGGGGGGGCTCTCACATCCCCGCCATCCACTCCACTCTCACCACCACTGACTTCCCCAGCCACCGCCGCAGTCCGCTCCTCAGATAGCAGAGGGAAAAGAAGATATGATGATCTCCACCACCGCTCTCAGCATGTCATGCCGCTGTGTGCCTGCCATAGGCTGTATCTCACAGGCGGCTCCAGCTCCAGCGTCCGTCCATCCATAGGGACATTGATTGCAGAGAGGGTATAGAGGGAGGGAGGGGGAGAGCATTTTCACTCTCACTCACACCTCTCACATCAGCCTACACACCTGCTGCCTCATCTGCTACCTTTAATAAGGAGACATGAAATACATTTGAAATACACATATTAGAAGGAAGGTCTAATGCGTGAGCCACTGGGTTAATCCTGCGAAGAATACGGAAAGGCCCAATAAACCAAGGTGCGAACTTCAGTGAGGGAACACAAAGGTGGAGGTTGTGAGATGACAGCCAGACCCTGTCCCCAACCTGGTAAGAAGGCGCAGGCAGGCGTCTGCGGTCAGCATGGAGTCTGTACCTATCATTAGCATGTCGGAAATCCTCCTGGACTTGTGCCCAAGTGGAATGAAGACCATGGAGATGCTCCTCTAACACAGGAATATTCTGCGGAACAAACGAGTCAGGCAACATGGAAGGTTGGAAACCATAATTCGCCATAAACGGGGACAATCTGGAAGCAGAATTCAAGGCACTGTTGTGAGCAAACTCTGCCCACAGTAATAGGTCTGATCAGTTGTTATGATGGTCAGAAATATAGCAACGTTGGAATTGCTCCAAGGACTGATTGGCTCGTTCTGCAGCCCCATTAGACTGCGGGTGATATGCAGAGGAGAAAGCAAGCTGAATTCCCAACTATGCACAAAAGGCTCACCAGAACCGGGACACAAACTGACTACCCCTGTCCGAGACAATGACCTTGGTTAGCCCATGTAAGCGAAAGATCTCCCAAACAAAAATGGAAGCCAGTTCCAAGTGGGCAACTTAAGTGGAATACAATGACACATCTTTGAGAACGGGTCAACCACCATAAGGATTATAAGGGGGCTACTTATAATGATATACCATTTTGATAGGGGTTGAAATAAATATGCTTAACTTTCAGCTTTTAAACAAAGCTGGTGTAAGTATATTTCTTAGAAAAACGGTTTGACCAGTGTTGACATATCAGCAGGACGCAGCTGTTATGTGGTTTTCTAACTCTGTACTTCACCAGAGGATATGGAGTGACTTAGGAGTTTTCTTGTGGTCAAATCAGCAGGTGTGTACAGTTAACAGAACTAACTGTCATACTCTAAACTTTGCCTTATATTTCCTGTTGCAAGCTAACCACCAGCACATGACTGACCTTTGCCCCATATTCCATATTTCAACTGAAGACTGTCACGTGACAAGAAGTTGTTAATGTATGCATATGTGTATATGTCTGATTGGTTCTTGGGAGAGCTGTCCCCTCCCTCTGCATTTCCCATAAAAGAGGAACGTATTGTCTATTAAACTTTGTAACCACTTCCACTTACAAACCCGTGTATGTGTATGTGTGTTAACCACCGGTGAACTGGGATCTCCGCTCCTACCAATTCCTGGCCTAGGCACTTAGAATACAAGAAGAAAGACGTGTACCTTTACAACTGGTGTTCAGAAGTGGGATATCTTGTGACAGGTAAGTGATTTTGCCCTTTTTACCCTTTAAGGTGAATAGGTGTAAATGCTTACGCTGTCCAGATAATCGCCACGAATTTAGTTTAAAGAGGTTGTTGTGCCTTCGCGGAGGACTAGGCTGGTCCCCCGGGAGGTTAAAAGGACACGCAGGTAGTTACGTAGGTTATTTGGCTATTTAAAGAGAGTCTGACTAGGTTGGTCTGACTATAAAAAACGATTGTAAAAGAGATTATTATTTTAATCACCGGGAAGTAGCAGATTACGCCCGTGATAAAAGGCTTGGTTGAGCGGACGCCCATTAAGTTTTTTGAGAAACAAAAAGTGCACTATAAAATTGAACAAATGTATGGTTTTATAATGATCATTTAAAATAATTCTGTTCATAAGATTTACAGTATAAGACCTATAGAAATAAGTATAAAGTTTTGTTTAAGATATATATATATATATGTATATGTGAGACTTCTTTTTCCACAGAACAGCGTAAGTACCTAAAAATTTTAAAGAATTGTATGTTGTATAAAGTATAAGAGTTTAATGACTTCGGAATACGAAGAACCTGATTGTAGCGACATAGCTTTATCTTGTCCACATTGTACTATAGGATTACTGTTTTTTTAAAATAGAAAATAGGTGGGTTCTATTAACCAATAGACCAGGGGGCTATTCTTGTAGATTAGGGGTAAGAGGAATATATCCCGCCACAAAGAAAGGAACCATAAATCGAGTACTAAGGGTAAACCTTCACAGTCCCATTAGTCCATCTGATTTGACGGACCAAGCAGTGATTACCCAAACGGGTTGTTATCACTTGTGCCCACATACTAGTCATACCCTGCCCACTTTGTTAGATGGGGAATTCTGCGGCCACCCCAGGATCAGACATAGGGATCCCATGCCCGTATGAATATATTAAAAACAATCTACCTGGACCACAGGTGGAACCTTTCTGGGCTCAAGTCCAGGAAAGATGCCACCAGTTAGGTATTCATGATCCGGGACCACAAGGTCCTTGTTCAGAGGAAGATTGGAAGAAAGTTAGCAAAATTTGTCAGACGCATAAGCATTCCTACCCCCCGGGTAAATCTAATGACCCTCAATACATGAAAGATTGTTATCACTCATGGAGCAAATGTTTAAAAGATTATAGAAAGAAATATGCTAAAAAGACTCCTGCAGTTAAAACAAATGTATCCGCCCCTACCTTTGAACCCCCTCCACCTTATGTCACTGTAAAAATGGACTCAGGAGAGCCTGGTCCTCGCCTACAATTATATCCCTCACTAGAACCTCATGTCCTCGCAAGTATGGTATATGGTGTAGCAAGTGATGATCAGATAGCTGAATGGGAAAGAGATGGCAGAATAAAAAGAGAAAGTGAAAGAATAGAAGCTGAAAGTATCAGAGAAAAAGAAAGGCAAAGAAACCTAACCCCTAAAGAGAAACAGTATGAGAAAGAGAAAGAACAGTTTGAATTAGACAGACTGGAAGCAGAGGAACGGATATATAAACAAAGGGAGGAACTAGAACAGTATAAGAAAGCTCTTGAAAAGAAGGCAGAGGAATTAAAGAAAGCTGAGGAGTCCATTATTTCACAACCCTCTACGGCCACACGTAGCCAAACTAAAAGAAAGGAAGAAGTTCCTCCCAAAGGGGAAAAATCCGGGGACATTACACAAACAGAGAGCCCCTTAATAGGTTCTGACAATGCCTCAGAAGAGGAGGAAATGTGTAATATTAAAGCACCTTTAATGCATATTGGTACGACTCAGGTACACATTCCCTTGCCTCTGGGAACCCTTTCTAAAATAAAGGAGTTATGCCCAAATCCAAAGAAAAGCCCCCGAGAAGCAGCTGCCTTTTTGGCAAAATACAGTATTGGGTCAAGCTTAGATAAAGAGGATGTCCAAGGCATACTTAGTATAATAGACCCTGACAGCCCCGAAGAAACCCCTGTAGACACTCTATGGGCAGCCCACGTCCAAGGTTTAAATGACTGGACTTCCTTTTGGAAGGGTATAGGTAGTCACTGGTCAACCTTATACAAAGGTTCATCAGCTCTGCAAGAGTTAATTCTAGCCAAGCAAGGACCTAAAGAGAAATTCTTTGACTTTTGTACCAGAGTCTACCATTTATGGAAAGCGGTAGATAAACCCTCAGCACAAATTTTTACAACCACAGTTATGTCTGGTGGTGACCCTAAAGTTACCCAGCTCCTTAAATTTACAAATCCAAAATGGACTGAACAAACGCCCGAAGATTTTATGAAGGATGCAAGATCCAGAGAATGCTCTGGAGTCTTTGAACAGAAAGGGGGAATTTTTACTTCCATTGGCATGGGGCCAGAGACAGTGTCCCCTGTTCCCCTTATGACCATGCAACCGTATCCTGATCCAGCTGCTATATACCCCCCGGACCAGGGCTGTTATAATTGTGGCCTACAAGGTCATTGGAAATCTCAGTGTCCCTATAGGATAGGACAGAATAGGGGTAGGGGTAGGGGAAGAGGAAGAGGATTTTACCCCCCGACCCAGTTCCCACGTTACCCACCCTATCAGGGTCCTCGCCAGCCACAACAATATCCTTCTCAACAACAACAAATGCCACCTCAGCCTCCTAATGGACCACCACCTTTTGTCCCTAACACTCCCCGGATCCCTATGCAGTGGCCATCAAACCGCCAGCAGCCAAACCCCCAATAGGGATGCCTAGAGTATGTCCCTTCCCTCAGTCTAGTGTGTTATAACCTTTCATGGAAGAGTCTTCCCCAAGTTGTATTAAAAGTCGATGGGCAGCGTGTCTGTTTTTTGATCGACACGGGCGCCTCATCAAGTTCAGTGAATAATGTAATTTTTGACACACCACAATGTACTGAGGGAAACTCTATTGGTATAAATGGGACCCCTGTTACCCATCCCATCACTCCACCATTACCTGTAACCACTCCCGAGGGGCAACATTTGTGCGATCAGTCTTTTGCTGTGTTGGCCTCCTGTCCTGTATCCCTTATGGGAAGGGACCTGTTGTCCAGTCTAAATATCACTATTAAATTTGACAAAGAAGGGTCACTAACTGCAAGTTCCCCTTTCTGTGACCTGACTGGTCCTAAACGACACACACATAAAGGATTCTTTATGTTACTGCCCGCCACTTTAGAGACTCACAAGATCTGGGCAGAAAACAAAGGTAGCGTAGGATTTATCAACTGCACACCCTACACTCCCCAATTACGTCCAGATGCACAGCCACAATACCACAAACAGTATCCCTTGCCCCCAGAGAAAACCAATGGAATTGCACCACAGATTGAAGAATACATACGCTTAGGCATTTTGAAACCAGTAATCAGCCCCTGGAACACGCCCATTTACCCCGTAAAAAAGACCAGTGGCGAATGGAGGCTAGTCCAAGATCTAAGGGCAGTTAATAAACAAGTACTACCCCTCCCGCCCTTGGTATCTGATATAACATTCATTTTTTCATGCATACCTGCAGATTCCCTATGCTACACAGTGATTGATTTGGCAAACGCATTTTTTAGCATTCCTATTGCCGAAGAGGCTCAGCCTATATTTGCCTTCTCATGGGCCGGCGCGGGCCAGTTAACTTGGTCGCGTTTACCGCAAGGGTATGTAGACAGCCCCGCCGCCTTCTCCATGGTACTCAACGAGACCGTCAAGTCTTGGACTTCCGAGCATGGGTCGGTACTAATACAGTATGTGGACGACTTGCTCTTGTGCAGTCGTTCTGCTGAAGATTGTGCGGTCGATTCAACATTACTGTTAGAACATCTGGCCGAAGCCGGCCACCTAGCCTCAAGGAAAAAAATACAGTGGTGTCTACCACAAGTAGAATACCTAGGATGTATTCTGGACAAGGGGACCAGGCTAGTGTCCCCCAAACGTGCCGCAGCCTTACAAGCTCTCAGTCCTCCAAAAGACAAAGCAGCTTTGTTGTCATTTCTGGGCGCAATTGTATATTGCCGCCAGTGGATTCCTGACTGTTCTCATTATGATAGTATCCTACGAGAGGCTGCCGGGTCAAACGCCCCTAAATTGATAGACTGGACAGAAGACAGAAAAAATGCTTTTGATGCTCTTATTAAGAGTTTGTCCACCGCCCCCGCCCTGGGATTGGTAGATTATGGTAAAGCCTTCCAGTTGTACTGTGTAGTTTCAGGAAAATCTTTTGCTGCAGTACTTGCACAATCTCATGGCTCAGGGTATCGCCCAGTGTCATATTTATCTAGAAAACTCCCTATCCAAGTCCAGGGCATGCCGTCCTGTCTTCAGAATGTCGCTGCCTGTGCCATGTCTGCACAGGATGCCAACAAAATAGTATTGGGACACAAAATGACACTGTACACCACTCATTCAGTTACCCACCTCATACAGAATATGAATACACAACACATGACTTCCCAAAGACTCAGTGGATACGAGATCACTTTGTTAAATACTGACAACTTGGTACTTAAATATGTTCCGAATAGCAATCCAGTTGTACGTTTACTACATTCCATGTTACGTTTACCACACGAACCTGATCACACACATAATTGTGTAGAAAAAGTGGAACAAGTCACTTCACCAAGACCTGATCTTTCTGACATTCCAATTATAAATGCCGAAAATGTTTTTGTAGATGGTAGTTGTTCCCGTCCCTCTGACTCTACATTTTTAACTGGCTATGCTGTAGTTCAGCTGCCACATACAGTACTAGAGGCAAAACCATTGCCCCCTGTTTCTGCCCAAGTAGCAGAACTAGAAGCTCTGACCAGAGCCTGTATTCTGTTCACAAACAAGGAAGTCAACATTTATACAGACAGCAGATATGCATTTGGAGTGGTACATGATTTTGGTGTGATATGGGCCAATAGAGGATTTAAAACAGCAGACAACAAACAGATAGCTAATTCAGAGCAGATCCTTAATCTACTGCAAGCAATTCTGCTCCCTAAAAAGGTTGCTGTTATAAAAGTAAAAGCCCACTCATCAGACAATAGTATAGTATCAAAAGGAAATGCTTTCGCAGACAGAGAAGCAAAAAAGGCTGCTGCCAGTTCACCCAATTCACCAGCCCCTACCACAATCTTCTTTAAAGAGCACTTCTCATCCCCTGATTTCAAAACTGTTGTGGCCCAAATGCAGTCAATGGCCACAGATACAGATGTCCATTTCTGGGCAAATGAAGGTTTGACCAAAGACTCTGAAGGTCTTTGGACAAAAGAGGGGAAGATCCTGGGTATACCTGAAGCTAATTGTATCCTAATTTTATCCTACCTCCATGGTCCGACAGAGGACCCGCATTTAGTTCCTCAGTGACCCAAGTTGTAGCCAAATCTCTGGGGATGCAATGGAAACTACATATTCCCTATCATCCCCAGAGTGCAGGAGTAGTAGAGAGAATGAACAGGAACATCAAAGACAAAAATAAAAAAGGCTACAGGAGGTACTCTAAAAGGTTGGTTGGAACACTTACCTTCTGTCCTTTTTCAGATAAGAACCACCCCCCATTCTAGGACAGGATTGTCCCCTTTTGAAATTCTAATGGGAATCCCTGCAAATATAGAATTACCCCCATTAGACCCAAATTCTGACATTAACGTTTATTCCCAACAGGAAGTGTACGTGAAAAGTCTGGTAAGTATGCTTCATGAAATAAATGAACAAGTTTCTGTCACCTTTTTTCCTCTTTCAACAGAACCAACCCACCCCTTCATCCCAGGGGACAAAGTACTGATTAAGCAGCTGGCTCACAGGAAAAGAATTGGACCAATCTACTCCGGACCGTGGAAGGTGGAAAAGGTATCCAGGACCGCGGTACTGACGGACCTAGGCAACACCTGGATCCACGCCAGCCGACTGAAGAAGTGTCCCCAGCTCCCCCCAACTCCAGAGCCCCTAACAGTAACCGAGGATACACTCCCTTCAAGACAACAACAAAATCTACAAGATATTCAGGAAGGCATAGGACAAATCTCCCTGGAGGACACGATGATTTTACCTGGAAACTAAACAGAATCTTTCCATCATCAGGACAAGTGAAGAAGAAGAAGAAGAATAGTGAATTTTGAGGACATTAGATATATATATATATATAATGTTTTCAACATCAGCAACAGGGAAGACCTTATGCCTCTGGTGCTGTTTAATTTTGGTAGTATTCTTACCTACTTGGCTGATAGCTAACTGTATATACCACCCAGAGGATTTGGGACCACTAAAAGGGATATGTGGGATTCCCAAGTCAAATAACACTCCTATAGTAAGACATAGAAGAAGTGAACCCCCCCAAGAGTTTTCTGATAAAATGTTGTTGTTGAAATTTAAATATAGCTATGCCCAAAAATCAGGTTTTGAAAAGTGCTGGATATGCAGTAAACTACATCCCAGTACTGCCAGAGTTCCTTTAATGGCCATACCTTTAAATTTTACCTCACTCCTAAACGGCACACCCCCTATAGTCCTTACCGACGTTACCAGGAAGAGTCCTAACAAAACCCTCACTTTTCAAATCATAGGCAGAAGCCATTATCCAGATTGGTGTTTTAGGTTAGGGAATACCACCAAAGGAGCCGAAGTTTGTAAACAATCAAAGCTTAATATCCCAATGACAACATTAAATGATACATTCTATGTAACCCAAGATCGTACTCTTAATACCACCCTGTATCAATTTCTGAGTGTTAATACCACTTCTCCCATGGCTCAGCTTCTGGCTACCCTTACACTATCTGGTTTGTCAGACCAAATGTATAAGGTACTGCGTGCACGCCCTTTAGCACTAGGGAACAATATTTACATTTGTTGTGGGAAGCTCTGTCATCCCTGGATTCCTATCCAGCCCCAGGGATGGTGTTATCTAGCAGCCCTGGCCCCACTCATGGGTGTATTGGGAAACAATGAAGGTACTCACCTCCTTGAGGCCAGCATCCACCCCAGGTACCCCCTTAAACATCGCAATAAGAGAGAGATATTCCTGGAAAAAGATATGGCATGGGCATGGTTCCCCTCCTGGACAGGATGGGGAATAGATTTAATGAAGAGACTAAACAATTACACTGGAATCATTGATGAAATCTTGGAAAAGAATTCCGATGACATCACAAAATTAAACATAGAAATCAGGGCAATAAGAAAACAATTAGAACTACAAGATTTAGCTATAGAAAGCATGAGCGCAGCCCTTACCGGCCTTTGTGAAATTACTGAAGATTATGAATGCTGCACTTGGATTCATAATACCAGTATTGAAGTACCAGATTATTATGACATAGTTGCCCAACATCGCAAGGAGGTAAATAAACTCCAGGATGAGGCAAGGAATATTGGAAAAACGTGGGATCCTTTCTCCACAGGTTTTGGCCTAGGGGGACTAACCTCCTGGTTAAAAAATACTGCCATGACCATTGTTATGATATTGCTTTTTATTTTGTTCTTATATGCTTGTTATAAAATAGTTGGATGTATCTGTAAGAAGGGTGTAAAAACAAGTTCAGAGAGTTTTAAACTGACCTTTATCACCAAGGAACAGACTGTGTGGTATGAGAGTCAAGAACACGAAACCACAGAGTACCAGACTTGTGCTATAAAATAGGAAAAGGGATGATCATTTTGTTGAATCAGAATGATCAAAGAGAGGATTATAAGGGGGCTACTTATAATGATATACCATTTTGATAGGGGTTGAAATAAATATGCTTAACTTTCAGCTTTTAAACAAAGCTGGTGTAAGTATATTTCTTAGAAAAACGGTTTGACCAGTGTTGACATATCAGCAGGACGCAGCTGTTATGTGGTTTTCTAACTCTGTACTTCACCAGAGGATATGGAGTGACTTAGGAGTTTTCTTGTGGTCAAATCAGCAGGTGTGTACAGTTAACAGAACTAACTGTCATACTCTAAACTTTGCCTTATATTTCCTGTTGCAAGCTAACCACCAGCACATGACTGACCTTTGCCCCATATTCCATATTTCAACTGAAGACTGTCACGTGACAAGAAGTTGTTAATGTATGCATATGTGTATATGTCTGATTGGTTCTTGGGAGAGCTGTCCCCTCCCTCTGCATTTCCCATAAAAGAGGAACGTATTGTCTATTAAACTTTGTAACCACTTCCACTTACAAACCCGTGTATGTGTATGTGTGTTAACCACCGGTGAACTGGGATCTCCGCTCCTACCAATTCCTGGCCTAGGCACTTAGAATACAAGAAGAAAGACGTGTACCTTTACAAGGATAACTGTGTTTCCCTGGGAGTTGGGTAACTCCACAATGAAATCCATAGACAGGTGGGTCCAGGGCCTCTCTCCATTGGGTATGGGTTGTAGGAGGCCCATTGGAAGGTGTTGTGGAGTCTTATTCTGAGCACACATGGAACAGGCAGCTACGAAGGCAGTTACATCAGCACGTAGACTAGGCCACCAGAATTGTTGGGAAATGGCCCAAAAAAGTTGATTCTTCCCAGGGTGGCCAGCTACCTTGGGAGAATGGTAAGTCTGGAGTACAGCAGTACGGAGACTCTCTGGGACAAAGCAGCGGTCACAAGGTTTCTCAGGAGGAGCAAGGACCTGAGCAGCAAGAATTTTGTCACCCAAAGGAGAAGTAAGACTGGTGCGAACCGTAGCCAGAATACGATAAGGAGGAATCACAGGAATCGGAACTGACTCCAACTTGGAAGTGGAGGAAAATTTTCGTGACAAGGCGTCAGCCCTTACATTCTTAGTACCAGGTAAGAATGAGACAATGTAATTGAAACTTACATTGAGCCCATCGTGCCCTACTGGGAGAGAGGCATTTAGCCTCAGACAAGAATGTGAGATTCTTATGGTCAGTAAGAATGAGAACCTGCACAGTGGTACCTTCGAGGAGATGTCTCCATTCTTTCAGGGCTAAAATGATCGCCAACAGCTCTCTGTCACCAATCTCATAATTGCACTCCGCAGGTGACAATTTCTTGGAAAAGTAGCCACAAGGATGCATAGCGCTCTCAGAGGTAGGATGTTGAGACAGAAGGGCGCCAACACCAGTCTCAGAAGCATCAACCTCAAGGATAAAAGGTAATGTAGGATCAGGATGTGCCAACACAGGAGCAGAAACAAAGGCAGCCTTGAGACTCTCAAAGGCCTTAATGGACTCCAGAGACCAACTCTGTGGGTTACCTTCCTTTCTGGTCATATCAGTCAGGGGCTTGACCAGAGACGAGAAGTTACGAATAAACGTCTTTTTTTTTTCTTTTATAACGGAGGGCGGGGCCACCTGGTGACCCCTCCCCCTCTGACGCACGGGGCGTCATGGGGACTTTCCTATGGCTTTCCCCATGAGGTCAGAGTGGGTGGGGACGGCCCCCGCCCCCCTCTGACATCATGCAGAAACCATAGGGAAGTCCCCATGACGTCCCCGTGCGTCAGAGGGGGGCGGGGTCACCAGGTGGCCCCCACCCTCCGTTATAAAAGAACTGTCAGACGGAGCGAAGCCTCACACAGCGGGAGCCTCCCATTGAGCGGAGCGGCCCGACACAGAAGAAGAGACGCCGACGCTGTGGAAGAAGATGCGGGACGAGAAGACCAGAGCAAGAAGAAGCGGATCAGAGGAAGAAGAAGATGGAAGAAGAAGATGGAAGAAGAAGATGAAGAAACCGAAGGATGAAGAAAGGAAGAAGACCAGAAGAAAGAAGATGAAAGAAGAATTTAATAAAGGAATTGTCAAAGACCGTCTCCTGTCATTTTTAACATTTTTGTCACTTTTTTGGTGAAATGGTAGGGGTACAAACCCCCTTACCATTTCACACAGGGGGGGAGGCTGGGATCTGGGGGTCCCCTTGTTAAAGGGGGCTTCCAGATTCCGATAAGCCCCCCGCCCGCAGACCCCCACAACCAACGGCCAGGGTTGTGGGGACGAGGCCCTTGTCCTCATCAACATGGGGACATGGTGCTTTGAGGGATCACAGACCCCCAAAGCACCCTCCCAATGTTGAGGGCATGTGGCCTGGTACGGTTCAGTAGGGAGGGGGGGGCGCTCTCGTCCCCCCTCTTTTCTTGCGGCCTGCCAGGTTGCGTGCTCAGATAAGGGCCTGGTATGGATTTTGAGGGGAACTCCACGCAATTTTTTTTTTTTTTTTTGGTGCGGGGTTCCCCTTAAAATCCATCCCAGACCTGAAGGGTCTGGTATGGATATTTAGGGGGAACCCCACGTCATTTTTTTTTAAAATTTGACGCAGGGTTCCCCTTAATATCCATAGCATACCATAAATGCATACCATAGCAGACCTGAAGGGCCTGGTAATTGAATTTGGGGGAACCCCCACGCTTTTTTTTTTATCAATGACTTTCAATGAATGACTGTTCTCTGTATTACGGGAGCCGGCAATTCATTATAGCCACGAGTGATTTTAAATAGCTTTTTGTCCTGCAAAAATTACACTTTGTGCAGGGACAGTTCTAAGCACGGGAAGCATGCGCCCTTCACAGGCATACTATACACACCCCCCAGGTACGAAATTTAAAGGAATATTACACTTTTATTGTTTCACTTTAAGCATTATTAAAATCACTGGTCCTGAAAAAACTGATGTTTTTTTTGCATTGATATATGTCCCCTGGGGCAGGACCCAGGTCCCCAAACACTTTTTATGACAATAATTTGCATATAGGCTTTTAAAATTAGCACTTGAGATTTCTCCCATAGACTTTTACAGGGTGCTCGCGGCTTTTAGAATTTGCCGCAAACACCCCAAATTGTTCGCTGAACAGGCGAACAGGCAATGTTCGAGTCGAACATGAGTTCGACTCGAACTCGAAGCTCATCCCTACGCAAGACCAAGTAACCCAGTGGATGCTCTGTTGGAAAGGTCTCCAAGTCTGCTCTATCCCCTAGATATTAAAACAACACACCACACCAAGCACAACACAACAAAAGGCACCACAAATCACCCCAAGAACTCACAACAAAATCAACACCCACACTTCCTACACCACAACACCACACCCCCAGTCCACCTATGACCACCCACCCGAACACCACCACCCCAACAACCCCCAACCACAACCCAATCCCCGACCACAACCACCCCGCCCCATACAAGCAAACCCAGCCCCCATACCCCTACCCCCTTCCCCCGCAACCCCACCACACTCCCCAACCAGCCACCCCACCATCCCCACCGTCCCTCCTACCACTATCCCCCCCACACCCAACCCCCCCCCCCGCCGACGCCCCCCCACGACCCCATCGCACAAAGCCCCCCAACATCACTCCCCTCCACACCCTCCTACCCCAACGACCCCCCAGATCCCCACATGCCTACCACCCACCCCCCCCCCTTCCAACCCACCCCACCCCCCCCCCCCATCCCTACACCGCCCAACCACCCACCCCGCACCTCTTCATCCCCCCTCTCACTCCCCCCCCTCCACCTAACCCTCCCCCCCCCCCTCACCCGCCTCACACCCCTCACCCCCATACCCCCCACCCCACCACCTCCCCACCGCCCATCCCTCCAGCCCCACACTCCCTCCCATACCCACTCCCCCACCCCCCACCCCCCCACCACACCACCCCCTCCCCCCCCCCCCCCACCACCCCACCTACCCCCCCCCACCCCCACGTCCGCCACCGTCCCCCCCTCGCCGCCCCCATCCCCCACACCACCACCCCACCCACAACCCACCTCCAAACCCACCAGATCCAAACAACACAACCCACACCCAACCCAACTCTCCCCCCTCCCACGCCCCAACCCTCCCCCTCCGCACCCCACCCCCCCCCCGCGCCACCCAACCCCCCCCACACCCCACCCCCGCCTTTGCAAAAAACCTACCCCCCCACTTATCTACCCCCCCCCACCTGCCCCCGCCCCCACGATGCCCCACCCCCCCCACGACCTGACCACCATGTACCCATTCAGAGGCTGGCGATGGTCCCCCCCCCCCCCCACGCACACCACCTGCCCACCCCACCCGCCACCCACCCCCCCCCCTAGATATTCCTGAACCATGTAATTCAGAGGCTGGCGATGGTTGCTTGAACCGATCAGACCTTGGCGCAGAGGACTGAAAAATTGTCTAAAGGCATCAGTCAGCCGGCCACCTTCTCCACTGCTCTTCCTCTGACTGAACAGCTGTCATGGTTATGCAGTAATCTTTGTCTGTCAGCTTACCTCTCCTCCATGTGTTCACCTTTAGAGGCCAGCCACTCTCACCTGGCTACTTAAATAATCTCTCCTCAAAGCATGGTTCTACCCCAGCCCCTATCAGGGAACTCTATATTAACCTGTGCACTGCAAGACTGCCTTGCTGATCAACCTTTGCGTGTTTAGCTTCCGTGTGCATCTTGCTGTGTCTTCTACGTCTGATTCCAGTTACCGATCTTGGCTTGTTCTCGACTATCCCTGCCTGCTTGTGACCCTGACCTTTGGCGTGTTCTATGTTTATCCTTGTCTGCTACTGCTAGTCGCCCGACCTTTGGATTATTCCCTTAATATCTCTGTCCTCCTGTAGCCTACAGTGGGCGTGAGCTGGGAGACCCTCTCCACCTCCCTCCTGCTGCTCGTCCCCGCCCCTCGCATAGGCCTGCAGAGATGAGCATTTCAGGTGGAGCAGTCGGCCGCCCTGGCCTGCCCCTCTCCACCTCCCTCCTGCCGCTCATCCCCGACCCTCGCATATGCTTGCAGGGATGAGCATTTCAGGTGGAGCAGTCGGCCGCCCTGGTCCGCCCCTCTCCACCTCCCTCCTGCCGCTTATCCCCGCCCCTCGTATAGGCTTGAAGAAATGAGCATTTCAGGTGGAGCAGTCGGCCCCCCTGGCCCGCCCCTCTCCACCTCCCTCCTGCCGCTCATCCCAGCCCCTCGCATAGGCTTGCAGAGAGGAGCATTTCAGAAGAAGCAGTCCACCGCCCTCTCCACCTCCTTCCTGCTGCACATCTGAGTGGGGCGGTGCATGTCATCAAGTGGGCAGGCTCAAACCCTCTCGGCCCTCCCGCAGTGTTTAGATGATGTCTGCTCCCCTGGCTGCAGGAGAAAGGTAACAGTACAGTATGTCAGTGTGCTGTGATTGAAAGCAGCACATGGGGGTGTTGAAGATTGGAATTGAACAAGATGCATGCTGGAATGAAAGGGAGGGTTAATTGGAGGCATAGGTCTGAATCATACTTATTCCTCCAATTCCCCCCCCCCCCCCAATCTATCATACCAATGCCTCAAAGTCCAATGCATTGAAGCTGCATTGCTGCGCACTGATAGGGCTGCCCTTCTGGGCCCTGATAGGGCTGCATTGCTGGGCATGGATAGAGCTGCCTTTCTGGGCACTCATAGGGCTGCATTGCTGGGCACTGTTAGGGCTGCATGGATGGGCACTGATAGGCTGCATTGATGGGCACTGATCTGGCTGTATTGATGGGCACTGATCTGGCTGTATTGATGGGCTGCATTGATGGGCACTGATCTGGCTGCATTGATGGGCACTGATCTGGCTGCATTGATGGGCACTGATCGGGCTGCATTGATGGCCACTGATGGGCTGCATTGATGGGCACTGATCGAGCTGCATTGATGGCCACTGGTGAGGCTGCATTAATGGCCACTATTGAGCCGACACTAATGGGCACTGATAAGCTGCAATGATAGGCTGCATTAATGGGCACTGATCAAGTTGTTGTTAATAATTATTTTTGTAACTTAATTCTCAAAATAATTCATTAAACAGTGTAATTTCATGAGATAATTTATGAGGGTGTGTTTAGGGGAGGAATTAGGGGCGGGGCAGGGTAGGGGTTGGGTGGGGCAACTGGTGGCGAGTAACTCTTAAGGCCTGGCTAGTAGCTCAGGACTTGAAATTTTGAGCCCTGGTGTATTACATAGACTTTAAACTACTCACCATTGTTATTGTGTTAAAGCTTTCACTCAAGCGCATGCTGTTGTGGCCATGCTTGATCTGCTTCAGACATAGGTTGCAAACAGCAACGGTGCAATCTGCTACACACGTGTCCAAAAAGGCCCACACCAAGGAACATGTCAAAATCAGCGGGGAGTCAGCAGCGCCCTGCACCTGAGCAGCTCTGCGGTGTGATGCTGTAGGGTGGCTGCCCTTAAACTGCCCCCTAGAGGACATCCTGTCTTGTTGGAGTTGTGCCTCCTCCTCTATTCTATCAGGCACCCAAGTAGAGTCACTGACCTCATCATCCCCTCCCTCCTCGTCACTGGAGCAAACTTGGCACTATGCTGCAGCTGGGGGAACATGACTGCCAGTTTCTTGGCCCCCTCTTTCTAGGCTCACGTTACTCCCTTCCTCAACTTGGGAACCAACATCGGAGCCTTCAAATCGCTGTGCATCATCCAGCAGCATGTATCTGACACTGTGGTCGAATAGTTCGGGGGACTCCCATGCATGATAGTTGGGCTACGGAAGGAGTGACTGTGGACAAGGAGCCGGTGGAATAGGCCGCTTTGGCAGCTGCATAGGAAGGATGATGGGTGACAGAGGATGAGGAGGATGAGGACGGCGTTGTTATCCACCACACCAACTCTTCTGCATGTTCTGGCTCAATAACACGGCCAGCAGCAGAAAAAAGTGACAAGTGTGCCTCACGGTCACCGGCAGAGGATGCACCATGTCCATGACCAGCACTGTTGACTGTAGAAACAGAGCCTGCTTGCCCTCTTTTAGTGGCCTGCCATGAGCGTCTGCCTCTCCTTGGTGGCCTTCTGTATATTTTGTTTTGCAACACTGCACTACACTGTATTGTGTACTGTGTACACCACCAGAAAAGTAGTAGCAACTGCACTACGGCTGCACTGTATTGTAATTAAAATTTTTGATCTAATATTTCACAGCAGGGTTCGTTCCTGCGCCCAACAAGAGTATCTGTGAGGGGTTACTGTGCTGTGCCACCACCACCACCACCACTGCCTAAGACCCAATTTTTCTGCCTCTGTTTAACAGGGGCGTGTAATTACAATTTTTTTCACAGCAGGGCCCTGCGCCCAACAAGAGTAACTGTGAGGGCTTATGCCCCGTACACACGGTCGGATTTTCCGACGGAAAATGTCCTATCGGACAATGTTGTCGGAAATTCCGACCGTGTGTAGGCTCCATCGGACTTTTTCCGTCGGATTTTCCGACGGACGAAGTTTTATCTCCTGCTCTCAAATTTTCCGACAACAAAGTCCGATCGGACTTTTTCCGATCGTGTGTAGCGAATTCCGACGGACAAAGTGCCACGCATGCTCAGATCACATTACAAGACCAAAGCTATTGGCTACTAGCCTCTACGTAGTCCCGTTGTATGCAACAAACGTCACCACGTTCAGAATGATCGAATTTTCCGACAACTTTGTCCGACCGTGTGTATGCAACACCAGTGTCGGACAAAATCCGTCGGAAAAAATCCGATGGATTTTGTGGTCGGATTTTCCGACCGTGTGTACGGGGCATTACAGTGTTCTGGTACCACCAACACCTAAGGCCCAATTTTACGCAGAGTGTATAGGGCAGGCTGTATAGTATATACAGGCGGTCCTCTATTTTCAAACATCCGACTTACAAACGACTCCTACTTACAAACGGAGGGAGACAAAAGGAATTGAGAGGAAATCTACCCCAAGGAAGGGAAATTCTCTCCTGTAAGAGTTAATATGGGAAAAGGGTGTCTCCACTGATGCTTTATCACCAATCCTTCTTGCATTAATAACCCCAAATTTTCAAAATCCAATTGGCATTGGGACAGAAAGTGAGGTGAAATCTTCTGAACAAGGGCACAGACAGCAAAAAAAATGTTACAGGGGTGATAACCCTGCCCTATATTATCCAAAAAGCTTAAACATAGATTTTGGGAAATACAGCATGCTTTTCCCAGCCAGGCTGCGGGATCAGGACGGGGAGAGAGTACAGTTCTTCACCTCGCCCAGAGACGCTGTGGCATGGGCTGAAACACTTTCCCACTAACTCCTATCAGGTATGCTGAACCCCTGGGCCATGGACCACTGTTTGTTTGTACCCCTCTGGGTATGCCTGAACTGCGACATTGCTGAATGTGGAAGGAAATCTGCTGAACTGTGTAAAGTTGAGAGAGTCACTGGACTGCGATCTGAATTTATGCTGTAGATGACCCTATGTGGATTTTGTCCTCCCTGCGGGGTCTTGCTCGGGGGATCCAGGGCGAGGAGACGGCTCCTTTCCTGGATGTATCGCGGGGTGACGGACTGTTGGAGGGGGCGGGTTTTGTTTTTTGTTTTCTCTCTCCCCCTTATCGCAATGTCGAGGGATCCTGCACGGCCTAGTGCTTTGATGACCCTCTCCCGTTTTAAGGTTTACTATGGGCACTCAGGCTCATGGTTTGATGGAACTGCAATACATAAATCTTGGCTGGGTGACTGTCCTGGCTGTGCACGACAGCTATCCTTTTGAAATGTGCATGGAGCGAGGACCTGCCTGTAATACCATGCCTATGGTTGTACTTGCCTTCATGGCGCTGCCTCCCCAAAGAAACTGAATAACTTACAGAAGGCAATGGCCATGGGTATGAGAATTTTCCCTAACTCTAAATGCAACTTTTTGCTCATACACTTGCCTGAGAGACAGACATGGATAGAGAATACTTGGAGGACACATCCCTTCCTCCTCCCCCCCCTTTTTTTTTCTTCCTCTCTGCTGTGCTGGGGGGAAGAGGCAGGGGCAGCAGGGATCAATTCCACTCCCTCTCTCTAAATAATTAGTGGAGTTGCACTCACAGAGGGGTCGGTCAATGCAACTATGACATACCAATAAGTTCTATGGTTTAGGGGTTTTACGTTACTGTTATGTTCCCTAGTATTCTGAAGTATGTGCCCCCGGGGACCCGGGAGATCTACACTAAAGTATCCTTAGCGGACTGTAGGGTGATTACATTGCTTTGCAGCCTGGTCTGAAGTTGGAGGTTAGATACCTCTTGCACACTGCCCTCATGTTAGGCTGTAAAGCCAACCTGTTTTTGGGAATAAAAGCCCTCCTCCAGGATTTGTGGGGGGAGGGGATGGTTGTTTATATTGGACTGCCGTTGCAGACCTTATTGTTTTTATTGTGCTTATGATGTTTGACAGTACTGCTGGCTAATAATCTGACTAACATTGCATGCTTGCTAATGTCCCCTGAGTGCCCTTCCGGACCTAGAGATCCAGATAGGGGAAGCCTGACCCACATATATCATCCTACATCATCTCTAGGTAAAACTGATGTCTTCTCTTAAGATACTCTCCTGGAACACGAGAGGCTTAAATTCTCCTATCAAACGCTCCCTGGTATTCCAATTTGTTAAAACTTACCATCCTCATATATGTGTGTTCCAGGAGACTCATTTGGTGGGGAAGAAGACCTTTGTCTTAAAAAAACATGGGTGGGTTATCATTATCATTCAACCCACGCTACATTTTCAAGAGGGGTAAGCATTTTAATTTTAAAAACACTCCCCTTCAGGCTTCTCGATCTGGCTCTGGATCCGGAGGGAAGGTGATACATGCGTTAATACATAACATGCCATGGGTAATTGTAGGCTTGTACCTTTCATCCACGGCTTCCCTTCAGGTATTGAACAAAATAACTGCCAAAATAGCTGAATTCTCCACTGCAAACGTACTTATACTCAGGGATTTTAATTTGGTTCCTGATGCAGGGCTAGACAGGCTCCTTGCCACGGGAACGACACGTCAGGGGCTCGCGGAGTGGGCTGAAACCTACGGTCTCTTCGATATTTGAAGATGGAAATACCCCCAGGCCAGAGCATACACTTGTCATTCTGCCTTCCACAGAACATTCTCTCGTATCGACCTAGTCTATGCGGGAGGTTCGGTTCTCCCTAGAGTCTGTGGCATCACAATCTTTCCCTGAGGTATTTTGGACCACACCTGCTTCTTTTGGCCCATGATCTCTCGATTTCCCTATCAGACAAGTTTTGGCTACTGTCTAGATATTGGGTATCGGATGCGGAGGTGAAGTCGAAATACAGGGATGAGTTGGAAACATACTGGAGGGTGAACGCTGACTCGGCCTCGGCCTCTTCATTCTGGGATGCTTTTAAGGCGTTCTCTAGAGGACAATATCAGACCATCATAGCAGAAGTCCATCGGCAACATAGGAAGGGTCTTACAAGCCTCGAAGCTGAAGCAGAGAGACAGGAGGCTTTATATGTTAGGTCCCCGGACCCTCAGACCTATGCCAGATTGCAATCCCGTTTGAGGGAGATTCTTCTGATGCGGACAGCTCTGACGCAGAAGAAGCTCCTCCATCAAACACAAAGGATATTTGAACAGGGGGAGAAGACTGGTCACTTGCTGGCCTGGCTCTCTAAAGAGCAATCCATAGGTATGACCATAGGACAGATCCAGGCTGCTGGCGGTTCTTCCCTCTCCACTCCAGAGGAGATTAACCGCGAGTTTGCCTCCTTTTATCAAAATCTATATCGCTCTCAAGTGGACTATGACTCTGAGGAATTGATGGTCTATCTTGAGGATATAGATATACCAATATTAAAGATAAAAAATGCTCATGAATCCACTCATTAGTGTAGCAAAAAGATCTAAGGATTAATCCGCCAGTGTGATGTGCTTCCTCCCATGGAGCAAAATAATTATGTGTAAAGAGAAAAAAGGGGGGGGGGGGGTGAGACCATAGCAGGCTCACGATTGCTCACAACGGGAAAAGAAAGCAGCAAAATAGTATATTCTGATCTTTAAAAAGTACATTTTATTATGAAAAAGTGCAAACATGCAAAAAAAGGAAATCCCATAGGTGTGTCACATGTCTACACCTGTGGGATCATTTCGTTAACAATACCACATAATCAAGTAAAACATGTAGCTGTAGAGAAAAATGAAACAAGCAAAACAAAACAATGTTGTAACTAAAAACAGTGCCGTACACTGCTGTAAAATGTGTAACCCCCCCCCCCCCCCCCCACTCGCTATTGACCTCGATATGATGCTCTGGTAGAAATTAACATTAGCCGGGTATATAGCATAGCAATTCTGTCTCTAAATCACCTAATTAACCGCACCAGACCTATAATGGGGAATATATGTATAGTCCATGGAGATCCTGCAAGAGGGAAAATATATGTTCGCTTCCCATATGATTATTTATCAAGAAAGTCTAAGAAAGTCTATAGCTGGTATAGCAAATATGGGACAGCAGAATCCGTCCACTGAATGGAAAGTGTGAAGTCTGCTGGTGCATTAATGAAAGCACAGTTCCAAAACAATTCCACAGGGTATAGTAGTAAGATGCCCCTCAAACAGTGTAGAGAGTGGACAGTCCGTGTTTGCAAAGTATGAGTCCATAGTTTGTAATCTTATCTAAGGACACACACATAAGTCACCAACTGGCTATATGGTCATATTGAAGAAAGCAGACTCTGAACATACCGGTAGCATGCCACTCGTATCCCTCAGCTGTCCATCAAATACCTGCAGACATACCGTCAGGAGTTGTCCAAGGGGAATTAATCCACAGTAAGGATGGCCATCATAGTGCAGGCAGGTGGACTTCAGGTGGAACGGTTACCAAGCAGGCAGTCGCTGTACAGCGTGAGTCTGCATGAGGGAGCACGCACCCTTAGCCCACCTGGGTCATCAACAATCTCCAAAGGGATAAGTCCGTTCCGGCATCCAGCAGAGGGAGCTCTAAGTGAGATGTTCACCAATGTGGTTATGTCAGAAGAAAAAGGTCTATGCAAGTACCCAAAGTGGCCAACGAAGTGTAGAGTCACTCGGGGGTGCAGTGGGGGGGCGACAACAGCGTTATGACAATGCTAGGTTGACGCGTTTCATGTCTATATTACTGGCACTTCATCTGGACAATGTGCAGGGGTAAATACTTAGTTTATAAAGGGCAATCTAGCCAATCAAAAGGATACCCTTGCAGAAGTGATTTTTATTGCTGCGCCATCTTGTGGATGGATTAACACCCTACAGCTGGATTTAAACTATGCTTAAAATTGGTGCAGGCTGGTAATAGTTATCATTTTAAAATACACTCTTGTCAAGTAGGCTTCCTGAGATAAAGAGATCTTATAAAGTAATGATTTAAATTCGAGCATGCGGAGTATTAGGCACGTCACACGATGGTGTCAGTCTAAGTCCCAGTGGTAATAGGAATGAATGGGGAGAGTCCGCACTAGGCTTCCAGGAAGACCTTCAGGCTCAGTTCCACATTGAGGCCCTTAGGCTGCAAAGTCTGACGCCTGAAGATCCACCGTTTTTCATGTCTCAACAAAATCGTGTTGAAGTCCCCCCTACGTTGAGATACATTAAGGGCAAAAAATCCCTTTACACTTAGTCCCTGTGTGCTTCCTTGATGGAATTCAATACAGTGTTGTGCTATTGGGGTTTCCCCTTTCAACCAAATGCTTTTGAGATGTTCAGCAAATCTTATCCTTAGTTGGCGCTTAGTTTTTCCCACGTAGAGTTTACGGCAAGGGCATTCCAGAATATAGAACACCCGTGATGTACTGCAATTGATAAAAGTTTAGATTGCATACTCATCGTCAGAATCTGAATCACGGAAAGTAGTGGTCCTGTCCCCCAATTTACAGGTGCCGCAATGTCCACATGGGAACATATTCGGATTCAACTGGTTCATCTTTTAGATTTCTGGCTTGTTTAGCCACCAGGTGGGGCCTGTCTCCCACTATGGTCTTCAAAGTGTCAGACCTTGTGAGAATATACCAATTGTCCGCAAGTATGGTACTTACTTTGGACCATTGGACCCCGAAGGGGGTAATTAATCGCACTGGTTCATTGGAATGGCCTTTCCTAGTCTTTCGAGTCCCAAGGAGTTCGGCCCTCAATCTCTTGCCGACAATCATTTTTGCCCTTTTGAGTGTCTGGTGGGAGTACCCCCATTCTCGAAATCGCTGATAAAGCGATTCCGATTCACGGCGGTAGTCCTCCTGGTAGGAGTAATTCCTCAGAATTCAGAGAAATTGGCCTATTGGGATTCCTCGTATCAAAGACTGTGGGTGGTGGCTGTTGGCTAGTAGCTATACCAACCCTCACCCCAACATATGCCAATAAACTAGATGCCCCCATTAAAATTGAAGAAATCCAAAAGGCACTTAAAATGATGCAAACAGGTAAAACACCGGGACCGGATGGTATCCCGGTGGAATTTTATAAAATGTATGCAGAACAGCTGGCCCCCCAACTTCAATCCCTACTAGCCAAATCCATGGAGGAGGGCCACCTTCCTTACTCAATGCACGAGGCGGTAATAGTGGTCATCCCCAAACCAGAAAAGGACCCGACCTTATGCTCTTCATATCGCCCCATTTCCCTCCTTAATGTTGACACAAAAATTCTATCCAAAATCCTGGCCAATAGATTAAACACGGTCATCACAGCCCTGATACATCCAAACCAGACAGGATTCATGCCCGGTAGGGGAACGGACATAAACATCCGTCGATTGCACACACATATTGCGATTGCCTCGTCTGATAACCCGGGGGTGGTGGCCTCACTCAACACGAGAAGGCTTTCGACTCGGTCAAGTGGGGCTACATTTGGGCGGTCCTCTACAAATTCGGATTCGGGCCTAGATTTCTGGCTTGGCTCCAACTGCTATATGCCCAACCCAGAGCCCGTAGCCGCATCAACGGGGTCCTCTTGGGGCGTTTACACTGGGGAGAGGTACAAGACAGGGGTGCCCACTCTCCCCAGCCCTATTCGCCTAAGCACTCGAGCCCCTTGCCATCCTTCTCAGAGCGGATGAGTCAGCAAGGGGCCTACAGCTGGGCACAGTGGTAGTGAAGATCTCCTTATATGCTGATGATTGGCTGCTCTATTTGGCGGATGCCTCTGACTACTTAAGAGCAGCTCTGGCCGCGTTCGATAAATTCGGACACTTTTCGGGTATCCGAATAAATTGGAATAAGTCGGTCCTCTTTCCCCTCTGCCAATCAATGCCCCAGATAGACACAGGAACCCCTTTGAAATGGGTGGACGAGTTTACTTACCTAGGAGTGAGAATAGGAAATTAAATGACAGGCTACCTTGATAAAAATGTATACCCGCTGCTAACCCAACTTCAACAGAAATGCTCCACCTGGAGATCTCTCCCCTTGACCCCGGTAGGAAGGGGCAATCTCTTAAAAATCATTTATTTACCAAAATTCCTGTATTTTTTTAGGCACACCCCAACTCCAATCCCCAGATCCTTTTTTTACCGGTTGGATAATATAGTGATCTCCTTTATATGGGCAGGGAAGCCCTCAAGAGTAGCAAAAAACATACTGTACCTTCCGCTGTCTGGAGGTGGGTTGGCACTGCCCAACTTCCTGGTATATTATTGGGCTGCTGTCCTGGTGACAGTAAGGTGGTGGTTCTCGCAACCCCGGCAGAATCCAGCTGTCACTCTGGAAGCAGCCCTCCTGGGATTATATGCAGCGTTGTCTAACCTACCATACAGACCATACAGGGGGTCGAAGGCTAGCCCCGCAGTGACAGGTCCTATGAAGACTACAATTCAGGTGTGGCGATGCTCTAGGGCAGCCCTCCTGAAGCAATCATGCGTTTCCCCACACACCCCACTCTGGGCTAACCCAATGCTCCCTCATCTCTTTACAGTCCCAGACCCGGCAAGTTGGGCCAAGAAGGGTATCACCACATTAAGACAAGTTATGCCACGGGGTGTCATAATCTCGTTTCAAGAGTTGCAACTAACCCACAACCTTTTCTCTTTGGATACTGGCAGCTCCAGCATACCCTTAGGGCTCAATTGCCCTCTCAGGTGATGCTCGAGCCTGATTCAATCGAGCGCCTCTTGATCTCGGGAGACATCTCTATTTAACAGTAGCGCACGATGTTAAAAGTGATAGATCCATGGCCAAATGGAAGGAAGAGGAATGGGGGAAGAGGAATGGGAGGCGTGTCTAACTACATTTATTCCATCCATGATTGCGGCTAAGGACAGATTTAAACAATTAAAATTCATACATAGGGCCTACTACACGCCACAAAGGCTAGCGAATATATACCCCGGAATTAGCCTCAAATGCACTAGATGTGAACTAGAAAGGGGCACTTTTTTTCATATGGTCTGGTCCTGTCCCAAACTATGCCCATTCTGGAGATCGATGGCAGACACTTTGGGAACGGTTTGTGGAGTTACAATACCATTGGAACCCCTAACCCGGTTATTGAGCCATCTGGAAGACATAGAAGGGGATCAATATGTTAAGTTGTGCCTAAATTATTCACTATTCTATGCTCGAAGAGAAATACTCCTTAAATGGAAGAAAAAGGAGGCCCCATCCCAGGAAGCATGGCAAAAAAACAATAAATAATGTGTTACCACTATACCGCATCACTTACGAGAGTAGAAACATTATCACACTTGCTGAATGAATACTAAGATAAATACAGCTGGAGACTGTATTGTATTCGGACATTCTTAACAGACAATGGAACAATTATTCCTCAGAACATTCTTACCTACAAAGATTATTCAGCAATCACAATGATGTGTTAGTGGATGTCTGATGCAAACTACATCATCTCTGATAATTTGCATTAAGTCTAATGCACCTTATTGTTTCATTACTTTGGATGATTTTACTGGGAGATGAGAGGTCATTTATCCTCTGCTACAGCAATGCCCAACAGCTCAATGACAATTTGGAAAAATTGCTGGCTTTACAGGTCTTGCCTTTCCAGCTAGGGTATATAACCCATGCTCCAGCCCCTCCTTACAGATACAATTTTGGGGGATTCTGTCACCCAAAGTATTCATTTCCTGTATATGCTTTGCATTGCCTTTGTGTGTGTATGCACACAGCTACTTGGCAAGATACAGTACTTGTATATGTAGCGCTACCACTGTAGGAACCGCTATATTGGATGGATCCACTGTTCTTTGTCTGGCACACCAGGTTGAATGTAAAAACATGCAATGCAGAAAATTATTAAAAGTAGCCCTTGGTACTCAGCAGTAATAATTTGTCAAGGAACCAGGCACTAAACAAATTATTAAAACCAGACTTAATATATTGTCACTCAATAAGATTGGTAACAACAAGGCAAGCATAAACTTGGATCAACAATGGTAGTAACAGCGTGGCCACATGAGGGTGTGAGAGTCTGAACGGTACAAGGTGGAGAGCTCCGTTATCCTGCTGACCTGGCCGGCTTCAGAGGCTTGAGACGCTGAGGTTTGAGACTTGAGATACCGATCTGGGAGCTGGGATATCGAGACCCTGCATTGGAGAGCTTCCTGATATCCCCTGATGCCCTTTCCTGGCGGCTGGCGCCTGAGATCTTCAATGCTAAAACGTTGAGACGCTGTCCCAGAGATCTCCTGATATTTGTGAGCCCTGGTCGGCTTCAGAAGACTGGAGTCCTGAGACTTGAGATCCCTTTACCTGTGGCAGTTAGGGGATTGTTGGTAGCTGGCTCTCTGGGTTCTACAGAATGGAAACAGAACGGTAACATATAATATATAACAGCAAGACAGCAATACAGCCATAGAACCAACTTATTAATTCACTGATTAATTAATTAATCAATTTACTGTTTCTTGCCATTTTCTGCTGGCTCCTGGATCTTGGCTCTTAGTTTGTGGTCCTCTTGGCATCCATAAAACAGCTATAGTACTAATGATGAACCTATTAGTTTACTAATTTATTATCTGCTGCTGTTTGCTGCTTGCTGCTTTTTGTGGTCCTGCTGCTGGCTCCTGGCTCCTAGCTCCTCTGGCTTCCCTGGCTTTTACAGAATACGGAAAAAATACAGAACACCCACAGAGCTGATGTACTGTTAATTTAAAGTGGATGTATAAGTTCGTTTTTTTTTGTTTGTTTTTTTAATAACAAACATGTTATACTTACCTCCACTGTGCAGTTTGTTTTGCACAGAGTGGCCCCGATCCTGCTGTTCTGGGGTCCCACAGTGGCTGTCTTGGCTCCTCCCCGCAATAGACCCCCTCTGGAAGCTCTCTCCCGAGGGGTTACCTTGCGGGCGCACTCCTGTCTCATACACTCTGCGTCCATAGACACAGAGTGTATGTCTCTCAAGAAGTTCAGCAACGTCGTAAATCTTATATGGAGATTTGCAAGAGACTGCGAGAGAAGAGTATACAATTCAGCCTTTTGTTTCCCAGCAGACTGCGTATTATAGATAGCGGACAAATATTTTTTTTTGATACCCCGGCTGCTGCCTCTGTTTGGTTGGATGGTCATTAAGGGATTTAGTATCCTGTATTAGGAGCTCCAACATGTGTTTTCTTGGACTTCTCTTAGTCACCCTTAGGACCAACTATAGTCCCCCCACCACCTCCTCATGTTTTCCCCTGAATAGATTTCGGGTGGTGGGAGTAAATCGTTTTGCGGGTGTTATTTTTTTTTGTTTTTTTTGTTTTTGGTTTTGTTTTTGGGTACGTTTTTGTTTTTTTAATATATAAGGCAAGTAGATATAGTTGTCTATTTTTGATAGTTTTTGGGATGAGACCTTCTTCATGCCACCTTGCTTTTTTAGGGATGGTGTGGGAGAAAGGCAGGAAGGGCGTATTAACGTTCGGGTGTGTGTTTTTGTTAATTGTTTATACACATTGTGCGTTTTTTAGTTTTTTTTTTTAATCTGTCTCTCCAAATCCTTGCTGCTTTTAGGTGTTATTATTTTGCAATTTATTTTGCAATATAATTTATTATTTTGGTACCATACTTTTTACCTTCTAGATTTTTTTACGTGACCAAGAGGTCTTCTCTATTCTGTCATGGAATGTTTGTGGTCTTAACTCAAAATTTAAAAGAGCATTGTTATTTAGATATTTGAAAAGTTATTCTCCACATATAGTGCTACTTCAAGAAACTCATCTAACGGGAAGTAAGCTTTTGGCACTTAAGAAGCCCTGGGTACAGAAGGCAAATCATGCTACATATTCCACGTTTAAAACAGTGACCCAATGGGCCGTGAAAGATAGGTAACGTCCCTGTCCATGCCTGCTGGACCATGAGTCAGCGTTAATATGCACCTTACCGGTGACCGCCCTGTCCAGCGAGGCCAAGACATTGCCTTCCACATGCCGGTAGTGTGTGAGCTAAAAGTGGCGTTTGGGAACCTGCCACTGAGGAACCGCACATTGCACAAACTCACGGAAGGGGGCCGAGTCTACCAACTGAAAAGGCAGCAGTTGAAGTGCTAGCAATTTAGCCAAGCTAGCATTCAACCGCTGGGCATGTGGATGGCTGGGAGGGAACTTCTTTTGACGGTCCAGCAGCTAGGGCAGGGAAATTTGCCTGGTACAATCGGACGTCGGTGTAGGGCTAGCAGAGTGCCCGCAAGTACTTGGTCATGCTTGTGGTGCCCAAGCAGCTGATGTTTTGGCCACGCGAGATACGTTTGAGACATATGTTGCAAATAGCAGCGGTGTGATCTGATGCACTCATCTCAAAAAAAGCCCACACCAAAGAACTTTTGTAATAACGCGCAGAGGCAGTGCCCTGCACAGGCGGAGCTCTGCGGTGTGATTCAGTTGGTGTGCTGCCCTCAACCTGGCCCCCGGAGGGCATCCTGCCTCGTTGGAGATGTGCCGCCTCCTCCTCTCTCCGTTCAGGCACCCACGTGAAGTCAGTTACCTCATCATCCCCTACCTCTTCACCACTGGAGCAAACCTGGCAGTATGCTGCAGCTGGTGGAACATGCCAGATTGCTGTCCTTGAGCATCCCCTCTCTCTGCGCTCATGCTACTGCCTTCCTCTAGCTGGGTATCATCATCGGAGCCTTCAAAACGCTGGGCATCCTCCTGGAGCATGTACCCAACACTGTGCTCAAACAGTTCGGGGGACTCCTCAGGAGGACATGGTGGGTCTAGGGAAGGGGTGACTGATGACATTGAGTACGCGTTGGTAGCTGCTTTGCCAGTACCCTGAGCCTGGGTGAGAGAGGATGAGGAGGATGAGGAGGGCTTGGTCATCCACTCTACCAAGCCTTCGGCATGATGCGGCTCAACATGTCCAGCTGCCGAAAATAAGGACAAGCGTGTCCCATGGCCATGTGCTGATGACGATGCACCGCGTCCACGACCAGCACTGTTGTCTCTAGGCTTGGCTCGTGACTGTCTGCCTCTCCTTGTTGGCCTTCCAGACATTGTAATGGCCTGCAGGGAGATGGGAAAAACAGCTATTGGGTAGTGTATATTGTGCTGGAGTCACACAACACACACACCAACTCCTGTAGATGGCTGGATTAGATGACACCAGGGCAGAAGTGCAGATACAGGTGCAGGTTGTATACTGTGCTGTGCTGCACTCACACAACACAATTACTAACTCCTGCAGATGGCTGGATTAGATGAAACCAGGTCAGAAGGGCAGATACATGTTCAGGTTGTATACTGTGCTGTGCTAGACTCACACAGCACACACACTAACTCCTGCAGATGGCTGGATTAGATGACAAAAGGGCAGAAGGGCAGATACATGTTCAGGTTGTATACTGTGCTGTGCTGCACTCACACAACACAATTACTAACTCCTGCAGATGGCTGGATTAGATGAAACCAGGTCAGAAGGGCAGATACAGGTTCAAGTTGTATACTGTGCTGTGCTGCACTCACACAACACAATTACTAACTCCTGCAGATGGCTGGATTAGATGAAACCAGGGCAGAAGGGCAGATACAGGTTCAGGTTGTATACTGTGCTAGACTCTCCCAGCACACACACTAACTCCTGCAAATGGCCAGATTAGATGAAACCAGGGCAGAAGGGCAGATACAGGTTCAGGTTGTATACTGTGCTGTGCTAGACTCACACAGCACACACACGAACTCCTGCAGATGGCTGGATTAGATGAAACCAGGGCAGAAGGGCAGATACAGGTTCAGGTTGTATACTGTGCTGTGCTAGACTCACCCAGCACACACACTAACTCCTGCAAATGGCTGGATTAGATGAAACCAGGGCAGAAGGGCAGATACAGGTTCAGGTTGTATACTGTGCTGTGCTAGACTAGACTGCTGTGCTAGTAGTGTGGGGCGTGTACTAAACCCCCTGAGCTATAATTGGCCACAGGCATCCTGCCTGTGGCCAATTATTGCTCTCCTCGCTGCTGGCTATATGATTGGCCAAGCATGCGGGGTCACAGTGCATGCTTGGCCAATCATCAGCCAGCAATGCACTGTGACTGGCGCAGTGCATTGAGGACCGTTTGCATCACACGAATTTGATGCGAATCGGACGAACGGCCGATGTTCGATTCGAACATGTGTTCGAATCGAATACCGGGCCCATCCCTAATCCAAATCAACAAAGGAATGGCTTCACCAGAAGAAGATAAACATTTTGGAATGGGCCAGCCAAAGTCCAGACCTGAATCCGATTGAAAATCTGTGGGTTGCTCGGAAGAGGGCTGTGCACAGGAAATGCCCTTGCAATCTGGCAGATTTTGAGTGTTTTTGCCAAGAAGAGTGGGCAAATATTGCCAAGTCAAGATGGGCCATGCTGATAGACTCATACCCAAAAAGACTGAGTGCTAAATTAAAATCAAAAGGTGCTTCAACAAAGTATTAGTTTAAGGGTGTGCACACTTATTCAACAATATTATTTTAATTTTTAATTTTTACTTCCCTCCACCTAAAATATTTCAGTTTGTTGTTCAACTGAGTTGTACAGATTTTAGGTCACATTAAAGGTGGAAAAAGTTCTAAAATTATTTATCTTTGTCTCATATTTTTACATCACAGAAACCAGACATTTTAAGAGGGGTGTGTAGACTTTTATATATCCACTGTATGTAGCACCCTCTAATGCTAGAAGTGTTGGTAGTTTTTTTGTGTGTTTAGAGTAAGTAAATTTGTTCAGGCCAAGCCTGTCTGTGTTTTTTCTGGGTTGGGCAGAGATCCAGGGAGAACTGGTTGACTCACAGGCAGCATCACTGAGACCCCCCCAACCCCCCCCCCCCCCATTTCTAGAATGTACTGTAACCTTCTAAAAAAATGGGAGGGGACGTAAGGTGGAGCTGTCTGGAGTATTCTGAGGGCCCTGACCAATCCTCAACTTGAGGTGGCAGGGGGCAGTCCCCCTCAAATACTCTGGGTCAGCCAGGCTGGGGAGGAGAGTTCGAGTGGAAGCCGGAGATGGAGCATAGGGCTGTCGTGGCCTTGAAGGGAGCTCCCCAGTCTGGGGGGAGTTGATCTTGGGCCTGGGCTCAGGTGCGGACAGGACCTTCCCAAAACCCACTGAGATGTCCTAGCCAGGAGGCACTGAGAGCAAGAAGAGGACAGCAGAAGGAGGACTGGGATGGAGCAGTCTGGAATGGGTGCAGACCAGGGGTCAAGTCCTGGGGAAAAAAGTGTGGGAACTCCCACCCAAGATCCACTCCCCCACCAAAAAAAAAAAATGATACGCTCATATACATGAACGCTTCAAAAGTGGTATTTTTCATCCAATTTTTGCATTGTGTGTATGAAGCTTAACTGTTATAACATAAAAAAAGAACAATCCTCAATAAACATAAATACGGTAATTCTCTGAATAATCAGCATTCATTCAATTGTGCTTCCATGCAAATGTGAACATTGCATTGGTGAATTTTATTTTGTATATAGAGTGTTTCTGTGGTGAGTTTACACTTTTCATTGAACAGAGTTTGGATAACACAGGGTTATACGGAAAGGTGATAAATGAACTGCACATTATCTGGACAGAATGCTTGGGGAGATGGTGATGTGTTCCTGCTTAGGAGATGTATGTTAGCTTGGGGGGACTGCAAACTCTGCAGGGGCTCCAACACACACTCGCTGCTATTCCAACCCTTCACATATTTCCACATAAACTTCCCTCCTGGCATTAAACTTTGCCAGGTATTGTGCTCAGCTTACCACCCCAAACTGATGTTCCTCCCTCAGCTCACCTCTCTCCCTGCATGTCCTGTGAGCAGAATAGCTGTGCTCCTCCTCTGGGTTCTCTCATCATATGGCACTGAAGATAGAGGAGGGGGGGATTCAGTGGGACACACAGAGCAAGTATGCAGGAGACTGGGGGATGAGGAGACAGAAAATCAGGAGGGGACGGCAGGGAGGAGCGCATCACGAGAGGTCTGACTAAACACCATCTCTTAGCAGCAGGGACCTGATCTACCCGTCAGCTAGCTGTGATTGACAGGTAGATCGAAGCGGAAGCTGTCATGGGGCCCCTACTGGCAATGCCTGAATGGTCAGTCCACCCCTGCTGTGCGTCACTTACTATTGCGAGCTGTGTCGGCGGCTGCTGGTGTAGCACCTGCCACACAGCTTGCATACTTCAAAGTCTTGCAGGACACAGATGCTAAAGGGAACTGAGTTCCTGTTGTGGAAAAAGTACAGGAACTCAGTTCCCATGAGTTCCTGCAGGACTTGAGCCCTGGTGTAGACTGTGGTGGCACGAGCAATTAGAAAGGAGCAGCTGCAGCCAGGAGGGCTGGCAGTGCCTGAAGAAGTGGTACTGGGAGCAGTAGCCACATATAGGACAGCTAGCACCAAGGACTTCTTTTTGCTACACCATAGGGGCCCATGGTCCCTGCCTGCAAAGGGCATTCTAAGATACAGCTTAGGCTGTGTTGGATCTAAAATCTGTGCTAGCTGGTCCTGGGAGTTGTGCTGCAATCAAGATTGTGCAAGAGTGTAGAATAGGAAAGTGTATGTATATACTCGAGTGTATATAGTTCAAGTCCCTCACAAGTTCTGTTGATCAAATGGGCATCCTATATCACACCTTCCCTAGCCAAGTTCAATTCCCCTAAAAAACAAAACAAAAAAACAAAAAACAAAGCTGCAAGGACTGGAGTGAGAATTCTGTGTGCCTGACTATGCAGGGTGGGAGACGACCACATTCACCACATTCACCAGCAGCCCCTATGGGGGTAGCACTACACAGATAAAAATTAGATCATTTCAACAACAAAAAAATGTCAGTGCATAAAATAAGTACATACCGCGTTTCCCCGAAAATAAGACCTAGCGTTATTTTCCAGGAAGGCTGCAATATAAGCCCTACCCCGAAAATAAGCCCTAGTTTAAAAAGCTTGTAAAATCCTATAATCCAATCTATTACAGTAGTATATAATGTACAATGTGTGTGTTTCTGTAATACAATTGCAGGGAAGAGATTTCCAGCAGGTCACAGAAGCGCAGAGCGGCGCTATAACGAAGGTATTTTGCACAATTATATAACAGAAAGACACACATTGTACATTATATACTACTGTAATAGAGTGGATTATAGGATTTTACAAGCATTTTAACTCGGTTCACAATGGGGATTCCTTTTAGGCAAGGAGAGAGAGGGGGAGAGAAGACAGCACATTACATGGTAAGACCTACCCCGAAAATAAGCCCTACTGAGTCTTTTGTTACCAAAATGAATATAAGACCCACGGTAATGATTAATAAAAACTACATAATAATGTTCTGCGATGTTTAACTTCTGTGCTGAATGTCAGTGTCCAAATCATATCAATTTCTGCACTTCACTTGACAGGATTAGCACCTAAAGTGTTACTAAACTCAGTAAAATCTGTCTGTATATTCAGAATAGCATGCTTGTCATACTCACTGTGGAATTTAAGGGGTTAATCCTCTGTATTGTGTAAAAAGGCTCTTTGATCCTGCATGCACAGATCCTCCCCTTCCTGCAGGGTCTCTCCGGGCAAAGCCAGATGAGACAAAGTCAGAGTGGTCCCCCTGCACATGCTCAGTTTGGTTTCTATTGCTGGAGAGAATATTTCCTTGTTGAGCTGAGCTTTTCATGTCACATGATACTGACATCTCACATGTGGGCGTGTATACAGATCCTAAATGACAGCCCAGTCCCTCTCTCTTCCTCCATGCCCAGTAACTAAAAAAAAGAACACAGTGGGTGGGATGTCACATCTTGATTGATGGATGATCCGCCTCCCATAACAGCATGAGGACGCATCACATTTTATCACATCACCATGGTATACAGATCAGCCGAAAAGGTATATAGTGGCAGTATTTTAATGTAAAAAGAAGATTTATAAGCAGTGGGTACTGCGGGGGGGTGAACTATTCTCATATTGCTGGGTATTAACACTTTAACCTAACTATGATTTGCAACAGAGCTCAGGAACTAACGCATCTTTCCAAAAATCATCACACTGAATGACGTCACAGTAGAAGATACTTTTAATAGTATTCTTCACAGTGCTGATGAATGATGAAATTGTAATGACAAAATGCAGAAATTAAGAAAGGATATCATTATGCACAACACCCCCACCATTTCAAAGTGTGATACTGAAAGTGCCGTATGCACTAAATGCATGCGAGTACAGTATTTTACCTAAAATATGCTCTCACTGAAAATACACCATGCCTCCCCTTTAAAAATTATCTAAATTTGTGGCTAAGAATAAAAAAAATTTCACTCCATTGGCATGAAAGAAAATGGACCAGCCTGCATTTTTGTGCTATCTCTTCCCATTTTTTTTATCTGCCTGCACTGACTTTGCAGTAAACATACTGTACATCAAACAAGAACTGCAATAATGCATGCTCTGTTGCTCTCTTGTGTTTTTCTGATGTCTATTTGTGTCAGCCTCTGTGCAGGCAGCAGATACGGTATGTTATGGTAACAACAGCTCTCTGCTGTCCTACTATGCCCCTGTCTCTTTTTTTTTTTTAACAAAATCTGGCTTAGTAACAAGTCGCTTTATCACTTCAGGACAGCAGAACGTAAATAAAATACTGCTTAACATCTTATAGCACTATAGCATTAAGGAGATGTACAGTGGTACTGCCATAAATGAGTTGGGTGGTATGATACTGCTTTCATGTGTGTGTAAAGGTGCTTATATAGTCATGAAATAGATATGCTCTGACTGATATTGCCATTTTTAACCCGATTCAGCAATTAGGACACACAAAAAAAAAAATTCTAATTTCCAACTTTTTCCATGCAATGGCTGCTCCTGGGCCCTATCCAGAGAACAGACATGATTGCCCAGATTAGCTAAACATTTATATTAATGAAACAGTATGCATTTAGAGAGATGTCTAAAGACGGGTACCACTGTGCTTGTACAAATGACAGTTTTCAGATGTCTACGGATGGCTTACAAGCCTGGAGTTTTCATGAAGCGGACTGTGAGGCATGGCTATGGGTGGACCTATGAAAATTCGTGATGTTTGCATAGCTCTCAGCTGTCCCCGATTTCAAGGGACTGTCCCTGATTTGGAACAAGGTCCCTCTTTTCTCCTCATTTTCTTTCTGGTCTATATAGTTGTATATGTAGCACAACCCTCGTATGAGCTGCAGAGTTAGGGTTCCCCACTGCTGCACAGCCAGTCGCTTAGCATTTCCTTCATTCACTTCAACACAAAACAATCTGTCCTTGGCTTGTTTTGTTGTTTTATCGGAGGATGATAACTTGAATGGGATAGGGGAATTATGGGGCCCAACTTGAAAATGTTCAAAACAGAACAAAGGGACAACTTCCTCCCTATTTTCACAGATCTTCTTCTCCCTTTCTCCTGCACAACCTTGGTTCCTTTGTACAGCACCTGCTGCCCACTCCTGGTGGAACTAGCAGTATATTGCTAGTTCAGCAAAGGCCCATTACACTGATTTCAGTATGAAACGTGTCAGCACCCCTTTTCTGTATCATCTTTGCTGTGGATTGTTCTATGTGATCTTATATTTTCAATAAAAAGCACAAGAAAAAGGATTTTCTTTCCGGAGTGCGGCTATTCAGAGTTTTTTTCTTGTTTCTCTTCACCTGTGCATCTATTAGCTGGCACCTGGGGCTCTCTGTCTGGAAGATAATTATTTCCCGTGGAGGATCGGCCTGGAGCGGTGGTTTTCTTTTTCTAAAGGCCCATTACAGGCAGGAGCTCTCAGCCGCTTGACATAAGTAGCACAGCTGACAGTCCCTCCCCTTGTCTTGTCGCTTCACTGTCTCTGCATGCTCCTTCCCGCTGCCTCTCCGTCATTAATGCCCCCAACGGCCTCCTGTGGTGGGATCCTTCCAGGCCAGCGTTCCTGAGCTCCCAGCCCGAGGTTCACCCCCGGTAAGCGGTTCCTCCATGGCCACCAACAGCTTCCATCAGCACCTGACTCCCCTGCTGGCATGGCCTAAGTCTATTTATGGGTTTTCCCAGTCCCCTACCAGTCCCACTCCTGGGGATTGGCTGAGGGTCCATAAATATTCATGGAAGCCCCTCCTAGCCTCCACCCACTAATTCTAGAACATTCTCCAATGTCCCAGAAAGAGAGGAAGGAACCAGAGAGCTGCCAGGATGGGTCATCCAGCCCTGGCCTCCAAAAACCCTGACCCAGATTCAGTGACTCAGGTTTATCTCTGGGCCAGAAAAATGCTTTTTCCTACACTCATTTCTAGTAGCACACACAAGAGGGTGATATATACTGTATATAAAATGAACAAATTATCTTTCAGAAAGTGTCTTACAGTGCTAAACCTTTCATCCAAATTCTAAATAGCTGCATTGGTATATTTCAAGAACCAGTATAAAGGAATAGTCGTGGTAAAAAAAAAAAAAAGTATTTGTGGATTCAATTAATCGTTTTTTAAATATGATTCTCTTTAAGGGGTGTGGCAGGGGGTGTGTCCTATGCCTACATACTTTTGCTAATAAGTGTCCCTCGTTTCCATCTCAAAAAAGTTGGGAGGTACGTGTTTGTACTATGCTTATGATATACTTGCTTTTACTCTTCAGGATAAACATTGCTTGACATGACTAGCTTGGTTGTGAGGAAATGGCAGCATAGCTGCTAGCATTTTAGAATAATTTCCAAGGGATTTTGGACTTAGCCAAAGCTTAGTTCAATTGGTGCAGCTAAGCAAGTTAATCATGACAATACCGTTGAGGAATAGGAGAACATATTAAACCAGTCTTTCTCAAACTTTTTACCCCAAAGCAACAATAAAAATAATGTTTAAGTTTCAGGGAATACGTGTTAAAACCAATTAATTGATGGTCAGAGAGGAAAATGCCTGTTTCATTGGTGGCCCTTGGGAAGAATGGCCCCTTTACAATGGTGGTCAGAATGCCACCCATACAGACAAAAAGATCATTGGTGTTATCCAGGGGCCCCATACAGCATTCCTGAAAGACATAACATAACTTATAAAATCCAGCCACACAAACTGCTCATTCACGCTGTATGGGCCAGAGAACCTGAGTGAGTCCTTCATTTTTTTAATAATTTTTTTCAATTTTTAAAAATGTATTTTTTACAATTTGTTATGATTTTTTACAATTTTTTTCTTTACAACGCTGTTGGGGGGAGGCTTGGGTGAAATATAAGGAGTCTAAACAGACCCCTGACATCTCACCTTTGAGACAGAAAAAGGAATTAAGGACACAGATATTTCAATTTCTTTCTCTGCAACCTCAGCCCCACTGCAGATAAATAAAACAGGAGACATAGTTTACTATGCTTCAGTTATGAATGAACTCTGTGAGTGATTGATCACTCAGTGTATTCATTCACTAAAGGAAGGGGCCGGTAAATGACACATTTCCCCCATCCTGAACATCCCGGTGTGCCCGCAGCAGCGTTCTGGGGGGGGGGGGTTGGGGTGCACACAGCAGCCTGCAGGGGGGAATCAGATGTTGGCAGGACAGGGAGGGGGCAACCACAGGAATGATGCCCTGTGTGTCTCTCTCCCTCCAGCAGCTGAAAGCCAGTTTTATCCCTCCTACCGGCTTTCAGCTGCTGGAGGGAGAGGCACACAGGGCATCATTCCAGTAGTTGCCCTCCCATGGTACCGATCCCCCTCCCTGTCCTGCCCACATCCAATTCCCCCTGCTGCCTGTGCCCCCCTGTTTGCCTGACCCCTGTACAGGGGGACAGGTGGGACCCCCTTAACGGAAGCACTGGTGTTATGCAGCTGCCTCTGCCAAGTGGCATTGGTCCTGGAAATATGCAGGCACCATCAAAGTGGAGGTCAGTCAGCCACAGCTCAAGGAACCCTCAGGAGCCTCTTGAGGAACCCTGGTTGACAATGGCTGCTCTAAACAAACTATCCAACTATATTACACTCACATCTGAGCAGGACATTAGTTCAAAAATTCCATAATGCACATGTATATTACACTTTATTTTCACTGTATATCTTCAGAGCACAGTGTTGGAGGTTGTAACTTCTATGTGCTTCCTGCTCTGAATTGTGGAGCTATGAGACATTGGGGTAGGGTGACCAGACATCCCCGGTTTCCGGGGACAGTCCCCGGATTGAGGACACAAGTCTGTCCCCGGTTTTGTCCCCGGATTGGATTTGAACAGGGGCTGGGGCAATTTTAAGGACAGTCAGTGCAGAATTAAAAGAAAAAATCTGAATTACACCCCCCTGCTCTGCCGCTCCTACTAGCTTAGGGGGTGGGGGTGTAATTTTTTCATTATCTGTGCCCCTTTCTAATGATTATGTGCTGGTCGGAGAGAGAATATTTCTTCAGTTTCGGGTGCATGCCCATTCCGCTCCAGCTTGCAGGTTCTTCTGCCTTTGCTCAAGTCTCGGCCAGTCACATGCCCATCTCCTTGCCTTCCCTGGAGGAGTGATCTTCCTCCGCTCCCCACCCAGTAGTAGCCGGGGCCCGGAGAGTAATGCCCCGTACACACGGTCGGAAATTTTTCCGACGGACTTTGTCCGACACTGGTGTTGCATACACTGGTGTCGGACAAAGTTGTCGGAAAATCCAATCATTCTGAACGTGGTGACGTTCGTTGCGTACGACGGAACTACGTAGAGGCTATTAGCCAATAGGTTTGGTCTCGATCTGAGCATGCGTGGCACTTTGTCCATCGGAATTCTCTACACACGATCGGAAAAAGTCTGATCGGATTTTGTTGTCGGAAAATTTGAGAGCAGGATCTCAAATTTTTTCCGTTGGAAATTCCGACGGAAAAAGTCCGATGGAGCCCACACACGGTCGGATTTTCCGACAACATGGTCCGATCGGACATTTTCCGTCGGAATTTCCGACCGTGTGTATGGGGCATTAGACTTGACAGATTGTAAGGCGGGCGGCAACGGGCAGAGAGTCGCTAATTGCCACACATTACTAGTAAAAAAAAATATGTCCACGGATTTCATATAAAAAAACTGGTCGCCTTACATTGGGGGTTATTTACGAAAGGCAAATCCACTTTGCACTGCAAGTGCACTTGGAAGTTTAGTCGCTCTAAATCTAAAGGGTAGCTCTGAAATGAGTGGAAGCTCTGCTGATTTTATCATCCAATCATGTGCAAGCTAAAATGCTGTTTTTTTTTTTTCCTTTCATGTCCCCCTCGGATCTACAGCGACTGCACTTCCAAGTGCACTTGCAGTGTAAAGTGGATTTTCCTTTAGTAAATAACCCCCATTGCAATGAATTTGCCTTCCCTTGCTTAAAAGTCCTGAAGCACACAAACCAAGGCTGGGAGGAACACTGTGGGGCATCATTAAGAAGGCCAAGTGGGTAGGATTACACAAAGGAAATTTCTATCACCCCAGCTGAAGTTAAGGAGATGCTAATGGCTTTGTTAAAGGCTGAAGTTTATCTGCTTATATTTCCCTTCCCTGGTACCTCCTATCTGCCTTATTAACATGCTAGTTAAATTGTAACCCCTTCATTATGGAAGGTTAAACAAATCTTGATGCTTGAAACCAGTTTTGCAACTTTGACACATGATCGTAAAACTGTACATATCATCGCAGCTATTTAGTCTATCCAGATGAATAATACCTTGCATGTTTCAGGATAAATTGGGCTTTCATTTGGTGGTATATGGTTAATGGATATATCCTTATTTTGTTTGTTTTGTTTTTTAAAGTAAATTTGACCAAAAATAATAAAACAATATTAGTTTTTAAAATGTAGCCCTATATATCTTGTCATTACCATGACCTACCACTCCTGACGACAGTGCAAAACAATAGTGCTCATTTTGTTTTGTTTTTTATCCTACCTGAAAAACACTGACACTAAATAAAATGTCCTGTCCTACCTAAAATATGATGACCTCGACCATGACCATTGACCCAAACCTTTGTCCTAACCCTGACCTAGATCAAACCCTGATCTAGCTGCTATTTTATCCTATTTATCTCTATTTTATCCTTTTTATAATGTATATCAGGGGTCGGCATTCAGCAACCCATGGCACACGGCCGCATTCAAAACAGCACATGAAGGAATTCTGGGACACATACCTCCCACACATCAACAAATCCGGCCAGCCAATGTGGCTGGGTAAATAAAAGGGAACACAGCTATTTCTCTCTCACCTTGCTTGCCTGTATTGAGCGGTGTGAGCATGGACAGATCTAGGGAGTGTCCCCCCCCCCCCTAAATGGATGCTGTGCCCGGCCCGGTGAGCTACTACTCCAATCCCCGCACTGCACACAGCCTGGGAACAAGACAGGCAGCAGTGCTTCTCATCCCCAAAGGGGACATAGCTGAGATCAGATTCTCTTACAGAAAGACTCCATCTGCACAGTATATTACTGCCTGCTATGTTGCAGTTCTGACCTGTGAAATCCCCGGATCTGGACAGCAGCATAGCTGTAGTAGCCAGCTACACACTGAGCAGATGGAGGCTGTGTCTGTAAGAGAATCTGATCTCAGCTATGTGCTGTGTGGGGACCAGGAGCTCTGCTGAGTTTCCTGACAACAGTGATCTCTGTCTGCTGCCCTGTTGACCTCTGTCTACCACCCTGCTGACCCCTGTCCTATGCTCTGCTTACCCCTGTACACTGCCCTACAAACAAATAGCTTCTGTACACTGCCCTACAAACTGCTAATCCTATCCTCTGCCCCCTGACATTTTTTACTGCACCCCTACATCAGGTAGGCTATATGCGGCCCAGTTGTTTATTTAGATGCCCCAGGCTTCCTACTCTTGTTTGGGGCTGATAATCACCCAGCTTCTGGGAACTACTAATTCAAAGTTCAGAAATTGGGACTGATCTGAGGTATGAAGGTGCAGGAATTGGGGTTGATCTGATGTTTGAAGGGCAGGAATTGGGGTGAGGAGTTGTGAAGTGCGGGAATTGGAGTGATCTGAGGTTTGAAGATGCAGGAATTGGGGCTGACCTGAGGTCTGATGGTGCAGGAATTAGAACCGATTTGAGGTGTGAAGGTGCAGAAATTGGGGTGATCTGAGGTATGAAGGTGCAGGAATTGGGGTTGATCTGAGGTTTGAAGGGCAGGAATTGGGGTGGAGAGTTGTGAAGTGTGGGAATTGGAGTGATCTGAGGTTTGAAGATGCAGGAATTAGAACCGATTTGAGGTGTGAAGGTGCATAAATTGGGGTGATCTGAGGTGTGAAGATGCAAGAATTTGGGCTGACCTGAGGTCTGATGATGGTGCAGGAATTGGAACTTATTTGAGGTGTGAAGGTGCAGGATTTAGGCTTATCTGAAGTGTGAAGATGCAGGAATTAGGGCTGATTTGAAGTGTGATATTGTAGAAATTGCGGCTTATCTGAGGTTTGACCTGAGGTGAGAAGGTGCCGGAACTGGGGTGATCTGAGGTGTGAAGATACAGGAATTGGATGGATCTTACGATTGAAGGTGCAGAAAGTTGGCTGATCTGAGGTGTGAAGGTTCAGGAATCGGGCCTCTTCTGAAAGAACTTTATCAGGTTGCCCACCTCACACTTTATATCCAACTGTATAACTGAACTGAATATGGCAGCTGGCATATTTATTTCAACTTTACTTTACTTACCTAGCAGCACACGCATTCAGGAACAAGGGAATATTACCGTTTACTTTACCACTTACCATTGATCTTTAAAAGCTCAATGTTCATTTCTTAATATTATGTATTTTACCACATTTCAGTTTTGTGATTGACAGTTGAAGTTGACATTTTTTTTAAATGTAGCTGGCACTCTCAATTTTTCGGCACACTATGCTCAAAAGGTCACCTACCCCTTATTTATATTTTATTTGTTTTTTTCACACAGTTTTGTTTACAATCTTCTCCTCTAGCAAGGAGAAAAAAGATACGCTGTACCTTTTACTCCAGTCAAGAGGAAAAAGAACACAGGGGTGGGTTGTACAGTGACTGCACAGTATCGTACATGTGATCGAGAGTTGGTCTTCCTGAGTTTTGATTGTTAGTACAAGACCTGTATCTATTAGTGACAGCTCAGTCTCTGTGGTGGGAGTATGCTGTGCAGCATGCTCTCAGCACAAACACAGGTGCGTGCATATACAGCCCCATGGAAGAAGAGCCACTTCAGTGAGGCCATATATGTGCGTGCACTCGTGGTAAGGAGTTAATTAAACCTACTTTCATTTCATAGCTTTTTAGGGGTCAGTAATGTTTTCATTGGGTCTCTGTAAGCAGATCATGGTTAATGGGAGGGCCAGAAGGGTGTTGTACATAGGGTACTGTTATGTTTTCAGGAAGCTATTTCAGTACTCCTAGCCCTTGGGAGGAATTATGCAATTATCAAAATACCCTTATGGGTAGATGTTAGTCTTGAGAAAAGGGTGTTCCTAAACAGATGGCATTTGCAAGATGGCAAGTACAGATGGCAAGTACAACCCTTATGTGATACTGAGCCTCCTTGATTGAAAGATCTAGAATTTGATGAATGGAAGGGGAAGGCGAGGAACAGTAAGGGTGGGGAGGAAGGGGAAATGAGGTGGGCTATGTCTGACTTGCTGCTGCTTCCAATTCATATACAGAAGCTCACATTGCGCCATGAAATCAGTAAACATTTTCAGTACCGGAAAAAAAGCCTATACTATGCAAGACTTAAAGCAGAGTTATGCTTAAAAAAAAAATTAAAAGTCAGCAGCTACAAATACTGCAGCTGCTGACTTTTAATAATCAGACACTTACCTGTCCCACGGTCCAGCGGGAGGGATCGAAGCCCTGCTCGCCTCCCCCTCCGCTCGGCGGCACCGGCATTGTAACTGTGGGCGCTCGGCTGTGACTTCACAGCCGGGCCCCCACTGTGCATGCGCAAGCCACACGCCGTGACTGGCCGCGCAATCATCTGGGACCTGTGACGTGTCCCAGATGGCCTAGAGGGAGGGGGGAGAGGTGATCTTCCTTTCCGGTGCTGAGGGTGTGCACCAGAAGGAAGTGGGAGCTGGAACAATCTGAAAAGAAGGTATCTGCTCCCCCCCCCCCCCCCCCCCCCCAAAAAAAATGACATGCCAAATGTGGCATGTCGGGGGGTCACCTTCTCTTAAAGCGGAAGTTCGATTTTTGGGTCCCAAAGATTTAAAGGGTTAGTTCACATTTTTAGAAGAAATGAAAAGGTGAACATAGAGCACTCGCCCCACCCCAGTCCCTGCTGTACTTACATCTGTGTGTGGTCAGTGCTTACACAGCCAGGGCAGCAGTCTAGGGATTTAAATGCCTTGCCCTTCTCCCTCTTCTTCCTGTAATGCTTCTGGGATGAATCAGAGCGATGTTCTGTGCTTTTGCTGAGCAATCAGAATCACTCTGATCCATCCTGGAAGCGCTGCAAAAAGGGCTGGGAATTAAACTTCCTGGACTGCTGCGCTGGATGTATGGACACGCTTCACCCATGGAGGTAAATACAGTGGGGACTGGGTGAGTGGAGGGGGGGGGGTGTATGGTGTTGGTTCACTTTTCTAAAAAGATGAACTTACACTTTCAGGGTGAAGATCAGCTATTTTTTTCAAATAAATTCTTTATTTTTTAATTTTAGGCAGTAGAGAGAGAGAGAGAAAGAGGTTTTCACCCCAAGGCAGCCCATATATTGATAATTTTTTGGTTCAACCAGTGGATTGAATGAAAAATATGATCCCATCTACACTTTTCTGGGGGAATCATTCCCACTATGGTATTGTGTTCTGACAGTGGGGAGCCTTCCCTACCGGCAGAATACAATGATCAGTGTTGCCAGCTATAGCCACGGCACTGATCATTTGGGAAAATGTCGACAGGCTGGATATACCAAGTTAATTGATAGATCGACTTGTGTACATCCAGCCTGTCCACAAATCCAGACGGTCCCTAATTTCGATCTATATATGGCCAGCTTAAGGCATTAGGAGATACTAAAAAGTGTCTTAGTATTATGTAGGGACTGGTGTCTCATTATGTTATAACTCAACTCATGGTTAGGATCCTACATAGGACTCCTCGGGGGACTTGAAGACATGAGAGAGTGTACTAGGCGAGGGGAGGGGGAAAAAAAACAACGCATGTGGTGGGTAATCCAGGAGGGAGGGTCAAGTGATACAAAAGGGTAATAGCTGTGGGGGATGAGCTGATGAAAAGAAAATAGAAGTGCAGTTGTTAGGTGGAGGGAGGATAGGCTTCTCTGAAGAGAAAAGTTTTCAGGGATCGCCTAAAAGTGGATAGATTTGTAGACAGTCTGACAGATTGGTGTAGGGAGTTCCAGAGGATGGGAGAGGCTTGGGAGAAGTCCTGGAGGCAAATATGGGAGGAGGTGATGAGGTGATGAGGGAGCTAGAGAGCAGGAGGTCTTGGGAGGAACAAAGAGGATGATTAGGTTGATATTGAGACTAGGCTAGTGATGTAGCTGGGGGCAGAATTGTGGATGGCTTTGTAACTTATTGTTAGTATTTTGAATTGAATTTGTTGGGTGAGTGGCAGCCAATGGAGGGAATGGCAGAGAGGGGTAACAGACACTGAGCGGTTTGTAAGGTGGAGTCTGGCAGCAGCATTCATGATGGACTGAAGGGGGGATAGTCTATTTAAAGGTAAGCCAATGAGGAGGGAGTTGCGGTAGTCGAGGCGAGAGATAACCAGGGAGTGGATCAGGAGCTTTGTAGTTCCATTGGTTAGAAAGGGGTGTAGTTTAGAGATGTTGCAGAGGTTGAGGCGGCAAGCCTTGGAGAGTGATTGGATGTGGGGCCAAAAGGAGAGTTCAGAGTCCAGGATAACACCTATGACCCCGACATGTGGGGATAGGGGGATGGTTGTGCCATTGCTCTTGACAGAGAAGTCAGTGGAAGAGGCACGTGGGGGAGGAAATAATACGAGCTTGGTTTTGAACAAGTTGAGTTTAAGGGAGTGGTGTGACATCCAGACAGATATATCTGTTAGTAAGTTAGTGATGCGTGAGGAGACTTATGTAGTGAGTTGAGGGGTGGAGAGATAGATTTGGGTGTCGTCAGCATAGAAATGATATTGAAAGCAGTGGGAGGCAATCAACTGACCCAGGGAAGAGGAGAGGAACCTCCAAGAACAGAACCTTGGGGACTCCAACAGAGAAGGGAAGAGGAGAGGAGGAAGTAGAATTGTAAGTGACACTGAAGGTACGTTGGGATAGGTAGGATGAGAGCCACCGAAGAGCACAGTCACAGAGACCGAGGGAGTAAAGTTTTTTGAGGAGGAGGGGGTGGTCAACTGTATCAAATGCAGCTGAAAGGTCCAGAAGTAGGAGTACAGAATAGTGTCCGTTGTTTTTTTCGGTTAGTAGGTAATTTGCAAGTTTTAAAAGACAAGTTTCTGTGGAGTGTTGAGGGCGAAATCCAGATTGAAGGGGATCAAGAAGGTTATTCTTAGTGAGGTGGTCACTCAGTTGGTTTTAAACCAGGCGTTTAAGGCGTTTAGAGGAAATGGGGAGGAGGGAGATTGTTAAGATTGGTAGGGTCCAAGGATGGCTTTTTAAGTATGGGGGTGACCAAAGCGGGTTTTAGTGCATTGGGGAAGATGCCAGAAGAGAGGGAGAGATTGAAGATGTGGGTTAGAGAGTGTAGGATAGAGTCAGAGGGCGACTGTAGTATTTGAGACAGAACAGGTGGTTAGGTGGGCATTAGAAATTAGTTTAGCAACTTAGTTTATAGTAGCAGGTTTGAATAAGGGAAGTGTCAATTGTATCTATTGACATGGGGTCTTAACTGGGGGAGATACCTGTAGAGCAGGTGTGCCCAACCAGTGGCCCGGGGGCCACATGTGGCCCGCGGAGCCCTCTGATGTGGCCCGCGACCTCCTGCTCTGGTATAGAATAGAAAGAATACAGTTATTAAAGGTCAGTTTATTACTAAAATCACAGTATATATGTGGGCATGTCTTTTCTGCAATGGTTACTGGGCTGCTTTCAAACTGATCTGCAGGTGCAGAGCAGTTTACCTGCGGGTTCCCTGCACTGAGCCATAGACTTCTATTATTACCTGCGAGTTTGGTGAGCTTTCTGAAAGTGAACCAAACCTGCAGAATATAATATAAGTCTATTGCAAACTGTGCAAACTGCAGGAAAGCCAAAGGTACACTGCGTTGCACACATGGTGGGGGTAAACCGCAGCGCATCAGTGTGAAAGCAGCCTTGGACACGTTTCACACGGTCAGTCCGACCAATTGGACCCTCCATTCACCTCTAAGTAGTGGCAGACATAAACCGACTTGTGTTCTACCTCAATACGATCCACTTAAAAGTATCGTGGGCTGCGTCTGTGTCCGCTCTCCAAATGCGGAGTGGACACGAACATGCCATCCACCCGCTCCGCTCATGGTGGCCCGCGACCGGTTACCAAGTCGCTTAAGTGGCCCTCGCTCTTCAAAAGGTTGGGCACCCCTGCTGTAGAGTGAAGATTTCATTACAAATTGTATCAATCTTGTTTTTGAAGTGATTAGCAATCTCCTGGGCAGTGAGTGAGTCAGTGGGTGAAGGCAGTGCAGGACGAAGTAGAGTTGAAGGTAGAGAAGAGTTGACGGGACTGGTAAAATAGGTCTGCATGGCAGTGTGGAGGAAAGAATAGTATTTTTGAAGAGCATATTTGTATTGGTTGAAATCTTTGAGAGACTTATGCCGCGTACACACGATCTGACTTTCTGACCAGAGTCCGTCAGACAATTCGATCGTGTGTGGGCTCCACCAGACTTTTTCTTCCCAAAAGTCTTCCCAAAACCTAGAAATAAGACTGGCTTCAAAATTGTCCGCCGGACTCGAGTCCGGTCGAAAAGTCCGGTCGTCTGTGTGCTAGTCCGACCGACTAAAACCGACGCTAGCACGGCACAGTCCTATGGCACACTTTCACACAGGGTCTTGGAAGATGTTAGATGCCCATCGCATTTTGAGACTCTAACCTGGAACATTCAAAGTTATAATAAAAAAAGTGTAAAAAAAATGTAAATAATAAAACTTAAAAAAAAAAAAAAAAAACAAAGAAAAATAAAAAGCCAAAAATAGTTGTCGTTTTATTGTTCTTACTGTTTTACTGTATTTTATGCTATACTGTAATGTTTTATTGTTACTGTGTTTTATCGTGTTTGCTTTGCAGGTATGTCTACTGTTTTACTGTACTGTTACTTTGATTTATTCTTTCAGCTGCAGCACTGATTTGTTTATTTTGACAGCAAAAAAGTTTGCTCTAACGATACGTAAATCTGTGACTCCCATCGCTGTAGGAGAAGATTTCACCACCACAGTTAAAAAAAAAAAAGAGCATACCGTATATACTCGAGTATAAGCCGACCCGAATATAAGCCGAGGCACCTAATTTTACCACAAAAAAATGGGAAAACGTATTGACTCGAGTATAAGCCTAGGGTGAGAAATGTGCAGCTACTGTAAGTGGAAAAGAGGGTCAACAATGCCCATTTGCAGCCCACTGACCCCCATATCTCAGGGCCAATCAGTGCTAGGAACCCCATCTTTGGATATGTTGTAGTGCTAGTTCCACTGGGTTTGCACACCAAAAAAGTTCCTAGCACCAAGTGGCCTATCGGTTCGGAAAAGGTCATTCTCTGCTGCAGAAAAGTGCTTGACTCTGAAGTATAAGCACAAAAAAAAAAATGTGCTGAAAAACTCGGCTTCTACTTGAGTATATACGGTATATGCCAAAGCATACGGGCTGGTGTGGACAGAGGGGGGATTGCCCCTATGCTTCGGCATACATTTTTATTCACTTTTCTTGGCAGAGATTTCTTCATCCACATCAATCGTTTTTTGGGCAGAACAAAAAAAAGAACAGTGCATGTATGCCCATCATTAGAAGAGGGTGGATGCAGGGTGGTATTCCAATGGTGGGCATACCATCAAACAAACAATGTGAATGGAGAAATCTGTTAGGTTCTCTTTTTTCGTTTCGTTCAGCCCACAGACTGCATGAAAAAAAAAAGAACATTACATTATATGCCAAACAAGGACCAGCGACGTACTGATATGTTGTTGGACTTTGAGTGGTTATATCGGAATGATGCCTGCAGGTTTAGGCACCATCTTAGTATCGTTTTTTTCAGCCGGCGGTCAGCTTTCATGTAACATCAATCCTAGTGGCTAGTTAGCCGCTAGACTGCTTTTACAAGCAGTAGGAGGGGATGTCCCCCCCTCCCACCGCCTTCCATGGTTTTCACGGGCTCTCCTGTCACACCAGGGAACCTGAAAATGCAGCCGGTGGTTTCGTCAGCTGACCATAGAGCTGACTGGAGACCAAAATGGCTCCAATCATCTCTATGGCCTTAGAAACCAGAAGCTACGAGCATTTCATGACTTCGGTTTCGCCGGATATAAACAGCTCCATTGGGGAATTGGGAAAGCATCTTATCACACTGATTTTGGTGTGTCACTAAATTATATATTGCTCACACATGCCATGGGTATATGTAAAATTACACCCCAAAATGCATTCTGTTGCTTCTCCTGAGTACGGGGATACCACATGTGAGAGTTTTTGGGAGCCTAGCCGCGTACAGGCCCCCGAAAAGCAATCACGCCTTCAGGCTTTCTAATGCCGCGTACACACGATCGGAATTTCGACCAGCAAAAGACCGATGAGAGCTTTTGGTCGGAAAATGTGACCATGTGTATGCTCCATCGGACTTTCGCTGGCCGAATTCGGCCAACAAAAGATTGAGAGCATGTTCTCAATTTTTCGGTCATAAAAAGTTCTGAATACCGATTGTCTGTAGCAATTTCCGAAACGCAAAATTCCTACGCATGCTCGGAAACAATTCGACACATGCTCGGAAGCATTGAACTTAATTTTCTCGGCTCGTTGTAGTGTTGTACATCATCGCGTTCTTGGCGTTAGAAACCGTGTGTATGCAAGCCAAGCTTGAGTGGAATTCCGTCGGAAAAACCATCCAAGATTTTTCTGGCGGAAAATCTGCTCGTGTACGCGGCATTAGGGCGTAAATTGTTGACTTCACTTCTCACAACCTATCACAGTTTCGGAGGCCATGAAATGCCAAGATATCACAAACCCCCCCAAATGACCCCTTTTCAGAAAGTAGACACCCCAAGGTATTTGCCAAGAGGCATGGTGAGTATTTTGCAGCTCTCATTTGTTTTGGAAAATGAAGAAAGAAAAGAAACATACATTTTCTTTATTTTTTTCAATTTTCAAAACTTTGTGACAAAAAGCAAGATCTGCAAAATACTCAACATGCCTCTCAGTATTTTGGGGGGGGGGGGATGTACTGCCCTGCTATTTTAGCACCTCAAGAAATGAGATGGGCAGTCACAAATAAAAGCTGTGGAAATTCCAGTAAAATTTACCCAAGACATGTGAATACATTTTGGCCTAAATGTATGACAAAAATTGGAGTTTATTGTTTTTTTCAAAATTTTCGGCTTTTTTTCGTTTATAGCGCAAAAAGTAAAAATCCTAGAGGTGATCAAATACCGCCAAAAGAAAGCTCTATTTGTGGGGAAAAAAGGGACGCAAATTTTATTTGATTAATATGAAAGAGCCAATTCCAAAAGATATGCTTGACGCAAAAACAACACTGCACATCACTAAAAGAAAGCCATACCCACAGTGAAGCATTGTGGTGGCAGCATCATGCTTTGGGGCTGTTTTTTCTTCAGCTGGAACAGGGGCCTTAGTTCAAGGTAGAGGGAATTCTGAACAGTTCCAAATACCAGTCAATATTGGCACAAAACCTTCAGGCTTCTGTTAGAAAGCTACACATGAGGAGGCACTTCATCTTTCAGCATGACAACGACTCAAATCATACATCCAAATCAACAAAGGCATGGCTTCACCAGAAGAAGATTAAAGTTTTGGAATGGCCCAGCCAGAGCCCAGACCTGAATCCAATTGAAAATCTGTGGGGTGATCTGAAGAGGAATGTGCACAGGAGATGCCCACGCAATCTGATGGATTTGGAGTGTTTTTGCAAAGAAGAGTGGGCAAATATTGCCAAGTCAAGATATGCCATGCTGATAGACTCATACCCACAAAGGCTGAGTGCTGTAATACAATCAAAACAAACATACTTCAACAAAGTATTAGTTTAACCACTTAAGCCCCAGACCATTTTACTGGCCAAAGACCAGAGTACTTATTGCGATTTGTGCGACCTGGCTCCCAAACAAAATTTACGTCCTTTTTTTCCCACAAATAGAGCTTTCTTTTGGTGGTATTTGATCACCTCTGCGGTTTTTATTTTTTGCGCTATAAACAAAAATAGAGCAACAATTTTGAAAAAAACACATTATTTTTTACTTTTTGATATAATAAATATGCCCAAAAAATATATAAAAAGTTTAGGCTGATACGTATTCTTCTACATATTTTTGGTAAAAAAAAAAAAAAAAAAAAAATCGCAATAAGCATTGATTGGTTTGCACAAAGGTTATAGCGTCTACAAAATAGGGGTTCGTTTTATGGCATTTTTATTAATAATTTTGTTTTTACTAGTAATGGCGGCGATCTGCGATTTTTATTGTGACTGAGACATTATGGCGGACACATCGGACAATTTTGACACATTTTTGTGACCATTGTCATTTTTACAGAGATCGGTGCTATAAAATTGCACTGATTACTGTAAAAATGACACTGGCAGTGAAGGGGTTAACCACTAGGGGGCTAGGGAGGGGTTAAGTGTGTCCTGGGGAGTGATTCTAACTGTTAGGGGGCATGGCTACGAATGACACTTCATTGATCATAGCTCCCGATCACAGGGAGTTATGATCAGTGACAGTGTCACTAGGCAGAACGGGGAAATGCTTGTTTACATTAGCATCTCCCCGTTCTTCAGCTCCGTGAGACGATCGCGGGTATCCCCGCGGCAATAGAGTCCGCGGGACCCGCGATCCTACTCACGTAGCTCCCGGCAGTGTCTCGCATGTGCTGCCGACGGCGTGCACATGACCACACGGCGCCAAACTCAAAGGGACGTACCTGTACGCCCATTTGTCCAGCCGTGCCATTCTGCCAATGTATATGTACATGCGGCGGTCGGCAAGTGGTTAAGAGTGTGCACACTTATGCATCCATGTTATTTATTTATTTATTTTTTACTTCCCTCCACCTAAAAGATTTCAGTTTGTTGTTCAACTCAGTTGTACAGTTTATAGGTCACATTAAAGTGGTTGTAAACCCTTGTTTACAACTTTATGTTACAGGTAAGCCTATATTAAGGCTTACCTGTAGCTAACAAGGAAATCTCCTAAACCTGCACGGTTTTGGAGATATCCCTGTATTTGCATGTGCCGACGTCATCTGAGTTAAGTGATACATAATTAGCTAGTATGCTATGCATACTAGCTAATTATGCCTTTGTCTTGCAGGGATTTTTTTTCTGTTTTTTTGCTGAGGGTTTACTTCCTCTTTAAAAGGTAGAATAAGTGATTTAGCTTTGTCTCATTTTTTTACATCACAGAAACCTGACATTTTAACAGGGGTGTGTAGACTTTATATCCACTGTAGGTACACCAGCGCAGGATGGTGCTGCGTGTGTATAAAATAAGCAAAGTGCCACGTCCTAGTATACTATGAATTTCCCTCCCGATGCCCTGCTTGTGACTTTGGATGCTCGAGTATAAAGCTTTGACATCCAAAGTCATGAGCAGGGCGTCGGGAGGAACCACCATACCCTCTATATCAGGGATTCTCAACCAGGGTTCCGTTGAACCTTAGGGTTCCTCCAGAGGTTGCTAGGGGTTCCTTCAGCATTGGGCAATTTCTGTCTCTCAGATAAGTTCCCACTGACACCGTTGATCTTTTTAGCTATCTGTAAGGAGGTATTTCTTCTGAAGTAGAATAGTAAAGTATCGAACCAGCAAAACTTAAGCAATGCAGGTTTATTAACAGCTAATAACATACAGGTTTATGTTCAAAATATTACAAGATACAGGTCTAATTTATACAGTTTCTTAAAATGCAAGCATATTAGATATAGGTATTCTTATTCCCTAACCAAATTGAAACAATTGTGAATTGTTCTCAACTTGAACCAGAATGGGTCTTTTCTGCCAAGTTTTTGGTTCCTGCTCGACCAGTTCTTGAGGGAAATTCACCTGAGACCACACTCTGGAACAAGTTAAGAAGTCTTCTCTGACTCGTACGAGGAGACAAGTTTCGGACAGATATTTTCCCATTGGTTCTGACCTCTATGACCCTTGCAATAGGGCTGCATACACAGAGTTCAGCCTTATAAGCTCCTATCTGACTTGTATGACTAACAATTGTAGAGCTTTCATTTATATACCCTTTTACGAGTCTATCTCAGCCATCTGTCCTAAATATGATTGGTCGCTAAGATCTACGTCAATGTAACCAACCATACATCTGACACCTGTTCTATAACCAGACAAACGTATTACTTCCAGAATTCCTATATGTTCATTAAAAAGATTTATAACTGCTCTTGTCCAATTAAAAATACCTGTGTAGAGACAGTCTGGCACCCAGCTGTGTTATCAAACTCTCCTTATCTTTATAAGATTTAACTAAGTTCAAGAATTACAGATTTACGACCGTGAGAGAATGAACTTTCAATAACCCCACCAGACGTGTTATTGTATAATCCTATGTATAAAAGTACTGTATCACTTACAATATGTATACACGTATATACACACACACACACATATACATACATATATACATACACACTTACGCAAAGCAAATTACCTTTTAACCACCTGTTTTTCTTATCTTTGATGGGGCTTATCTTATCCCTTATTATTTATGTCCTGTCAAGTGTTTTCTTTTCTAATTAGCGCTTACTTAAAAACTAAAACAATGAACTTTCACCCAGTAAACTCTTATAGAAAGTATGAGAAAGAAGCAGAAGAGGTCATCTAAAGTTCAACATTTAAAAAAGAAGACGTTCTCTATATTTTAGAATAACATAGTGTACATTAATGAAAATTGAATAACTATTGCTTTACTATCGAATAATAATATTGATAAGACCACTACTATATAATAATAATAATAATAATTATATTATCAATTAAATATATGCAAATCAATATGAATAATATGAAATACATTGGCTAATATGAGATTCTACAACACTTCCCAATGACCACATGTGTAAGGACCATTCTTCCCACTGACCATCACACTAATGTATCATGAGTTGTAGATTTCTCATTTTTAGCAGGGGTTCCCTGAGACCAGAGAACTGTTTCAAGGGTTCCTCTGTGTTGAAAAGGTTGAGAAAGGCTGCTCTATATGTTTGTCTTATCTTATTTGTGATATTATCTACGCTGCACTGATGTGCATCTCAGATACTGCTTGAAGGTAAAAGCCCTGTTAATATCTACCATCCGACCTATAGCTTTATAGATTTTTCTACTTGCTTCAATGATGTTTGAAATTTTCATTTGGCTGTCTATATGGCAGGTCCCATATATGCCCCTATTGATTATCCACATAAGAGAGTTCTGTACAACTATATTTTCAATGCTGTGAAAGAATTTAGCTGTTTTGGTTTGATAATTTATACCAGTGTCAGAGGTGAAGAGTCTGCACACAATTAGGTGATATTGTCTATCACTACTGCGGGTGTAAAAAAATATTACATTACAGGTTTATTCTACAGGTCTTATGATGAAGCTTTTCTAACCTAATATAACCTATGATCAGTGTTGGTCATCTTACTTTAAAAAAGTAATTAGTTAAGTTACAAATTACTTCTCCCAAAAAGTAATTGCGTTAGTAACTCAGTTACTACATTGGAAAAGTAATTAGTTACGCAGCAAAGTAACTGCCTTTTATCTGACTTATCAGTGGTGCCTTAAAAAGTAAATTTTTCCAGTTATCTGCTCTTCCAAATGCAAATTTCGTTTGGGTACAGAATTGCATGATCGCGCAATTTCCAGTTAAAGCAGCGCAGTGCCAAATTGCAAAAAGTGCTCTGGTCATTAAGGGGGTAAAACCATCTGGGGCTGAAGTGGTTAATAGAAATTATTGAAAGAAAATAACAGGCATGCATACAATTTAAACACTTCACTACTGCCATACATTTTAAAAGGGGGCGAATAACTGGTTGTGTCTATGGCAGCTGGTCCGGCTTCTGTCGAAGGAGCATGACCGAAAAAGGTCTGCTGATCAGCATCCGATCAGCTTTCTCAGCCAACGGCTGAGAGCACTAACCAGTGTGTTAGTGGGGGAGATCACCGTACGAACATTGCATAGTTAGTACACAATCTCCTCCTGATCTGTAAGTTTTCTTTTCATTCAACCCACTGGGTTGACCAGAAAAAAAAAACAGATAGTGTATACCAGGCTGAGATCACAAACATAATGTACAGAGACAATCAGAATGCCTTGCATTATGATCACTGTGATGACCAATCACAGCAATCACAAACGTAACCACTTCAGTGATTGAATTTGAGAGCCCTACCCTTCTTCTTACAGCTGACTGAAGGGGAATGAATGAAGCGATGATAAACTCACCGTAATCTGCTGCTGCTTATCTATATGTAGGATTGCTTTTTTTAAAGCATAAGTTTAGTACACTTTTGGGGAACACAGCACCAAACATGTGTAATGGTGTGTATCCCATTACCTGCAGGCAGCTGTTTCTGGTAAAAAAAATACCTACAGTGCCCCCTTCATAGCTCCAGGATGTTGTCCAGAGAGGCTGTCCTCCAGTGCTGTGATAGTCAACTGCCATCAATGCTGCAGAGAAACGCTGCGCCGCTTGCCAGTCCCCTTCTGTCCTCTCCACCATTCATACTGCTTGTATTACTATTCTCACACAATGCATTGTATTCTGTGAATAGACGGTGGATATACTGTCATTCAGCTGCTACAGTGGTGTGAAAAAGTGTTTGCCCCCTTCCTCATTTCCTGTTCCTTTGCATGTTTGTCACACTTAAGTGTTTCGGAACATCAAACCAATTTAAACAATAGTCAAGGACAACACAAGTAAACACAAAATGCAATTTGTAAATGAAGGTGTTTATTATTAAAGGTGAAAAAAAATCCAAACCATCATGGCCCTGTGTGAAAAAGTGATTGCCCCCTAAACCTAATAACTGGTTGGGCCACCCTTAGCAGCAACAACTGCAACCAAGCGTTTGCGATAACGTGCAATGAGGCTTTTACAGCTTCCTGGAGGAATTTTGGCCCACTCATCTTTGCAGAATTGTCCTAATTCAGTTACATTAGAGGGTTTTCGAGCATGAACGGCCTTTTTAAGGTCATACCACAACATCTCAATAGGATTCAGGTCAGGACTTTGGCTAGGCCACTCCAAAGTCTTCATTTTGTTTTTCTTCAGCCATTCGGTGGTGGACTTGCTGGTGTGTTTAGGATCATTGTCCTGCTGCAGAACCCAAGTTCGTTTCAGCTTGAGTACACGAACAGATGGTCGGACATTCTCCTTCAGGATCTCTGTGGTAGACAGCAGAATTCATAGTTCCTTTTATCACGGCAAGTCTTCCAGGTCCTGAAGCAGCAAAACAGCCCCAGACCATCACACTACCACCACCATATTTTACTGTTGGTATAATGTTCTTTTTCTGAAATGCAGTGTTCCTTCTACACCAGATATACTTGGACACACACCTTCCAAAGAGTTCCACTTTTGTCTCATCGGTCCACAGAATGTTGTCCCAAAAGTCTTGGGGATCATCAAGATGTGTTGTGGAGAAATTGAGACGAGCTTTGATGTTCTTTTTGCTCAGCAGTGGTTTTCTCCTTGGAACTCTGCCATGCAGGCCATTTTTGCCCAGTCTTTTCCTGATGGTGGAGGCATGAACGCTGACCTTAACTGAGGCAAGTGAGGCCTGCAGTTCCTTGGACGTTGTTGTGGGGTCTTTTGTGACCTCTTGGATGAGTCGTCGCTGCGCTCTTGGGGTAATTTTGGGCAGCCGGCCACTCCTGGGAAGGTTCACCACTGTTCCATGTCTTCGCCATTTGTGGATAATGGCTCTCACTGTGGTTCGCTGGATTCCCAAAGCTTTGGAAATGGCTTTATAACCCTTTCCAGACTGATAGATCTCAATTACTTTCTTTCTCAATTGTTCCTGAATTTCTTTGGGTCTCGGCATGATGTGTAGCTTTTAAGGATCTTCTGGTGGACCTTACTGTGTCAAGCAGCTCCTATTTAAGTGATGCCTTGATTGTGAACAGGTGTGGCAATAATCAGGCCTGGGTGTGGCTAGAGAAATTGAACTCAGGTGTGGACAACCACAGTTATAGTATGTTTTAACAAGGGGGCAATCACTTTTTCACACAGGGCCATGATGGTTTGGATTTTTTTTCACCTTTAATAATAAACACCTTCATTTACAAATTGCATTTTGTGTTTACTTGTGTTGTCCTTGACTATTGTTTAAATTGGTTTGATGTTCCGAAACACTTAAGTGTGACAAACATGCAAAGGAACAGGAAATGAGGAAGGGGGCAAACACTTTTTCACACCACTGTATTCCTCTGTATGCAGTGTTTGATGCATTGAGTGAAAGTAGTAAAGCAAGAAATTTGGAGGAGAAGGCAGACGTGGGCGGGCAGGCAGTGTAACTTTTCTCAGTAGCAGTGGCCACTAAACCTCACAGTGCTGGAAGATAGCTGTAGAAGGTATTTGTCGCCTCTGAGGAAAGAATTTTAGTTGTATTTTGACACATATTATTGCAAGTGTCTGGCGCTGAATCCCCCCCCATCCCCAAAAAAATTAAAAATTATACAAAACCTCAGCTTTACCCTTTCACCCTCTTCTCCTGTACACCTCTCCTCTCAATCCTGTCCTTACATTAAAGTGACACTAAACAATATTCTTTTTCTCCACACATAATCCACACACATCTGCTACTTAAAGTGGTTCAAAAAGGTTTCTTTTAAGGTAAAAAAAAACCTTCAATATGCAGCTCCCCCAATACTTACCCGAGCCTGATCCAGCGATGTGCACAAGAGCTGCTGCTCTCCTGGGTCTCTGCCTCTTCATTGGCTGAGAGACAGCCGCTCCTGTCAATCACAGCCAGTAAGGAGGGAGTGGGGGCGGGGCCAAGCCCCGTTCTGTGTGTCTTATGGACACACACATCATCGCTCAGGAGCGAGCATGCATGAGTGCCTTCATAGCAAGCCACAAGCACTTGAAGAAGAGGAGGGGCCACAAGTGCTGGCAGGGGACACATTACCCAGAGCAGGTAAATGTGACTTTGTTATTTGAAAAATTTATTTTTCGTTAAATCATTTTATAACTGTTTTTCTGCCTCCTTGTAATGTCCTCTGTGAGCTCATGGACCTCTCCTTTTCCTTCTACTTTAGAATGAGCAGTGCACATTTGTTATGGTCATGTGCAATGCTCTATATTATTATTCAGGATTCACAGTATATAGCGCCAGCAGCATAGTACTTTAGAACATGGGCAGACAGTACAGTTAAAATACAATTAAATACAGGAGGAATCAGAGGGTCCTGTTCGTTAGTGCTTACAATCGTAAAAGGGAGCACATACACTACACATCCCATAGTACCTAGTCTATTCTGAGAGTGAGCAAGAGAGCATACATGCCTACATACAGTGGGGTCATGGAGAATGAGTGTAGCTACTCTTTAACAGGTAGTCAGATCACAGCAGCAAAAAAAAAAAAAAAGAATAATTTAGAAATTTGAAGGATGCTCAGAGCAATATAAAGAACTCTTTTGAGTTAAGAATACATACTTGAATACAATATATTTTTTAACCATTTAAAGACCGCCCACCACATATATACTGTGTCAGGGCGGCTCTATTGCGCAAAACAACATACCTGTACATCTTTTCATGCAATAGATAGTGTGGGAGTGCGCCCGCTGAACAGAGGGGGGGATGAGCGTGCCTGGCGAACCCGATTTCCGCCGATCACCCGCGATCACTTCTGTTCTGCGCTCTAAGCTGATGAAGTCTGCGCCATTTAATCTCAGGGCTCCTTTATTGTCCTTGCTGGGAGGCCTGGGATTAAACAGAAAGATTCATGAAGCCACTATCCATTTAAGAAAGTTGGGGGAGCTAGAGGAGACTAAAACAAAACCTGTCAGGGCAGTAGATAAGGCCAAGGCCAGACAGGAAGAATACAAGCAGAAAATTACTTTTACAGAGAAGAAAAGGAATGTGGGAGAGAAGATAGGCGGCAAAGAGAAAACCAGGCTAGTTATCTCTAGGAAAGAAATGTGGGTGGACCTATTAAAGGCAGGAGTACCTAAAGATGAGATAGATGGGATTTCTACTGCAGAAATGCTGAAGAGGTGGAAACATTTAGTGGGGAAAACTGTCAGGGTTAGAAACGCTACTCCTAGTAAAGAGAACGTCAGACTCACCTAGACTTAGGGAAAACAGAACAGATCCCTCCTTTTTTTTTTTTTTTTTTTTTTTCTCAATCAAAATTTTTTATTAAGAATTGAAACAGAACAGATAATATAACATGTGTTTTTACATAGGCATACAATATTGAATGAAGTTACATTAACAGCGTGGATATACATACGATATTACAAGTAATGCAGTATGGATGAATAATAGGGCAAACTTAAACACTTCACTGAGTTAGTGTCTGTAAGGGGGAGGTGTGGGAGGGGTGAGGAGGGGGAGGTATTGGTGGGTTTCAGGGTGTCGGGGTAGGTCGATTGGATCCCATTTCATTGTATCATATAGTGTGGAGATCTCTGGCTTTGGTTCAAGAGTATCGATTTGGCCAAATTGAGGTCTGATAGATTATGAGGGTCTGGTTGTTGTTTATCTTTGTGTCCTGTTAGGGGTCTATAGATCAGTCTGGATGGTGAGGAGATGTGGGACTAGTTGATGTGGGATTTTCTGGATCATTTGAGTCGGTGAGCGAGATGTAGTCAGATGAGTATTTAAATAGCAACCATGGTTGCCATGTTTCATTGAAGCAGGGGTTGTTTTCTTGTTTCATTGCGGCTATTTCTTCCATTTTGTGAATATAGTTTGTTCTGTCTATCCAGTCTTTGACGGTGGGTGTGTGTGCGGTCTTCCAGTGAAGGGGGATAAGTGTTTTGGCTGCTAGCAAAAGGTGTCTAGTGAGGGATCTTTTATATCTGCTCATAGTGGCGTTGTTTACATTTATCAGACAGGCTGCAGGTGTGAGTTCTAATCTGGTATCCGTTATAGCTTTAATCCAAGTTATCACTTCTGTCCAGAATGTTAGGATTGGGGGGCATGTCCACCAGATATGAAGGAAGGTGCCCCTGTGACTGTTGCATCTCCAACAGGAGTCAGTACCTGTGGAAGACCATTTCCTGGTTTGGAGGGGTGTGATGTACCATTGAGTTAGTATTTTGTACGATATTTCTTGATATCTGGAACTCAAGGAACTTTTGTGGGTCATGATACATGCCTTCTCCCATTGTGCTTCCGTTATTGTGATATTTAGGTCCCTTTCCCACCTCTTTTTGTGTCTATCATTGTCTGTTTTCTCATTCTGGCTAAGCCAGTTATAGGTTAACGAGGTAGTGTTATTAATAGGGGATCCTTTGAGACAGATTTCTTCTAAAGGGAGTAGTGGAAGGCAGTATGATGCTCTATATCTACTGTTTAACAAGAAATCTTTTAGTTGTAAATAGAACCAAAAACCAGGAAATGGACCTTCCCATTCTGTACGCAAGTCATCTAGTGTTTTTATTTGTGAGTTTGTCACGTATTGAGTCGTCGTTCGTGCCTGTATGTGTTTGAGATGTAGGCCTGGGAGGAAGTCTGGATTGTTTGTGATTGGTGTGAGTGGGCCTGGAATAGATGCAAGTTTGTGCTTCCCCGCTATTTTGTGCCAGATCTTTATCGTGGTTGACACCAGTGGGTGTTCTAGTTCTTTGTCTGTTTTGGAGTGTCTCGTCCAGGGGTAGAAGGAGAGATTGTATGGTGTGAGGTATTGTTCCAGTTGTATCCAGTCTTTATTTGTCTTATGGCAGTGCCAGTCTATTATGCGTGTGATGTGGGATGCTTGGTGGTATTTCCTGAAATTTGGAAGGCCTATACCGCCTCTGTTCTTGGGGAGCTGTAGGAGTCTAATCTGTATTCTTGTTTTTTTGTCTGCCCATAAAAATCGTCTCTGTGCTCTGGTTAGGGCGGTGAAGAAGGTCTCAGGTATTTTAATGGGGAGGGCGTTGAAGAAATAAAGGAGTCTGGGTAGTATCGTCATTTTAAGTATGGAAGCTCTGCCGAACCATGAAAATGTTTTCGTTTTGCCATTTTTGGAGATCTCGATTAGTGTTTTTAGTAGTGGTTCATAATTGTGATGATATAGAGAGTCTATGTCTTTGGTTAGCTTAATCCCTAGATATTTTAACGTATGTTTTACCCATGTGTAGGTGTGGTTGTCTTTTAGTAATCTCAGTTGGTCTGGTGGTAGGTTAATGTTCAGGGCTTCGGATTTTGTGTTATTAATTTTAAAATTAGAGATGTAACCGAAGGTTTCAAATGTTTTTTCAAGGTTGGGGATGGAGATGTGAGGCTCTGTAAGAAAGAATAGGAGGTCGTCTGCGTATGCTGCGGTCTTATATTCTCCCTCTCCAACCCTAAAACCCTTTATATCCTTGTTAATGTTGATCGTTCTGATTAGGGGTTCCAGTGAGATGATGAAAAGGAGGGGGAAAAGGGGGCATCCCTGTCTCGTGCCGTTTTGTATCTTTATCGGGTCAGAGAGTGTGTTATTTACTTTGATTCTGGCCTGAGGCTTCTGATAGAGTGCTGATATCCAAGACATCATATTTCTATCTAGACCGATATGGGAACAGGTACTTATCATGTAGTCCCAGGAGACTCTATCAAAAGCCTTTTCGGCGTCGGTGGAGAGAATGAGTTTGTCTTTCTTGGAGAGTTTAGTAAAATGTATCAGGTTGAGCGCTTTGGTGATATTGTCTCTTGCTTCCCTACCCGGCATGAATCCTACCTGTTCGGGGCCGATAATCTTTGCTAAAAGGGGTTTCATTCTATTGGCCAATATTTTGGCTAGGAGTTTTAGATCGTTGTTTAGGAGAGAAATTGGCCTATAGTTTGCGCAGTCCGTATGGTCTTTGTCTGGTTTTGGGATCACTGCTATGTGAGCCATTAGAAAGGGGTCCTGGTGGTGTTTGTGTTTAGCTAAGTAGTTGAATGCTGTTAGTAAGGGTTTAGTTAGTTGGTGTACGTAGGTCTTGTAATATTGAGAGGTGAAGCCATCAGGGCCAGGGCTCTTACCCGATTTTAGTCCTTTAATCGCCCCCAATATCTCAGTAGTAGATATGGGCTCCTCCAGTTGTTGCACGTCTTCTTGGGATAGTTGGGGTAGTTTTCTGTCTTTTAGGAATTGATCTATTGTTTCTTGTTTTGTAAGTGTCAGGTGAGGGGGTTTATGTTGGTTCGGTAGGTTATATAGCTTCGTGTAAAATTTATGGAAGAGATCCGCGATCTCAGTAGGGCTGTGTCTGGGCGTGCCGTCTGCGTCTTTTATTGCATGTACTGTGTTTGTCATCTGTGCGTCTTTGAGGGCTTTGGCCAGTAGTTTCCCACTTTTGTCGCCGTGCTCATAGTAGATGCCCTTCTTAAAGAAAAGTGCTTTCCTAATCCTGATGTCTAATATTTGTTTTAGTGCAGTCCTGCATCTTGTAAGCTCTTCCTCAACTAGAATAGAGAGTGATTGTTTGTGCAGTGTTTCTAGTTTATGTATTTGTGTGGTCAGACTAGTTATTTCCTTTTCCCTCTCTTTCTTCTTCCTTGCACCCCATTTCATTAGGTGTCCTCTTATGACGCTCTTGTGCGCTTCCCAGTTAGTCAGGGGGTCAGTGTCCGAGTCGGTGTTAATCCTGAAGTAGTCATTGATAGCGTTGTGTATGTCGTCTTTGATCTCCTGGTCTGTTAGTAGAGAGGCGTTCAGTCTCCAGTTGAAGAATGGTCGTTTAGGGGTGTCAAGTTGTATAGAGATTGCTGTTGGGGCATGGTCCGAGAGCGATATAATGCCTATGTCTGCTGACCTGACGTTTTGAATATCTCGTGTGACAAATATGAGGTCAATACTGAGTACTTTTTGTGAGGGTGGGAAAAGAAGGTGTAGTCCTTTCCTGTGGTATGGACAGTTCTATAAGTGTCTACTAGAGAGAGAGAACTGATCAATAATTTGATGCGCCTGAGTATTCTATATGTCACTGTCGTGTGGCCTGTGGAGGTGTCTCTGAGGGGCGAGAGGGGATATTGAAGTCCCCGCCTAAGATAACTAAGATAATGCATCCGTCTGCAAACCATTTCAGTTCATCTATGAGTTTTCTGCAGAAAGGGACGTGTGTCTTGTTTGGGAAGTAAACATTAGCTAGTGTGATAGGTGTCCCAGCCCAGTCTCCTTTGAGGAACAAGTAAGGACCTTCAGGGTCTATAAGTTTGTGCTGGAGTTTGAAAGGGGCTTCTTTTTTAATGAGGATTGAGACACCTTTCGTCTTAGCTAGGGGGTTAGTGGCGTGGTGTATTTCTGTGTATATGTTGTCTGTGATTTTGGGTACGTGCTTAGTCTTGAAATGAGTTTCTTGTAGGTACACTATCATCGGGCGGGTTTTTTTAAGTTCCCTTAGTAGCTTAGATCTTTTTTCAGGCTGGTTGAGGCCATTAACGTTGTGTGATACAAGAGTCGGTGATTTCCCTAGTTGGGAGTATGCCATGTTGTGATATGTCTAAGCGCCCTGGGTGTCTGGTTGTGACGGGCTGGGTAGTATTTGGGTGGAGTTCAGACCGTGAAATGTACCAGTTGATTTTAGTGTTCCAACTGTCAGGGGGACAGATTTTGTGTGATTGGGTGATACAGGGGTCAGGGAGAGGGAGGGTGTGAAGTGGGGAGGTTTGAGGTGAGGGAGAGAGGGTTTATCGTGGGGTCTGGGGTTGGGGTGGAGGGGGGACTGTTGAGTGGATGCTCAAATCTCACCTAAGTGGTGAGGAGCCGGATAGTACCTATGAAAATCAGGTACTGATTGTACTCTTAGGGGATAGTGGGAGGAGCGGTAGTGGACGTCTGTCACCAGCAAGGAAGGTGTTGCCAGTGAGAGGTCTGTGTTACCTGGAGGTAGGGTCTATAGTAAGACCGGGAGGCCCGGGGGTGGTGTGAGATTGATTGTTGTTCATAGTTTAAACCGTCTGTAGCATGTATGTGTCGTGAAGAGGGGGACACAGGAGTAGGTTATTGGTGGTTTTAAGTGTCATTCAATGAAATGCCAATAACTTAAGTGGTGTATTGACCACTGAAATAAATCACATATAAATAACTTTAAGAACCTTAAATAACATTAATAACCTTGTGACTGTAGTAGATCAATTGTCACCTGGAATATTAACAGGGTAGCGGAGTGGTGCGTGTCCTGTGAGCCATCAACAGATCTGTAGGTGATTTGATCAGTATATATAGGTAATGATCTATGTTCGGCTCATGTAGCCTTGTATGTCCATGGAGAAGCAAGTAGGGTGTGGAGAGATTCGCTATGCAGGGAAATGGAGGGTGATCCCTCCTGTTAGCCCCAAACCAATTCCCAAAACTGAACATGAACCCAAACCCAAATCCCTTTACCCTGGGGAGGAGTTGGAGAGAATCAGAAAAGGGGATTTGGAGGTTCCATATCCTTTATGAGGGGAAGGTGGGTCTCCTGTAATAGCAGTAAGGACAGTGACAGCAGGAGGTCGATACCCATGTGTACCTGTCACTGTATGATGGGGAACGTCATCTCCTACACATGTGATGGCTTTAATTGATACCAGCTGAAGTTACACTTTTGCAAGGAAATCCTTCTCATCACAAAGGAGAATTGACTTATGTAGAAGGTTTGGGAGGACAAACCACACCAGCTGTTAGGACACGGGTGAAATTGGCTATTGGCAAGGGACCAGGATGTTGGACAAATGTTTTGGTATCAGAGTTACCCGAAAATATTCTTGGGATGGATGTACTTCAAGGTCAGTCAATTCAGACTGAAAGGGGTATATTCACATTCTGGTATCCTGATAAAGCGTATTTGGTTAAGGCTGTAAAAGGCTGTGGTCATGCAAAATGGACCCCTGTTTACCACTGTCTCCACCAGAGAAGCCAGTCTGTCAAGCAGTACAGACTTCCTGGAGGCCACAAAGAAATTAGGGAGCTCGAGAACTGTTGAGAGTAGGGATCCTTAGACCTGTTGTAAGTCCTTTCTCGTCTCCGGTGTTCCGAGTAAAGAAACCTGATGAGACACATAGAATGACTGTGGATTGCAGAGGTCTAAACAAAGTGGCTCCTCCATTGAAGTCAGCTGCACCTGATATGATCTCAATTGTTGAGAAATTTGCTAAAGAGGCAGGAGAATATCATGCTGTGATAGACCTGGCTAATGCTTTATTTTCAATTTTGATAAACCCAGAGTGTCAAGATCAGTTTGCTATGGTGTGGGGCGGCTGCCAGTACACTTTTACTGTGTTTCCTGAAGACTATGTTCATTCGCCAATGATTTGTCATGGACTGATTGCTTGAGATTTAAGTACCCTGAATGTGAAAGTCGATGTGTTTGACTACATTGACGACATCGTGATCTATGGGACAAAAGAAGATGTAACTGAAGCACTGCACCTTCTGATACAGCACATGGAGAACAGAGGGTGTTCTATCAACAGAGACAAAGTCCAAGGACCTGCCACAGAGGTGAAATTCCTAGGAATGATGTAGACTGGGCCGCAGAGGAAAATTCCAGAGACAGTTGTGCAAATTATCCAGGCGCTGTCACCCCCTACTACAAAAAAGGAGGCACAAAAGTTCATTGGAGTTGTGGGATTCTGAAGATCGTTCATCCCACATCTTGGACTGATTCCAAGTCTTTTTTCTGTTACCAGGAAAAAGACTGAGTTCTCATGGAGTTCAGAGCAGCAGACCACATTCCTTGCTGCTAAAGAAGCCATTTTGAAGCATCAGGGATCGGGACCCTTAAGACAAGGAGTACCATTTCATCTGGATGTAGTGGAGCAGGATGGTACTATATCTTGGAGTCTGTGGCAACCAAATGAAAAGAAAGGACTGAAACCAATACCCATTGGATTTTGGTCCAAACAACTGACAGGGGTACAGAAGAGATATACGCCCTCTAGAGAAGTACCTGTTTGGGGCTTACACAGCACTTCAACATGTAGAGACCATTACAGGAAAGGACACAGCCACCATCTATACTGCATTGCCAATAGCAGGATGGGTAAGAGATAACCAGACAACCAGACACTGATGAAATGGAAGTGGTACCTTCAAGAAAGAGGGGGTGTTGCAGCTGGGGATGTTAGAGACATTTCAAAACAGTTGGCAGGGCTTGTTACTTTTACCAGCACCCAGCCAGAAGAAGAAATTCCTGTGCTGCAGTCATCCCCCATTCAAGAAGGTTCCACCCTTTGAGTCTGTCAGAAGACATGAAGGAGTCAGCGTGGTTCACTGATGGTTCAGCCATAGTCGCCTCGCCTGTGCGTAAATGGACAGCAGCAGCCTACAACCCAAGTACAGACACAGTCCTGCAGGAGACCGGAATTGGAGGGTCCAGTCAGTATGCAGAGTTGAAAGCTGTAGTGATAACTCTTCAGGAGGATCCTTCTTCCCATTTTACTATCTAAACTGACAGCTGGGCGGTTTTTAAAGAACTGACAACTTGGATGCCCACGTAGAAGTCCAATAAATGTATGATTAATGGAAAGATGGTGTGGGGAGGCAAAGAAGTCTGGGACTACATCTAGAAGGAAGCTCACTCCTGCAACATAAAAATTGGGGCTTGTTGATGCACATGTGTCCCTAGTCCCAGACTTTGAGAACTATAACAGAGTTGCAGATGAAATCGTCAATGAGAAGGCAGTTGTGCCAATTGATCCTGTCTTGATGAACTTGGCCAACTGGGCCCACAAGCAATCTGGACATTTGGGGCAGAAAGCAACATATGACTGGGCACAGCAGAGGATTGCCTATATCAAATGGACACGATAAAGACTGTAATAGGGAACTGTAGAGTGTGTGGAGAAGTGTGACAATGGCCATTGCAAAAGTACTCCACGGGGTCGATTAAGAGGGGTGAGAGGCCTGCTGAGATTTGGCAGATTGACTTCATCGGTCCCCTGCCCTGGGGGAAACAATGGACTGAGATATTGTTGTGCAAATAAATAAACCGCGCTAGGGATAAGAACCAATCTATAAAAGGCGGCTGCTAAAAGTGGGATACACACACAGATAGGGAATTGTATAAAGCTGCGCCAGTAAGAATTACATTTTTTTTTTAAATAAGAATCAAAAAATAAAAATAATGTGTAACCCAAAATGACAGTTCTCACAATATAGTCTATGGCCGCGGAGGAGCACATAAATGACAACCTAAAAAGTAAAATGAATCCAAACAGTCCACAGTCTAATTGGAATCCAATACATATAGTCCTGTTAAATCCTAATTATTGGCTTCCATATAGAGTATTCCAAAATAGGTAGAGCAAGAAACACCACAGTGACTATCCTTCACTTAGATTGTGACATAAAAGGCTGTGGAGCACTGAATGAAATACACGCTTACCGGATGGCCAAGCTTTATAGGTACATAGGCTGTGTAATAGGCGGCTTCCTGAACGGGGATCAATTGATGTGACTAGTCAGGCAGAAAGCGATCATCCGGAAAGGAACGGTCCCTCTACTCTGTCCACTCCACCAAGAAGATTCCCACTTTGTCAGCTTGACTGTTTCTCCTGCAGCTCCCTGCTGCTACATCATCATGGCCTTTGTCCTGGTCTGAACAGTGCATTGCAGTGCAGTGTGCACCTCACAGCTCCCTTCACACACTGACCTCCAACGCTGGCTCTAACATTTGTAGTATATATATATATATATATATATATATATATATATATATATATATAACATATATATATATATATATATATATATATATGCACACACACACACACACACACACACACACTACACACACACACACACACACACAAAGCCGGGATGTGTGTATTACACTGCATCCAGTTTAGCTAGATTTCACTGCAGACCGTTCCTGGTGTACTCTTTCTAATATACTTCAGGCAAGTAGGTGATTCAGTTAGCTGCAGTGTAGCTTCACTATCCACCAACTCCACTGGCATGAGATCCTCTGCCAACAACTGTCCTGACTCCTGACCACCATCACATAGAACATTTGGACCTGTGAATACAATCACTTCATTTATTGCTGTGCCATCTGGCACGGCATTATCCATTATCACATCATTGGGCCCTTTGTGGATCACAGACATGACCTCTTCTGTGCGTTCGCCCTTATTTGGCGTTTCCATCTCATGAACACCATCATCTGCAGTAGCAAGCGCATCCTTGCATACAAGTTGCTCTGCAGGTCCTTCATCTGGCACTGCAGAAGTCATGTCTGCTCCACTTTTACCAACAGAGGCCTTTTCCAACAAAGCCAACAGGCTTTTTGTCCACCTGTCCCAGTCTGTTATCTCTGTGCTCCCAGAGGTACCACGCAGTACCGCTCCTACTGCACAAGGAGACCCAGAGGGACAGAGTGGTTCAGCAACAGACACATTGCACATATCACTTTGGTTCAAATAAGATTTTGGCACTACATTTTTAACCATAGCAGACTGCAATGCCACACCTTCACCACCTTGCTCTGGTGGCGCTTCATAAAACGCATTAGAGCTTTGATACCTGTCGTTGCTAGACTGCATTAACCCATTTCCACCATGAGTGTTTTCAAACATTTCAGTTTTAACATTTAACATCCTGTCATCACTATGTTCAGGTACCCTCTTATCCCTCAGAGCAGCACCAAAGTTGTCCCAGGCAACCTCCGGCTCCAAAACGCAGAGGTCCCTGGGGGTTTCTAGGGACACCTCTATGGCCTTCTTCACAGTTGCTAGGGCAGATAGCACATCTTTAACCGCATTCACAGCAAGGTTATCTCTAGTGAGCTGCACTAGCCCATTAGCAACTGGACCAGTCACTTTAGCCAACACAATATTAGCAGTTTTACCCATCATATTGTCACATTCAAGTTTACCACTTGCCTCCCCACTGGACAGGGCACTGCAGCGAGGCAAGTCCTTTTCCAAACAGACAGTGGATCTCCCATTTGGGGCCACTCCAGTGTGCACAGTCACATATTCAGTCTCTTCTATGCATTTACCAGCACCAGTCTTTTTCAACATCAACCCAGCGGTTCCAGCCATTATTTCATTAAAGACAGTCTTACCCACCGCAGTAGTTGGGGTCACCATCTTCATTTGAGTACGTTGTCTCACAAACCAGTCCTCTGCTGCACTTTTACTGGCCCACTCTCCCTGGTGGCCACCGGATGAAATTACAGCAGGCATCTCCAACTGTTTAGCACCCCCTGCCGACACAACAGGAAAATCCTCGTTGCCAGGGGTGACTGCAAACATATTTGCACAGGAATCTGGGCCTGGAGATAACGACCTTTGCTCCTGGTAATTATGAAATGCATGTGTGTGTGTGTGTATGCCACTACTGTGTGTGTGTGTGTGTGTGTGTGTGTGTGTATGTATGTATATATCTCTCACACACACACACACACACACACACACACACACACACACACACACACACACACTGTATCCTGTGTAGCTAGATCTGACTGCAGGACATTCCTGTTCTACGTATTCAATACACTTTCAGGGAGGCAGGCCAGGCAGGTTATTCAGTGATCTGCAGTGCATAAAATATATATACACAGTCTCCAAAATATTATATATATATATATATATATATATCCACTGCATTCTAGTCTAGCCAAGCCTATATCTGACTGCAGGCCATTGCTGGTGTACGTTTTCAAGTACACTTTCAGGCAGGCAGGTGATTCAGAGATCTGCAGTGCATAAAATATATATATATACACACACTGTCTCCTACATATATATATCCACTGCATTCTAGTCTAGCCAAGCCTATACCTTACTATAGGCCATTCCTGGTGTACGTATTCAAAGACACTTTCAGGCAGGCGATCAGTGATCTGCAGTGCATAAAGATATATATACAGTCTCTTACATATACACCCACTGCATTTTAGTCTAGCCAAGCCTATACCTGACTGCAGGCCATTCCTGGTGTAATTTTTCTAGTAAACTTCAGGCAGTGTTTTGCTAATACAATTTTACAGCATGTCTGGAAGGCCACCAAGGAAAGGCAGACACTCACAGGCCACTAAAAGAGGGCAAGCAGGCTCGCTGTCTACAGGCAACAGTGCTGGTCATGGACACGGTGCATCCTCAGCACGTGGCCGTGGGGTACGCTTGTCCTTTTATCCAACAGCTGGCCTTGTTGAGCCACAACATGCAGAAGAGTTGGTAGAGTGGATCACAAAGCCATCCTCATCCTCCTCATCCTCTGTCACCCAGGCTAAGAGAAGTTTGGCTGCCAAAGCAGCCTATTCCATCGGCTCAATGGTATTAGTCACTCCTTCCCTAGCCCCACCATCATATCCTGAGGAGCCCCCCGAACTGTTTGACCACAGTGTCGAGTACATGCTGCAGGAGGATGCGCAGCGTTTTGAAGGCTCCGATGATGGTACCCAGGTTGAGGATGAAGGCAGTAACATGAGCCCAGAGAGAGGGGGTGTCCAAGAAGGACAAGAAACTGGCAGTCATGTTCCCCCAGCTGCAGCATACTGCCAGGTTTGCTCCAGTAGCGAGGAGGGAGGGGATGATGAGGTCCCTGACTCTACGTGGGTGCCTGATAGAAGAGAGGAGGAGGAGGAGGCACATCAACAAGGCAGGATGCCCTCCAGGGGCCAGCTTAAGGACAGCCAACCAACTGCATCACACTGCAGAGCTCCGCATTTGAAGGGCGCTGCTGACTCCACACGTTTTTTCAAAAGTTCTTGGTGTGGGCCTTTTTTGAGACGTGTGTAGCAGATCACACCTTTGCTGTTTGCAACATATGTCTAAAGCGTATCAAGCGTGGCCAAAACCGCAGCCGCTTGGGCACCACATGCTTGACCAGACATATGTCAAGCTCCCATGCAGTCCGTTGGCAACAGTACTTGACCCACACCAAAGAACAAGGCTGACCTCTCCTTGCTCCTCATCAGCTGGGACCTCCAACCCCACAATACCTTCAGTCTTCTCAGAGACCTGCACTGAGAGGAATGAAGGTGTAGAATTAGGTGTCCCAAGCACTTGCGGGCAATCTGCTAGTGGTAGACCTAAATCTAATTGTAGCAGGCAAATTTCCCTACCCCAGTTGCTAAACCGTCAAAAAAAAAAATTTGGTCCCATCCATCCACATGCTCAGCAGCTGAATGCTAGTTTGGCTAAATTGCTAGCACTCCAACTGCTGCCTTTTCAGCTGGTAGACTCTGCCCCCTTTCGAGAATTTGTGGAATGTGCGGTACCTCAGTGGTAGGTTCCCAAACGTCATTTTTTTTCTCGGAAGGCCATTCCGGCTCTCTACCAGCATGTGGAAGGCAATGTCTTGGCCTCGTTGGACAGGGCGATCAGCGGTAAGGTGCATATTACCGCTGACTCATGGTCCAGCAGGCATGGACAGGGATGTTACTTTTCTTTCACGGCGCACTGGGTAACTCTGCTGGCAGCTGGGAAGGATGCAGGACAGGGTGCAGTAATGTTCGAGCTTGCTCCGTCACCACGCCTCCAAAATGCTGGTAGTGGTGATTCTGCCACACCTCTCTCCTCCAACCCCTCCTCTTCTTCTTCCTCTATGGCCTCTTCCTGTGCAGATTTGTCCTCGTAACCAGCGGTGCTCCGTAGGTGTTCTAGGGGCAACACAAGCACTCAGGCAAAAAGATGCCATGCTGTGCTTGAGTTGGTCTGCTTAGGGGACAGGAGCCACACTGAGGCAGAGATTCTGGCAGCTCTGCAGGGGCAGGTTCAGAGGTGGTTGACGCCACACCAGCTTCAGCCAGGAATTGTGGTTTGCGACAATGGCACCAACCTCCTCTCCGTCCTCCGACAGGGACACTTCACCCATGTTCCCCGTTTGGCTCATGTCCTTAATTTGGTGGTGCAGAGGTCCTTGTGCAGGTACCTGGGCTTACAGGATCTCCTGGGGCAGGCCAGGAAAGTCTGTGGGCATTTCCGCCAGTCATATAATGCCAGTGCTCGGCTGGCTGACCTTCAAAAGGAATGTAACCTGCCCAAGAACCGCCACATCTGTGACATGCCCACCAGGTGGAAATCAACGTTGGCAATGCTGCAGCGGCTGCACACGCAGCAGAGGGCCATCAATGAGTACCTCTGCGAGTATGGCGCCAGGACAGGGTCAGGGGAGCTTGGCTTTTTTTCGCCACGCTAGTGGCCAATGATCAAGGATGCATGAACTGTCCTGTCACCATTTGAGGAGGCCATGAGGATGATGAGCAGTGACAGTGCATGCATCAGTGATACTGTTCCTCTTGTCTTCCTGTTGGAGCACACGCTGCGTGGAATAATGGACAGGGCACTTGAGGCAGAACAGAGTGAGGAAAGGAGGACTTCCTTACCTCTCAAGGCCCCCTTTATCCAGACAGTATTCCTGCAGGCCCGCCTATCACACAGGAAGAGGAGGAGGAGGATTGTGTCAGCATGGAGGTGGAGCCTGGCACTCAGCATCAGTCTTCAAGGGATTGTTTTCAGTCCCCAGAAACCCATGGACTTGTACGTGGCTGAGAGGTGGCTGCGGATCATGTCGTCCTTAGTGACCCAGAGAACTCCGGACCGAATGCCTCAGCAAACCTACGCTGCGTGGCCTCCCTGATCCTGCAAAGCCTGCGAAAGGACACTCGGATTCATGGTATCAAGGAGAGGGATCAGTACTGGCTGGCAACCCTTCTTGATCCACGTTACAAGGGTAAGGTTGCGGAACTTATCCAGCCTTCGCAGAGGATGAAACATCTTCGGGAGGCCTTGCAGAAAGGTTTGTGCAATGCGTTTCCAGAGCCTGTGAGGTTACAATTTCCTGGTCCTCCTGGACAACGTGTTGCTGAGGCTTCGGTAAGTCACAGAAGGAGTGGTGGAGAAGGTGGCCGCCTGACCGGTGCGTTCAGACGATTTTTTTAGTCCGCAGCCCCAAGGTCTGATCGGTTCCAGCAACCATTGCCAGCATCCGATTTACATGGTGCAGGACTACCTTTGGGCAAGATCAGACTTGGAGACCTTTCCAACTGAAAATCCACTGGGTTACTGGGTCTTGAGGATCGATCACTGGCCAGAGCTTACACAGTATGCAATTGAGCTACTGGCCTGTCCTGCATCCAGCGTTCTGAACGCACATTCAGTGCTGCTGGAGGCTTTGTAACCGATCACAGAGTGCGACTCGGTTGTTCGGCTCACCTTCATAAAAATTAATCAGTCTTGGATCACCAGCTACCAAGCACCTGATGCTGATGTAACCGATAAATTTTTTTTATGAATGTGAGATCCCTTGAAGACTGCCTATGCTGATGCTGAGTGACTATCCTGTTATGCTGAGTGACTATCCTATTCCTCCTCAATGTTCATGTTGATAGCTTCTAAGAAAATTTTTGGTTCTGGGCACCACCACCAGTGCCTAAAGCCCAATTTGTCTGCCCCTGTTTAACAGGGGCGTGCAATTACAATTTTTGCTGTAACATTTTGCAGCAGGGCCCGTTCCTGCGTTCAACAAGAGTATCTGTGAGGCTTTACAGTGTTGTGTCACCACCACCACCACCACACCACCAAAGGCCCACTTTTTCTGACCCTGTTCAACAAGGGAATGTAATTACAATTCTTGATATTGTGTAGCGGGGACACATTCACAAGTGTACGCTATATGTGGAAATGTATTTTTTCCCTCAGAACAGTGATGGGGTTCTGAGGGTTAATTATACAGTTTAACTTTGGCATCATTTTGGCTGGGCTGTACTAGGGTTCTGCCTGGTCATGGGTACAGTGAGGTACCCATGACAGGCCTAGAACCAGGCCTGGTTGGACGTCTTAGGTATCAGTCTTCCCCGGAGCCAATCAGTGGGTGCGCCTGACCCGCTGTGTAGTCTGGGGAAGGGTATTTAAGGTGCTGAAGTCACGTATTCGGGGGTTCGGCCGCAGTCCTGTTTCCTGGTTCTGGACCGGGGTAGCCCCGCGAGGGGTCCCGGGCCTGGGAACGTTTGACGTCCCACAACATGGTCAGTTTGGCTAGCCCCACAGACCCTCATGGTCTGGGGCAAGGATCCGTCCGTTCACGAGTCTCGGAGCCGGTTAGCCCGAGGCCCAGTAACTGAAGAAGGATTCAAGGCGTCCCAGTGTGCTCTCATCACTGTAGGGGCACCACAGCTTGCATAGGTGACCGGGGAAGGACTCTTTGGAGGAGGGCCAACAAGCTGGCATCTCAAGAGGAGCCTGGTTGCTGAGTTGTTTGGACACTAAAGAATCCGCGCTTCCACAGTACTGCCAAGGAGACAGTTCCAGGTACTGTGAGAAGGGTTCCTATTCACCTTCCGTTGCAAGTTCATTCTGTGTCAGAGACTTTTAACAAGTTTCCTGAGTTTCTTCATCCTTGCCCTCTATTCCCCCATAGGACTGTGTTTTGTTGGATGTTACCACTGCAAGAATAAAAACCTTCAAAAGGACTTTTATTGTGTCAGCATCCAAAGTTGTTGGGTACTAACCCTGGAAACCCCTGGACATTCATCGACAAGCCAAGCGGAGGTAACCGGTAAGCCCAAAAGTCAAGGCCACCCCATCGAGGGTTATGGCCGCTACATGTGGGGGCTCGCAGTCCGGGATTTACAGTTACCTCGCAGGGCTTTGGAATAGAGGGTGAAGTGTTTTTTTTAACTGCGCCATCAAAGATCAGCGCCATTTTGGAGAGAATTTCACTGAGGTGCGCAAGCGTGGGAGGAGCCTGTACTGAAAAGCCTGTAAAGTTACACAGCGCCAGCGCCCAGTGGGAGGAGTTTGTGCTGATCTTTCCCCGCACGAGGCACCGCGTGAGAGTGTGTTGCGGAAGGAGAAGAGGCTTGGTTGACTTCTCGGAGTGGAGAAAAAAAGATACCATTACCTTCTCAACAAGATGAACCGTTTCCCAAATATGCAGCCCACATCTGGACACAGGATGCCTACAGTGAGGGGTCCAGCAAGCCTACAGATGCCCGGCACCGTGATCACAGACACGGGCATTCGTCTGCAAGCGCAGGGGCCGTTCATTTTGTGCACCATTGGAGATATGGAGGCCCTCGGAATGTTGTGTGGGAAATGTGACGGGTTGGCCGCAAACCTCGGCCATTTGCCAGGTGCCGAAGGTGTGGCGAGGTGGAGCAGCCCGCCAAACTACCTCTGGCTTTCCACATGGACTGGGTCACAGGTGTGGCCACTGAGGAACACATCGCTTATGTTCCGGCTAAAGGGCCTGAAATCCGGGTTTCATCCACTATTGCCATTACCACCAACAAGGACATTGCTGCTGCACGGGCTCGGGAGTCAACCCCTGAGGTGATGGACACAGCCTCGTCCACCCTCACGGACTTCACCACCATGCCTGCCTTGCAGGAAGTGGAGCCTCTACAGCCTTCAACCAGTCGCAAGAAGGGGTTCACAGCCCTCTCGAGGAGCCACTCATTGGGCAAAAGCCATTGCCGTGGAAAGTCCACCGCAGTCTACGGGAGAGCACCGAGGGAAGCATGAGTACTAAAACCCTAAAAAGTTTTGTATCACGGGACTCTGACTTAGAATCTTTTTGCTCCTTGCTGGAGGCCGAAGAGGTTGAGGAGTTGTTCGATGCAATGTCTGATGAATTATTGTGGTCGCGTGGGGATGATGTGGCTGCTGCTTGCGGTGATGTTGCGGGCTGGCTAGCTCTTACCAGGGGGGACAAGGTGCCACAAGTAGAGACCCCCTCGGCCTGAAACACCTCAATGCCCAAGCTTGAAAACCTGCCAGTGATTTCGAGCAATGCCACGGGATTGGTGAAGAGGTCCCCACACTCTTGCATACCCCCTGGGGATGGAGTCATCCGCAATCTATCGAGACTAGCCAGGTCTCAGAGGCTGTTGCATAAGCGGGTGGCAACAGAGTATGGACTTGAATTCCCTTACGTGCCTAGAGAAGTCATGGACATTGTGGAAGCGAATCGAGTAAAGTGGTATGCGGAAGATGTCTGGGATTACCTTAAGGTCCCAAAGCCACTGCGAAAGAAAGCATTTTCCTGTGAAATGTTTGATCGATTCCAAGGATGTCTTTTGCATTGGAATTATGGTCAGCACATTTATTGTGATAAAGTTGTGATCTGCAGACCGCATAAAGACAGTGCTGTGTACTACATCACCACTTATGATGTTCAAACGGGTAAAGACTTGGTTTTGCCTGACCCACATTTCTATTGGTGAACTGTTCCTGAGTCAAGCCTTTGAATCTTGCAAAAAGAACTTCTCCGTGTCTTCATCTTTTTGTGATTTTCTGCAAAATTCGAAGAACTGTGGGAATTAGATAGACAGGTAGTTGCTGCAGAGAGAACTACGCGTCAAGATCTACAAGTTTCCAGCTCACAGTACTTGGTTTCATAAGGACTTATTACAGTGGCTCTGACCACCAGGTGGCGTGAGTCGGCAGAGTAGGGACAGCAGTAGAGAGAGTTTCTTTTACATTCGTTAGTGATTTTGGGAAAAAAAACTCATGTGTCTTTAAAGAAGGAAATTTCACAGAGTATGGGGGGAAATTTTGCTCTTTAAACGAATTGTACAGTGTATAGTAATGCCTTTGCCTTTGTGTTTTTTCAGGATGCACCGAGATTGACTATGAAGCTCATCGGAATCGGAGATTGGGTGGGTCAGTCAGTTAGTCTGGGTGGTACATGTACAGTATGTTAAACATGTTGTTGTGAAAATGTCAAACATTTAACTGTGTTTTCCTTCCTTTCCCAACACCCATTTAAAACTCAGGCACCGCACAGGTTTTTTTTTTTGTAAATTATGTTAGGATTTTTCTCTGGTTGTTGCCTAGACGATGAGGACATCATCTAAATAACCAGGGGGGGTGTGTAGCGGGGACACTTTCACAAGTGTACGCTATATGTGGAAATTTATTTTTTTCCCTCAGAACAGTAATGGGGGTCTGAGGGTTAATTGTACAGGTTAACTTTGGCGTCAGTTTGGCTGGGCTGTACTAGGGTTCTGCCTGGTCATGGGTACAGTGAGGTACACAGGACAGGCCTAGAACCAGGCCTGGTTGGACGTCTTAGGTATCAGTCTTCCCCGGAGCCAATCAGTGGGTGCGCCTGGCCCCGCTGTGTAGTCTGGGGAAGGGTAATTAAGGTGCTGAAGTCACGTGTTCGGGGTTCGGCCGCAGTCCTGTTTCTGGACCAGGGTAGACCCGCGAGGGGTCCCGGGCCTGGGAACGTTTGCCGTCTCACAACATGGTCAGTTTGGCTAGCCCCACACACCCACATGGTCTGGGGCAAGGATCCGTCCTTTCCCGAGTCTCGAAGCCGGTTAGCCCAAGGCCCAGTAACTGAAGGATTCAAGGCGTCCCGGTGTGCTCTCATCACTGGAGGGGCACCACAGCTCGCATAGGTGACTGAGGAGGACTCTTCGGAGGAGGGCCATCAAGCTGGCATCTCAAGAGGAGCCTGGTTGCTGAGTTGTTTGGACACTAAAGAATCCTCGCTTCCATAGTACTGCCAAGGAGACAGAGAAAGTTCCAGGTACTGTGAGAAGGGTTCCTGATGCCGAGTCGGGGGAGGGGGCGTGACTCTGCAATGGCGGAGTAGAGAGAGAACGTGTTGTGCGCCCAAACACTCCCTCCAGCTGAAGGAAAGCTGCCGTGAATGAAGCCCTGGATTGGCGGTGACTGACGGGGAAAGCGGTCAGCAGGGAATGAGCAGCAGAAAGAGGAGAGACACGTGCAAAGCTCCGGCGCAGCCGGAGATTAAAACTTACTTCACACGGGCAGCAACCGGGCGGGCAACGGCTACAGAGATCCGGGGGCTGGCGTGTGTGGAGACACCACGGGCGGCCCCGCGCCTGAGCCTCCCACTGACATACGAGGAGCCGAGCAGGCTCACTGAAGATAACGTGCAGTCTCTGTCAGGGGGGACGGAGATGGCGTCCCAGGAGCGAGTGGAGGCAAGCCTGGCTGATCTAAGAGCGATCCTGCAAGCGCTCCCAACAAGAGGTGAGATGGAAGCTATGGTGGCTCGTGTGGAGGAAGGTAACCGCAAGGAGCTAAAGCTGATTAAGTTGGAAATGCAAAATATAGCGGACGGTCTCCGGGAAGAAAAGCAGGTGACGGCTAGTTTAGAAGCTCGGGTGAGCAAGATAGAGAGAGAGTGGTCCGCTCAGTCAATACAGTCTTCAACTATGTACTTAAAATTGGAAGAATTTGAGGACCGAAGCAGAAGAAGCAACCTTAGATTCAGAGGAATCCCGGAGGAGATTGAAGGAAATCTGTTAGAGGCGACAGTGGGCTTGATATGCCAGAAAATCTGTGCGGGCCCCCCGACCCTGGTAGTTGAGTTTGAAAGACTACATAGGGTACAAGGACCTCGCTCAACAGACCCACTCAGACCAAGAGACGTTATTGGCCGTTTTCAGCGATTTTCCCAGAAGGAGTTGATCAGTAGGAAAGCCTGGGAAATGGGTACAGTAGATCAAGATGGAGCTGCAATTAGGATCCTCCCGGACCTTTCCCGGGCAACTCTACAGAGAAGGGCACTATTGCGCCCGCTGCTGGAGCAGATTAGACGAGCGGGAGCCACGTATCGCTGGGGGTACCCAATTTCACTGAAAGTGAAAAAAGGCACACAATCGCTCTTGGTATGGTCCCCGGCAGACTTACCGTCGCTCTTCTCTTTCTTGGAGATGGAGCGATGTGAGGTGCCAGATTGGCTTGCACCCCTGGAAAGAAAGCAGCAGCGAAGAGCAGGAGAACAGCAGCATGTGGGAGAAGCCATAGCGGCAAAATGAGACAGCTAGTCGGCGGGGAACTGTAAGTACCATGCATAAGACTTCCTATTCTCCTACGTTACTTAATTCTGCCCGTGTTCTTTTTTTTTTTTCCTCTGACTATCTGCCGGCCCCCCCTGTTTGGACGGAGCCCTCTAAATTTTAGCTGTGCCTAAAAGGTTACCCGAGGTGTACCCCCCTTCCCGAACACTTGAGGCAGTGACCTCCTGAATCCCGCCCAGGAGTGGTACTCACAATTGGACCAATTGGACCCTGGTTCCCGTCAATGCTCCAGATGTGGGGTGTTGGGGTTCTCTTTTTTGTTCTTTGGGTGAAACAGAGAATCTAAATAGACTGTGCTTATCCCGGACATGTATAGGGATACGAAAAAAATCGACCGTCTCTGTCCTTAACTTTTCCTTTTTTTTTATTTTTATTTTTTTGGAATTTTTTTGAGTCATCACTGAACATAGATAGTTGTATACTGTCCATTGTGGATTCATCCTATGGTCCTTTCTCGCTCCCTTTTTTTTTTTTGTTGTCCCTCTCCCCTGGAGACTTTTGGGGGGGGGGGAGGGAGTGGGTGGGGGGGGGGGGTCACACTAAAGAGAGACAAATGGGCTAGGAGATGCACTCTAAAGTGTTGTTTGCATTGTGTATTTGAGAGGATCACTAAAGGTGTAAAGGAGGGTAGGGGGAAGGGGGGTGGGGGGGGGGAGGGAGGGTGGGAAAGTAATATAAAGTAAGGGGTAAGAAGGGGGGAGGGAGGGAGGGAGGGAGGGAGAGAAAAACGTGGGCACAAAAGTAATATACACATATACTTTTCTTTTTTCTTTTTTGTGTTTTTTGGGTGTTTTAGGTGGTTTCTTTTCCTTTTTTTTTTAAGTAGCTTTGGTCTATTTTTAAATACCTATTTATTTTTATCTTAGGATGCACATATATGCACATGCACATATATATTCACACACATAAACATTCACATGAGGTAGTTTGGGGGGGGGGGGGGACCATTTTCAGGGGTAAAGAAGTTTGACATTGAGTTGACACTGAATCACTAAGAAAATGAAAAGTGGGTTATCACTAGAGGTATTTTTTTCGGGGGAGACAGCTTATATATGTAAATAACTGGAAGGGAAGGGAGAGGGACAGAATGGGAGGAGGGGGGTGAGGGGGGAAATAAATATATCTCTACAATTTAAGAGGATAAAGTATACACGGGTAAGGGGGGGGGGAGCCAGAATATATGGACCAGAGGTAAATAATGAAATGCGGGGGGAGGAACATAATAGAATACAACATCTGGGGGAAAAGGGCGCAGTACATAGAAAGATGTGATTAAGACTGACCCATTATGATGTGAACGATGTTATATGTTATATAAAGGATTGTGGGCTAATGTGGTCCCACTTTGATGTGCTTGATGTTACATGTTACATGTTATATAAAGGATTGTGGGATATAATACAAAATGCGAATGAAAAGGATGTATAGATAGGAAAGAAATATCTGTACGGAGAAACTAACATAGGGGCATAGGAAATATAAAATGCCTGGCTAGACTGTTGGAATTAGAAACAGACCCAGTACTAATGACAGCTGAAATTATATGAAAGAGTGTGAAAACAGTTGGAGGGAGTGGGAGGGAAGCACGGCCTTACGAGCCATAGTTAGTCACCCCCCGATTCAGCACCTACGGGAAACTTAGTACCCAGAAGTAGGCGCTGGGAATTTGCCGGTATCTCGGGAACCTCCGAGAGGGAAATAAATATAATTTGGCATTCTATTAAATTTCTTTTTTTTTTTTTTTTCTTTTTTTTTATTTATTTTTTTCTCTTGCTTCTTTCCGTTCCGCCCCCCTCCCCCTCCCCTCCCGTCTCCTACGGTCTCTCGTCCACCTCGCCTCCCCGGGGCCACTTTGGTGTACGAGAGGGGGAACTGGGGATAGGCAGAAGATGGAAGGGTTACGGATGACCTCACTAAATGCTAGGGGGCTTAACATACCAGAGAAACAAAGGATGTTGATAGACGACCTAAAACGTCTAAAGACGGACGTGGGAATGGTACAGGAGACACATCTGAAGATGGGGGCTAGTCCCTATTTACAGAGCAGACACTTCCCCAGTGTATACCATGCTAACTAACAAACCAGAACAAAGGGGGTGGCAATTCTGGTTTCAAATCGAGTGGCTTGGTCGCTACTGGAGAAGTGTGTGGACACGGAGGGGAGGTATCTTTTTGTGAAGGGATACATAGGAAGTATAAAAGTGACCTTAGCCACGATCTACGCCCCAAATGCACATCAAGATAGGTTTGTGGAAAAAACCCTGTCTAGGCTAATGGAATTTAGAGAGGGCAAATTGATTTTAGGGGGGGATTTCAATGCGCCCCTAGACCCAAAAATAGATACTTCTACTGGGACATCTTCAGTGCCAAGGGGAATTAGAAGAAATATCATAAAGAAATTCCACGAATACCAACTAATAGACGTGTGGCGGGCACTCCATGGGGAGGAGAAGGATTACACCTATTTCTCGAACCCCCACCAATTATATTCCCGAATTGATTTCTATTTTATACCACACCAGCTATTGCCGCTGGTGCAAGACATATCAATTGGGAATATAACGTGGTCGGACCATGCGCCCATTACTTTGAAAATAGACTTGATGGGAGTATCCCAATCAGTAGAATGGAGATGGCGTTTAAATGAAAGCTTATTACAACATCCAGAAGTTAGGGAGGATTTAACAAGAGAAATTAAATGGTACTTTGACATAAATGATAACGGTGAGAGCGACCCGGGAATGTTATGGGAAGCTCATAAAGTAGTTGTCCGAGGAATCTTAATTAAACACGGCACCCGAATAAAAAAAGCGAGAGAAGAACAGATAAGAAAACTACTGGAAGAGATACAGGAATTAGAAACACAACATAAAAAGTCATCAGAAAGGGGACTGGGAAGGGAATTGGCGTCCCTGAGGAGAGAACTCTCTGATCTCCTGCGATATAAAGCTAAAGCAATACTACAAAGAGGAAAAAGGCTGACATATGACTCTGGAGACAAATGTGGTAAACTATTAGCAAATAAACTAAAAAAACAACAGACTCGTTCATACATATCATATATAATAAAAAAAGGGCAAAAATCGGTGCTCCCGAAGGATATTGCAAAAGAGTTCAGAGAGTATTACTCGGCCCTATATAATTTACCAGGAACGACTCTACCACCATTGTCTCTAGAAGAATATCTGTCAACATCACACTTAGTACGAATTGCCTCTCCGGTCCGTCAAGAACTGGAGAGACCAATAACAACAGAAGAAGTTCTCACAGTGATGAAGACTTTTAAGCAGGGAAAAGCACCAGGGCCAGATGGGTTCTCTATCCAATATTTTAGGAGTTTTTTTGAAAACCTGAGCCCACACATGGTAAAAATGTTTAACGGACTTGGACAAACAACAGACCCACCACTGGATACATTAAGAGCGCATATTAAGCCCCATACACACGCGCGGACAATCTGTGGACCAGGTCCGTCGGAAAAAGTCCGACCGTGTGTATGGGGCTTTACAGTGATCCCGAAGGAAGGGAAAGATGGGTCGGTATGCAGTAGCTACCGACCGATATCCCTTCTTAACGTGGACCTAAAAATATTCACGAAGACACTAGCACTTAGGTTACAGACACACCTGACCCAGTTGATACACTGGGATCAGGTGGGGTTTATTCCAACAAGAGAAGCAAGAGACAGCACGATTAAAGTGCTGAATCTGGTCAAGCTGGCGAACCAAAAGAAAATACCTAGTGTCTTCGTGAATACGGACGCGGAAAAGGCATTTGATCGGGTCAATTGGGCATTTATGTTGGGAGTCCTGAAACATACCGGTATGGGAGAGCGTTTGATACGTTGGGTAGCAGGAGTGTATTCCTCACCCCAAGCCCTGGTGAAGGTGAACGGGGTATACTCCGAAAGCTTTACTATCTCTAATGGGACCCGCCAGGGCTGCCCCCTTTCGCCTCTATTATTTGCTCTTACGTTGGAGCCGTTGCTCAATAGAATTAGACAGAACCCGGATATAAAGGGTATACAGGTGGGAAAACAGGAATACAAGGTCTCTGCCTATGCAGACGACCTACTTATTTCATTAACGAGTCCACAAACCTCACTACCAAATTTGATGAAAGAAATTGAGAGATACGGAGGTCTGTCTAATTTTAAAATAAATTATAGCAAGTCGGAGGCGATGGGGGTGGCCCTGGAGGACTCCATGCAAAGTAATCTGCAGAGCAATTTTAAGTTCAGATGGACAACAACGGCTCTAAAATATCTGGGAATACAGATCTCCCCAAAATTAACAGATATTTTTGAACTGAACTTTCCACCACTATTAAGAGAGGTAAAGAAATTATTAGAAGGTTGGAATAAAGGGATTCACTCCTGGTTCGGGAGATGTAATATCTTAAAAATGAACATAGTGCCAAAATTTTTATATCTGTTCCAGGCATTGCCTATCCATATCCCCATGAACTATTTCAGTCAAATTCGGACTGAATTTACAAAATTTATCTGGGCAAGCAAGCACCCAAGGATAAACAGAGAGCTGCTGGCAATGCCGAAGGAAGCAGGTGGAATAGCAGCACCAGATCTATTTAAGTACTATCAAGCGGCCCATCTCAGTAGAATAATTGACTGGAATAGACATGGGGAATACAAGTTATGGATTGCGCTGGAAAAACAACTAAGTCAAATACCTCTGGACAGGGCTATTTGGTGTTATGCAGACATACCTCCCGAGCTAAAGACACATCCATTGATTGGGCCAACTCTGCAGATAGGAGCAGGGATTATTCAGAAACAGAGATTATCCACACCGAACTCACCGCTTTTTCCGATCCTGGGGAACCCTAAATTCTCACCAGGTTTGGAGACGCACGTGTTTGGGAAACTGAGGGAGAAAGGGGTCTTTCAAGCCTCACATTTCCTGAAGGCCAGTGGTTGGCTATTGATAGAGGACTTAACAAAAAAAGGAGGACAGATAGAAATACCCTGGTGGCAAGCTAGACAAGTGCGACACTTTTTAGAATCATTAGGACCAGTGGAAGAATTTGAGAGACCCCGAACAAAGTTTGAGAAGCTATGTGAGGAAAAAGAGCCCCTGACCCATATCATCTCTAAAATGTACGCGCTTCTGATAGCCCCACCAGAGGGATTTACATTGGCGAGTTTGGATAAATGGGGGAGAGACCTAGAAAAAAAATTTACTGTAGAACAAGGGAAGAAAATAATTCATCTGACAATGAATTCGTCAAGGTGTATAAAAATGCAGGAACTAAATTTTAAGCTTTTATCAAGATGGTACCTCACCCCCTCAAGGATGAATAAAATATTCCCAGAGGTCACGGGGAACTGTTGGAGGGGCTGTCAGGATAGGGGCACACTATTACATATATTTTGGAACTGTCCTGTAATTAAACAATTCTGGCAAGAGGTACATAGAATTATCCAACGACTATCAGTACTTCAGATTCCACAAGACCCGGACTTCTTCCTACTACACTTATCACCAATCCCTATCAAGGACTATAAAAACTCAATAGTCTGTCATCTGGTGAATGCGGCGAAAAGCTGCATCCCAAGATGCTGGAAGGAAACACAGGCTCCTAGCATTGCTATGTGGCTTAATATAGTCCGAAATATTGGGATAATGGAGAGTCTGACTCCAAGATCCTTAGAGGGAAGGGAACGGGTGAAGCAAACCTGGGACCCCTGGGAGAAATATTTACAAACAGAGGAGGGGAAGAGATTAATGGATGAGGAGGCGGGGGAATAGGGAGTGGGAGGGGGTCAGGGGGGGGAGAGAAATTTGTTTTTTATTTTTTATTTTTTTTTCCTTCGTTTTTCCCTCTCGGAAGTGGGAGGAGGCCTCGAGGGAACCCAAGGGACTGGGGGACCTACAGAAAAAGAAGAGGCACAGGGAACCGGGATAGAGGGGGATTATATATAAAATAAATAGAAAAAGGAAAGAAAGGGATAATAAGGAGTATTTTGGTACATGAAACAGGATGGAAATATAATTTAAGGAAGTGGAAGGTCAGTAAATCTGCATGCCTGAAATCATATATGTTTGTGTTTGTAATGTATCCCTTTGAAGAAATAAATAAAGAATTAAAAAAAAAAGAGAAGGGTTCCTAATTCACCTTCGGTTGCAAGTTCATTCTGTGTCAGACTTTTAACAAGTTTCCGGAATATATTGTCAGCTGCCATACCTCTGGCTAGGAGGTTTGTCTGACATTGAAGTAGCCAGCTGGGAGTGGCTACTCTCTGGGTTTGATAAAAGACATTTGCAGATGTCAGCAGTTCAAGGTGCCTGAGTTTCTTCATCCTTGCCCTCTATTCCCCCATAAGACTGTGTTTTGTTGGATGTTACCACTGCAAGAATAAAAACCTTTAAAAGGACTTTTATTGTGTCAGCATCCAAAGTTGTTGGGTACTAACCCCGGGAACCCCTGGACATTCATCGACAAGCCAAGCGGAGGTAACCGGTAAGCCCAAAATTCAAGGCCGCCCCATCGAGGGTTATGGCCGCTACATAATATTTCACAGCATGGCTCGTTCCTGCGCCCACCAAGAGTAACTGTGAGGGTTCACAGTGTTGTGGCACCACCAAAGGCCCAATTTTTCTGCCCCTGTTCAACAGGGGCATGTAATTACAATTTTTGATATAATATTTCACAGCAGGGCCTGTTCCAGCACCCACCAAGAGTAACTGTGAGGGCTTACAGTGTTCTGGTACCACCAACACCTAAGGCCTAAATTTCTGCAGAACACTTAAAAAATTTACCTGTTCCAAATTACGGATTCAACTTAAGAACAAACCTACAGTCCCTATCTTGTTTGTAACCCGGGGACCGGCTGTATACTGCTGTTCAGAGTATATAGGGCCTGGGGGCCCCACGCCTTTTCTTTTTTTAATTTGGGTGCAGGGTTACCCTTAATATCCATACAAGACCCAAAGAGCCTGGTAATGGGCTGGGGGGTTACCCATGCCGTTTTTCTCAATTTTCATCCATATTGCCGGAGCCCGACATTACATTACAGCTGCAAGCAGTTTTAAATGATTTTTATTCCTTTAGAAATGTCATTTTGTGCAGGGACTTTTCTAAACACGGGAAACATGCGCCACTTTACAGGCATACTATAGACACCCCCAGGTACGATATTTAAAGGAATATTTCACTTTTATTTTTTCACTTTAAGCATCATTTAAATCACTACTCCCGAAAAAACTTCAATTTAAAACTTTCTTTTGCATTGATACATGTCCCCTGGGGCAGGACCCGGGTCCCCAAACCCTTTTTTAGGACAATAACTTGCATATTAGCCTTTAAAATTCACACTTTTGATTTCTCACGTTGGAGTCCCATAGACTTTAATGGTGTTCGAATGTTCAAGCGAACTTTCGGTCCGTTCTCATGTTCTGGATGCAAACTGAACCGGGGGGTGTTGGCTCATCCCTATGCTCCACATGCTGTCTCCAATTTGATCCATAGAAGGACCAGAGAAAAGTGGTTACATGATGGACAGAAAGATGGAAGACTGCAAGAGCTGTGGAGAGCAAGGCCTTTGATGTAGTACAAGCCTGGACTTGTTTCTAAAGAACTTTAGAATGGACTTTCTAATGAAATTTTAACCAAAGACTGAAACACCTTCTCAGTGACAAACATGGGAGGGGGTTGCATTCAAGGAAATAAATGTGTAGAATGAGTTGTAATGAAGAGATTTTTTTTTGTGTGTGTAGTCTGAGAGAAAAATCAAGGGCGGAATGTGTTGCGTTTTATAGAAAAATCTGATTTTATATCAGACTGATAGAATAGCAATCAGAATAGTTTTTAACAGAGATCAGGTTTGTCTAAGGATGTTTCTCAAACAAATGTCTTGGTAACAATGGGAACTGTTGGCAGTTTGGTTGTTAAGGTAAACAAGTTTGTAACCATTGTCAACAAACTGGTAAACAAAAGCCCAAATAAAATGAGCAGGAGAGACTGATAGGAGAGCCATTTCATCATGCTTTAACACCAGAAGCCACTCATCATGCAAGAAGGTGCCTGGTCTCCGGAAGAATTGTTGTCAATGGAGATCAGGAACATGCAGTAACCGGAGTGAAGTTACTTTTAAGTGTATTTCTACTGTTATAGACCATAGGCTGTTTATTTGCTAGGCATTTTGCTTGTTATAGATATCTGTCAGTCTTGATTTGTATTTCTAATATTGTAATAGTTTTGTATGTACGGTATTTTTGTATAGTAAAAGCACATTTACACACTGCAGAGGTTTCAGCTTCCTTGCTTATAATACAAAGTAACCTTGGTAGATAGACGCAAGCAAAACACATCCCCAGAACCCTTGGGAGAAGTACGTGTCTGGGAGGAGGGAGTTCCAGAAAATGTAATCCTCAGTGACGCAGAGGACTCTGCTTCTCATGCCTGCGCAAACTTGTGGTGCATGGGCTCCCTCATTCTTGAAAGCCTATGAAAGGACCTGAGAATTTGTGGCATCAAGGAGAAAGATCACTATTGGTTGGCAACCCTCCTTGACCACCGTTACAAGGTGAAAGTCTCAGAACTCATCCCATCCTCACAAAGGATGAAATATCTTGAAGACACCTTAAAAGAGGAGTTTATGTAATGCCTTTCCAGACTCTGCTTGGTTACAATCTCATGGAAAGGCTAGTTTTCAGGCTTCTGTTGATCAAGAGAGAATCAGTGATGCATTTCAACATTTTTTTTAGTCCTCGGCGCGCAGGGCTGTCAGCTTCCACTTCTAGGGAAAAAATGATCTGGGGCGAAAACAGACATGGAGAGCTTTGCAGTTGACAATCCACTGGGTTACTGGGTCATGAGAATAGACCACGGACCAGAACTTGCCAATGAGCTGCTGAGTTGCCCTGCATCCAGCGTGTTTTCTGAATGGACATTCAGTGCTGCCGGAGGTTTTGTGACAGCTAAAAGAGTGTGTCTGTCCACAGACTCCGTTGACCGGCTGACATTTATCAAAAGGAATAATTTCTGGATTAGCAGCAGCTATCAAGCCCCTGATGCCGATGTTGCAGAGTAAGTGTTTTTGTGATGTGGAATCTGTGTCTAGGCTGCCTAGTTTTGTGGGTGTTGATTTTATTGCAAAGAAATGTTTTGGTATAGGTTTTTACGGGCACCATTAACACCCAAGGACCAATTTTTCTGCACCTGTTTGACAGGTGCAGATCATTTCAATTCTTGACAGCAAGGCCAATTCTTGCTTTCATCAAGAGTACCTCTATAGGATTACGGTGTGAAGGCACCAACACCCAAAGCCCAATTTTTTCAAATATCTCTTCAGAGCCTCCCAAATTCCGGGTCCCAAATAACTCTCTATAAACATAGAGGACTGCGAGTCAGTCCTCTCCTGCTTGATTTCCCGGAATCCCTCACCCATTTTGGGTGACCCCCCTGAACAATACTGCAATTCCCTTAAAGGGACCACAACCCAAATACTGGTGCTATATAGCACCTGTCCAGGACCCAACCTTGGCATCCTGTACAAATTATATATATATATATATATATATATATATATATATATATACACACACACACACACACACACATACACACACACACACACACTCATTCCCCATTAATAACCAAACTCACAAAGCTACTAAAAAAATGCATTACCTCGATAGGGGTAAACAAGCGCCCCCCCCCCCCCGAGTGCAATGGCGAGTGGCGACTTCTCCGCTACGCTGCCCAGGTAGGAAGAGGATCGGCATTCTAGGACGCCGACACAGCGTGGTGACGTCACGGCGCTGAGACGTGGCCCCAACGGATGTGACGTCAGGGTCTTGCGGCGCATGCCTGGCATCATGGTAGCCATGGGAACCGGCTCCATAGATGCCAGAGGGGGGAAGGCCGAACATGTCACCTGGACGTGTCACGCCCCCCCTGCGCCGAGTAAAGTGTCAGTGAGAGCAGAGAGTGGGGTGTAAACATCCATCCGAGCACCAGATGGTGGACAGCCAAGGCATACAAGTCAGTTGGATCGATCAAAGAGATTCTGAGATAGGAAACAAAGCACAGAATATCATAGTATAGATACATAATATAAACTATAAACATAATACTGAAGTCTTAGGGATTAAAAATACACACTAAACACTGGAAAAAAGGGGAAGGGCAAAGTTACACCAACATTTGACTAGGAGTGAACATAGTAACACTTATGTAGACTGAGCTAATACCATGGTTAACTAGTTGCTTTACTGTTTTTAAATGATATTAACCCGTCGATTCCCATTCAGATCCCCCTGAGGTAAATCCCTATAGAAAGGGTCTGAAGGAGATGGAACTATTTAACCCAGGCGGTTGAGTTGCATTCAAACGAAAAATCCACCTTTGTTCCAGTTGTATAAGGGACTTGTTCCAGCCCCCCCCCCTCCCGCACACCTGGATGCATGCGGTCAAGGATCAGGAAGAATATCATGGGTAGAACCCCATCATGTATATCAATTACATGTCTCCCAAGAGGCAGACTTGGATTGCATGTTTTCATTGAAATGATATGACGGTAAGCTCTACGCCAGAATTCCTGGATAATTTTCCACACGTAAAAGCAGGCACAGTCACAAAGAAGTATATACACAATGGCAGGCGCTTGACAGTTGGCGTTGTGTCTAGGTTTGCATCGTTCACCATTGGGTAATCTGATGTCTTTTGAGGTGTTAATGTACCGACAGTAATTACAGCCGCCACAGGTGAATGTTCTTGTGCATTTACAAGGATCTTTGCGCCCATCATTCTTAAATTCACTCAAAACCAGCTGGTATCCAAGACTTGGCTCATTTGAAAATGAAGGATGAGGTGCCTGTCACAAAGGGACTTATGGTGGGCTCCATAGTTAGAACATGCCAGTACTTTTTGCCAATGCCCTTAATAATTTCCTGCTGATTGGAAAATGTTGGTATGATAGAAATGGGGTTCTTTTACTTCGAGGACGGATTATATAGAAGGCCATTACATATCCTCAAGATGGCCCTGGAGACATGTATTTGAGTAACCCTGTATTAGAAGTCTGTCCTTAAGTAGATCGGCCTCATGTTTGAATGTTGAATCTCTGAACAATTTCTACTGATCCTTAAGACTGACTGTATGGAATTGATGAGATAAGTGCACTGGGATGGAAGCTACTGGCGTGCAGAATAGAATTGCCAGCCGTGGGCTTCCTATATAGGCTACTACTGAGTAAGCCATTTGCATCCTTGTGAATGACAATATCCAAAAATGCGATAGAGGATTTGTCCCAGGTCATTGTGAAAGGCAGATTAAAATTATTTTGATTGAGCAGTAAGAGGAAGGTTTCCAATTGGTCATGGGGGCCGATCCACACGAGGAACATGTCATCGGTATATCTATACCAAATAACGACGTTCCTCGTGAGGGGAGCCAGGTCTTCTGATCGACCAATCATATGTTCCCCACTCCCCCAGGTACAGATTGGCATACGATGGAGCACACAAAGTCCCCATTGCAAACACCCTGCACCTGGAGGAAGTGGGAACCGTTAAAGGTAAAATAATTGTGTTGCAGTATGAACTCAAGGGCGTAAAGAAGAAAATCACTAAAAAATCTTTTTTTTTTTTAATCAACTGTTTTGAGAAATGATATGTTTAATGCAGGCTAAACTTTTGCCATGGGGTATGTAACTGTACAAAGCCCCTATGTCTATAGCCACTAGGGCTGACGTGGAGGGAATGCACAGTCCATCAATGTTCTGAAGCAGGTGCATAGTGTCACGAATATAGCTGGGTAGATTAGCTACATAGGGACGTTGATTTCCATCAAGGAATCTACTAAGTTTTTCTGTTATAGATCCGTTGCCGGATATTATAGGTCTTTCCGATGGACATTTCATGCATTTATGCAATTCAGGTAACGAATAAAAAAAGTAGGTATCCTAGGTAGTTTAATCCATATATAATCCCATTCTGATTTTGTGAGAATGTTTTGGGCATACGCATGATTCCCCAAGGAGTAAAACTCCTGGTGGAATTTCTCAATTTTGATCGAGGGAATTTTGCAATAACACATTTTATTGTTCAGAATACGGTTGAACATATCAACATACATTTCGTTATCCATTATAACAATATTGCCCCCTTTGTCCGAGGGCTTTATTGTTATACCTGAGTTCTCTGTCAATGTCTTTAGAGCTTCTCTTTCTGCTTTGGATAAGTTATCATGACCCTGATTTTACAGATCTCTCTGCCAGTTAGCTTTACGAAGGCCAACACATTAGAGTTGGCATTCGAAGCAGGGAATTTGTCTGAGTTCTTTTTACATATGGAAGACACAGGGGGTTCTGTCTGATCAAAACATCCTAATAGGTGTTCTAGATCAATCTGATCAATAAGATCTGGAGTCTCATTTTACTCCAGAAGAGCTTTGAGTTCCTGTGATTCAAATTTGGGTTTAACAGGCTCCTCTTTTGAATACATCTGTTTTAATATCAATTTCCCAGCAAACAATTGGAGGTCCTTGATTGCCTCGAACTTATCAAAGTCTTGGTTGGGGCAGAAACTCAGACACAGAGCAAGGATCTGTGTTTCCAAATTTGTGAGTATATGAGAGAACAGATTCACAACATTCAAATTAGAGGTCAAGGCAAGTTTTGTTGTCATGGCTTTGGAAACATTTTTGTCTAGCTCCCTGGTACATATCAAATAGCTTTTATTTTGTTATCTACGCTATTTTTAGTAATCTTGGGCCGTCTGCCGGGCCTATCATCTGGGTTCTCTAGGGGGTGCCCTTTGTGAATTGACAGTTTGAGCAGTCTAGCTTTTCCATCAGAGTGTGTCCATCCTTTCCGAGCTCCTTGGGTCGCCCCGAGGCCGCAGCATTTCTCAAATTGTTTTTAAACTGGATGCAAAAAGTTTGGCTAATCTTCATGCAATGTTCATGGTCAGTGTGTATCTAGTTTTGAATATAGACCTAGCAATTTACCTAATCTTTGTTGTTGCGATTTCCATGTCATGATTATTTATCTGTATATTCACTTTTTCAATTGTAGACATATTATCGTCTTGATGCAACCACTTACCCCTGAAGAAGAGAACTGTTACGATAGATTCGAAACACATTGAGTTATCTATTTTGTCATATTTGTTTCAATTGAGTATTGGTTTGCATGCATTGTAATTCTTAACTCTGTATTGTCCATCTGCATTCTGTATTTTCATGTCTTGCACAATTGTGACACTTTTACCTCACTTAATAAGAAATATTTTGATAATAATATTGCCTGACTCTACTGAAGCAGCGTCCAGTTCAAAGTCCCATTTAGAGGAAACTAATTTTTAGTGATTCCTTCTAATATGTGTATTTCATGTCTCATTATTAAAACCTTTGGTCTGCAACTGCTTTACTACCTCAGTGCCACGTCTTTACCCAGTACAGGTTGAGAACCATGAGGAGTATGAAGTACAGTCCTATGACCGTAGGTGCATACAGTACCTGGGGCATTAGAAAGGGTACGGTCCGGAGGAACGCTCTTGAGTCTCATCCTCGGATGTACATGCCCTGTGTCCTCCTCCGTGATTTCCACAGACGTTTTCCCCTCAAGCCTGGTGGTCCTCCGAGGGGGAGGGGTCGTTGAGGAGGGGGTACTGTTAGGGCTGGGCTCAGCCCTTCCTTCTCTGCGCTGGCCACCCAGCTGTTGGCTAATTGCCAGCTCCTCTCTCTCTACAGTGACTAACCTGTTGCTGATATCCTGCACGTCAGTCCTGCTTACTTAAGCCGTCCAGCCCAGATGATCTCTGCCTTCACCTTGGTCAACATCACAGAAACGTTTTCCTTTGCTCCTGTTAAAGACTTGCTTGGCTGACATTCCTTCCGACTCCAGATCCTGCTTGCTGTTCCACTACGATGATTCCTGGCTTCCTGACTTTCCGTTCTGGTTACCGAACTTTGGCTATGTTTTGACTACATTTGTTCCATTTACTTTTATTATTAAACAAGTGTGATTTAACTGTACTTCTGTCTCGGTCTGATTCATGGTTTCTGACAGTCGTCACTCCTACACAAATCACTGTAGCTGTACCTCAGCCCTTTAAAAAGCTATAGCAGGCACGCGTGCTGCATTGCCGGGGGACCCGATGCGCATGGTCTGCGGGTGCGATGTCTGCCGGCCACACGCGTTTGCAGGCACGAGAGTCAGAAAGGGGATATGCGTGTATATGTAAACACAAAAATCCCTGTTCTGAGAGGAGAGACAGATCGTCTGTTCCTACTAGTTAGGAACAGCGATCTGGCTCCTCCTCTAGTCAGTCACATCCCCACAGTTAAAAACACACACAAGGGAACACATTTATCCCCTTGATCGCCTCCTAGTGTTAACCCCTTCTCTACCAGTGACATTTACACAGTAATCAGTGCATTTTTTTTTGAGCACTGATCGCTTTATAAATGTCAATGGTTCCAAAAATGTGTGCGATCTGCCCGCCACAATGTCGCAGTCCCACTAAAAAAATAAAAAAAAAAAAAAGTCACAGATCGCCGCCATTACTAACTAAAAAAAAAAAAAAGACATAAATCTATTCCCTATTTTGTAGGCCCTCTAACTTTTGTGCAAACCAATCTATGTACGCTTGTTGCGATTTTTTAACCGAAAATATGTAGAAGAATATATATCGGCCTAAACGGAGGAAGAAATTTGTTTTTGTTTTTTATATTTTTTGGGGGGATATTTATTATAGCAAAAAGTAAAAAATATAGCTTTTTTTTTTTTTTAATTGTGGCTATTTTTTTGTTTATAGCACAAAAAATAAAAACTGCAGCCGTGATCAAATACCACCAAAAGATTTACTTGTGGTAAAAAAAAAAAAAAGGGATGTCAATTTTGTTTGGGTAGATCGTTGCACAGCCGCGCAATTATCAGTTAAAGCGACGCTTGTCAGTTAAAAAATGGCCTGGTCATTAAGGGGGCAAATCCTTCCGGGGCTGAAGTGGTTAAGCATCAGTAAATCACTGGTCATTTAAAAATGATACACGTCCCCCAGGGCAGTACCCGGACCCCCCATACCCTTCGTATGTCCAATAACTTGCATCCAAGTGATCAAATTGAGCACTTTTGATTTTTCCTGTTCGGGTTCAATAGACTTCAATGGGATTCGTTATTCGGTTTTAACTTTGTGATGTTCAAGCGTTCTGGCACAAACTAAACAGGGGGGTCGTTCGGCCCATCTCTACTAATAGTTTTACATAATGCAGTAGCATTAATACACGTAGGACAACCAACATTATATGCAATTTATTCTTCCAAAGAAAATACGCTTTTGCAAACTGGTACTGACTAGTTTTCCAATGTTTCTCTTCATCAATTAACTCAGTTACTACATTGGAAAAGTAATTAGTTACACAGCAAAGTAACTTTTTTTTTAAATATTCTATACAAGTAACTAAGGGGCGGGTCTAGTTTTACTGTAAGCAAGGGGCGCATTTATTATTATTCTTAAATATCTTGTTACCCAAGGGGCTGCTCTATTATTACTCTAACCAAGGGGCAGATCTGTTATAGCGTGTAAGCAAGGGGCGGGTCTATTATTATTATATTGTGTAAGGGGCGGATGGCTACAGAAGAGGGCGAATGTTAAATTAATGGGCAGAGCTCGATATATAACAATAATAATAAATGTGCCCCTTGGTTACAGTAATACTAGACCCGCCCCTTAGTTACACGATAGACGCCCCTTGCAGAGTAGCACGAGCATTGGGAGCGTGCGGCATCGCCTCGTACAATTACATGTTAACTGCGCCTGCGCGGTGTAGAGTTCACTCAGAGCTGTTTAGGTTCGGCAATTTTCATAAGCTCCGTAGTCCTTCGTACTGCACCTGCGCAGTACAGGGGGGTCCTTATCCAGTGGGGGAACTTTTTCGGCAGGACACCAGAATTACACTACTGCCATCTAGTGGCGGTAGATGTAATTGCGGTAACACCGCCCAAGTAATGGGAACTGTGTTACCATGAGGGGAAAAGTAATCAGTTAGATTACTCGTTGCCCTCTAAAGCAGTGATCCTCAAACTACGGCACTCCAGCTGTTGCAGAACTACACATCCCATGAGGCATTGCAAAACTCTGACATTCACAGACATGACTAGGCATGATGGGAATTGTAGTTCCTGAACAACTGGAGGGCCATAGTTTGAAGACCCCTGCTCTAAAGTAACTGCGTTCAGTAACCGTTTATTTTAACTCAGTTACTGAATGAATAACTTATATAGCGCTACAATGCGAACTGAATCGCCTCAAGGCACTGTATTCGTGCTTTGTTGTCAAGCTTCTAGAAGAGGTAGGTTTCTTCCTGAAGGCCTGATGGTTTTCTTCCAGTTACTTACATCACTAGTCACGAATAGGACTATAATAAAATTCCATAGTTCCACCAAAGCAAGGTTGGGTAAGATAGTAATTGCGAGATAACGTTTGCAGGACCTAGGGCCTTACTGGACCTGTTGGGGGTAATAATAGCATCATAACTTGAAGATCTGGATGTATATAGATGGAAACACGGCATCAAATAGCTCTACGCGTTTCGTGGCTGACACGCCACTCATCAGGAGCATGCACATGGTAATCGAAGGTAGAAATGATAATATAATCAATAATAAAGAACTTGTACAGGGGTGGGGTAAAACCCAAGGTTACACCGAAGTGTGTACTTACTGGTTGAGGTACATCGGTTAATGGTGTGATAACAGGGTGTCAAAAGCATCGGAGAACACCTCCAACCGGGAGCCCTGGCAGACAACCCAATGGAGGCGCACAGGCAGGCATCAGTCCGGGCATGGAACTATGCCACGAAATGCGTAGAGCTATTTGATGCTGTGTTTCCATCTATATACACCCAGATCTTCAAGTTATGATGCTATTACTACCCCCAACAGGTCCAGTGAGGACCTAGGTCCTGCAAACATTATCTCGCAATTACTATCTTACCCAACCTTGCTTTGGTGGAACTATGGAATTTTATTACAGTCCTATTCGTGACAAATTTGTTATCAATTTATTTATCTATTGCTTTTTTAACAGGTATAATCCTTTACCATTTGATACCAGTTGTCACATTTTGAGACAATTGTACTATCATGGGTATTGTTGTCACTATGTTGATTATGTACTCTGATACTAACAGTATGTGTATGCTTTCAAGTTTTTTACATAAATAAAATTCCCTCGTTCAGCTCAATTATCTATTCGCTATCATGTGCTTCATATAAAGTCCCAACTTCCTTGCTCCCTCCTTCTCGATGGATAGAGCTTTCTTTAGGTGGTGTTTATAGCAGCCTTTTTCAACCAGGGTGCTTTGAGGTTTCTTCAGGGGTGCCTTGGCAAAATGCCTAAAAATTGCCCCAAAATTGTATACAAGCCGATGGGTGAATGAAACCTGCCTTTTAGTTACACAAAGTCACAGGTTTTCACATGCATAAAATTCGCTTGTTCAGCTCAATTAGCTATTCGCTATCATGTGCTTCATATAAAGTCCCAACTTCCTTGCTCCCTCCTTCTCGATATATTAAAGGATGGATATACATGACCTTACCAGGTCATGATTTCATTTAAAGTCCCATAGGGATGGAAATACGTGACCTTACCAGGTCTAGGCTTCCTAAAAGTCCCTAAATTCTTCCTCTTTTCAATAAAGCTCTATTCATCTCAGAAAAAAAAAAAAAAAAAAGATATATTAATTTGGTTAGTGTTGCATGACCGAGAAATTATCACTTAGTGCTAGTTCACACCAGATGCAGTTCCATGTGCTTTTTTTCTGCACTAAAAATGCATGCAGTGTTTTCCAATGGCTCTAGTTCACACCAGTGCAGTCAGTTTCCGGTGCAGAAAAAAAAGTAGCGCGTGCTGCATTTTTTTCTGCACAAAACTGTACTGGAACCTAGCAAATTGTATCAAAAACGCACTGGAACTGCGTGTGGTGTAAACTGTAAGCAAAAACTGATCCAGGACGTATGAGTGCATTTTTGTGGTGAGAACTGGCCCTAAAAATGCATGCACAGTGTTTTCCATGTATTCCAATGGCTCTAGTTCACACCAGTGCCGTCAGTTCCAGTCAGTTACCGATGCAGAAACTGACAGCACTGGTGTGAACTAGAGCCATTGGAATACATGGAAAACACTGTGCATGCATTTTTAGTGCAGAAAAAAAGCACACAAAACTGCATCTGGTGTGAACTGACCCTTAGGCTACTTTCACACTGGGGCAGGGGGGGAGGCGTTAGCGGTAAGCTAAGCAGAGAGCCTGAGCTGGGTGCTCCCGTCCCCTTCACAGCCCAGCGCTCCAGTGAGCGAGGGTGGGGAGGTGAGCAGAGAGCCTGAGCTGGCTGCTCCCGCCCCCTCCACAGCCCAGCACTCCAGCGAGCGTGGGCGCAGAGCCAAGCAGAGAGCCAGTGAGAGCCTGAGCTGGCTTCTCCTGCCCCCTCCACGGCCCAGCACTCCAGCAAACGTGGGTGCGGAGCAGAGAGCCTGCGCTGGCTGCTCCCGCCCCCTTAACAGCCCCGCACTCCAGCGAGCGTGGGTGCGGAGCCAAGAGCTGCTGAGAGCCTGAGCTGGCTGCTCCTGCCCCCTTCACAGCCCAGCACTCTAGCGAGCATGGGTGCAGAGCTGAACAGAGAGCCTGAGCTGGCTGCTCCTGCCCCCTTCACAGCCCAGCGCTTTAGCGAGCGTGGGTGGGGAGCTAAGCAGAGAGCCTGAGCTGGGTGCTCCCGTCCCCTTCACAGCCCATCGCTCCATTGAGCGAGGGTGGGGAGGTGAGCAGAGAGCCTGAGCTGGCTGCTCCCGCCCCCTCCACAGCCCAGCACTCCAGCGAGCGTGGGCGCAGAGCCAAGTAGAGAGCCTGAGCTGGCTTCTCCCGCCCCCTCTACAGCCCAGCACTCCAGCAAACGTGGGTGCGGAGCAGAGAGCCTGCGCTGGCTGCTCCCGCCCCCTTAACAGCCCCGCACTCCAGCGAGCGTGGGTGTGGAGCCGAGAGCCTGAGCTGGCTGCTCCTGCCCCCTTCACAGCCCAGCACTCTAGCGAGCATTGGGTGCAGAGCTGAACAGAGAGCCTGAGCTTGCTGCTCCTGCCCCCTTCACAGCCGAGCGAGGGTGCAAAGCCTAGCAGAGAGCCAGTGAGAGCCTGAGTTGGCTGCTCCTGCCCCTCTTCACAGCCGAGCGAGGGTGGGGAGCCGAGCAGAGAGCTGGTGAGAGCCTGAGCTGGCCGCTCCCACCCCCTTCACAGTCCAGCGAGCGAGGGTGGGGAGCAGGTGAGAGCCTGAGCTGGCTGCTCCCGCCCCCTTCACAGCCCAGCGCTCCAGTGAGCGATGGTGGGGAGCTGAGCAGAAAGCCGGTGAGAGCCTAAACTGGCCGCTCCCGCCCGAGCGAGGGTGGGGAGCCAAGCAGAGAGCCGGTGAGAGCCTGAGCTGGCCGCTCCCACCCCCTTCACAGCCCAGCGCTCCAGCGAGCATGGGTGGGGAGCTGAGCAGAGAGTCGGTGACTGACAGTCCCCATGGAGCTGAGAGAAGCAAGCGATTAGTGGAGTTTGATCGCTCAGTTCTCAGTGTTAGAGCCAATAGGCGAGCGATGCTGCATCCACCAAGGTAAGTACATTCAAGAAGAAAAAAAAATAAAAATCCCATACATCTTTTAAAACGGGTGTGAACAGGATGAGGGTGTTAAAGGCTTGGTACCGAAATGGAATAAAATGAAAGGCATGAATAGAAATGTGGGGAGCAGTAGCCATATTTCTTAGCAGGTTAGTGACTTGAGCGTCCCTCTCTTCTCCTCACCTGACCCCTGAGAGGCGCGCTCCCTACACCCCCCCCCCCCCCCATTCTCTCAGCGTAACCAGGGTGCGCGCACAGCTCCGGGGAGGGAGGGGCTAGAAGGCGGTGGGCGGGGGAACGGCGCGCCACGGGACAAGGGGGGGGAAAAAAAGTGCAACTGGTGAGCGGAATACCGAGGCCGGTGTCACGTGACCAGCCAAAGTGCGTACAGCAAAGAAAACAGGCCTCCTATGAGTTGTAAGGCGAAGTAAGGGAGAGGAGAAAGGTGTGTCAATAAAAGAAGTGTATAGTGTGGACTGATGAGGGGGAGGAAGGCTTTTCCCACACATTAGGATCGCGTGCTAACAGCCGCCAGTCTCTTCCTTGCCCCACGCAGCTCCGCGAGGTCTCAGTGACGTCACAGCTCTCGCGAGACCGTGGCGGAGAAGCAGTGCAGTGTCTGAGGAGAGGAGGAGACCGGGCAGACATGATGATGATGGAGCCGCCGTTACCGCCAGCCCAAGAGCCACAGCAGCCGGTCGGAAACCAGGAGGACGAGGAAGGGAAAGGCCCGAGTAAGGTCAGCGGCACCAACCACGCGGCGGCCACCGAGGCGCCGGCTGAGCTCAGCAAGTCGGCCAGAGGCCTGGTCAGGATGTGCGACCTGCTGCTGAAGAAGAAGCAACAGCGTCAGCGGAGGCAACAGGGAGCAGCCGGGGCCCTACCGGCCTCACCCACCGGGGCTGGACCCCCAGGCAGGAGCCGCAGGCAGAAGCGGAGCCGGAGCAGCCGAACGGCCAGCAGCAGCGACACGGATAAGAGCAGCGATAGCGGCAGCAGCAGCCAGGACGACGAGGAGGAGGAAGAAGAGGTGTCCGAGGTGGGGAACAAGCCATGGGCGCTGGGGGAGGGAGGAGGAGGCCCGCACGGTCATGGGATACAGACGCGCCTCTAGTGTGTATGAAGGTCGTGTGAGGAGGCTCTGCATTTACCACATACACCACTCAGCCCGGCCACTTCACTGCTAGGGCGCCGCAAGGCCTTGTGGGAGATAGGGCGCCCCGGTGTACGTGCGTACCTGTTACGTGAGAGCACACAGGAAGAGGCCCTGTTGCCGTGCCAGCCTCCTCACCCCCCCCTCTCTCCTTTTACTGGATTTCTATGAGATCAGGCAGACAGGAGAACCTCAGGGGCTCCATATTATCAGTTTTTTTTCACCCAACATGTACACTTGCCTTATGATCTGACCACACAAACAACTTTAAGGTGACCAATACAACTTGGTTGCCCCATTAACTGCAATACGCCTTACAGTCTTCCCTACCCTAGATCTACAATACGCCTTACGGTGGCCCCATGATCTACAGTACGCCTTACGGTGGCCCCTAGATCTACAGTACACCTTACGGTGGCCCCTAGATCTACAGTACACCTTACGGTGGCCCCTAGATCTACAGTACACCTTACGGTGGCCCCTAGATCTACAGTACGCCTTACGGTGGCCCCTAGATCTACAGTACGCCTTACGGTGGCCCCTAGATCTAGAGTACGCCTTACGGTGGCCCCTAGATCTACAGTACGCCTTACGGTGGCCCCTAGATCTACTGTACGCCTTACGGTGGCCCCTAGATCTACTGTACGCCTTACGGTGGCCCCTAGATCTACTGTACGCCTTACGGTGGCCCCTAGATCTACAGTACGCCTTACGGTGGCCTAGATCTACTGTACGCCTTACGGTGGCCCCTAGATCTACTGTACGCCTTACGGTGGCCCCTAGATCTACTGTACGCCTTACGGTGGCCCCTAGATCTACAGTACGCCTTACGGTGGCCCCTAGATCTACAGTACGCCTTACGGTGGCCTAGATCGACTGTACGCCTTACGGTGGCCCCTAGATCTACAGTACGCCTTACGGTGGCCCCTAGATCTACAGTACGCCTTACGGTGGCCCCTAGATTTACGGTGGCCCCCAGGTCTTTAATGCGCCTTAGTCGCCCCCAGGTCTTTAATGCGCCTTAGTCGCCCCCAGGTCTTTAATGCGCCTTAGTCGCCCCCAGGTCTTTAATGCGCCTTAGTCGCCCCCAGGTCTTTAATGCGCCTTAGTCGCCCCCAGGTCTTTAATGCGCCTTAGTCGCCCCCAGGTCTTTAATGCGCCTTAGTCGCCCCCAGAGCTTTAATACGCCTTAGTCGCCCCTAGAGCTTTAATAGGCCTTACAGTCGCCCCTAGATTTACAATACGCCTTACAGTCGCCCCTAGAGCTTTAATAGGCCTTACAGTCGCCCCTAGATTTACAATACGCCTTACAGTCGCCCCTAGATTTACAATACGCCTTACAGTCTCCCCTAAATTTACAATACGCCTTACAGTCGCCCCTAGATTTACAATAAAGTATGTACCACAGGGGACTGCCTGATTTTATACAAATTGGAAGTATTGTATAGGTTTGTCCTTGTATAGTTTGTCAGCCCTGGTTTACACTTATGCGGGAAATGCAGCATATCCTGTGTTTCCCGAATTGCAATCGCCCAGCGTCATGCGATCTGTTGCGAGTATCAATGTTATATTACAGACATTGCAAAACAGTGTGATTGCTATAATCACATTGCATGGGTGTTAACACCTAAGCGATGCGATTCATGTGTGGGGGAAAAAAAGGTCCTTCGTCATTCTGGTGCAGATGCAATGCAATTTGGGCCATACAAAATGTGACACCGCACATCAGTGTGATTCCTGTGAAAATCTCATGTGGTGTCTGCAGCACACCAGTGTGAACCTAGGCTCAATCTAATGCAGGCTATACACTATACATAGTGTACAATCTCCTTAAAGCAGAGTTCTGTGCCCTTCCAAAAATTAAGTCAGCAGCAACAAATACTGTTGCTGACTTTTACTATAAGGGCACTTACCTGTCCAGGCATCCAGCAGTGTTCTCACCCGAGCTGATTCTTGAATTGGCTCTCGGGTGCTGGATCTGCTATCTAGGCTATGGGAAACAGGCAGTGAAGCCTTGCAGCTTCACACCTGGTTTCCTGCTGCGCTCTGTGAATGGGCAGGCTTTGGGGCAAACTTCCGGCTCACTTTGCCACGGCAAACTGTCAGAAGTGGAAGCAGGTACATGCCCCCCCCCGGAAAATGTTCCAAATGTGGCAGCAGGGGAGACAGACCAGCAGAGCTTCCCCTTATGTGTGGAACTCCGCTTTAAAGTGGTTGTATACCCAGCAAAGTGACTGGCCTCAGGTGATAGAGATGGGGGGAAAAAAATCCTCTTACATAAGTACCTGTCTATCTGCAGTCTTTTCTCTACATCCGTTCAAAGTCCAGAATTTATAAGCTTGTCTGAGAGTTCAGAAAAAGAGGGCGGAGAGCTGAAGTCACACTATAGAGAGTGAAGAGAGTTCTGAGCGCTGATTGGAGGGAAGGCACCCCCATCCCCCCCTTCACACAGCTCACAGAGCAGAGGCTTTCAATCAGCTGGAGATCCCTCCCCTGTCACCATTTTCCTCTTGGTGTCAGGTAAACTTGTCAGAAGTGATTCATGCTGATAGCAGAGGAACAAAGCAACAGACAAAAGTGACCTTTAGGCTCTGTTTCCACTACTGCGAGTTGTGCGGCTTGACACACGTGAAGTCTCATTAAAAGTCAAAATCCATGTATTTCAATGCTCCCCATTCTAAATGGTGCGATTCCAAAAGTTTTTGTACTACTTTGTTGCGACTTCGGTGCAACTTGTTCTCACCAGTCGTATGGCATTGCATCAAAAATCGCATTGCAAAGTCGCACTGTAAATCGCATGACTTTGGGGTCACAATAGTGGAAACCTAGCCTAAGTGCTCTTTAATTGAGACAAATACACACTATAGAGGGATATGATTTATTCGTATTTCATGTTTACAACCACTTTAAAATGCACCATGGACTTCGTAGTACAAGGGTCTTTTTGAAATTGAAAGTATTATTTGGGTTTGTCCTCATAGATTTGGTAAATCTAAGTCTTTGTTTACACCGGGTGAATCGATGTGAGGGCCGTGTACCTGCACAGGTGTTTTGTGCGTCCCCATGCAGGCAGTTCCAATTGATGTCTGTTGAGACACAGCCACTGCTCCCAATTTTATATCTGCATGTGCTTCAATGTAGCCAGTGTGAGTTTGGTGCACCCACACAGATGTCATATTGGGAGCAGCTGTCATGATCAGGCAACTGCTGCGTCCCAGTTGATTTCAGTGAGACTGCTTGCACAGGGATGCACAGAACACATGTGCATCTTCGCGTGGGTAAGCTCGCTCCTTGCACATGGCACACATGGATACACCCCATGTGAACAAGGCCTAAAGCTGTACAATGTGATTTGCGTCTGTCATCTGGAGTTTGCATGTTCTCCCTGTGCAGGTTTCCTCCGGGTACTCCAGTTTCTTCCCACTCTCCCAAGATGTGCTGGTAGGTTAATTGGATCCTGTCTAAATTGGCCCTAGTATGTGTATGTGAGGGACCTTGGATTGTAAGCGCCTTGAGGGCAGGGACTAATGTGGGTGTGCGATTATATATGTGAAGTGCTTTTAAAATTGACAGCGCTATAGAAGTACCTGTAATAAACAATGTTGTTTAAAGCTGGGAATACACATACCAAAATGTATTCGGTTCAGCAAAAGCTGGCCGAATTTTGGTACATGTGTACCACTGGCTGTAGAAGCCAGTCCAATGGTCCTGCTGGAAAACCAGTATTCGATCAGTGCATGCAGCAATGGCTGGTTGGAAGGTGCAATGATCTGTTTTAATTTTTATTCAACCTGCAGGTTGAATAAAATAAAAAAACTATGCATGTATATCCTGCTTAAGGGCCTGCCTGGTTTTATAAACTGGAATATCTAGATCTGGCCTTGTATTACTTTAGTTTTGGTAGATCTAAAGGAGATTGTACTATCTGACTATATAGTGTATGGCCAGCTTTAGATTTACCAAAACTTTGTAATAGGAGGACCTACCTAAGAATAGCCAGGCAGGCTTTTGCACTACATATGACAAAAGGCTGGTGCCACAGGAATCGGCTAAAACATATAAAATTTTATCACGACTTGTGAAAAGCAGCTATAAAAATCCAACGCATTTTGGCCATCAGGCCTTAGTCATGTGCAGTCCAGCCTTTTCCCCTTTTGTCAGTTGAGCATAGAGGTTTGCAGAGACCTTTTAAGGCTCATGCCACGTACACACGATCAGACTTTCCAGGGGACCAGAGTCTGTCGGACAATTTGTGTGTGGGCTCCAGCGGACTTTTTCTTCCCAAAAGTCCGGCGGACCTAGAAATAAGACTGGCTTCAAATTTGTCCGCCAGACTCGAGTCTGCTCGTCTGTGTGCTAGTCCGACGGACTAAAACCGATGCTAGGGCAGCTACTGGCTATGAACTTCCTTATTCCACGTCATCATGTTCGAATCCGGCGCACCTTTGGAGTGATCGTGTGTGGCCAAGTCCGTTCGCTTGAAAGTTTGGCGGACCTCAGCTGCAAAGTCCGCCGGAAAGTCAGATTGTGTGTACGCGGCATTAGTGCTGTGTTCCTGGGGCTGGTGGTTAATTATATGGGGGTAGTCGTTTGGATGTACCTGTTCCAAACTTTTGTACGATCTAATTTAGAGCTACAAACAACGATGTAGTGCAATCGGCTAGTAACGTGTGTGGTGAGTGTTGCACAGCTTTTACACAAATAAATCTTATGTGAAAAAAGTGTGACTGTTGTGGGGGAAAGCTGATAAATAGAGCCCTAAATGTAATTTTAATGCAGTGAGTGTAAAGACATGAATTTTGATTTAACATATTCTCTTGAAATTACCTGTAAATATCAGAATTTTCTGTGGAAAAAAAATGGAAGCAACAGGTACGATCAAGTGTATTGCAATGCTCATGTGCTGACAAGCAACTTGCAGACAGAAGGAGAAAGTATAGAGGTAATCTAGCCAACCGGTTGCTACTTTTTTTTTCCTGTCTAGGGACAGGCTTAGAGCTACTTATGTGTGTTGCTTAAGGTTTTACACAGCTGATTTGGGCCATATACTGTGAAGAATTGGTATTTCTGAATGAGGGTATTTACAGGTGTTTGCAATCAGCTGTGTCTTCTCACACGTAACTGTACATCCAATCAGTTACATGCCTGCGTCCTGGATTGTTCATCTGTGCCTTATCACATGTAACTGCACGGATGTCTGGTTACATGTAAACAGCCATGGCGCATGTCAGCCTGTCATTTACACTTTCAGGCTGCTGACTGCACTCACCTGTGCATACCCAACTTGGTGGAACGCTGATTCTTGGAGGCTTATTGCCCTAATTGGCTGTGTGAATGTTCCCAAACAGTAGCTGATGATTTACTGCAACAGGGGTGCTGTCTATCAGGGCTGTTTAAAGCTCACAATAAAGTCGACGGAATTACACATCCTTTGGCAGGTAAGACCACCCCTAATATGTGTAAATCAATGGTGTATTTAGACAGTTCACGAGAGTGCAGCTTTAAGTGCTAGATACAAATTTGCATATATCCCGCTTCTTAATTGGTTTATGTAATATACTGTAGATTTGAAGGAAATGTTTAAGAACCAATCATTTCTCAGCAGATTAAGCAGTGAATCATGCACAAGTTGTATTGTGTGTGTCAGAGTTGAATATAGTAGGGGCACACAAGCTCAAGTCCCTTTTTGTCCTTCCTGTATCCTTTTTTTAATTTCCCTAGCAAGTGGTGGTAGCAGAAATGGTCAAATCTGTTACATAACTCTTAGTAGGATTGTATTACATCTCTTCAGAAACATTCATATTTGACGTGGTTCAGGTGAAGTAAAAAATGTCTGTAGAGGCGGTCTTTGGTTTACATGAACAATTCTTCCCTAGATGAAATAGAATATGCAGGTCTTTAAGCAATTAGATGGGTAGGGCTGCCGCATGTGCCTGAGTCACTATGATTTGTGTGGCCAGTAGGGTTCTCCCACGAGCTGCTGATATTCTTGGTGTGATCTGCATAGCTGATGACATTCAGTGACTCCACAAATGCTTACATTTTGGTGTTTTTATGGATTTTGACTGTTTCAATGTATTAAATACTTAATATCCTAGTTTCAAAAATGTAGATAAACATGGTATGTTTTTTTTTTTTTTTTTTTTTGTTTTGTTTTTTAAGGGTATGACATCATACACATTGCTTTTTGTTTCTGATTTTATTAATTTGGATGTTCCATGAGTTTTAAAATCAAACTGTAAGACAATTTTCTATCCTTAAGTTATTTTGGGTTCTGAAAAAAATATAGTAGAATTACAATTATGAGATGGACATGTAGGTTGCAATTGCCGCCCTGAAAAATTCTACCCACCAGGCATTCATTGTGATATTATGCTTGACAACCAAACGGCTATCATTTTCAGAAGGTCAGCCATGGTAGCCCACATATTGCTCCCATGAAAGGTTTCCTCTTCAAAAGCTAACTAGTGGCATAGTGTACAGAGACACAGAGGTGAGCTTAAAATGAAGTGAGTGCACTTTGTTAGATATATTTTGTTGCTTATTCCCCCCCCAAAAAAATGTTCAGTGATTGAAACTTGTACGCTGGAAGAAATTATTAGGGCCATGTCACATTAGTAATTTTGTCTCTGGCTGCAACTCTCTAGCATCAGGATAGCTAAAAAGAACACACGCCTGCTTCTACCGAGATGATGCTCCCCTGGAAGAACAATTGCAAAATTTATCTTTACAAGAATGCTTGTTACAGGGGCCATCAAGCCCTTCAGAGAAAACAGACTTCTAGAAAATGTGAAAAATAAGCAGTCCTGCTGTACCTGAATGCTGTTGTGTGGTGGGCAGGGGGATCACCTTAGTTTAAATCAACTCTGCCCCCCCCCCCCCCAAATGCAGTTCTCTACAACTCCATCAGACACTTTAATAGTCAACACTTCCTTCAACAAAGGTTGCCCATGTCCCTCACCATGTTCTGTGATTCCATAGCTGTATTTAGCTATTGGCATACACTTTCAGATAGCTAAATAAATAGTTCAAATACTTATGTTTGAAGTTCCATGTACCAAATGATTTGTACTCTTGACCAGTCATTATTGTGATGTATGCATGCTGCTTCTCAGTTTAGTATTATGGCTGTGGGTTGGCTCTCCTGAACAGATATGATGTTGATGCCTTATCCAGTTAGAAGGCTAGAGGTGTGGAGGCGACCTAAGCAGCTACATCCCTGTGAGAAATACAGAGGCTTCTGTTGACTTCCTTTTGGCCTCAATATTTACAGTCAGCGACCTGCATTGAGCAATTGAAGCTTAGGAAAATTAAAACTTTTCTTCAGGTCTGTGATTCAAAATATTCATACCTTTTGGGTTACCATAACATCCCGGCAACTAGCATTTTCTAAATTGATGGGACTACTCATATAACTGGTATAGGACTGCCTTAATTGCGTGTATTTTGGTGTTAAGTGTAGCAGAGTAAAACAAATCTCAACATTAGCTTGTATAAGTACAAATCCATTGATGGGTAACCGAACACATCTATATGTATTTGTTTTTTAGCCATGTACCTGGATTTTTGCTTTAGGGGGAGTATCAAACTTGCTGAACTTTTGAAAACTTTTTCATGCTGGGAAGAATTCAGATAGTTTTGAACGCCCTTTTGCCAGAAATCCATGGAACCCTAGGGTTCCTTCAGAAGTTGCGATTTCTTTTGCGAATTGGACGCAATGATCCTTTCATCTATCTGTAAGATGGACATTCTTCCCACTGATCACCAGTGTAAAATGACGGTAAAGCTGGTGCCGATTTACCGCTGCCACCCTGTGCTTTCAGTGTGAAAGAGCTCCAAGTGGGGAATAAATACACAGCATTGTGATTGTATCCTGTGCAGTGTAATGGCAAAATGTCATGTTTCCTCACCAAAGTAATTTAAGAATATACTCTTCTCTTCCATAGTTCCCACTGTAGGATGGAAACTTGTTCATAGTATGTCACTTCATGTCAGCACTAAGGATGAGCTCAGGCATGTTTGGGCACAAGTCTGATCTCACCTGAGCTATCCCACTAGGAAGCTGTTGACAGCCACATGCATCAAAGGCTTTTCCCGCTCTGTAGCCATATGTATGTGTGGTGAATGCCTCCACCAGAAAGGGAGGGTGGTAATGGTGCAAACTGTAATCAAGGATGCCAGAAACCATAAATCTAGGATGGGGATAGTATGGCAAAGGGGAAGTTAAAGTCCTACATTGGATAGAGTGGATGATGTCTAGCAGAAATGGTAGACAGGCCACAGCTCAGGGCAGGCCTCTTGCGGGAAGTGGAAGCGCACTGCAAGCAGGTAGAAAAAGCAGAGGAAGAGGCCCCTTCTAAGTGCAGACAGTGTAGTATTGAACAAAGATTAAAAACACTCACATTGAGGTAAGTTTGTGTCAGCATAGGAGTAGTCCTGCAGCGGTGTGTCTCTTTATGCTGGTCCGGTAGGCTGTGCCTTCCTCCCTGGACTCGCCACCACACACTGAGCCGGTGGACGGCTCCTACAGGGAAACCAGTGGCACAGCCTACTGGACCAGCATGCAAAGAGACATGCCGCTGCAGGACTACTGTTATGCCTACACATACTTACCTCAATGTGAATGCCTCCGCCACCTATGATTTGGCTTTGACAGCTTCCTGGTGGGATAGTTTAGGCAGGTTTGGACTTGTGTCATCTGGGATACTTAAAGCATACCTAAACACAAAAGTTTTCCTTATTTGTAGAATGTGACAGGATTTAGAAAGTTGGGTTATACAGCTGCCTACAGGAAGATATGGACACTGGCAAACAAGAAAAAAAACTGTGACCAGGGTATAACCAATCCCAGTATGCATGAAAAAGATGATTTCCCCTGATTGGTGGACTTTAAAGGCACATCATGTCTTTCCCCAAGAAAAAGTTGAAAAAAAGTATGAATAAAATATAAAAAAATGTAAGAAAAAAGATACATAAAAAAATATAGAGCGTCTTAACAAGATCGGCATAATATACAATGCATCAACATTGATACTTTTTTTTTCAACTTTCTTGGGGAAAGACATGATGTGCCTTTTTTAAAGTCCACCAGTCAGGGGAAATCTTCTTCTTTTTTCTATTATTATTGGATGTGGCACACAACTTTCTAAACTCCCCACATTGTGCAACCTAGCCGGCCTAACCAACTTTTTCATCCCAGTATGCATGAGTGTTTTTGCTCATCAACCCTGTCCTCAGGGCCCACTAACCGGCCAGGTTTTATGTATTACCTTGGGGAGATGCAGACTAGAATACTGCAATCACTGAGCAGCAAATGATATCACCTGTGATGTATTTCAGTTATCTTGCAAACCTGGCCTGTTTGTGGGCCCTGAGGACAGGGTTGATGACAACTGTCCTAGCGAATGGGTGTCTTTTTCCCTTATGAGAAGTTGAGACGTTTTTAACTATTTTACCAGAGATCTCTCTATATCTCTAAGATCTATATATTTCTCCAAGCACAATGAGAACAAGAGCTCCAAAACTTGCAATAAAGGTCTTTAATTTCAAATGTACATCTTCATACAAAAATAAGCATCAAGCATATCATTGTTATTCATCAAGCTGTAGTTGTAATTCTGTTACCATTAGACCCACTACCTAAAATGGGGTATGACTACACAGGTGTGTCCCCCTAGACCATATTACACCGATCCACGCAGAGAAATCTCTTCTAAGTATCAGAAATAGAAGATTATATCTATTATTATGCAAGATTTATATAGCATCAACAGTTTGCGCAGCACTTTACAACATGAGTACAGTTGCAATACAATTCAATACAGCAGGAATCAGAGGGCCCTGCTCGTTGGAGCTTACAAACTAGAAATGTTTATTTTCCTTCAGTCAAGACTACATGCTGCTCAAGCTAGTCTTTTATGCAATTCTCTGGATTGGCGTAACCTCAGCAATAGCTTTTGAGGCTGTACCCAGACCCCATCTGGACAGGACAATTGTGGGGCCTACCTGTAATGTGACCTTCGAATACTGGTCTCTGCTTGCGACACTTTACAGACTTTTGTATACTGTTAGTTGCAGAGCACTTTCCAGGCCCAGAAGACCCATTCTCTGAACTTATTAGAATTTCGGACACAATTATTACACCCTATTTTTTCCACTGATCTCTGCGTAAAGGATTATAGCACCGAGGAATTGAGTACTGTGTCACTAGGTTTAGGGTTGTGCACACAATCTCTGCGCTCATTTCCTCCGTTCATTGAGGTGCATTCCTGCCACTGCTTCTTATTGCAAGAGATATGCGGTTTCATGTTTGGTTAATCCAGGCTGACGCCTATAGTAACCATGTCACCTTCTAGCAGTTGGATCGTAGGTGCCCAAGGTATTTTTACTTGGTTGATTCCATTTGAGGTGCAACCTGTTTGATCCCAAACACAAGAGGAGCAGTCTAGGGCTTGATTCACATCTATGCATGTTGCTTTTGAGTGTTTCTGCAGTGCTTGCCCGTTTTTAGACAGCGTTTTTGCCGTGATTTTGTTGCAAAATATTTTTCACACTGTATATAGCTGGTTGCTAAGGAGGGGGCCGGAAAGCCGGCAGCCATGTCCTTGACAACTGATTCATTAGCTGTCAATGGGGCTTCCCTGATGACAGCTGAATGCAAAAAAAAACAAATTGTTGGCAAAAAAAAAAAAATAGTGGGGGGGGGGGGGGGAAACAGCGCCCCCCACGCCAAAATTGGAAAAAAAATGGCGTGGGCACCCCCCCCCCAAATACATACCAGACCATTATCTGAGTATGCATGCAGTCCGGCAGGTCAGGAAAGGGAGGGGACGAGCGAGCTCCAAAATTGAATAAAAATGGTGTGGGCCCCCCCAAAATCCATAGTGGACCCTTATCCGAGCATGTGCATCCCCCCCCCTTCTGAACCATACCAGTCCGCATGCCCTCAACATGGGGTAGTGGGTACTTTGGGGTACCTTGCCCCCTCTTCACGACAACCCTGGCCATTGGTTGTCGGGGTCTGTGGGTTGGGGGCTTATCAGAATCTGGAAGCCCCCTTTAACAAGGGGCCCCAGATTCTGCTCCCCCCCCTCCCTAATGTGGCTATCGTGTACATCGTACCCCTACCCATTCACCAAAAAAAGTAGTGTAGTGTGAGAATGGACAGTTTTTGACGAGTCCTTTTATTAAAAATGTCTTCTTCCTCCTGGGCTTCTTCCGGTCTTCTTCTTTGTCCGGTGTTCTTCCGCCGCCGCCGACCCTCTGATGCTGTCTCCCGCTGATCTGTCTGCGCCAATGTCAAGTCCTTGTGATGTCACAGACCCATCATGCGCCGGGTGGTGAATTCACAAGGGGCGAGGCCTCCGGATGACATAATCCGATGGCCACGCCCCATAGTTATCTAAGACATGCTTAACATCGGCACGGACAGATCAGCGGAATGCAGCATTGGAGGAGGGTTGTCGGCGGGAGCGGCAGAGGAAGAACACCAGAGAAATAAGCAGGAGAAGCCCGGAGGAGGAAGAAGCGGGCAAGAAGAAATTTTTTAATAAAGGACTTGTCAAAAACTGTCTCTTGTCTTTATTTTATTTGGTGACTAGGTAGGTCCTGATGGGAAGCCCGCTGACAGCTGCTGACACATCGGTTGTTAAGGAGGAGGCGGCCAGCTAGAAGGCCCTCTCCTTAGCAACCGGCTATATACAGTGTAAAAGAAAAAAAAAAACCTGCAGCAAAATTGCTGTAAAAACGTGGCACTTGCGTTTTGGATGCAGGTCCATTGAAGTCTATTACATGCAAAATGCTGCATTTTGCAGGGAAAAAAGTCACTGACTCTTTCCAAAAATGCATTGATGTGAACGTGTTCCATAGGAACCCATGTTAAAAAAAATTCCCTCAATTTTTGCAAAATGCATCAAAACGCATTAGTGTGAATCGAGCCTTAAACAGGTTTCTCTGGCTCACAATCCACTAACCGCTCTGGGGCAGCCTACAGTGTCCCCCTCAAGAACCTGATACCAAGAGCCTGGAGTGTCTAACACTACTAAAACTTTTCCCATGCATGTGCTAATTCCAGACATTCTGTATGCTGACTGGAAAACTGATAAACTCTTCCACCTTCCAAATATTTAGCAGGTCCAATACTTAGTTGAGGAGGCCTTTTATTAAGAAGTGGGCTATTCCTGCAGTCCCCCTTCCTAAAAAAAAAAGCTCTGATAATAGAGGATGCCTTGGTGTTTCAGGGTCCTATAAATGGTGGCGACACCCACCCAACCTTGTTATCTCTTGCAGGCCCTGCATGGCAACCTTCCTTGGCTGTGATGTCAGCTATTGGCACAATGAACTTAAACTTATAGGGAAGTAGTCAGTTGTGCTCCACACAAATCCTCTATGTAGATGCCACTACTTTGTGAATGGATTATTGGCTTGCTCACATCCTATTACATGTATGAGTCTCCTATTAGTGATTGTCCTGAGAACTCCTCATGTTGAAATCTTCCAAAACTGCAGACAAGTCCTTCCTTTTTTTTTTTTTTTTTTCTTTTGGCATCTATTTGCCTTTTGAGGCTGTTTGGACAGATGTAATCTGATACCTGGGTATGGAAGATGGTCTTACAATGTATAGTTCTACTCCCAATGCCTTTCTCTTATCGTGTCTTCTAACCACCTGGTGTCACTGCTTGGATTAGAGTACCTCCATATAGCCATTGGATTTTCTGGAGCTAGAGGTTATTGCCCCAGTTCCTGTATTTGAAAAGTTTTTAAAGGGTTTTATACCAACCCATTTTAGATGTCCATGGCTATGAATGTCCTTATTTGATCCCAAAAGTTCTGTATGTGATCCACCAGTGCTAGCTTTTCTTTCTTTTATTATGGAGATTTTCTGGCCTCTGTAAACATCAGGAATGTGTACTTGCATGTCCATAGTTTTCCAGCACTTCCAGTTCATGGCCCTGCCATTCATTCTGTCTTCCAAAGCCTTTTTTAATCACCAAGTTTATATCTCCTGTGTTTGCCTTGTTATAGCTCCAGGGCATCTCTGGTTGAGGGGAACAGTCACCACAGGTCCTGACCAAGAATTTGGCATGGAGAGTTCAGACCTTAAGGTTTTGTTAGATCATGAATCTGCAGAATTAATTATCCTATCTGGGTCTGATCCTGGACACAGCCAGAGTCTACAACTCATCTGAGTCATTTTGAGGCAAATTGGTTGTCTCTGAACGGAGCTTCCTGGCACCAAGCAAAACTTTTTATCTATCCTGCTCTTAGGAAACCAGCTCTGAAGTTGGAGAAATTCTTCCTTCTGATCTCTTGGAAAATCACACCAATGAACATCAGCCTAACAAGCTGGAGAGGAGTCCTAGACACCTTGTTGGTACAGAGGACTTAAGCTGGATACACACTATACAATTTTTTATTTTATTTTTAGAATTTTTTTATTTATTTATTATTTTTTCCTTTTTTAGATTTGTCAAAACCCTAAACTCTCAATTTGTATGCAATCTTACAATACATAGTTGAAGGTAAATCCTAAAGGAAATGGAACAAAACAAGTTGTATAGTGTGTATCCAGCTTAAGTCACTGGAGGAGTCCTAACTCCAAATCAGCATTCTGGAGCTTCAAACTATTTTGGTTCTTAATGCTATACATTTTGACTGGAGGGTGTTCTGATCAGTGGGCTGTCAGAAAATGCCATGGCACTGGCAAACATTAACCACAAGAATTGCTGTGGCAAGAGAAGTAAAAATAATTCTGTCTCGGATGGAAATTCATGGTCCAGGCTTGTTTGTAGTTCACACCCCAGGCGTGGACAGTTGTCAAGCCAACTACCTCATTCGGCAGTGCCTGAACCAGGAGGGATGGTCCATTTACCTGGAAGCTTTCCAGAACCTGTGTCACCTGTAGGGGACCCTAGATGTGTATATCCTGGCCTCTTGTAATCAGCAACAAACTGGACAGGTTTGTCTCCCATTGCAGAGCTCATCTGGTGTAAGCGGTGGATTCTCTGGTGGCTATGTGGAATCCATACAACCTGACCTACACCTTTCTTGCCTAAACCCCTTCCTTGTCTGCATCACACGATCAAGATGGCAGTGGTTCCGGTATCCCTTTTTAAAACTTTAGATTTGACCAAGTTGATGTAAAACTGTGACCTGACCAGACTCCAGGCAGATGCTCCTTGGACTCTTACAGATTGATCAGATGCTCCAAAGCCTGGTTTACCATCCCGCTTCACAGTTGCTGGTTTTTAAAAGCATAACTGTTTAAGGCCAGGTCTTGAGGGACAAAGCTTCTTCCCCTTAATGGAGATCACCATCTCCCAAAATGTTTACCATCACACATGGAAGGCATGGCATACTTCATATGTGGCATGAATCCTGACCTTTTTTTTACAATCAGGCTTAGATCACCAATTAGGCTAAAAACTATATAAATATTCTGCGCTCACCTTAACTGTGTTAAAAAAAAAAGTGTATAAATATATGTGAAAATGTAATTACCGTATATACTTGAATATAAGCCGACCCGAATATAAGCCTAATTTTACCACAAAAAACTGGGCAAACTTATTGACTCGAGTATAAGCCTAGGGTGAGACATGCGCAGCTACTGTAAGTGGAAAAGCGGGTCAACAATGCCCATTTGCATGCCTCACTGTGCCCATTTGCAGCCATAGGACCCCCGAAGTCGGTAGTTAAGGGTTCCTAGATGCCCCCAGCTGCAGCCAAAATTGTGTTTCTGGACCCAAAGGGTCCCGAAATGACATTGCTGCAGATGGGACACAGTTGACCGAATTTGGGGCCCCGTATCTCGGGGCCACTTAGTGATAGGAACCCCCAATTTAGTGTGCAAACCCAGTGGAACTAGTACTACAACATACCCAATACCCAGCTGGGGTTCCTAGCATCAAGTGGCCCTGAGAAACAGGGCCCCAAAATCGGTTTGGAAAATGTAATTTTCTGCAGCAGAAAAGTGTTTGACTCGAGTATTAGCCGAGGGGGGCCTTTTCAGCACAAAAGAATGTGCTGAAAAACTCGGCTTGTACTCGAGTATATACGGTATTACAGGTGCTTGTATAAGCCTGAATACTCGACTGCCAGTATATGTAAATAAAATAAGTGCGCAACCTGTTATCAGATCAACAATTTGCTCGGAGTACCATTTGAGGGTGATATCTCAGGGTCATAGCCCCTGCAGTCTTCTAAAAACTGCTTACCAGTCATTCATTAAAACCTTTTGTAGAGGGTGTTTCTGCAGGATTTAAATTTAGCTTTCATGGCACTTCAAAAACAGCCCTTTGAACACAACATATTCCCCTTTCCACACTTGTAATATTGTGTTCCTTGTTTCTATAACCTCTGTGAGGCGTGTTTGAACTGGAAGCCTTGTTTTACAAGGAGCCTTTTCTGGTTTTACACAAGGACAAGGTACTATTAAGAGCTTCTTCTTATTTATTTTGGTGCTTTTGTCCCTTTTTGTAGTACATCAGGAGGAGACTTTTCTTCATTCTCAGAATGTTGTGCACGTCTACCTCACAGCTACTGTATCCATTAGAAAGCATGACTGTAGGTTTATTTACTAAAACTGTAGCGTGCAAAATCTGGTGCAGCTGTGCAAGGTAGCCTGTCCGCTTCTGACTTCAGCTTCTGACTTCAGCTTGTTCAATTAAAGTAGTATTTTTTTTTTTTTAATTAACGCACATGTTATACTTACGTGTTCAGTGCAGTGTTTTTGCATAGAAAGGCCCCGATTCTCCTTGGGTCCCCTGCTGGTGCTTCTGGCCCCTCCCTCCTGCAGAGTGCTCCCAGAGTAGGCAGCTTGCAATAGGGGCTCCTGAACAGGCTTGCTCTCGAGCAACGACTGTGTCCATTCACACACACACAGCACGGCCCCACCCCCTCTCTTCTCATTGACTCACTGGCTGTGATTGACAGCAGTAGGAGCCAATGGCTCCCGCTGCTATCTTAGCCAATGAGGAGGGAGAGTCACCAGAGGGCTGACGCTGTCGTGCTTATTGCTGGAGGAAGGGCGGGGCGGGGGGTGGCTTCTACAGAGTAGTTAATATATCTTCATGCATAAAAAAAAAAAGACCTTTAGGCTTTACAAACACTTTTAAGATTTAAGCCCGGAAGCTGATTCGTTGCTATGCAGAGCTACACAAGATTTTGCACACTCCAGTTTTAGTAAATGAACCCCATTGTCATTCCTGCTTGTCCCTATACCAGCATCTCAGCCCACCATTCAGTGGATCTGATAAATTATCATTCAAGCTTATGGTCTTAGTTATTGTAAAGTTATGGGGTGTTTGTTATTTAAAAAAAAATAAAAATAAAAGTCATACTTGCCTGCTCTTTGCAATGGTTTTGCACAGAGCAGCTCCGATCCTCCTCTTCTCGGATCCTCCACTGGTGCTTTGGGCTTTTCCTCTTCTCAGTTCTTCATATAGTGGCACACGTGCAGGCTCGATCCTGAGCCACAGCGCAGCTCGGCCCCACTGGCTTATCATTGGATTTGATTGACAGAAACAGGAGCCAGTGGCTCCCACTGCTCTCACGGAGTCCAGTGAAGAGTGAGAGCAGTGCTGGCTAGAGATTGGGCTCAAGTAAGTATTTTGGGGAGCTGACAATGGTTTTTCTTTACCTTAATGCAGCCTTTACAATCACTTTAACCGCTTGCTGACCATATAATGCCTTTATACGCCTATACACAAGTGGCTCTCCTGTGCCAGATCACGTACGTGACCTGGCACTTTCGGGTAGGGCTCGCACGCTGGCTGTGCTGTGATTAGAAACAGCACAAGCCGATCAGCGGGTGCCGGCCAATAGATGACCACTGGCACCCGCTGATCGGCAAAGAGGAAGACAGGACAGAGCTCTGCATTTGTAAACTATGCAGAGCTCTGTCCTGTCAGTGGGGATGTGGCAGTTTTTGTTTCTCTGCAAAGTAAAAGCACCTAACAGTGTACATGTAAACGCTGGTTAGGCACACATTTAGCCCCCTTTTTTTTTCTTTCTTTTTTTTTTTTTTTTTTTTTTTTTTTTTTTTTTTTTGTTTATATTGCAAAAAAAAAAAAATAGTGGTGATCAGATACCACCAAAATTAAAGCTCTATTTGTGGGGGGGGGATATCAATTGAATTTGTGTACAGCATTGCATGACCGCGCAATTGTCAAAGTAATGCAGTGCCAAAAAGCAAAAAATGGCCTGGTCATGAAGCGTAGTAAATCTTCCGAAGGTCAAGTGGTTAAGAATCTGGTTCTACCCTTTCCTTTCAAGGTACATTCTACTAGATCTGTGAGTGCATTCTGGGCTTTTGGGCATCAGGCAGCTGTTTTCAGCTGTCACTTGGTCTTCTATTCATTTGTTCTCTGAGGCCCGGTTCACACCTATGCGAATTGCATGCGGCTTACACCGCATTCAATTCACATGACTTTTTAATATGCGTTCATTTGAATGAGGCTGGTTCACATATGTGCGTTGCATTCGCGCGTGCATTTTCTGGTGTCAGTGTACTGTTGTGCACTAACCTTTACATGTTCGCCGCTCGGCGTCTCCGGTCACATAGACCGGCGCACCGAGCGTGACATCACTTCCGCCTTCCTGTCTATACAATAGACAGGAAGGGGAAGCTTTTCATTGGCCAGGAGCGATCGCGAGGGGGTGGCCAGAAACCACTGGCCGTCCCCTCGTCCCGGATCGCTCCTGACACGATCCCGACCGTCCCCGCCGGCGTAGGGGGGTCCGATCGGACCCCCCAACCGCCGGAAGAATGTCGCGTTCATTTGAATGAGGCTGGTTCACATATGTGCGTTGCATTCGCGCGTGCATTTTCTGGGCATTGCGGTGTGAATTGCAAGCACCTTATCTTCTATGGGAACGCATTCACAGATGCATTCCATTGTGAACAGGATAAAATACTGACCTGATCCTGATGTAAACCTGACCTGATACTGATGCAATCCTGACCTGATCAAAAACTGACAAACGCTGAACTGATTTTTCTCTTTGCAGGGAAACCTGAGCTTCAATTCGCACGCACATGTGTGAACCAGGCCTTAGTGTTACCTGAAGGGATGTTCAGGCCTTTCCAGGTGCCAGTTTTGGGCATGAGGTACTTCAGACAGCTTTGTTCTGCAGGCAGTCCCCAGTTTGTTTTTTAGTTGGGCCTGTTGATCTTTTGTTTTCTGTGTTGGTGTTCTCCCTAGGAGTGGTCATTTTTCAAAGATCAGTGCAAAGGGACAATATAGAATCATTAAAGCCCAGTAGAACTTTAAGTTTAAATCTGCTAAACACATTCCAGGTACATCAAAACAAAAGCTATGCAAAGTCTTACCGTTTGCTCTCCTTTTGTTGGCGCCTGAGTTTTCTATTCAGAAAAGCTCAGTTTACCCACCGTTTGGAAAGATCTAGCTCTGATTTGCCTGGGGGTGTTTAACTCCTGCAAAGAGATTACTAATTCTGCACAGGGAGTCCTCTTTGGCAGCATACTGGCAGAGGAAAGGCCTTTCTATTCGGGCTGTGGCCTGTAGTTTTAGGTATTAGGCTTTCTAAATCTTCTGCCTAAAAATTTTTAGTTACCATGTGCATTGGGGCTCTGGTGTTTAGCTGCTGGCTCAGGGCACAGGTGTCCCATCCAGCCCCACTGGCAGCAGCCTGTCAGACTGACAACTGCTGCAGCTGGATAGGGTATTTAGGGGTACAAACCTTTAGGACAATACAAGCTCAGAAATGAATGCCCAGAAGGCAGAATTCATTCCGGGCATCCATCCCTGGACGCATACTGTCCTAAATGTTTGTACTGCCAAGTACCTCCGTCTAGCCACAGCAGCTGTCGGCCCATCATAGAACTTGACTGGCTGCTGGCAGTGGGTTGGAAGGGACGCCTATGCACTCTGCCCACAGCTATACACCAGAGCATCATGTAGCATGGCTAAATGCTAAGTGTTCACACCCCTGTCTTCTTGCAAATTTTTACCTGTACACTGCCTGCATTGAATGTGTGCAGTACAGTGTTCAATTTCAGCTCCCTTCTAGCACCAGTAGGATGCAGAGAATGGTACTGGGTGTCAAGATAACGTAATAGAATACATGCGGAGTGGAGGTGGGGAACTTTGGACCTGTCATCACTGTAGGAAAGCACAGGCAAGTGTGCCAGATGCTGCCATGCCAGATGGTCTGAACCAGGTTTTTTTTTTTTTTTTTTTTTTTTTTTTCAGTTTAGGCAAGTGATAATTAAATATTTGTAGCTGTACCTATTGCTTGACAACACCTGTGTTCATGAGAATACAGTAGGAGGTTTGGGACTTTAAATGAGGCAAGTACAGTGGAACCTGTGTTTACGAGTAACGCGGTTAACGAGCGTTTTGAAAGACGACTCGGTTTGCGAGTCTTGTCTCGCAAAATGAGCAGAATTCAAGCTAATGGGGTGTGCAGTACCACATTTGGCCAGAGGTGCAGGGGTGCCAGGGACACTTTGAACAGTTTGGAGCCGTTCGAAAATACTCTGTTCCAGATGCTTTCCGAGTTCAGCCGAGCTGTCCCCAAGTATTTCCGAGGCTCTCCGGCGCCCCCCCCCCCCCCAACCTCTGGACCTCTGGCTACATGCGGTATGGCATGCAATAGAAGTCAATGCGGAACTAATTATCTTTGTTTCCATTGTCTTCTATGGCGACACTTGCTTTGATATGCGAGTGCTTTGGATTACAAGCATTCTCCTGGAACGGATTATGCTTGTAATCCAAGGTTCCACCGTATTAACAAAATGGATAAAAAGATATTGTTACATTTATTGGCATAAACAGTGAAAACCCATAGCAATGGGTATGTACATATATGAAAATTATTTTAGACATGCAAGACTCATCATAAATGGATTATACACTAGAACAGGGATAGACAACCCCTGGTACGGGTGCCGCAAGCGGAACGCAAAGCCTCTTTTGCTGGCACTCGACTCCCTCCCCATCAGCAGAGCAGCGCAGGGAAGTGTCAGTGAGACACTAATGCATTCCAATATCAGAATTCCCCACACCGCACCTGCACTGAGGGGGAGGCACTGTGCCCCCACACATTGTAAAAGATGGGAAAACATTGTTTGGTTCTCTAACTTTGCTGTAGCTGCGATCGTCGGCTTTTGTGATGGGGAAGAGATTGGGTGCAGTTTGGGGGGGGGGGCAGTCATTGGCCACTGCTAAAGCCAATCGCAGTCCTGTCCACCATCTGGAGGAAGAGGACTCGGTTGGTTGCCACTACCAATCTCAGAAGGGATTTCACTGTGATTTGAGAACCACAATCGGGTGACAGTTTGTGGAATTACTGTTGAGCTTTTGGGAACTTTGTTGAAATTTATTCCTAAACCTTTGCGTCCCTTACTACTGAACCCCTGCACTCTGTGTCCCTTTAAGCCAGAACCAGTATTCAGTGCAATGAAAGTCACACCCAACTTTTGCTGCGGCGCAGAAACCCTTTTCTCAGCTGCGGGGGCCCAACTTATGATCCTGCACCCATGCCCATTTCTTTCAGAAAATGCCCCTGACCTGAGCTCATCATTACGCATCCATTCCAGATGCTTGTATGTGACATCACATACAAGCACATGGGCTGGATGCGAGCGGTGGATCAGCAGGCTGAGTGTGCCAGGAGAGGTAGATCTCATCTCTGCTTCCTTTCACCACTCTGCATATCACACATAATAGATAAGAGGGTACAGCAGTGGAACAGATGAGCAGGAGGAGTTTGTGGGTGGGACAGAAGAGCAGAAGGGTACAGGGGTGGGGCAGATGTGCAGGGAGGTACAGTGGGGGAAGAGATGAGAAAGGGGTTTAGCAGGGGGGTTGGGTGGTGGGACAGATGACAAGGTGAGACAGAAGAGCATGGGGGATACGGCGGTGGAGCAGATGTGCAGGGAGGTACAGTGGTCGGGCAGATGAGAAGGGGGGTACACTGATGGGGCAGATGTGCAGGGGGTTACAGTGGTGGGAGGGATGAGAAGGGGGTTCAGCAGTGGGGCAGAAGAGCAGGGGGTACAGAGGTGAGACAGATGTGCAGGAGGTACATTGGTAAGGCAGGTGAGAAATCAGGTTACAGTGGTGGGGCAGATGAGAAGATGGTTCAGTGGGGGAGCAGATGTGCATGGAGATAGTGGTGGGGCAGGGGGGGGGCAGTGATCTGAGGCGTGGGAGTGCAGGATGTTAATTTCTCACTACTACTCAAGTAGAGAGTACAGCATTTACTTTATAAAAAAAAATCCTTTTCGTGATTGAGAGTGTGACATTTTTTTTTTTTTTTGTTCTAAAACCGGCTTGCTCAATTTCTTTGAAAACATTTTTCTGCACACTGTGCTCAAAGGGTTGCCTACCCCTGCACTAGAAGCAAAATGCAAATGGCATTGAACCATAATATATGATATATTGTATTATGTCATATAGTCATTTATATAGTATAACTATAATATAATAAAAACCATATACAGTATTGAAATAATGCTTAGAACATAATGTAACTGGGCCATGTGTAGACTAAGGGCTGCATCCTACGAAGCTTGGCGTGTTTTGTGGCTTAAAACCAACCCAATCTGCGTTCATGAGTCTACCATAAGAAAAACTGAACAAGAATGTGTTTTTGTAGGTTGCGATGGAGGAGAACAATGTTTTCCAAAAACGTTTTTGGTTTATATACACAGTGGTGTGCTAGGACGAAATGATGCACTGCATGTTAGAGCCAGAACTTCACCTTGTGTATATATGACTGATGGTGGAAGTAAGATAATGGTGTGGGTTTGCTTTGATGCATAAAGGTGTGGACAACTAGTTGCGGAGTGCCAGTGAATTCCTGCTTTAGCCCCTGTTCACACCGAATCTGACTTTAAAATTTGTGCTACTTCTCCTGAAATCAAACAATTTCAAAGCCGCAGGTCAATGTGACTTCAGGTGCGACTTGGCTGACCTCTGTGCGACTTCATGCAGGAAATTTTTTTTTTCAAATCGGTGTGGCACTGCAAAGTCAGCTTCGCACCGATTTGAACAGTTTCATTGTCGACAAGAAGTTGCAAAAATGCTAAGGTCTGCTCCAAAACATAGGTGTTAACCAATACGGGATTCCTCATTCAATAGCCATTTTGTGTTTTACAGTGGTAAAGACAGTTTAAATATCTAAAAAGTGTACAGAGACTAAAATAGGTTTGTGTACAGGAATCAACAAAAATACATATTTATCCCTTTTTTAGGTCAAATTGGCAGGTACAAAAAGCATGTTGACATTTTTGCCTGGTATACACTGGCTGCAGTGTGTGTGTGTGTGTGTATAGCAGGCTTTTACAAAGCATTTCTGAAGCTTTCAGTAAACTTTAAGCAGCTTTCTTTGAAGCCTTCAAGCTGCAGGGGAACAGACATCCAGCACACCAGGAAGGGTGTCCAACATGAAGATTCTTTGGTCAACTTTGTGCAGCAGGGCACAGTTTCAGTAAACAGTTGCCAGATCAGGTAAGTTTAACAACTCATTTTTAGAGGAGCTTTCGGATTAAATTTTTTAGCAATGAGACTTTCATATCCCAAAAGTGGACCTGAAAGTTTTTTACATTAGTGGTTGGTTAAAAAAAATAAAATCCATTGTAAGCAAACTAGTGCTGTGCACATACAACTGATTATCCTAGGGCTTGATCACTGCTGTGTAAGGTAAAAAAAAAATATTTTATTTAGTACAGGGAAAGTCCAATTATATACAGAATGTGTCCTGTGATTGGACAAGGGGAGATCCTGTTTACCCCTAATTTCCCCTTGTTCATTCACAGAACGCTGTGTGTGTGTGTGTGTGTGTGTGTGTGTGTTAATTACATATAAGTAACACACAGGTACATGCTGTTCTCTCTGAAATGCACTTGGCGCATTGTTCCCTGTTGTGGACTGACAAAAGAGCCTTTTTTGGACTGAATTTGCAAGAAATGGTGCCAGAACCTGTCCAGTTGTCTTTTGCTAAACGACCAAATTATCCCCCTCTCCTCATTTTCACAATCTAATGCCCCATACACACGATCGGACTTTCCGACCACAAAACCATTGCTTTTTGTTGGAAGGTTGTTGGGTTAAACATGTCTTGCATATACACGGTCACACAAATGTTGGCCAACAGTTACAAACGTACATGATATCTCCATTACGAGCTCTAGTTTTACAAGATTGAGCGCTTCCGGCTGGTACTTGATTCCGAGCATGCGTGGACTTTTGTGCGATGGACTTGTGTACACACGATCGGAAAGTCCGACAACAAAAATTTGTTGGCAGAAAATTTGAGAACCTGCTAGCCAACATTTGTTTGCAGAAAGTCCTCCAACAAATTTTTCGATGGAGCATACACACGGTCGGACTTTCCACCAACAAGCTCACATCCAACATTCGTTGTCGGAAAATTTGATTGTGTGTATGCGGCATTAGGGTTCAGACTTGTTGAGATAACACAATGGGGTTTATTTACTAAAGCTGGAGAGTGCAAAATCAGGCTCACTTCTGCATGGAAACCAATCGGCTTCCAGGTTTTATTGCCAAAGGCTTAATTGAACGAGCTGAGGTTAAAAGCTGATTGGTTTCTATGCAGAAGTGAGTCTGATTTTGTGCTCTCCAGCTTTAGTAAATCCCATAGTGTGCACAGGACAGCTCTATATTGGACACAGTCAAGTATTTTTTGCTACACTTCAAAGGACCACAATTGTGAGAAATTATTCTGACAGCAATAGGTGATTTACCGTATATACTTGAGTATAGGCCGTCCCGAGTATAAGCCGAGGCCCCTAATTCACCACAAAAAAACTGGGAAAAACGCATTGACCCGTGTATAAGCCGAGGGCAAAAAATGCAGCAGCTACTGTAAGTGGAAGAGAGGGTCAGCAATGCCCATCTGCAGCTGCCTGTCCCCTGTACAGACCCCCCCCCCCCTGTGTCCCCATTGCAGCCTACCTGTGCCGATCTGCGGGTCCTGTGTCATCTGTCATCCGTCCTGTGTCATCTGCCATCCGTCATCGGTCTTCCGCCGATGCAGTCTCGCTCTGTCCCCCCACAGCGTGTAAGGCGCCATTATAAAATTACAAAAGCCGCGCCTCCTCCTCGTCCGTGATAGGAGGAACGCTGTTTTTCCAGCAGTCAGTGTGCAGTGTTCCGCCTATCACGGACGTCCTCTCATCCTCATCCATGAGATGAGAATGACAGGATGTCCGTGATAGGCGGAACACTGCACACTGACTTACTGCTGGGAAAACTAGTGTCCGCCTATCACGGACGGGCGGGAGGAGGAGGCGCGGCTTTTGAAAACTGCCGTCTGTCTGCATGACACGCTGTTTATGTAGGCAGACGGCGGTGACTCGAATATAAGCCGAGGGGGGGACTTTCAGCCCTAAAAAAAGGGCTGAAAATCTCGGCTTATATTCGAGTATATACGGTATACATTTTAGCATGATGCATTGAAAATGTGTGTGTTTTTGTTTTTTTGTTTTGTTTTTTCCCATACACATCTGTTTATATTTTGTTCTGCAAATAACATGCTGACCTTTTAATCTATGTATATAGATTATTATTTTTTTTTTTTATTCTGCTCCACTGTCCTTCCCTCCTTGTCTGTGTCCCCATTGCAGCCTGAGATTGTGTAGACCAGCTGATGCAACATCTACTGATCATGGTCCAGTTTCAGTTCCCTTCTAAGCTGTTAATTTCCTAGTTTTTTTTATTTCTGTAGCCCACCTGACTATAGCGTCACACATGTGGGCGTATACACTTCTGATAAATGGCAGTTCTCTCTCTCCCTCTAAATAGCTAAACAAACAGGTGTGGGATAGTATGTGTTGATTGATGGAGGCCTTGCTTCCCTGTAATTCTAAGCACATACAAACAATAGACATAGGCTGAAGAGTCGTGAAATGCTGATTGGCAGAACCTCCCTCTAGATGGCCCACACCATGTTTTTGCAGAAAACAAAGATTTGAGATCAAATACATATTTGTATGATTTAAAACATGTATTTGATGTTAATTATGTATTTTTCATTTGCGATTTGAAGGCTGGTTTTATTCTTTTATAGGACCAGCAGCAGAGGACTAGAAGCTCCTCCTGCTGATGTTTCCTTGCAGACAGGCTCTAAAAATGCTGGGTCACAAGACAGCTTTATATCGATTTCTAAATACAGTGCCATCATTCATATACGTAGAGAAGGGATGATGTTTATTAAACAGTGTTTTTAGTACTACTTGACCTCCGGAATATTTACCCCCCCCCCCCTTCATGACCAGGCCATTTTTTGTGAAACAGCGCTGCGTTTCTTCAACCATTGCGTGGTTGTGTGACACTGTACCCAAATACATTTTTTGTCTCCCCCCCCCCCCCCCCCCCCCCCCCCCCCCCACACCAAAATAGAGATTTCTTTTGGTGGTATTTGACCATCACTGCATTTTTTTTATTTTTTATTTTTTTTGCACTATAAGCCCTGGTTCACACTGACGGCGGGAATGAAATTGTGCAAGTTCAGCTGAACTCTCACGATTTCATTCCCGACAGGGCAATTTCAGAGACATCTATGCGGGTTGCTCCACAGATGTCAATGGAAATGACACACCAAAGTCGCCAAAAGTAGTACAGAAACTGTCGCACCGATTCGGACAGTGCCATTGCCGCCGATTTTTGGCATGTGATTTGACACTGAAGGTGGATTCATGGATGGGTCTTTCAGCGTGACAATAACCCAAAACGTACTGCCAAGGCAACAAAGGCGTGGCTCGAGGAGAAGCACATTAAGGTCATGGAGTGGCCTAGCCAGTCTTCAGGCCTTAATCCTATAGAAAATTTATGGAGGGAGCTGAAACTTCAAGTTGCCAAGCGACAGCCAGGAAACCTTAAAGGAGAAGTCCAGGCAAAGCTTGTTTTAGCTGGGCTTCTCCTATGAATCAAAACTAATTGCACTCCTGTGACCCATTTTCAGCAGAGAGCAGACTGAAGTCCGCTCGCTGCTGATGTTGCAGAAATCATCCTGACAATGGAAGTCTGAATCCGCCAGGTGCCTGGACTGACACACGTTTCAGCCTCTTAGCGAGCCGCTGAGACAGCCGCTCCCCACCCCTCCACAGCTCAGCGCTGTAGTGAGCGAGGAGAGGGTAGAGCGGAGAGCTGCTGATTGACAGTCAGCGGCTCTCTGCTCAGGGAGCTGTAAGAACAAAGCCATCGGCTATGTTCGCTGACTGTCAATCAGAAGCTCTCCGCTCTACCCTCTCCTCGCTCACTACAGCGCTGAGCTGTGGAGAGGTGGGGAGCGGCTGTCTCAGCGGCTCGCTAAGAGGCTGAAACGTGTGTCAGATACTTGCCTCTGTCCTTGCCAACAAAGGTTTCTTTTTTGTTTAATCATTTTTTATTGAAAAGAAAGAAGAACATACAGGGCATGACATATGTACAGAGTACATTGTATGAAATGAAATAGCAATGGGTACATCTTCCTTCACATTTTGGGGAGGTTAACAGAACATAAACGAAAACTTAGATGGGGGTATCGGGGGGAAGGGGGGGGGGGAGGTTGGGAGGTAGGAGGGGGAGCAGAGAGTTAGTAGGGCAGAGGGTCCAGGGGGAGGGAAGGAGGAGAGGGGGGGGAAGTGGAAAAGGGGAGAAGGAAAAGGGATGAGAGAGTGTGAGAGAGAGAGAGAGAGAGAGAGGGAAGCGGGAGAGGACAGGGAGACTCTGCCTGGGCTGGTTGGGTGGATAACAACCCTTCGAGACATGTAAGGTGCTAAGAGATATATGCTAGGATACGATTTCCGCATAGGGAGTGGAATATTTAAAGGCAAACCAACCGGCCCAGATCTGCTTCGCGAGGTCAGCTTTCCCCCTTAATGTGAGGGTCATGTCCTCCATTCTGTGTATGTAGTCTACTTTCAATAACCACTGACGTAGGGACGGTATGGTCCTCGTCTTCCAAAATTTGGGGATGAGTGATTTAGCCGCATTGAGTAGGTGGGGGGTCGCCGAACGCTTGTAAGGGCCGATTGGTTTGCCTGTACAGTGAAATAGGACATACCAAGGGTCATTGGGAACATCACAACCCTGGATTTCTTTGATCCAGTATAGAACTGCCAACCAAAAGGGACGGAGTCTGGGGCAATACCACCAAATATGGGCGTGGTTCGCCCTCTCTCCACATTCCCTCCAGCAGAGGGGCGAAGTTTCTGGAAACAGTTTGTGTAGAATGGCGGGGGTGTAGTGCCATCGGGATAGTAGTTTATAGTTAACCTCTGCCATTTTGGAAGCCCCTGATGAGGAGTGTGCCATTATTAGGATGCTCTTCTTCTGATCCGGAGATAAAGTCCTGTGGAGGTCGAGCTCCCAGCTATGAATAAATGCCGGGTTGCCGACAGATTGAAGTGAGAGGAGGGCTTGGTAGAAGTAGGAGATGGGTTTCTCAACAGGTTGGTGTTCGGAGAATGCCAACTCGATTGGTGTCAGGTCGGTTACCGATCTGAGAGGCTTCGGGAGGGAATGGACGAAGGCAGAAAGTTGGTGGTGTTTCCACTGATCCATGAAGGAGATGGGGAATGTGCTAAGTAGGGTTGGTAGTGGAAGTAACTCTGATGAGGAGGTAACTTGGTGTAGTAGAGTTTTCGACCCCAGGTACCATTGTTGAGAGCTAGATGGTATGTTGCCCGGTGGAAAATAGTTGTGGCCCAAGAGGGGGAGTAGAGGAGAGTTATAGTTCCATGCTTTTGATTTACATATGGAGTCCCACACCGCTAGCGTAGACAGGGTGAGAGGAGAGGTTGTGGGGGCCAAGAACCTAAATTTCTTGGGTATCCACATATGTGTAGAGAGTGTGGACCCAGATAGGTCAGATTCGAGTGATACCCACAGTTTAGTTTCCTGTCGGTACTTCCAGTCGGAGAGTCTGTTTAATATAACCGCCCGGTAATACAGGCTATAGTCCGGTAGAGCGAGGCCGCCCTGATTTTTGGGTTTAATAAGGAGAGACCTCGGAAGTCTTGGCCTCTTCCTGTTCCATACATATTTCGTCGTCAGGGAGTTCAGCAGTGAAAAAAAACCTATCGGGATTTTGTACGGGATCATTTGTAGTAGGAAGAGCACCCTGGGCAACACGTTCATTTTTATGACCCCCACCCGACCCAACAGAGAGTGTGCAAGTTGCGTCCATTTATGCAGGTCTGAGCGTAACGCGTTGAGAAGAGGAATATAATTCGTCCGAAAGAGGGCTGCTGGGTTAGGGGTGAGCTGTATCCCTAGGTACTTCATGTGCTTAGTTTGCCAGGTGAAGGGGAAGGATTGTCTAAGGTGAGGGGGGACAGTTAGGTTCAGGATTTCTGATTTTGTTCTATTGATTTTGAAGTTGGAGATTTCACCGAACGCTGTGAATTCTGACATAAGGTTGGGTATAGTGATTAGGGGCTGTCTGATGTAAAATAAAATGTCATCGGCGTAGGCCGCGTATTTATGTTCCGTCTCGCCCACCACTATCCCATGTATGTTGGGGTTGAGTCTTACCGTGGATAGGAAAGGTTCTAGCGAAAGGGCGAATAAGATAGGGGACAGGGGGCATCCCTGGCGCGTGCCATTATATAGAGTGAATGGTTCACTGAGCGTACCGTTAATGCGCAGTTGTGCTGTTGGGTAGTTATAAAGAGCTTCGATTTGGTGAAGGAGGGGGGTGTTGATACCCAGGTGTGTCAGTGTCGCCATGAGGAACTCCCAGTCCACCCTATCAAACGCTTTCTCAGCATCCGTAGATAGTAGGAGGGTGGGCTGGGAGTCCCTGCGGGCATGGGCTATGAGGGATAGGGTGCGAAGGGAATTATCCCGGGCCTCTCGTCCTGGTATGAAGCCCGTCTGGTCCCTCGACACCCACTGAGGGATCAGGGGGAGCAGGCGGTTCGCTATAGCCTTTGCGTAGATCTTGGCGTCGATGTTTAAGAGTGAGATTGGGCGGAAGCTTCCACAATTAGTTAAGTCCTTACCTCCCTTGGGGATGACTGTTATGTGTGCATGTATGGTCTCAGAGCGGAGCTGGCTGCCGTCTGCAGTCACGTTGGCATAGTTTGTCAGTCGGGGAATAAGGGTGTCCGCGAATGCTCGGTAGTATGCCACCGTGAACCCGTCAGGTCCCGGGGCTTTGCCACTTGCCATGGCTTTTAAGGCTTGGTGGAGCTCGTCTGATGTGAGTTCTCCCTCTAATGTCGCCAGGGTCTCGGGGGAGAGGCTGGGAAGATTAGCCTTGCTCAAGTAGTCCCTGATTCGTTGTGTTTTTTCCTGCTTGTTGCCTATAGAGTGCTGGACCTGGTAAAGGTGCTGGTAGAATTCCCTGAACTCCTTCGCGATCCCCGGCGTGTCATACACCAAGGCCGCGGAGGAGCCCCGGATCTTAGGAATAAATGACGCAGCTTTCCGTTGTTGCAGTGAGCGTGCAAGAAGTTTACTGGGTCTGTCACCCCATTCATAGAACTGTTGGGATATCAAGTGTGTACGCTGCTTGTGTTCCAGGTGTAGCAATGACTTCAGCTCCTCCCTCTTTTCAGTGAGGGACTGAAGTAGAGCCACGGCCTGGCTGGCCTTATGGAGTTGTTCGAGCTGTCTCACTTCTGCGAGTAGTGTGGTCTGTCTATGAGTGCGTTCTCTCTTTCTCCTGGCGCCAAGTTCGATAAGTTTCCCTCTAATATGGGCCTTATGGGCTTCCCACAGAGTTCCTGGTGAGATGTCAGGGGTCGCATTATCTCTGAAATAGTGTGTCAATTCTTCCCCTATCGCTTTCGCGTCTATCTCGTCAGTGAGTAAGCTATCGTTCATTTTCCAATTAGTTGGTTTCAGGGGTAGTGAGCGGACGTCAATGGTGAGGGATATGGGCGAGTGGTCCGAAATGGGTGAGGTCTCTACTATTGATTTGACTAGAAGGGGGAGGTGTTGGTGGTCAATTAGGATTAGGTCGATTCTCGAGTACGTTTGGTGTACCGTGGAGAAGTGTGTGTAGTCACGCTCGCGTGGGTGCATGAGCCTCCAGGCGTCCATGAGCTGGGAGTCATGCATTTGTCTGCGGATGAACCTTAATTTCTTGTGCGACATTGTCGAGCCACCTCTGGAGGTGTCTAGGGATGGTTCCAGAGGTGTGTTAAAGTCCCCAGCTAGGAGGACGCATCCCTCGGAAAATTCACGCAATTTCCTGAGCGTGTCGGCAATGAAACGTGCTTGGTCTCTGTTGGGTGCGTATAGATTAGCCAGGGTGCATGGCATGGTGCCCAGGGTGCCCTTTACAAACAGGAAGCGCCCCGAAGGGTCGCTTAACATAGAGCCAAAAGTGAACGCGGTACCCTTGCGGAATCCAATGGCCACTCCTTTGGACTTGTGGAGATCAGACAGGCTGTAATACCACGTGGGGTATGAGGGGGAGTGCAGTTTAACTGTGGTGGTGTGTGTGAGGTGAGTTTCCTGTAGGAAAACTATATCACCCCTAAGGCGGTCAAGGTCTCTATAAAGGGCATGTCTCTTCCCAGGGGCGTGGAGGCCCCTGACATTAAATGAAATTAATTTTGCTTGGGTCATGGTGGTTCCTGGGGGTGTACCGCGTTCACAATCAGGGCAGAATACATTTCCACATATAGTTCCCATAGGGCCCAGGCAGAGCCTCGAGAAGAGCGGGAGAAGAGAGGAGGGTGTGAGAGAGGGGGGCAGGTGAGGGAAGGGATGGAGATGGGGGAGGTGTTGGGAAGGTCAGGGGGGATGGGGGAGACAAAACATAACAAAAACAAAAACAGCCAAGACCGTTCCATCAGGGCGGTCGTGTGAGCACGCAAAACAATGCGGTGCAAGGGTCGGGCACGCGTCCCGCACCGCACCCCCAATCCCCCCCGCCCCCGGGGGAGCGGGGGGGTGAGGGCGCCGCACAGGGCGCGCACCGACATGGGGGGGCCGTCGCAACGGGGCACCAGCCATTAGAGTGGGGGGAGAGGTGTCCCGGTGCTCCGGCGCCGACAGAAATCTGCAGACCTGCAGGAATGTTACAGGGGGAGAAGGGGTGGGTGACCAGTGGGGGGAAAAGGAGTGTAATCAAGGCATATACGTACAGTCAGCAAATGTGGTTGACCAAGTAAGTTTAAGACAGATAAGAACCTAGTAATAGAAAACATTACTAACATTACTATGATCGGGTGACCTTCGGGCGAAATCAGCCCTGTGTCTCCCCGATGTAGGCACATTAAGAGCAGTGCAAGTTTTTAAAATAAAATAAGACAAAACAAATTCACACAGGGTTCAAGGCCCCGTCCTACCCGAGTACCCGGTGCGGAAGTCCAACGCTGGGGGCTTGATGGGACCTTCTGTGGTATGATGAACTGGGTATTGAGACCGGTTGAACACCGTAAGCCGGTGCCGGGGGGTAGGGCGGTCGGTCTGAGAGGTTGCAAACTGGTAACTTATAACTCGGGGGACGTCCAGACCGTGGACAAACACAGGGAAAAACTGTGAGGCATCTGGGGCGCTCTGTTGGCCAACAAGAGGCTCGATCAGATGGGCTCGGACAGATCGGTCGCTCAATTAGCAGGTTGGGTTGCCGATGTCATCCGACAAGGCGATAGGCTCGCTCCGGAGGGGCCGACTTCAGTCGGGCGGAGAAGGTGAGGTGGATGGTGGAGATCGATGTCTTCGGTCTACTTTGTGCCAGTGGGAGTCGCTGGTTCCAGGCAGCGGCGGGAGGATGTCCGTCCATCCCGGGAGATCCGGTGGGGGTATGTTGAGGTCGCGGCAAAATTTCTCCAGGTCCTCCGGGAATCGGAGGACCGCTGTTTTCCCTTCCATCTGGGCGATCAGGGCAGCCGGGAAGCCCCACCGGTACTTAATGGAGGCTGACCGGAGAGCTTCCGTGAGCGGGCGTAGAGCCCTACGTCTGTCCAGGGTTTCCTTGGCTAAGTCCGGGTAGAAGGTGAGTGAGGCGCCGTCAAAGTCCAGCGGAGCTACGTCCCTCGCTTTCTTCATAATCAGCTCCTTCTCCGGGAAGTGATGGACTCGGCAAATGATGTCTCGCGGCATGTCTGTAGGGGCCGCTCTGGGGCGCAGGGCCCTATGAACTCGGTCAATCTTCAAGGGAGCATCCGCTGCGCGGCCTAGTAGGCCGTTAAAAATTCCCTGGACGGACGGGATGCCAACAAAGGTTTCTCCACCAAGGCTCGACAAAACCCAGGCGCCAGGTCGCAGTGGTGACTGGTAACTGTGTCCTGGCGCCTGGGTTACACCGCAGCAGTGGTCGGGATCCTCGTGTGGCCCACCCGCGCGTGCGCGAACTAGCGTTGGGCTGGCCGGTAATTGAGGCCGCAGCTTTGCGGCCTTCTGGAGTGGGATACGCGCTCCTATGTGCAAACTGGCATCCTCTGGTGGATGTTGCTGTGATGAGCGCAGCTTGCTCTTGCTGCACTCCCACCTCTGACATCTTCCCAAGTTGAGAGCTGGGCTTGATTGGTCCCCCTTTCCTTACCGCCGCCGAGTGGACGGGTGAGTGCTGTCTATCAGTGCCACTTCAGCAGGGCAGCCTCATCAGTGCCCATCTGCGCAGCCTATAGGTGCCACTTAGCGCAGCTTCATCAGTGCTGCCTATCTGTGCCCATCAGCGCAGCCTCATCAGTGCCCATTAGCGCCACTTTTTTTGGTCTTTTTTTGCTTGGCACAGGCAGGAGCAATTATTTTTGCCTGACGCCCCAGACATGCAGTTCTGGGCGTTGGGCAGACGATTTAAAAAACGGACTTCTAACTTTTTTAGCTGGCTTATAGATTCTAAGCAAATTTGTTAAGCCCTGTACGGAGTCATGTTTTGCTTGGGAATGAAATAATTATTTTACTTGCTGAACTGCAACTCAATTTAAGACATTTTTTCTGGATTTTTGGTTGCTATTCTGTCTATCATTTAAAATACACCTATGATAAAAATGATTGACCATTTATTTGTACCATAAGTAGGCACTTAGTAAATCTGCAGGGGATCAAATAGTTATTTTCCCCACTGCACATCAAAATGAATAGCTTTCCTAAATTTCAGATTATGTTTATACTACAGTATCTTGAGAAAAGAGCGTCTTACTCAATTCTATGTACCTGTGCCTAATTCATATAAGTGTGGTGAAACCCTGCCATTTAAGATGAATTATCTGAATGACCTAGGAAAGAGCGAGCGAGAAAGTGGGGGAGACAAACAAACAAACTTTATAGTAACAACTTTTATCCTATAAATGCTATTTCTAACGTTCGTATCCAACACAAATTTCCTTATCTCAAGCCCATCTCTTCCCCCCCCCCTCCCCTGCATCTTACCTCCCCTGCATCTTACCCCCCCCCCCCCATCCCCTGCATCTTACCCCCCTGCATCTTACCCCCCTGCATCTTACCCCCCTGCATCTTACCCCCCTGCATCTTACCCCCCTGCATCTTCCCCTCCCCTGCATCTTACCCCCCCCCCCATCCCCTGCATCTTCCCCCTCCCCTGCATCTTTCCCCCCCCCTCCCCTGCATCTTCCCCAACTTAACTGCCTGTCCAGATTTGTGATATAAAGATTTAATTGTTCATATTATACAGCCCTTTGTTCTGTCTGGGAGGGAAATCTCCCCACCTAATAGGTCAGTTAGGTAAACCGTGTAAAAACAATAATATGGGAAGGTTGGATAAGAATGCACTCAGAAAGATTCATGAAACCCCCAACTTGCTCTCTATCTGTAGTGAGCTCAGAGTCGTCAAGCAATATGTTAGCCTTTAAATACACAGTAATGCCTATTCACACCTGGCTAATTCCTTAGCCCCTCATCTTCACGTTATAGGTGTTTGACTGTTAAAACTCTGTCCATGTGTACCGTGTTTGATTAAATTGTGTCAGCTTGTCTAGTTTATAATGTAGAAGTGAGTTCATCTCCTGAATATAGTCTACCTTGTATATCAATTCTTTTAAAGTGGGTATTGTAAGTGATCTCCATTGTCGGGATTACTGTGCAAGCTGTGTTGATCAGATGTCTTAATAGGGTTTTGGAGAGGTGATTTTGTTGAGCCTGTATCCATATGTATGTGCCTGCAGACTGAGACTTTGCAGCTGGTTATTTGTCCCAATAAGTCAACTGTGCTCCAAAAGTTGTGTACTTGGACAAGACTTTTGCATGTGGCTCAGCAGGACATACATGGTGCAAATTTCATTCCACTGGTTGCAGGGAAAAAATTTGTATGATTCCCCCATCAACACAGTCAGTGTTGACAAGGTAATCAGCAATGGTCTTCTCCTGGCGGGGGGCGGGCAGACGAGGGAAGTCATCTCCGCTGGGAGAAGACAGTGATTCTCTTGTGACTATCGCTAGTGGCTGCTATATCCGCTAGCGATAATCGCAAGAGAATCACAGGCTGGTTGTGCCCAAGTTGATCGATCAACTTGGTACATGCAGCCTGCCCATTAACGGTTTGATTCTCGGATGCTTCCTGCTGAAGCAGCTGAGATTCGTACAGTGTATGGCCAGCCTTGGAGTGCATGGTTCTCAATTGCATCTCAAACAGATATTGGGAATATGAGGGTATGTTTTGTGCAAGAGTCTAGGAGTCCTATAACCTGAGTATTTTCTAATTTGTGTCCTGTGTGCAAATGCCAAAAGCATTGTTAGCAAAGATGCACATATTTTGCAATTGCTCGTTTTGTTAAAGAGGGTTGAGTTCTTTTTTTTTCCCCCCATTTCTGTTTTAAAGGAATATCTTGTTTGTTTACCGTTTTCCTCAGAATAGAGTAGATCCATGAGTTTAAGGCCCCTTTCACACTGGGGTGGTTTGCAGGCGTTATTGCCCTAAAAATAGCGCCTGCAAACCGACCTGAAACAGCCGCTGCTGTGTCTCCAGTGTGAAAGCCCGAGGGGCTTTCACACTGGAGCGGTGCGCTTGCAGGATGCTGAAAAATGTCCTGCAAGCCGCATCTTTGGTGCAGTGTATTTACCGCTCCTAAATCGCCCCCTCCCATTGAAAACAATGGGGCAGCGCTCCGAACCCGCTGGAGCGGCGATTTGTGGGCGGTATTAATACTTTTTCGGCCGTTTGCGGGGGGTAAAACCGCCCCGCTAGCGGCTGAAATGTGCCGCTAAAATGACGGTAAAGCGGCGCTAAATATAGCACCGCTTTACCGCCAGCGCCTCAGTGTGAAAATAGCCTTAGTGTGTTTGTGGTTCTTTCCCGGGGCATATCTTCTCAAACCCTGTAAGGGAATGTGCGTAGTTCGCTTTATGCTCTGATTAACAAAATGTTGAATTTGCAGGTTTATCCACCATAGGAGAGCTTCTGATCTAGGGATGAATGATCCCTGAATACAAAATAAATCCAATAGTAAGGGATATTTGTCTCACCTTGGATATAAAAAGGTACAGCGCCGCAACTTTTTTATATCCAAGATTCCATTTACCAATTACTGTATTTTCTGGCGTATAAGACTACCTTTTACACCGAAATTACACAGCCAAAAAGTGGGGGTCGTCTTATACGCCGGGTGAAGAAACCGCCAGATGGATATCAGTCCGCCGGGTGCTCTGTAAAATTGTAATATGTATACAGTATGCGCCGTTCAGCCAATCCCGGCGGGTGATGCACTCTGATGAATACAGAGCCTGCTAAGCCTGCTCGGATTGGGTAACAACCTCTGCCAATCCGAGCAGGCTTTGTATCCATCAACAGATTAGTAAAATACAATGCCTGCCGTAATTGGCTCAGCGGTGCACACTGTCTACACACTTTTCTGAAGTGTACCTGGCGCTACTGTACTAACACAGCATCATATACTGTGTGTACTTGGTGCTCTACATATTAACAAAGCATCCTGTACTGCACATCCAGCTCTTCCCTAAAATACAGGTATGATTTATGGTGCTTTGGAGACGAGGATTCATTGTTGCTGCCTACCAATTGTGGGATCTCTGGGACTTGTAGTTCACAGTTTCCTTTTTCTGATGTTAAGTCTGATGTTTCTTTTTTTCGTTTCTGATGTTTTTTTTGTAAATGGTGTTGCCTCGGAAGGGGGGGGGGTAGTCTTATATGGCGAGTATAGCCCCAAACCTACGTTTTCACTGGAAAAATAGGGGGTCGTCTTATACACCCAGTCGTCTTATACGCCGGCAAATACGGTACAGAACTCTGTTGTGCAGGCTGCTACTACATATACACCTTCCTCAGACAGCGCAGTTTTTTTTCCTCTGTTTTCCATTAATATTTGTCTCACCAATAGTGTAGAAATTCTGCTGAACCTCCCATTTGGAAAGTCTGTATTGCCCATCAGGGAGGTAAGAGGGCTTCTCCTGTTTGGGGAAGATTGGTGTATTACAGCATGAATACATTTTTTTTTTTTTTTTTTTTTTTTTTAAAGTTGCTCCCATCAGCGGATGTTTATCGATGTACTCTTTTGACTTTTTATGTGGGTGGACCACAGTTTTCGGTCCAGTTTGTTCTAAGGTTACCAATACCCTCTCCTGGTTGTAGCTAATCTCTGTAGGTGGCAGGAGTAGTAGAATTTCTAAAGGTCTGGTAGGCCTAAGCCACATTTTTCTAGGGAGTCAGAGGTTCGGGTTCTGGGTTCAAGGTTTTGTTTAACTATATAAGGTGTCCTTTTATGAAGCAGTGAAATCTATTCACTGCTTCATTCTCCGGCATTCACAGAGGAGATCTTTCTCCTCTGTGTGCCAGTTTATGAAGCGGAGTAGATCGCTTCACCCATGGAGGAGTGAAGAGATCTACAAACGCTTCAAACAGTGGAGAACGGCCCTGATACTGGAATCTCGTGAGACTTTACGAGATTACAGCACCAGAAATTCACTGAAACACTGAGATGTCCATTTATTAAGCGGTGATAAATTATCACAGCTCAATACACGGACACCAGTGTGATTAATGTTAATAAAATAAAGAGTCCCCCTACATTATATATACATGTATACACACACACACATTATATATACATGTATACACACACACACACAAATATACATGTATACACACACACACACATATATACATGTATATACACACATTATATATATATATATACATATACACATTATATATATATATATATATATATATATATATATATATATATATATTATATATATAAATATATATATATATAAATATATATATATATATATATATACATGTATACACATATATATGACAGGGGGACATGGTTACAGTGTTGGGGGGTCTGAACGAGGCATAAGGAAGTTAATAATCTTCCTCCTTCCTCCTCAGATCCCCCGGGTTTCTCTCTTCACTCCCCGCTTCACCACCTCTGAGTTGGTGAATCGGGGAGTGTGAATTCTGACACAGATCGCCAGTGAAGCGCTGAGATCGCAGCTTCATACACTGGCCGTTACTGTGTCATTCTATGAGGATTCTCCATGTGCAGAGATAATCGGCGGAGAACAAGTTCAAACACTTCTCCCCCCGATTATCTCTGGTTTATAAACTGTTTATGGGCTGTGATCAGTGGTGATCCTCAGGATCTCCGCTGATCACTGCTTCATAAAAGGACACCTAAATTGGTTACATTTTTCTCCAGGAATTTAAAGAAGATCCCGGGAGCTGTAATAGGATTTTTTTTTAAATATACTGGTGTATAGCAAAATGTAAATTTGGATTATTGCTATTCTGCATACAAAAAGATGTTTTTTCCTTTCTTGTAGGTCTTGTTTAACTTGTTTCAGCAGTGGTATAATATTTAGGTCGTGTAAATGAGCTGGAAGACTGGGTAACTTTATACTTAGATACTTGGTGTAGGTGGTAGTCCATGTAAAAGGATATTGATGGGGATGTTTGGGATAGTCATGAGTTATGTGAGCCACGCATTGCAATGGATTTGTAAGCGTTTAGTATTATGCGTCTTCGTCCAATAATAAAATTAACAACCTTATCAGCGAATTTGACCACTTTGTACATACCTGTGTAAGTCTGGATTTCCCTGATATTCTCACCTTCCTTTATAGTTCTCAAAATGGGTTCCAGTGTTAGACTAAATATTAAAGGGCATCCTTGTATGGTCTCATTTGATATAAAGATTGTCTGACAGAATGCCATTGGCCTTTACTTTGGCACTAGGGTTAGTATGTTGCCCTAATCCAGGACATCATTATGTCTTTTAATCCAGCGTGTCTGAATACTTTAAACATATATATTGCTATGTTATCCTGTCAAATGCCTTATCTGTGTCAGTTGATAATTGTTATCTCCTATATTCTGACATGGGGCCCAAAGTATTGCGTTTTAATGTCTTAATGCCCGGGACAAAGCCTGCTTGATCTGTATGAATCGGTGATCATGTCAACTGGTGAGGGCAATTTGACAGGGTTTTAGTAAATAACCTAAGATCCACATATAGTGAAGATATGGGTCTGTAGTCGGGAAATTTCTGATTATCTTTTCCCCCATTTGTGGATGACAGCTATGTGTACCTTAGTCTTTTGCGCTCCGTTTGCGGTTCTAGGTGCAACTGGGACTGGTTTTGTTGGGCTGCAATGTTGCTGAATTTCCTTGCCTGAACTGCAGTTAGTTGCTTGGTGATGAGGAGTAGAGTTCTGCACGCACCCTCTCTACTTTCTTGTGGTTGCAGAACAGCACCTTTCCTCCGGTTCTCCAGGGCCTTCACCATCTCTGGGTTACAGTCTGCCACGTGCAACGACCATTGTTTGCAGCCAAATTGCCCCACCATTTTCCTAGATTTTGGGCTTGGATTGACATCCACTACCAGTGGGTTGGTTGTGGTATGTTGTGCATTAAGTTATTCTTCCTCCTCCTAAAATGCCTTCATAGCTTGTTAACACTTGGCAAAGTCACACACAAGGACAGGTTACCAAGCTGAAGCGGGCAAAACTATAGCTCACTCCTCTGTATGTTTGTTTTGTCTGCAGTGTGTAATGATTAGATCGGCAAGGAGGGTTTCTTAGCTTGACTGCCCTGTTCTGTGAGGAAACTTTCTAGTTGTCCACAGCAATAAAGTTGTGTTTAAGAAATGTATTTTTGCCATTGGTAGTTTAGGCTGGGTTCACACTAGCTGCAGCTCACAGCAGGGGTCCGGTGCGTGTCTGTCCATTTCGAGCCAGTCACACTCATGTAGTGCGAATTGGATGCAGGGAAAGCCACATTCAATTTGCATCAGTGTGAACCCAGCCTTAGTCCATTTGAATGAAGATGTTTTACCTTCTGTGTGTCCAGCTCCTAAACATTCTAAGGATATTGATTTCCACTGTTAATATGCAGTTCGGGCTGCAGCTCCAATTAGGAAACTGGATTTGCTATTTGTAATGTATCCCAAAAAAAGGTTCACACTTCTAGCTCCACTATTTCCAGCTGAATTTACCAAACCGTTTGTGCTTGATAATTGAAACAAAATGTTCCCTATATTTCTGTCAGTGCCTACACTACCAGGACAGTGGGCATGTCTTGGGCCTTTATCGTCATGTTTTTTCAGGTCTGAAAGTTTTTTTGATATGGCCTTTGGCCTACAATTTCACCATGTTTTGAAAGGTGGTGCAGGCTCTTTGAGCTACTTTGGCTGGTCTTTAGTTTCTCCTGTTTTTATTGCTGGAGTTGTTCACCTCCTCTGTTCCTAAACTGCTTGAAGATGGCCAATGGTTTGTAAATATGACGTGCCATGTTCCATAAGCAATTTTGTACGTAACGTAAAATCTTTTTCTTGGCGTCCTTAGAGACACAGCTCACTTCCTTTTTTGTGTTGAATATAAAAACATAGTGTGACACAAAAATAAACAAGTGGTCCATCCAATACTTTATCTATTGAGGGACACAGGATACCTTTTTAGCCTTCTGCACTTGCTGCCACCTACAGGAGGACTGGACACCGGCAAACAACAAAAAACTGTAGGCCAGCCCAGGATAGTCCCTTCTACTACCAGTAGTCTGTTTGTTTTGTGTTTTGGAGAATGGGCATGTTTTTGTTAGCTCTGCTGTGTTCAATAACCTACTTTTACTTTTTAAAGAAGACTTCTCTACATCATTGTTAGCTGCAATCAATGCAAAACGCAGCTCTATCTGGCACAGTTGTCCTCTGCATGCTTTTGGTGCCATTTGCAGCTGGTCTGCACTGGACTGGACATGTGGATATGCCTTGGACCTTTTAGGCACTGGGTTCTACATGGGGTGCTTTCCAGACTCTGTTTTGGTAACGGCTGTGGAGATCTTTCCAGCTACTGGCATTTAGACCCCTTTCACACTGGGGGTGTTTTGCTGTCGCTATAGCATTAAAAATATTGCCTGCAAACCACCCTAAAACAGCTGTTCCATTCACTCCAGTGTGAAACCCTGCGGTGCGCTGGCAGGGAGTCAGAAAAAGTCCTGCCAGCAGCTTCTTTGGCGCGGTGAACTCACCGCTCATCCCCATTAAAATCAATGGGGCAGCGCTGCTATGCCCCTGCAAAACGCCGATGTGGTGGCCTTTTGCGGGCAAATTTAACCACTTTTTGGCTGCTAGCAGGGGGTGCGCTGGCAGGGCGTCAGAAAAAGTCCTGCCAGCAGCTTCTTTGGCCCAGTGAACTCACCGCTCATCCCCATTAATCCCCATTAAAATCAATGGGGCAGCGCTGCTATACCGCATGGTATTAAAGAGGAAGTAAACCCAGATGGGTTTTACTTCCTCTTTTTCTCCCTGCAAGGCCTGCAAATGAAAAGCATAATGGGCTAGTATGCATCGCCTACTAGCCCATTATACAAGACTTACCTGCAAACGAAGCCAGCGCTGGCCCGAGCAGGCCGCGTCCATCTTCACCCCTCTTCCTTCCGGGGCCACGGACTCCGGCTCTGATTGTCCGAGTCGTGTGACATCTCTGATGTAGAGAAGTCACTGGAGGAACCAGACCGGAGTATGGGAAGGAGAGGTCTGTCTAGTCCTCAAACTGACACCGATGGGGCACTATCCCCCCCCCCCCCCCCAGGAACACCAATGATGGGGCACTGATGGGGCACTCCCCCCCCCCCCGCCCCAGGAACACCAATGATGGGGCGCTATTCCCCCTGCCCCAGGAACACCAATGATGGGGCGCTATTCCCCCTGCCCCAGGAACACCAATGATGGGGCGCTATTCCCCCCCGCCCCAGGAACACCAATGATGGGGCGCTATTCCCCCCGCCCCAGGAACACCAATGATGGGGCGCTATTCCCCCCCGCCCCAGGAACACCAATGATGGGGCGCTATTCCCCCTGCCCCAGGAACACCAATGATGGGGCGCTATTCCCCCCTGCCCCAGGAACACCAATGATGGGGCGCTATTCCCCCCCCGCCCCAGGAACACCAATGATGGGGCGCTATTCCCCCCGCCCCAGGAACACCAATGATGGGGCGCTATTCCCCCCGCACCATGTAGTTGTTGGTAGCTCTATAGAGATTGTAATGCGTATGGCCAGATTGAGCTACTGTGGACCGGCCATTAGACGTCACTTTAACCTTTTTTATTTATATATATTATAATATAATATAAAAAATGTGGTTCTAATTTGGCCTGATTTCATGGTAGATGTGATTGCATAATGTAAGTTCACATTGAATATTTGGAGATATGGGCACGTTTTCTGTGTATAGCACTGAACTTTGCTGCATCTAGTTAGTGGTGTATAAGTAGTGTGTGTTTGAGGGATTGCATTGTTTTGTGTAAGTGCGTTGTGTCCACAATCCAGCGATGAGGTGATAGGAAGGCGTTGTGGGTAGAAAAGCGTCTGTGTGTCTTTAAAAAGCTGATGTAGTGTGAGTCACCCCTGTGTGTGTTGGTAGAGGCCTGAACTGAAACTGCAGCTCTGCTCCGGGCCAGAATAGAACCTTCCATTTCCTCTTCCCTCGCTGACAGAGGAGGGTTCCTGCTGGCTCTGATCTAATCATAGTGCAGTAACAGATATGGCTGTGTAAGAAAACATGGTAGACACGGCAGCCGACATGGAAGCATATGTTTTAGAAGACATCCTAGAGGTACGAGGGTGTTGGGAGCTGTGTCGGAGATATCGGGCTGGGGGAGGAGGGCGGAGAGGGACGGATGTGGGGAGAATGTGAGCCGACCATTAGACCTTGTACGTTCCCCCTTGTGCGGATTAGGCTCCGTGTTTAGCGGCCGGCTCTGGCCCTCTCCTATAAAGTGTGTGTGTGCTGACAACGTTGTCACTCGCTGGGTGTCTGCCGTCTTCTAAAATCAGAAAAGGGGGCCTTCCATTACATAAAATGCCTGCGTGCCTGTGACCTTTAGATTAACTCATTAGAAGGTGGGGTCTGCAAAGCAGCTTTCTCCGGGTTTAGTATCGTATGTCTTGCACAATTCGTCTACATGCAGCGTCCCACACCACACGGCCTTTTATTTTCTCCTGCAATACAACAACATGGCCTGCCCTTTACGGATTCTCACATAGTGTTTGCCCACAAATTCTGCTTAGGCTTTTCTTCTTTTTTTTTTTTTTATAAGCCAGGAAGTATTTTTCTAGGAAGCCTAGCTACATTTTGGCTGTGGTATTGCAGTCATATACCTGACACCACTTTAGGCATTACTTTTGAAGACTGAAATGTTTCCTGATAACAGTAAATGTATTCCTGTTTTTACAAAATGTTTGTTTTTTATTTTTTTGCCAGGTTTGTTATTCTTTTATATGTATGTTTACAGTGCAAAATGTAAGGATTTTTTTGCAGAGAAGTCACCATTTTATGAGAATGTCAAGCTCCTCTTTGCCCAACAGTGTATTTGTAGCTAGTGGGGGGTCCTTACTACAGCACTGAAGGGCACTTATATGGGTCATGCCATATGTGTAATTTGGGGGACAGTCAGCGACAACTGAGCTCAGCAGAGTACCAGGAGATCAACAATACCAAAAAAAAAATTCTGAACAAACTTTACTTGGGAATTTCTCTAAAGTAGAGTGTGGTGTTTATAGGTAATACTGCATTTACTACTTTTTCAGTTTTGTCCAAATTGGGCTCAGTGTCAATATTTTGTGTGGTCACCATTATTTTCCAGCTCTGCCTTTACCCTCTTGGGCATGGAGTTCACCAGAGCTTCACAGGTTGCCACTGGAGTCCTCTTCCACTCCTCTATGACAACATCGCAGAGCTGGTGGCTGGAGACTTTGCGCTCTTCCACCTTATGTTTTGAGGATGCCCCACAGATGCTTAATAGGGTCTGGAGACATGCTTGGCCAGTCCATCACCTTTTACCCTCAGCTTCTTTAGCAAGGCAGTGGTCATCTTGGAGGTGTGTTTGGGGTCATCATGTTGGAATGCTGCCCAGTCTCCGAAGGGAGGGGTACATGTTGGTATTCATGGTTCCACCAATGAACTGTAGCTCCCCAGTGCCGGCAGCACTCATGCAGCCCCAGACCATGACACTCCCACCACCATGCTTGACTGTAGGCAAGACACACTTGTCTTTGTATTCCTCACCTGGTTGCTGACACACACACACACACACACACACACACACACACACACACACACACACACACACACACACACACACACACACACACACACCTTCTGAACCAAATACATTTATCTTGGTCTCATTAGACCACAGGACATGGTTCCAGTAATCCATGTCCTTAGTCTGCTTGTCTTCAGCAAACAGTTTGGGGGCTTTCTTGTGCATCATCTTTAGAAGAGGCTTCCTTCTGGGATGACAGCCATACAGACCAATTTGATGCGTATTGTCTGAGCACTGACAGGCTGACCCCCCCACCCCTTCAACCTCTGCAGCAATGCTGGCAGCACTCGTGTATCTATTTCGCAAAGACAACCTCTGGATATGATGCTGAGCATGTGCACTCTACCTCTTTGGTCGACCATGGCGAGGCCTGTTCTGAGTGGAACCTGTCCTGTTAAACCGCTGTATGTTCTTGGCCACTGTGCTGTAGCTCAGTTTCAGGGTCTTGGCAATCTTCTTATAGCCTAGGCCATCTTTATGTAGATCAACAATTCTTTTTTCCAGATCCTTAGAGTTCTTTGCCATGAGGTGCCATGTGAGAGAGTGATAACACCAAATTTAACAGCTCCCCATTCACACCTGAGACCATGTAACACTAACGAGTCACATGACATCAGGGAGGAAATATGGCTAATTGGGCCCAATTTGGACATTTTCAGTTAGGGGTGTACTCACTTTTTGTTGCCAGCGGTTTAGACATTAATAGCTGTGTGAGTTATTTTGAGGGGAAAGCAAATTTACACTGTTATACAAGCTGTACACTACTTTTACATTGTACCAAAGTATCATCATTTCTTCAGTGTTGTCACATGAAAAGATATAAAAAAATATTCACAAATGTGATGTGTGTGTTTGTGTCCCCCCCCCCCTCCCAGAAGTAGGATATATGGGCATTTTTAATTAGGAGTCAGACATGAACCTATATGAAGGGTGGAGTATAGCACCTTCTTAGAAAATCAGGGGGGGGGGGGGGGTGTAATAGGAAGCATTCTGAAAAGGTCTAACAGTTTGGGTAAAATGGTAATTTTTTTAACAAATTATGTAGGTTTTGGAGTAAGGTGAATCCCCAGATATGATGGGGAGGTTTGAGACCACTGAAAATCAAAGGAGGTTTTAAGTGCTTGAAAACTTGCTTCCAGTATGTTGATGGGCATCCCTATGGATTTTGTGCGATTTATTGGTGAGGCCTGATGGGGTTTAAAATTTGCGTAGCGTTTGTAACAAATTGGTTCGAGATATGGTAGGGTTTGTGATGAATAAAAGCATATCGTCCACATACATTATTGATTTTATATTTGCATCTGGCTTAATGATAACCTGTTATATCTGGGTGTTGGAGAATAGCTGATGCCAGTGGTTCCATAGCGAGCGCAAATAATGGGAAAGTGGGCACCACTGTTTAGTACCTTTGCCCACTTTAAAAAAAAAAAAAATCTGTTATAGCCTGGGATACGGCTTCTTCTTTGCGGATTGGTATATAAAGCCTCAAAGGCATGGAAGGACTCCCCCTGAAAACCAAGGCGTCATAAACTAGCTGCAAAATATTCGTAAAGCTATGAAACGCCTTATGTATGTCCAAGCTCAATAAGAGAGGGGGGGGGGGGGAAGATGAAGTTCTGTTAGAGTCCTGAATTATATTTGTGGCCAATCTGATGTATGTAATTTGGCGATCTGAAAAAATTGAAAAGATTTTTAAGTCATTGTATATGACGAAGATAGGCTTAAAATTTGAGGGTTTAGCGTGATCTTTGCCTGGTTTAGGGAGTAAGGACATATTTGCCAATAGGATTTTGTGCAGAACGTGTCACCCTAAGATGAAATAAAGACAATCTAGGGGCTAATTGGTCCAAAAATTGTTTATAGTATATTGCCGAGTACCCATCCGGACCTGATGCCGATGCTGTTTTAAGGGATTTAATTATATTTTTTAACTTCCTCTGAGCAAGGAGAGTTTAGCGATTTTCTAGTTGCGATGAGGATAAGGTGGGGAGGGAGATACCAGCCCACCAGGAAAAGGATGCAGGAGGTATAGTGGAAGTTGGTGCGGAGAGCAGTTTTGTGTAAAAAAATAATTTGAAAAATATTAGAAATTTCCAAAGAGTGAGATGCTATATGGCCAGATTTGGATATGTAACTTGTATACATGGGCTGGTTTGAGCGTTTTGATTTAGTTTCCTGGCAAACATTGCAGTGTACGAATTACCACTGAGAAGAAATTTTGGCTTTAGACCAGCGTAGGGATTTTTCTGTTTTGAAAGGGAGGGAGTCCAATTCAGTTTTTTTTTATTTTTTTTATTTTTGATACTTGAGAGAATTTTAGGGTCCTTGAGTAGGGATGCACTGATACCATTTAAAAATTATTATTATTTTTTTTTTTATATATACAAGTACTCGCCGATGCCTACCGCAACTGTTTTGTTTTAACTTGCACTTTTTCAATGTGAAATGTGTAAATATATGTGTAAAAATATTCAATAGCAAAGCAAAAAAGTTTTAATCTTCAAGTTTATCGTTTATAAAATAGACGTGAGCAAAAGGGGAAAAAAAAGCAGGAAAATAATAATGGAGGGGAATAGGGAGTTAATTGAGGCTGATTAGAGTTAAAGAAGGGTTAACAAGGGGTTAAACAGTGGAACATTTGTTCATCCCTTTGATCTGCAGATGAAGAAACAGAAATATACAAAAATAAACAATGTTTTTTTATTTTAGTGTTTCAGGGCTGAGCAATGTTGTTAATAAACATTGCGGGCTGCTTTTTTTTTTTTATTAATTTTTTTTTATTTTTTGACGGCTCCAATTACCAGACTTCTTTAACACGGGGGAGAGCCACTGACAGCTCAAAGAGCCGAGCCTGAAAGTATCGGTTTCGGGTATCAGTGCATTTGCACGAGTACCGATACGTGTGCAAATAATCGGCACCGATACCAGTACCGCTGCAACCCTAGTCTTGAGTATGATGATTTTTTTTTTTTATGTATCATTTTTTTTTATCTCCTGGGTAAGTGAGATAATGTTCCATCTATTCTTATTGTGGTCAGAGGCCAATTTTATAAGACATCCACGCAGTACAGCTTTATGGGCTGTCCATTATGTCACTGCAATATCTGGCGTGGAGTTGAGTCTAAATTTTTCCCTTGCTTGTCCATGACACCTGTAGCATCGTTGATCCACTTTATCCTCTCCAGTTTTGAATGCATTCCTCACTAGGAAGTATGCAGCAATGCTTACAGCTGCTAGTTCATTGTTAGAGACTACAGCCCAGTTTTAAAAGAAATTTGAGCTCCAAAGCCGTGCTCTGGGTATACAGATATCAAATACCTGAGAGAAAATCAAAATTTTCCTCACACAAATTAAAAATTGCCCAGATTTTTACTGTAATTCAGTAGCCATTTTTTTACCAAGAGAATGCCATATTGCTTCCTAAGGTTGCCCGTAGACTGAGATTCGAACTGTGTATGGGCAGCCTGAATGTACCAAGTTGATCGATCAACTTTGGTGCAACCAGTCTGCCAGATTTTACTTGCGATTTGTCGCTAGCGAGTGGGAGAAGACCATGTGTCAGCACGGTCTGTGTTTATGGGGAAATTGTGCGAATTACTACGGGTTGCAGGAAAGAAATTTGCACAGTCTATGGCCTGCCTAAGGCCCCTTTCACGCGGAAGGCCCGTTCAGATCCGCCTGTCAGTTTTGACGGCGGATCTGAACGGGCGCTCCATGTGGATGGAGGAATCCGATTACCTTATCTCACACTTGTATGTGGATGGAGGAATCACTCACACTGAGCTATTGTAGTCTGCAAGTGGGGGGGGGGGGGGGGGGTCTCTCCTGTTGGCAGAATACAATACTCAGTGTTGCTGTCTTTAGCTGGCAGCACTGATTGCTCAGGAAAAACCCAACAGCCTGGCTGTACACGTTCGATAGATCAACTTGTATACAACCAGCTAGCCCAGCCCATATGTGTATTGAAATTTGACCAGTCCCTGCAGAACCAGCCAAGCTCTGATCCATGTATGGCCGGTTTAAATGTAACACTTCTAATCGAATAGTACATTTTACAGATTTAGATCAAGTGAGAAACTAAAAGTTTTTAATCTTAGTTGGTAACATTAGGATGCAGTTTCTATTGTTAGTTTTTTTCCTGCTTCACTTTCTTGGGATCTGAGCTCTGTCAAATGACAGAGGGGCAGTGTAGCTCTTGTTCTGGGCCGCCGTCATATGACAGCGACCCAGAACGGCCGCTCTTGCGGGGGCGTGCGGCGATCACACCGTGTTGCTAGGACACGGTGTGACCCCGATCTGTTTAAAGAGCCGCGTCCGTGGGTCTTTAACCATGTGATCGGCTGTGTCCAATCACAGCCAGTCACATGTAAACACGGAGATGCTGGCCTCTCCTCAAACTGACCGAGTGTGAGACGAGGAGAGCCAATCAGCGGCAGCGCCTCACAGGGGGACAGCTAGGGAAGTAATCGAGGCACTGCTCATCAGTACCCTGATTACAATATAGAAATAAAGTGTAAAAATACAGTGCCCACCAATGCCAGTGATCAGTGCCACAAATCTGTGCCCATTAGCCATGCCAGTCAGTGCCAGCATTCTGTGCTACCTATCTGTGCCAATAAGTGTGGCATATTGGTGCCCTCCTCATCAGTGCCCATTAGTGTGGCATATTGGTGCCTCCTCATCAGTGCCCATAAGTGCGGCATATTGGTGCCTCCTCATCAGTGCCCATAAGTGCGGCATATTGGTGCCCTCCTCATCAGTGCCCATAAGTGCGGCATATTGGTGCCCTCCTCATCAGTGCCCATAAGTGCGGCATATTGGTGCCCTCCTCAGTGCCCATAAGTGCGGCATATTGGTGCCCTCCTCATCAGTGCCCATAAGTGCGGCATATTGGTGCCTCCTCATCAGTGCCCATAAGTGCGGCATATTGGTGCCTCCTCATCAGTGCCCATAAGTGCGGCATATTGGTGCCTCCTCATCAGTGCCCATAAGTGCGCCATATTGGTGCCTCCTCATCAGTGCCCATAAGTGCGCCATATTGGTGCCTCCTCATCAGTGCCCATAAATACCGCCAAAAGAAAGCTCTATTTGTGTGAAGAAAATGATCAAAAATTTGTTTGGGTGCAGTGTAGCATGACCGCAATTGTCATTCAAAGTAGCTGGAAGCTGAAAAATGGCCTGGGCAGGAAGGAGGTGTTCGTGCCTGGTAGGCAAGTGGTTAAGCACATTAAAGTTTTTGCACAATTATCCCATAGTTGAATTCCAGGCTCAAATCTAACTACTTATAAAACTGTCCCCTCCACTCTCCTAACACCTGTGCTTACTAACCTGTGTAAGAAAGATCTGTGTACTTGCCTATTTTCAGCTGGCTCAGGTCCAATCATGTGATCCAGCTCCACTGTGTCAGCTAGCATGGCTGCAGGGTGGAGGCGGGAACGCTGAAAATCGTTGGGCCGTTGAAGCCCACTTCAGGCTCTACTGACCATTGTTGAACCATACTCTCCTCTCCCCTGCAGTGCCGCTGGCAGACACGGGAGATCACGTGACCAAAGCTGGCTGAAAATAGGATGCAATAAGTAATACGTATACAGATATTCATTTCACAGGTTGGTAGGCATAGGTGTTCGAAGGGGTTAGGGGACAATTTTAAGAGTTAAAATTACTGTAACCCTGTTGCATTTCTTTTCTAAATAACAGACATGTTATACTTGCCTGCTCTGGTTTTTGCACAGAGCAGCCCGGATCCTCTTGGGTCACCTGCAGAGTGCCCACTATCGCAACCAGCTTTACAAAAATAGAATTGTGAAAAATAACAACTGACTTCCCTACTGATGCCATCCACTGCTCTGACCCAGTCCTCTGCCCTATTGACAAAGTCCACTGCCTGGTTGACATTTTTACAGTGAGATTTGTGTGTGTGTATGTGTGTGTGTGGGCTTTTTTATTTTATTTTTTTACGATTTGGTTGGGCCTTGACTAGGTAATGTTTATATAATAATAAATAAAGGGCACCTAACCCTGGTGGTGATTGCCTTTGCCTGACCTAGGCGTCCCAAACCGTTTCCCTGTGAAACTGCAAGGAGTCACAGCTGGCTTCCCATAGCGAACATGCTGGTGCTGGGGACCCAAAGAACTGGCTTGAGCGCGGACAGCACTGGATCCCGGGAATTGTAGCTGTTGACTTTTATTTTTATTTATTTTTTCTATTTAGGGTAAAGATCCTCTTGGCAAGAAGTCTGCAATAATTATATATATATATATATATATATATATATATATATATATATATATATATATATATATATATATATATATATATATATATATATATATATATATATATTATATAATGCCACCGTAATGACCAGGCCATTTTTTGCGATTTAGCACTGCATCGTTTTAACTGACAATTGCGCAGGCCTTCGACTTTGTACAAAAACAAAATTGATGTCCCCCCCCCCACAAATAGAGCTTTATTTTTGTGGTGATCACATCTGCGTTTTTATTTTTTGCGCTATAAACAAAGGGCAACCATTTTGAAAAAAAAAATTTTGGGTATTTTTATAACACAAGTTTTTTCAGTTTCGGCCAATATATATACTTCTACATATTTTTGGTAAAAATCGCAATAAGGGTATAGTGATTGTATTAAGCAAAAGCTATAGCGTCTACAAAATGGGGGCTATATTTATACCATTTTTATTATCCATTTTTTTTAATTTATTTTTTACTAGTAATGGCAGTGATCTGTGAATTAAATTTTTTCCAGGACTGTGACATTGTGGGGGACAGATCGGACACTTGACACATTTTTGTGACCATTGACATCTATACAGCGATCAGAGCTATAAAAATGCACTGATTACTGCATAAATGACACTGGCAGGGGGAAGGGGGTAACACTACGAAGCGATCAAGGAGTTAAATGTGTGTCCTAGGGAGTGATTCTAACAGGGGGGGTTGGGACTGCCTGGATGAGAAGACCGATCGTTGTTCATACTTGGTATGAACAACAGATTAGTCTCCTCTTCCCCTGACTGCACAGAGATCTGTCTGTTTACATTGACAGATCTCTGTTCTGTCTGTGTTTGAAAGATCTTGGGTTCCCAGGGGTCACTGCACACGGCCTCTAGTGGTCTGAAAGCAAACCGACGTATAGCTACGACGGTTCGCCCAGGGGAGCCAACCTGCCGCAGTATAACTGTGGCGGCTGCTTTGCGCAGTGATTAAAGATCCTACAAGCATAATCCAAAGCCAATGCTAGATATGTGTACATGGTCACTGAATCCTTACTGCATGTTTTAACCCTAACAGAGTGCAAAATTCTTACATAAGGGTCTAGTGGAGGAACAAGTTTCACATGTTTTATTTGGATTTAGTAGACCTGGCGGTACCAGGGCTTGAAGTATTAGGACTCCGTCTGCTTCTGGCTGCGGTCATCCAGCATCTAAACAGGCTCCTATGTACAGTGTAGAAAACAAATCCCGATATAGAGCACCAGGAAAAAGGGGTTACTATAGTAACAATTGGATCATACTAGAGTGTATCTAAAAAAAAAAATCTAATTTTAATGATAGACAAGATATGGCACAATGTAAAATATAAGCCAAAAATATGACAACACAGCTTCACAACACCACAGGTTTCCACAGCTATACTGCAATGAGTACATGGGTTGTGGGCACCAAAGGCAAAACAAGACAGCATGGACACACATGGAAAACAACATTTGGACACCATGTAGCAACACACACATGCAGGATGTCTGGGAAAAATAATTGCCTAGATATAGCAATATAAGTGAGAAATCCCTGTAAAAAAATGATATCGTGTCTGAGTGTGGCCCCAGGGAAGGGTAAATTAGCTGGTAGATGCTAAATGGCAATGGCAAAAATTGGAACGGTGATGTAAGGGAGGTGAAATTCAAAATGGAATGTATGGCGGGGGAACCAACGTGTTCTTCAGTGCTAGAAGGCAACCAAGTACATATGGTGTGGCAGCCCCACGTACTCATTGCAGTATAGATGTGGAAACCTGTGGTATTGTCATCTTTTTGGCTAATATTTTACATTGTGCCATATCTTGTCTATCAATAAATTAGATTATTATTTTTTTTTTTTTTTTTTTTATACACTTGTATGAGCCTACTGTTACTATTTTTTTCCTGGTGCTCTAAACCGGAAATGGTTTTCTGCAATACGTTTTGGTTATGGTACCAATGCCCTAATGTGGTGAGTGATCTATGTGTGACTATACTATAGTGGATCAATTTTCTGACATACCCGTTCCTTCAGTTTATATCTTATGTACAGTGCCTTGAAAAAGTATTCATACCCCCTTGAAATTTTCCACATTTTGTAATGTTATACTAAAAACTTAAATGTATTTTTATGTGATAGACCAACAGAAAGTGGCACATAATTGTAAAATGGAAGGAAAATGGTAAAATGTTTTACAAATATGTGAAAAGTGTGGCGTGCATTTGTATTCAGCCCCCCTGTGTCAATACTTTGTAGAACCACCTTTCCCTGCAATTACAGCTGCAAGTCTTTTTGGGGATGTCTCTACCAGCTTTGCACGTCTACAGTGACATTTTTGCCCATTCATCTTTGCAAAATAGCTCAAGCTCTGTCAGATTGGATGGAGAGAGTCTCTGAACAGCAATTTTCAATTCTTGCCACAGATTTTCAATTAGAATGGCCATGTCAAAGTGCAGCCCTAAATCCAACACATGATTATCCTTTGCTCTAAACCGTTCCATTGTAGCGCTGGCTGTATGTTTTTTAGGGTGGTTGTTCTGCTGGAAGGTGCAAAATTTCCGCCCCAGTCTCAAGTCTTTAGCAGACTAACCGGTTTTCTTCTAAGATTGCCCTGTATTTGTCTCCCTCCATCTTCCCATCAACTCGGACCAGCTTCCCTGTCTTTGCAGAAGAAAAGCATCCCCACAACATGATGCTGCCATCACCTTATTTCACGGTGGGCATGGCGTGTTCAGGGTGATGTGCAGTGTTTTTCCATCCCACATAACATTTTGCTTTTAGGCCAAAAAGTTGCATTTTGGTCTCATCTGATCAAAGCATCTTTTTCCACATGTTTGCTGTGTCCCCCCACATGGCTTCTCGCAAACTGCAAATGGTACTTCTTATAGCTTTCTTTTTGCCACGCTTCCTTAAAGGCCAGATTTGTGGAGTGCACAACTAAAGCCTAGGACACACGCTTGGATTTTCAAATGACCGAACGTCCATTTTTTGTGGCATGCTAGTCTCATGTTGAAAGTGAAGAGGTTACTTGCAATACAAAAATTTTCGTACGCCAGAATACAATGTCAGAAGTGACGTTATGTGTTAAAAAGTTTTCTATTTACTGTATATCGTCCATCGACAGCACCGTACGAATGATCCGAAAATGGTCAGACTGCTTGTCATACAAATTTTTTTTCCATTCGATTTTTTTCATCGTGTGTATGGGCCTTAATAGTTGTCCTGTGGACAGATTCCCCACCTGAGCTGTGAATCTCTGCAGCTCCTCCAGTTACCATGGGCCTCTTGGCGGCTGCTTCTCTGATTAATGCTCTCCTTGCCCGGCCTGTCAGTTTAGGTGAACGGCCATGTCTTGGTAGGTTTGCAGTTGTGCCATACTCTTTCCATTTTTTTTCTCAGATGTTTAAAGCTTGGGATAGTTTTTTTTTTATAACCTAACCCTGCTTTAAACTTCTCCGCAACTTTATTACTGACCTGTCTGGCGTGTTCCTTGGCCTTCATGATGCTGTTTGTTCACTACGGTTCTCTAACAAACCTCAGAGGGCTTCACAGAACAGCTGTATTTATACTGAGATTAACTTACACAAGGTGGACTCTATTTACGAATTATGAGACTTCTGAAGGCAATTGGTTCCTCTAAATTTTGGTTTGGAGTATCAGAGTAAAGGGGCTGAATATAAATGCCCGCCATACTCCTCAGATATTTATTTGTAAAACATTTTGAAAACCATTTATCATTTTCCTTCTACTTCACAATTATGTGGCACTTTGTGTTGGTCTATTAAATGAAATCCAAATAAAATACATTAACAGTTTTTTGGTTGTAACTTGACAAAATGTAGAAAATTAAGTAGGTATGAATACTTTTTCAATGCATCTACCATTCACATAGGGTTGACGTGTGTGTGTGTGTGTGTGTGTGTGTGTGTGTGTGTGTGTGTGTGTGTGTGTGTGTGTGTGTGTGTGTGTGTGTGTGTGTTATGCTAGATGAGATTATCAAGAACTGTTCTGTGGAAAAGAATATAATTTGATTCTCATCACAAATTTGGGCTTGGCTTTTTACCCCATAAGCAGTGGTAAGCGTCCCTAGCAGTCTAGTTCCTCTAATCAAGCTGTGAAGTCCTCCTTTTGCATGAAGGTTTACTCCCACCTTTTCAGCTAATGGGGGGGGGGGGGGGGGGGGGGGGGGGCCCCCCCCCGGCAAGCTCTTGCATTCAGAGTATTTGCTAGCATGTTGGATAAATGGGTTCCCCAGTTTGTGGCTTTGGGGTACAAAACTTACTTTTTTCATCCAACCAGCTTTTCTCCCCATAGTTTGATTTACATCTGGCCATCCAGGGACTCCTGGCCCCGTGGAAGGTGTTTCCAGAAAGAATTAAGAGAATTTAAATTATTATTATTTTTTATTTTTTTTTTCATACCTCTTCACAGTGCCCAGGAAAGATGGCATTCAACCTCCTGGGCACTTCTTCCGGGCCACTACCCTCCTGTTTTCTGTTTGTTTGTTTTTTTGCCATGGATACCACACTGATTAGGAGCCAAAAGAATATTCATTATTCCTGTTGGCTTGGAATTGGCCCAGCAATCCATGTTACGCAGATCATCCTCGTCTGGTAATGGACACATCTTGACTTCAATAAGATCTTTTTGTCACACACTGCTGGCTTTACCTCTTTCGCTGCCAGTATTTTGCACTGGCCCTCCAGTCAGGCCATGGTTTGTAAAGAAAAACATGTTTTTACCGTATATACTCGAGTATAAGCCGAGTTTTTCAGCACATTTTTTGTGCTGAAAGTGCCCCCCTCAGCTTATACTCGAGTCAAACACTTTTCTGCAGCAGAGAATGACATTTTCCGACCCGCGTTTGGGGCCCTGTATCTTGGGGCCACTTGGTGCTGGGAACCCCACATTTGGTGTGCAAGCCCAATGGAATCAACACTACAACATATTTGGGGTTCCTAGCACTAAATGGCCCTGAGATGCAGCGCCCCAAAGTCGGTCAACTGTGTCCACCTGCAGCAATGTCATTTCAGGACCCTTTGGGTCCAGAGACCCCAAATTTGGCTGCAGCTAGGGGGCCTCTAGGAACCCTTAACTACAAAGTTTGAAGTTCAGGGGACCTATGGCTGCAATTGGGCACAGTGAGTCTGCAAATGGGCATTGTTGACCCTCTTTTCCACTTACAGTAGCTGTGCATTTCTCACCCTAGGCTTATACTCGAGTCAATACATTTTTCCCAGTTTTTTTGTGGTAAAAATTGGGTGCCTCGGCTTATATTCAGGTCGGCCTATACCCGAGTATATACGGTACTTGCCTTCTCTGTGCAGTGGTTTTGCACAGACCAGCAAAGGTTCTCCTCTTCTCGGGTCCCCTCCTACTGTTGAGTGCTCCCACAGCAAGCAGCTTGCTATGTGGGGGCACCCAAGCCGAGCCACAGCTTCCTGTGTCCATTTAGACATGAAGCTGTGGCCCGACCCCCTTCCTCTCCTCATTGGCTCACTGACTTTTACAGCTGCGAGAGCCAACGGCGCCACATTGCTGTGTCAGCCCAATGAAGAGGGAGAGTCCCAGACAGCCGTGTCGCTTGTGCAACATCTCTGGATCTAGATGGACCTCAGGTAAGTATGGGGGGGGGGGGGGGGGGGGGGGGTTGGCTGCTGCGCACACAAGGTTTTGAATTAAGATAAAAAAAAACTTCTGCCCTTACAACCACGTTAAAGCGAAGTTAATTGAAGAAGCTGGGGTTCTGTTGCTTTTCCCCAAGCCAGTTCACCCTAAGGAGGTTTCGCAGCGTCCTTTTGATAGTCTGGGTGATTAGGGTGTATGCGAACATTGTATATGGGTTTTGCAGGTCAGATTGCCTGTTTGTGGTTTAAGAGAGCCCATGTAAGGTCCTTGCAGTGCTCATTTCTACTATTTCACGTTGGATCAAGCATACGATTGTCCAAGTGTAGGCTTTCAAACACCGAGAACCAGTTTCAGTTACTGTGTATTCTACCAGAGTGGTATGTGCATTGGTTTGTAAGGAGGCCACTTGGTCATCAGTTCATATGTTCACTAGATCTTATATAGTGCATGTGGATGCATCAGCTGATGCCAGTTTTGGGCATAGTTTGTGCAGAAAGCATTTTTTTACTGACCTGCATAGTTTTTTCTTTTGAGACAATTAGTCCCCTTTCCCATTTGCACTGTTGTGGCCTTACTTTGGGGTGTTCCTGTAGTAGATGATTTGAAGCAGAGCTGTGTCCTCCATAGAATGAAAAAAGATTTTTTTTTTTTTTTTCTTTCAAGTGATATCCTTTTCTCAACGTTTTTTTTCTCTGGAAGACATGTCCGCACATTGTTCTGGCTTTGCTTCTGCAAATGTCTTTTAATCCCTTCCCGTCTGGCCATAGTACAAAAAGGGCTAGACAGGAGCAGTGCTGATGCAGGTGGATGTGCATGTACATCCTCCCGCATCACCTCCTTGTGCACACTCTCTAGAGCAGTGTTTGTTTGTTTTTTGTTTTTTTAACTCCAGTCCTTAAGGCGCCCCAACAGGTCATGTTTTCAGGATGAAACAGCTGTTGTAATTACTATGGCAGTGAAACGAACAAATCACCTGTGCAAAATAAGGGAAAGCCTGAAAACATGACCTTTTGTGATGCCTTGAGGACTGGAGTTGAGAAACGCTGTTCTAGAGCATGCGGCAGTGAGATCGGTGACCCCCGTGTACACCTTACACAACTGATCACCGATTTTTGTACTGGGCTGCTCTGAGCTGGCCTGGTACCATGTGATCACTGTGACAAATCACAGTGAGCACATGAAGAATGGTAAACAATGATGCCATTGTTTACTACTGTAATTGGTCACAGCGATCACACCAGGACTGATCACTGCAGCCCTGTACCATATGATAGCTGTGACCAATCGCAGCATTGCAGTTTTTTTTACTGGTTGCTTTTTACATTACTGTAATAAGCAACCAGTGATGATATGGGGGGGGGGGGGGGGGGGGGGGGGGATCCGGTCCAGGGCAACTGAGTTGGGTTATTTTATCAAAGAAACGGCAGAATGTATTTTGGCCTAAATTTATGAAAATAAGAAATGTTATAATAGAAACTAAGAAAACATCTTTTGTTTTAAAACCTTTTTGGTCTTTTTGCTTTTATGCAGCAAAAAATTTAACCCAGTGGTGATTATATAATTTTTTTTTTTTGCACAAATAGAGTGGGCAGCTTCATCCAGATGTAGTTATTGGAAAATAATAAAAACGCGGTATATGCATTCACTGTAATGCATGGAAGAATAGCATATGGGGCCAGTTGTGCTTCTCAAGTCAGCTTGTCTGCTTCTAGTGCATGTAGACTAGTGTGTTGCAGAATTTGGCTGTGATGCCGAGGCAACCAATGAAGTCGCAGATAACATGCATATGGGCGTGGCAATGTGTTTTATTGCATGTCCCAGGGAGGGAGCAGACCACTGTATGGTGTAGATTAGACTTTTTAGCTATGCAGTCTGTCCTTCAGTTGCTTTGTTTAATTAAATCCGACCTGCTTCTAGAACGGTAATCAAGCAACTGAACAGCACAGCTAAAATCCTGTACTGTTCAGTGCCCAGCAGAGAACGAACATACTCATCTAAAGGGATGCTGGGCAAGTTTTTTTCTTTTGCTTGGGCTCAGCACTTACACTTATAGCCCCTTGCTGTCGGTGCATCTGAGTGGATGGCTACAAAGGGAGATGAAAAAGCAGAATGATTTGTAGTAGGGTTACACTGATATCTGTACCGATACTAAGCATTTGCATGAATACTCGTGCAAATACTCTGATACCTGAAACCTTTTGTAGTGCGATTTTGAAAATGAATGGGCTCAAATTGCACTGCAAAAAATGACATGCGTTTTTAACAGAAATGCGATGCGGTTCCCCCCAATGCTCCTTTTGTGAACCCAGCCTGGGTTCACAGGAGTGGTGCAGGAAACCACGTTTGGACAGGAAATGCACTGCATTCCTGTTCAAATCACTTAATTCTTTGCAGTGCGATTTGAGCATATTTATTTTGTATGGCACCACAGGTATTGGTAGTCTGTACCAGCGATTACTTGACTGAAATTATTGGTACTCGCCAGTAAAAGAAAAAGCATCAATGCAACCCTAATTTGTAGACACAGCCATGAAAAAATTATCCCAGGTGGGGATGTCTGGAATGATTCTAAGGTTATATATGGGTACTAAATGTACACCAAATTATTATAAGGCTAGGTTCACATTGGCCTATACAGTAACCATTTTAACATGTGGGCTAATGAGTGTCTGCTCCAGTACACCGGGTTTTATAGCAGAAAGTAAAAAAATCATCTAATAAAAAATGCAAAATCATTTCTTCATAAATTTAGGCCAATATTCTGCTACATGTCTTTGGTAGAATAAATTCCCAATAATTGTATATTGATTGATTTACACGAATATTATAGCGTTTACAAACTAGGGGAAATATTTATGGGTTTAAAAAAAAAATGTTTAATATTTAGTAATGGCAGTGATTTGCGACTTGTAGCGGGCACCGCGATATTGCGGCGGACAATCAGACACTGACACTATTTATTTATTGACCCTTGGTGAGAACCAGTGAAACTACAGGTGATACTCGAAAAATTTGAATATTGTGCAAAAATGTATTTCACTAATGCAACTTAAAAGGTGAAACTAATAAATGAGATGGACTCATTACATGCAAAGCAAGATTGTTCAAGCCGTGATTTGTCACAATTGTGGTGATTATGCCTTCCAACTCATGAAAACCCCAAATCCACAATCTCAGAATATTGTGAAAAGGTGCAATATTCTAGGCTCAAAGTGTCCCACTCTAATCAGCTAATTAAGACATCATGCCCGCAAAGGGTTCCTGAGCCTTTAAATGGTCTGTCTGGTTCAGTAGGAATCGCAATCATGGAAAAGACTGCTGACCTGACAGTTGTGCAGAAAACCATCATTGACACCCTCCATAAGGAGGGAACACCTCAAAAGGTAATTGCAAAAGAAGTTTGATGTTCCCAAAGTGCTGTATCAAAGCACATTAATAGAAAGTTATGTGGAAGGGAAAAGTGTGGAAGAAAAAGGTACACAAGCAGCAGGGATGACCGCAGCCTGGCGATGATTGTCAGGAAAAGGACATGGACATGGGCTTCAAATGTCGTATTCCTCTTGTCAAGCCACTCCTGAACAACAAACAATGTCAGAAGCGTCTTACCTGGACTGTTGTTCAGTGGTCCAAAGTCCTCTTTTCTGATGAGAGCAAATTTTGCATCTCATTTGCAAACCAAGGACCCAGAGTATGGAGGAAGAATAGAGAGGCACACACTGCAAGATGCTTGTCCAGTGTGAAGCTTCCACAGTCTGTGTTGATTTGGGGAACCATGCCATCTGCTGGTGTTGGTCCACTGTGCTTCATTAAGTCCAGGGTCAACACAGCCGTCTACCAGGAGATTTTGGAGCACTTCATGCTTCCTTCCACAGACAAGCAAGCTCTGTGGGGATGCAGACTTCATTTTCCAGCATGACTTGGCACCTGCCCACACTGCCAAAAGCACCAAAACCTGGTTCAATGACTGTGGGATTGCTGTGCTTGATTGGCCAGCAAACTTCAAAAAACAAAAATGTATATATGGCCACTTTACCAGTCAAAAATGGCTGTATTCTTTTTCTCGTTTTTGTTTTTGTTTTTTTCTTTTTATCCTTTCATCCAGTGTTCTGGCTAGATTTCTGTCTTGTGGTGTCTCCCAATCTGGATGGAGGTGCACTGGAGACACCTTTTGCACAGTAGCATTGTCAATCTATTACAGCTTTTTTTTCACCCAGGGTGCCTTGGCAAAATTCCTAAAAATTACCCAAAAATTTGTATACAAACCAATGGGTGACTCAAGCCTGACTTTTTTTTTTTTTTTTATTTTTTTTTTTTTTTTTTATAGTTTCAGAAAGTCACAGGTTTTACAACCTTCTATTCGCTGGCCTCCTAACAACCAATGACATAGTGGTCTGATGAGGACATCAGGCTCCTGCATAGCATACTCGTTTGCGCCTCTCTGTCAGCACTGAGGTCACATTAGCTGAACGAGGAAGAGAAACATTGAATTACTAGTCTAGTCAGTACCTGTGTGCAAAGGTGTGTGTGCGCTTTGGAAGACTAAATCACCTCTAACATTGGGTGTCCATGTGTGGAGGTTGCTGCTATATGTAACACTATTAGCGGTTTTTTTTTCACATTTTAGAATGGAGTGCCTTGACATTGTGCAGAATTTTAAAGGGTGCCTGAAAAAATGTTGAGAAACGCTGATCTAGGAAGAGGAAAGTGTTATACACTATCAGCTTTAAGCTTTTTTTGCCAGCAGTACACATACATGTGGCCTTTTTGCTAGTGGTCCTTAATGTCGAGAGGCTGCATATATGCATACCAGAATGTAAACTGAGCTGTGCCGTGAGTGCTACCATCAGTTACTGGTGACTATAGGAAATCTCTACTTGTGATTGGGAGCTTTCCAAATATGTGACCGCCAATCATGGTGGTCACATGATCAGAAACTTTGCCTCCCGGCATCAGAAATGTCTTAAAGGGTGTTAAGGAGTAAAAGCATAACTAAAGACAAGAACACTCATGGACTGTATGCTCCACTGGTCAGATGCCTGTGAAGTCCTGCGCCCCACAATCCTCCCCCCTGGCATCCTCCGGGTGCTGGTGTTCGGCTGCCTTGATTTGCTGATGCAGGAGAACGCCCCCGTGCATCTGCGGGAGTCATTAATCTCATACTGGTACTGTGCCGGAACTATAACTACTGTTTGTGTGTTTTTTTTTGCAAAGGTTTTTGGGGGTTTACTACGGTTTTAAATTGTAGCATTATTATTATTCTTTTATTTAAGTTGGATGTTCCTTTTTAGTTGTTCCCATTCATGCAACAGCCTTGAACTTTATTCTTAATTTTGTTTGAGGAAGAAATATGAGCATTGTGCATAATTGCAACACATGTAATTCTTGCATTCTTGCATCATGTGACAGGCTGTGTTCTGGTGCTTATTAGTGCACTTGATTTTAAAGCCGAAATATGGCACTTGGTAAACTCATGAGAGGCTTGACTTTTCTCTGAATTCTTTTGTGCACTAGGAAAGTTGGTGATGTATAAATCAACAGGTCAGCAATCAAATATTTCTCCTAAAGCAGTAGAGAAGGCCTTAACGTTAAACTGTAATTTTGATTGTGTAAATTGGCTCCTGAGATTATGCAAAAGCTAGAGTTGGCAGGATAAGACCATTTAAAACGGAACTCAATAAAACAAGATTTTAACTTCGCTGTAGTTCTGTTATCTTAAAGCAGGCATTTGTCATACACTTGGCATTTATTGTGAAAAACTAGAAATCGATATATAAAGCATAAAATATATATTTTTGTTCAGGATTTATATAACGACAATGGTTTGTGCAGCGCTTTACAACTTAAGGGCAAACAGTACAATTACAGGAGGAATCAGAGGGCCTGCACATTAGAGCATACCATCTAAAGGTAATAACTGGGGGGATGAGCTGATGGTAAAAGTACAGTTGTTGGGTGGAGGCAGGATATGCTTCTCTGAAGGGAAGAGTTTTCAAGGATCACCTAAAAGCGGATAGAGTAGGGGATGGTCTGACAGATTGGGGTAGGGAATTCCAAAGGATGGCAGAGGCTTTGGAGAAGTTCTGGAGGGGAGCATGGGAGGAGGTGACGGGGAGCTAAAGAGCCAGAGGTCTTGGGAGGAATGAAGAGAACAATTTGGTATTTTGAGACTAGGTTAGTGAGGTGGATGTGTAGTTGATGGCTTTGTAAGTTCGTATTTTGAATTTAATTCATTGGGTGATTGGCAGAGAGGGGTAGCAGACACTGAGTGGATTGTAATGTGGATGAGTCTGGAAGCAGTATTCATGATGGACTGAATAGGGGATAGCCTATGTGAAAGGTAAGCCAATGAGGAGGGAGTTGGAGTAGTCGAGCCAAAAGATAACCAGGTAATGAATTGGAAGCTTTGTGGTGTCATTGGTTAGGAAGTGGCGTATTTTGGAGATGTTGCAAGCTTTGGACAGCGATTGGACGATCTCAAACTCACATTTTAAAATGTATATCTGGTAGCCTTTTTTACGAGCTGTAATGATACTGGAGTTTCATTTCATCGCCAACTTTATTTTTTTCAGGTGGAATCATTCATCCTGGACCAAGATGATTTGGAAAACCCAATGCTAGAAACAGCATCTAAACTACTGTTATCGGGCACAGCCGATGGAACAGATTTAAGAACAGTTGATCCTGAAACACAGGCTAGATTGGAGGCTCTACTTGAAGCTGCAGGTATGCGTTGGTGTGTGTGTGTGTGGTTATAGATGGTGACTAGTAGATTTAGTTGCATGATACAGCTTTGTAAACACATGAAACTGAACATTCCAAGAAATGTCCCTGTGAATACTGTTAAAGTAGTGCTAAAGGCAAGGGTGGATTATAGCCCCTGTCAATTTAAATTTACCCCCTTAGAGCCGGTGCCACTTGGCCTTTTAAGTGGTTTAGGGTGCCAGAAGGTGGGATTTATGATAATGTGACCGCTGTGATTGGCTGACGCATGATCGGAAAACTCACGATCGCAAGTAGTGATTGGGAGCTTTCCGTTAGCCGCTGGTAACTGTGCTTGGAGTGGGCAGGGCACATGCTCTTGGCACAGCTGTATTTACACCAATGCACACAAATATGCAGCAGATCAGCGCCAAGGCTCTCCCACCGAGAGGTTGCGTGTTTGCCTGCAGCCAGCGTAATTCTTTTTTATTTTTTTGCAATCTGTCCCATAGAGGGGATTCTCTTCACTTGTCTGACAGCCAGAACAGGAACTGAAAGGGAATCCTGGGGTACCACCAGGGTCACCAGAACTAGTGTCCCCTAGTACAAGAAATACGTTTATGTTGAATCTGTTTTATTAAGTTTCAAGCACTTTTTTTTTTTTTCCTCTCAATAAATAAACATAGGCAAGTAATAACACATTTCCATTGAGTATACATTAGGATCATAAGGACATTTAAAGAACATGTATCACTTAATCATAGTCATGTGGAAATCATCGAGGAATGTAAAAATCCGTGAAATAAACCAAGTAGGATATATATTTATGCTCGGCACCAAAGCTGAACTTTATTAGCGGCATTGTTTTTTGCTAGACTATTGCTCAGCAAGTAGTGCATTTACTTGGTGCCTCTGCTTTTGTACTTGGCACTATGGCTTTCAAAGAAGGTACCAAAAATTCTACCCCCAGGCGCTGGGAACTCCAGTTGTGCCTCCACACTCATCCTCTCCTGAAATACCAGATGGGGCAAGCCAGGGTGAGTCATTGGAACCAATTGGTGGTGCAGCTGCTTCTCACATCTTAGCCCCTGTATGTGACTGAAGATGCATTTCCCTCCGCCCTGCAAGGCCTAGAAGGAAGATTAGCGGCTTTAATCGGATCCTCCATCCAAAAGTATAGGCAGCGTGTTAGATCCCACCCCCCCCCTCCCCCCACCTCAGACACTTTACCAAGGGGACAGTAGGTAGAGGATGAGGTGTTGCTCTCAAGCGATTAAGAAGAAAGACCAACAGATTTCTCCTCTGCGGAGGAAAGAACGGTGGATGAACCCTTTTCAGCCTTGCAATCTGAGAAATTGCTGGTACAATCTCTTACAGAGATGGTTCGTTCCACTTTTAAGCTACCCCTGACAGAATCAGCTGAAAGTTCTGTTTCTTCTTTAGGTTCCTTTAAAACCTTCACAGCCTTTTCATGCGTTTCCTGTCCATGCATTACTAGAAAAGCTCATTTATGCTCAATGGGATCACTTGGATAAGCATTCATCCTTAAGGAGGTTCCTGCACAACAATCTTGGGATTTGGCCAAACTACCAAAAGCATTATGTTTTGCCATAGACACCATTAAAGATTCTATTCACCAGGCATCCCGCCTTGTGCTTGTGCTAGTACACATGCATAGGATCCTGTGGTTAAAAAAAAAAAAAAATGGTCAGCCGAAGCACCATGAAAGGCTCCTAACTGGTTTTCCCAAATCGGCGATTTGGGAATGATTTGGACAAATATTTCCAAATGATTTCTAGTGGGAAATGTACTCTTGCCAGTCAAAAGAAAGTATAAGCGGACTTTCTCCTACGCCAAGGGCATCCACCTCTAGACAGGGGCAGCGGCCTCCGCTGTCACTCTACAGAAATACCTCAGGGTCAGGCCCTGGCACAGAAGGTGGCCTGGGGGGGGGGGCGTGGCCGACCATGGATGGCTGAAGACGCACAGTACTGAGCTCCGTGCCTTCCCGACAGCGGCAGGCTTTTTAAACTCACGGCACACCCGCGATCTACATGGCAGCGGCAAGCTCTCACCCCGCTGAGCCCACAGACCTACAGCAAGGCACCATACAACGGTACCTGCTGAGAACGGCGCCGATCGATCCTCGGACCCCAAAGGACAAGATGGCGCCCGGCCGCAGCACGGGGAAGACCAAGCCCCCTCCTCCCACTCCAGCAGCAGTGAACCAGAGAGAAGACAGCACCGAGGGACCCCACGATCCCAGAGGAGAGCCCTCAGCCTCCTCAGTGCGGTCAGTAACGATATATGACACAGACACAGGGGAAACCCAGGCAGGCACACATCATCTACCAGGGGAGCCCATTAGATCTGAAGCCACAGCCCTCCTCTCTGCTTTTAGAGCAGACTTTGAGTCATGTGCAGGCAAAATGGAGGATTCCCTGCATGTTTGACAGCACTTGAAACCGCATCCGCGACACACCTCCGTCGCCTGCGCCACCAGCAACTCCGCATAGAGGACAGCGAAAACCGCAGCCGCAGGAACAACATCAGACTGCAAGGCATACCTGAGGCAACGTCAGGAGCAGACCTGAAACCCACTGTCATAACCATCCTCAATAAAGTTTTGGGAAGAGAATCCTCCTCACCAATCGAGCTGGACCGTGTTCACAGAGTGGGGGGGCCAGGGGTGGCCCAGGACGGTCGCTCTCGAGATGTTCTTTGCCGGGTCCACTACTACACCCTAAAGGAGGAAATAATGAGGAAAGCCTGGAGCCTTGGCCCGGTGGACTTCTTCGGAGCCTCTATCCACCTGTTTCCAGATCTGTCCCGCAATACTCTGTATATGCGCCGTGTGGTACGCCCCTTACTTGACCTCATACGGCAAGCTGGGGCTTCCTATACCTGGGGCCACCCCTTCAGCATCAAGGTGACGCGAGGCGCCAACAGGTTCATGCTATCAGACCCGGACCAGCTGTCTGAATTCTTTCTCTTCCTTGACCAAGAGCCGGTTGAGGTCCTGAACTGGCTAGATCCCCCGGACGACCGATCAAGACAGATGGGTCTAGGCCCATTCCCACAAAGACGTAGACGTCCTAGGTCCAGATCGACATCATCCGGCCGTGGAATAAGACAACCTACCTCTCCAGAAGATTGATCCGGAAGATTATGGGAGTTCACAGCCTTATCCTCCCCCTCCACACCAACTTATTCACCGGGTGATCCGACCGGCTTCGACGCATTCCTGGCAGGATTGCCCTACCCTCTGATCCCCGCCTGTGACACCTCTCCTGTAAACCATGCCCTCCAGCATATTTGGTCAGGTGCTGTTTGACTGCCAGGAGACGGTCATATCAGTTCTCTTCCTGCCCTTTGCCAATACAATTGTCTGGCTGGGGTTCGGGTGAGAACACAGGTAATGGACTCATCCGTTCCATGTTATGACGGCCGTCAGGCCGCGCCAAAAAGCGCTAGATGTTTTTGCATATGATGTTCCCACATATGATGTTCCACCCGATTTCATGTTGTTCCACCTACCAACTCCCATGTAGTATATGACTGTGGAGGTTTACTGGGGTGGGTGGGCCGACCTGGGGAGGAGGCATTGCCCCCGGCCCTGATAACTCTGCGCTGCAGGTGCTGCATGCTATACACCTAAGGCGGGCTTGGGTGCCTCCCCGGGTTGGTCCTCCGTTATCCCTCTCTTCCTCCTATTTTCTCCCGGTAATTTGGAGCCAATATAATTTATCTATTGTATGCACTCCTAGGTTACACGATCGGACTTAAAACCCAGGTCAAGTTGAATGCTGTTATTTATTGTTCCTGCGACTGAGGTTATATATACTACTATGTAAATAGTTGAGTAAAAGTATACTTGTAATACATAAAACACAGGCTTGGGGTGGTGAGACCAAGAGCCAGCTGTCCCCTCATAGATAAGAGACCCTGCACCCCCCCCCCTTCTCTGTAATGGTGGGAGCCTACAATGTCTTTCTAGGTCGACTCCTCTCGGAAGTGGCTGCCATATGCCTCGTACACGGGTCAAATACTAGGTGTGCCAAATACACGACGCCCAGTACTGCTATGCTGTCGGGATCACGACTCAGGCCAATCCATCTCGACCTTTCTCCCACAGTAGGTCTGGCACAGTTTGTGCCTAGAGCGTGACATTTCACGCAGTGTTTCGCCCTTGCGAACACCTTAGCACTCATAGACACTTTTTCTTAGGTGTCTCTACATCTAGAATCTACTTCCCCCTATCCTTGCACTTTCTTCCCCCCCCCCCCTACCTCCTTCTCCCCATTCCAACTTTCTGTTCTACCGCCCTACCCCCTAACCCCCTATCAAACCATTATCCTTTTTCCCTTATTTTTTTTTTTTTTTTTTTTTTTTTTTCCTTCATTTTTCTTCCTCATTTCTCCTCCACTTATTTCTTATAGAGCTCTTACTCACTCCAGCATGGCTCACACGGTGACTTCTCGCCCGCAATTAAAATTCTGTTCATTCAACGCGAATGGTCTCAACATTGCCTCGAAACGTGGGCAAATCCTTTACCAGATGCACAAACGTCAGGTTAATGTGCTTTTGCTACAAGAGACCCATTTCCACTCTGACTCCACCCCTTCCTGCTCCAACAGATATTTCAATAGATGGATCCACAGCACCAACCCGACACAAAAATCTAAGGGTGTATCCATTGCTTTTCATAAGTCACTCCCCATTGAACTTCTCGATCATATGGCGGACCCCCAGGGAAGATACGTTTTTGTGAAAATTTCCATATGGGGGGAAAAATTTACAATAGCCAACATATACCTGCCCAATACCCACCAAATTCCATCAGCCCTGCAGTACTTAAGGACATTGGCGGGTTTCAGGGAGGGCAAGCTCATACTCGGAGGAGATTTTAACGCCCCGCTAGACCCACTTTTGGATTCCTCAACCTCCCGCTCTTCCATATCTTTCCCGAAGTTGCGGGCTCTGAAACGTGCCATCTACAACATGCATCTTATAGATGTATGGAGGATACTGTATCCTAAATCCCGAAACTACACCCACTACTCACACGTTCACCAATCATACAGTCGCCTTGATTACTTTCTGATCGACCATGGCTGTCTAGATTGGTCCCCAGAATGTGAAATTGACCCTATGGTATGGTCCGACCATTCTCCCATTTACCTAACATTCTCGATCCCCTCCACTCCAGTGAGAGAGTGGACATGGCGGCTAAACGACTCGCTACTAGCAGATCCAGGGTGTGATGCGCGGATCTCGGAGACCATTTCAAATTTTCTTGCCGATCACGCTTCTGACGACACTTCACCAACCATTAAATGGGAGGCATTAAAGGCAGTTTTGCGGGGCAGTTTTATTCAAATGGGAGCCCGTCTGAAGAGGGAACGCTCGGCCGCGATAGATACCGCAGTACTTAAACTTAGGACTCTGGAGACTACCCATAAGCGCTCTCCAACAGTAGAAACGCTTGCAGAGGTCTCTTCTGCCCGCACACAGCTCAGGGAACTATACGAAGCGTCAGCCCGTACGTTTGCAAACAAACTCGCCTTTCACCAATACCAGTTTAGAGACAAATGTGGTAGATCGTTGGCCCGTACGCTACACACTAAACAATCCACCACCTTTATACCACACATACAGGACAAATCTGGAGAAACGGTTTCCTCGCCTTCTAAAATGGGCCAGATATTCAGGGATTTTTACCAATCCCTATATAACATACCTGCAGCAAGCCCCACCGAATCCCTCTCTACTACGGCGGAAGCCCAGACCTCATATATTTCACAGACTGCATTACCCACTTTAGATGACGAAACGATAGAGGACCTTGAAGCATCAATCTCGGAGGACGAAGTCGCTTGTGCCATTGCAGCTACCCCATCGGGTAAAAGCCCTGGCCCTGACGGCTTTACTCCAAAATTTTACAAACAATTTGCCCCCCTTCTCACCCCCTTCTTAACAAATGTGTTTAACTCCCTCTCCGAGGGATCAGCATTCACCACGCAAACTCTGGAAGCACATATCTCCCTTATCCCAAAGCCAGACAAAGACCCGACTTTATGTGCGAACTACCGACCTATATCATTGATAGGAGTAGATCTGAAGGTGTTTGCCAAGGTGTTGGCAAATAGAATGCAGCCATTGTTGCCCCGCCTAATACACTTAGACCAGGTTGGCTTTGTAAGTGGACGAGAGGCACGAGATAACACCTTGAAAACACTTCTCATCACAGATTATGCCCGTACCCACAATATCCCATTATGCCTCCTCACAGTCGACGCGGAGAAGGCCTTCGACCGCGTCGACTGGCAATTCCTCCGCCTATCCCTACAACAGATAGGACTGGGCCACAACATGATCTCCAGAATAATGTCCCTCTACACCTTGCCATCCGCTAGAATCAGACTGAACGGATCCCTATCCCCAAAGTTTACTATCCATAACGGAACACGTCAGGGCTGCCCCTTATCCCCCCTCCTCTATGTCCTTGTCATGGAACACCTGGCCATCGCCCTCAGGAACAACCCAGCTATACATGGTATTCACATAGGTCCTGTCCATACCAAAATTGCTCTCTTTGCGGATGACTTGCTAATGTTCGTGACTCATCCGCAAATATCCCTGCCCTCAATCATACAGGAGTTCCGGAGGTATGGAGAGGTAAGTAACTTCAAAGTTAACCATAGTAAGTCGGAAATCCTCAACATATCTCTCCCAAAGGAGGCCCTCCAACAACTCTCTTCTTCCTTCCCTTTCAAGACAAGCTCCACCTCCATTCGCTATCTTGGTATCAACATCCCGACAGACGCTTCTCAACTCTTCGCCAGAAATTATACCCCTCTTCTCCTCAAAACACAAGCAGATCTGACCATTTACGCTTCCAAACGTCTTTCTTGGTTGGGCAGGGTGAATGCTTTGAAAATGGATGTTCTCCCCCGATTCCTATACCTCTTTCAAACCATCCCTATCTATATTCCCACCTCATTCTTTAAGAAACTCCGTCAGGTCTTTTCCAAATTTATTTGGAAGGTGGACCGTCCCAGGATACGATATGACACAATGACTCTCCCGAAGGCCCGGGGAGGAGCAGGGGTCCCAGACGCCTCCGTATACCACAAGGCGGCGGTACTCACACGCATCGTAGATTGGTTTCATCACTCATCGTCCAAACTCTGGGTTCAAATAGAGAGTCACCTCAATGTGATCGACCTCTGCGCCTTGCCGTGGACACCCATGGCCCAGCGTAAAGACGCTGCTCTCCCCGCTACTCTCACCCGTCAGACACTTCAGGTATGGGACCATTTAGTCTCAGCTGGTAAAATATCTAAAACTCAGGGCCCTATGACTCCTCTCTTTGGGACTCCGGCCTTTCCTCCAGCCGCAAGCGAGAGGAGATTCGGACCCTGGAACAAGGAGAACCACAGACGCCTAGCCCAGGTCCTTCGCGCGGACCCATCCCTAAGAACGAATACACCTCCCCAGACAGCTTCGAGGCACCCAACAATGTGGTTGCAGAGAAGCCAAGTTGTGTCCTACATGCGTTCCTTCCCTTCCTTATCGGATATCCTAACTGACCCATCTGACTTCGACGAACTGCTGTTACAACCTGATCCGCCGACGCATGTGGTATCCCTACTCTACTCCCTACTACTGAACTTATCTACCCCCGACCCTCCACCCTATACGCAGAAATGGGAAGCAGACCTACAACACTCTATTCCACCCACTGATTGGCTAAAGTGCTTCATCCTGACGCATAAGATATCCCTAGCAACTAAGACCCAAGAAAAAGGGTTTAAATTGTTGACGAGATGGTACAGATGCCCAGCGACTATACAACGATTCAACCCCTCTGCGCCAGATACCTGCTGGCGATGCCTGTCCTCTAGAGGGACAATGCTCCACATCTGGTGGTCTTGCCCTCCCATTAGGAAGCTCTGGCAGAGGATCTTTGACTTGTACTGCAGGCTGATGGCGACCTCAATTAAGCACACACCAGAGATAGCCCTCCTATCTATGATCCCAGGACCCCTTAAGTTAATTAAAAAAGACATACTGCGTCACTTTCTGGCCGCGGCCAGGACGGTGATCCCCCGCCATTGGAGAACAGCGGTTACACCTTCCCTGGGAGAGTGGGCTGTTGAAGTGGATCAGATAAGAGATCTAGAGCGGCTGTTGGCGCAGGAAAACGGGAAGGAGGAACAGTTCTCCCTCACTTGGACCTCATGGTCAGTGTTCCGGTACTCCGAAGACTTCACCTTATGGGCTGCTGATGACGCAACCTCACCTGCCGAGTAGCCATGCTGGAGTGATCTTTAACCTCACCTATCTTTCTTTCTTGATCTAACCATTTTTTTTTTTTTTGTTTCTATCCCTATCTGCATCCCCCCCCCCCCCCCCCCATACTGAACCAAGCACACAAGAAGAGGAACCGAGGTCAAATGCCCAGTATAGATCTGTGAATCTGACGTATACCCTAAGCCAAAGAGGGTTCCCTACAGCATACCACCCCGATTAGGAGGGACCACAGTTCACCATAGATCAGTGTTTAGCTGGAACAGAAATAGGGGTTGATAGACGCACAGATGTCGCTAGTCACTCTTCTTGGGAACAAGATATTATATAGCGACGCACCACAGTTACATTAGAAATGCGTATGATATGGTGCATAACCCGTTAAGATTTACCTCACTGATGTATGTAAGCTTCTTGTGTACTATATGTTGTAATGTGATTATTATACCTGTTACTTCTGTTCTTTCTCCAATAAAATAAGATTGAAAAGAAGGTGGCCTGGGGACGGATACCTGCAAAGCAGAATTCTAAAGCCTCATTATGAAGGGGCGCCCCCCCCTCGTCGGAGTGGGGGGAAGACTTCTGCAATACTCAAAAGTCTGGCAAGAGGAAATTCAGGACAAATGGGCCATCTCCACGGTGTCTCTAGGATACAAACTAGAATTTCGGGAGTTTCCACCGTCTCGTTTTCTGAGGTCAAACGTTCCCAAAGATCCAGGGAAAAAGCAATCTCTGTTTCGGGCACTAGACCGATTACTGGCTCAGGGGATGATCATACAAATCCCCACAGAAGAGCAAGGTTTGGGGGTTTTATTCAAACCTCTTTACGGTACCAAAACCAAATGGTGATGTCAGACCCATTCTAGATTTAAAGAATGAAAATCAGTGCTAGAGAAGACAACTGTCCAGGGACTGTGGTCAAGAACTGAAAAGGGCCTTGACCATCAACATCTTAGAGATTCGGGCAGTGCGTCTGGCTCTGAAGGCATGGACTTTCAGGTTACGTGATTGTCCTGTCATGATTAAATCCGACAATGCTACAGCTGTGGCCTATATCAATCACCAAGGGGGCACCAAGAGTCTCGTAGCGCAGAGAGAGATGAACCATATTCTAACTTGGGCAGAAAGGAATGTTCCATGCCTGTCGGCAGTCTTCAGTCCAGGAGTAGAGAATTGGCTGGCGGACTACCTGAGTCGCCAGCATTTATTCCTGGGGGAGTTGTCCCTTCACACCAACATTTTTGCGGGCTGTTTGCCATCCTGTTGTAACATGAAGTTAGTCAACTTTGTGTCCAGGACAAGGGATCCACTCGCATGCGGTAACAGATGTGTTGGTGACCCCGTGGGATCAGTTCTCACTGATTTATGCATCCCCCCCCCCATTCAGTTGCTGCCATGACTTTGCAGGATCAAGCTGGAAAGAAAGCTGGTAATTCTGGTAGCCCCAGCATGGCCCAGAAGGTCCTGGTATACAGAAATCGTAAAGATCCATGGTCCCTTCCACTACGGCCAGACCTTCTCTCACAGGGGCCGTTATTCCATCCTACCTTACGAGCGTGAAATTTAACGGCTTGGCTATTATAACCCACGTTCTGAATGGGCTTTCCAGGTCAGTTATCTCTACCTTGATTTAATGCAAGGAAGACAGTTTCCAGAACTATATATTTAGAGTCGGGAGGGCTTATGTTTCCTGGTGTGAGTCCAAGGGTTGGCACCCTCTAAGTATATCATAGGCAGAATTTTTGCCTTTCTACCTCTGTGTTTTGCTGTTGCCTTAAAGGATTCAATACAGCAGGTTTCTCGTTTGGCTCTCTTGTCTGTACACATGTGCAGACTTTTGTGGCTTAAGAACTGGTCAGCCGAGCGTCCTTGTAAAAAGTTACTGGCAGGTTTCCCTTTCATGGGGAACATTTTTATTTGGTGATCGTTTGGACAAATATATCAAGATTTCCGGAGGGAACAGTTCTCTACTTCCTGTGAAGAAAAGCACCAGGCTTCCCTCATTTAAAAACTCAGACTGCTTCCTCGCGTATCTCAGCGCCAAGGCAGTTCCGCCACCAACAGGGTGCTAGAGTCAAAGGTAAGCCGCAAGGTCAGGGCCAGAAAAAGCCCTGGGTCCAGCACTCTTCTAAACCCAGCAACAATCCCTCCACTCTATCGGGTAGGGGGAAGGCTGTTGCACTTTGCGGACATTTCGAGAACAATTCAGGATGAGTGGGTCACCTCAACTAATATTCCACGGTTACAAGCTGGAGTTGCGGTGGGTTCCCCCTCAAAGGTTTCTAAGATCCAGCGTTCCCTTGGATCCTCCAAAAAGATATATTGCTTCAGACACTACATCATTTAGTGCATAAAGGAGTTATTGTAGAGGTTCCTGTATCCAAAAGGGGCCCAGGGTTTTACTCAAACCTATCTACGGTTCAAAAACCAAACTGGGGCATAAGGCCCATTTTGGACCAGTATCTACTGGTCCAGTCCTTTTCCGATGGAGTCTGTCCGCTCAGTAGTAGCCTCACTCCAGATGGGAGACTTTCTAGCCTCCCTCGCTATAAAAGACGCGTATTTACACGTACCTGTCTTTCAGCCTCATCCGTTTCCTACTATTTGCAGTAAAGGAATGTCCATTTTCAGTTTGTGGCTCTACCAGCCCAGCTCCCTGGGTGTTCACAAAGGTCCTAGCGCCAGTACTGGTTATTTTAAGGGGCCAAGGGATCTTGGGGCTCGGGTATCTGGGCAACCTCCTACTCAAAGATCACTCTTTACAGGCTCTAGAACAGAGCATAACATGCACAGTGTGGTATTTGAAAAGCTTAAGCTGGATCATAAATACCGACAAGTCAGCCTTTGAAACCAGCTCAAAGTCTGAGCAAGGGTATTTTTGCCACCCGTAAGGATCTGTGCCCTGAAGCATCAAATAAGGGGCACCAGACAACCCTCCATTCGGCTCTGTATGAGCCAAATGGAGGCTCATATGAGGCAGTGCCCTATACCCAGTTCCATTCCAGGCCTATACAACAAGACATCTTGTTGGCTTGGAACAGAAGAGGACAAGCCCTGGATTATCCAATGTTATCTCCTCGGCCACGCTTAAGCCTAAACTGGTGGTTGCAGGCTTAACCTGGGAAAGGGAAAATCCACCCGGTAACTTGGAGAGTGCTGACTACAGATGCCAGTCTCTCTGGCCGGGGAGCGACCCTAGAGGGGCTTACAGCTCAGGGGAAATGGTCAAGGACAGGACAGAACACATCCTGCCCATCAACATCCTTGAATTATGGGCAGTACATCTGGCCCTACGGTCCTGGACGGAGCTTCAAGACTGCCCTATCGGGGATCAGTCCGACAATGCCACTGCAGTGGCCTATATAAACCACCAAAGCGGTACCAGCTCTGAAGAAGGTGAACCACATACTAACCTGGGCAGAGGGTCATGTGCCGATTCTATCGGCAGTCCATATCCTGTGAGTAGAGAACTGGAAGGCAGATTATCTCAGCCGCCAGCAGATCTGCCCGGTGGAATGGTCCCTAAATCCAGGGGTGTTCCAGGAAATTTGCCAACGTTGGGGATGGCCAGAGGTCGACCTACTGGCATCCAGGTTCAACAACAAGCTACAGCAGTTTGTGTCCCAAACGAGATCTTCTGGAAATCGGAGCAGATGCTCTGGTAGTTTCATGGAGCCAGTACTCCCTGGTTTGTTATCCCTCCGATCCCTCTCCTTCCACATTTTGTTGCACAGGATTAGGAGAGAGGGGGTTTCCCGTCATTCTGGTGGCACCAGCTTGGCCCAGAATGCCCTGGTTCCCGGCGATTGTGAGACTGACAATAGACGGCCATGGACGCTTCCACGTCGCCCCGATCTACTGTCTAAAGGTCCTATATTCCACCCCAATTTACAGTCTCTAAATTTGACGGCAGGGTGTTAAAGGACCGTGGCATCTTGGGACCAGTGTTGTCTACCCTAGTGAATGCTAGAAAAGCTGTCACTAGGAAGATCTATCATAAGGTCTGGAAGACTTGTGTTGCTTGGTGTGAAGCCAAATGGCATCCTCAGAAATACGTGATTGGGAGAATTCTCCCTTCTACAATCGGTTGTGGAAAGCAGATTGGCTTTGAGTACAATCAGAGGTCGGATTTCAGCCCTGTCAGTATTCTTCCGAAGGACTTTAGCCTCCCATTGGCTGGTCTGAGCTTTTATGCAGGGGGCAACTCGTTCCCTTCCCCCCCCCTCCCATTAGGTCACCTATGTGTCCTTGAACTTGGTGCTGTCAGGTTCAAATGGTTGCTTTTGTAACACAATCAAGGAAATTCCATTCTCTCTCTCTCTCTCTCTCTCTCTCTCTCTCTCTCTCTCTCTCTCTCTCTCTCTCTCTCTCTCTCTCTCTCTCTCTCTCTCTCTCTCTCTCTCTCTCTCTCTCTCTCTCTCTCTCTCTCTCTCTCTCTCTCTCTCTCTCTCTCTCTCTCTCTCTCTCTCTCTCTCTCATTGGACGTTGTCCGGGCAGTCAATGCTTATTAGTCTAGATCTGAGGATCAGAATTATTTTTTGTTATACCAAAAGGACCCAAGAAGGGGCAGGCAGCTTCCAAGACTTCCATTGCCTATTGGGTGCGTCAATTGGTCATTCAGGACCATGGTCTGAAACGTAAAGCTCATTCTACCAGGGGTGCCCCTTCCTGGGCTTTTCGCTATCTGTGACTCAGATTTCTAAGGCTGCTACCTGGTCTTTAGTGCATACGTGCACAAAATGTTATCAAGTGGATGTTCGAGCAGCCCAGCATCTGGCTTTTGGCCGCAGTGTACTGCGGGCTGCCGTAAAAGGTCTGCTGGCTATTGTTTGGCAGGGTCTCTCCCTCCCCCTCAAGGCTATTGCTCTGGGACATCCCAGCAGGTAATGAATATTAGCCTAACTCTGTGTCCCATGATGTATAAAAAAGAAAATAGGATTTTTTTTTTCGTCATACTTGCCTGTAAAAGCCTTTTTCTTTGAGTACATCATGGGACACAGATGCCTCCTTCCTGTATGGGAGGGGTTATATACGGGATCACTTCCTGTGTTTTTTTTATTTTGGGATACCGTATTTGCCGGCGTATAAGACGACTGGGTGTACAAGACGACCCCCTATTTTTCCAGTGAAAACGTAGGTTTGGGGCTATGCTCGCCATATAAGACTACCCCCCTTCCGAGGCAACACCATTTACAAAAAAACATCAGAAAAAAAAACATCAGACTTAACATCAGAAAAATGAAACTGGTGAACTACAAGTCCCAGAGATCCCACAATTGGTAGGCAGCAACAATGAATCCTCTCCTCCAAAGCACCATAAATCATACCTGTATTTTAGGGGAGATCTGGAGCTGGATATGCAGTACAGGATGCTTTGTTAATATGTAGAGCACCAAGTACACACAGTATATATGATGCTGTGTTAGTACAGTAGCGCCAGGTACACTTCAGAATACAGTGTGCAGACAGTGTGCACCACTGAGCCAATCACGGCAGGTATTTTACTAATCTGTTAATGGATACAAAGCCTGCTTGGATTGGCAGAGGCTGTGACATCAGCCCGCGCCGCTCTGACTCATATAGCCTGCTCGGATTGGCAGAGGTTGTTACCCAATCCAAGCAGGCTTAGCAGGCTCTGTATTCATCAGAGTGCATTGCCCAGCGGGATTGGCTGAGCGGCGCATACTGTATACATATTATAATTTTACAGAGCGCCCAGCGGACTGATATCCATCTGGCGGCTTCTTCACCCGGCGTATAAGACGACCCCCGCTTTTTAGCTGTGTAAGTTCGGTGTAAAAGGTAGTCTTATACGCCAGAAAATACAGTATTTATTTTTCAAAATTGTCGCTATATTTTTATTTTTTTTTTTTTTATAGCGCAAAAAATAAAAACTGCAGAGGTGATCGAATACCACTAAGGCCCCTTTCACACTCATACGACTTGTCCCACGATTTGGGACTGCAAAGTAGCATAAGTAGTTCCCCATGATTTCCAATGACAGCCATTCATATTAGTACGACTTCAAAGTAGTCCCTGCACTACTTTGGTCCGATTTTGATGCCACTTGCACAGGCATTCCTTGAAATTGTGAGAGGGGCCTAAAAGAAAGCTCTATTTGTAGGGGGAAAAAGGATGTCCATTTTGTTTGGGTACAGCATTACACGTTTGCACAATTGTCTGTTAAAATGACGCAGTGCCGTATCGTTAAAAATGGCCTAATAATTAAGGGGGGGAATCTTCCGGGGCTAAATTGGTTAACTTGCCTATTCTCAGGGAGCTCTGGTCTGGTAATGTGAGAGCAGCTGCGTTCATGGGAGAGGAGAGCATGCTGACAACGTGTGGAATGCCTGGGCTGTGATGTCACCTAATAGGCTTACTATGGGGCATCCAATGTTGGCTGTCCCTCCCTCTCAAGCGGATTGCTGGGAGCTGATCCCATGACCAGACTGGAGAGTGCCCTAAAAAATGAGGCGAGTAAAAGCATCTCCCTTTCACAGTGGAGTTAGAAGGGGGAAGAGGAGCAGATTTTTGATTAGTTATGGTCTGGATTTCCACTTTACAACAATAGGAATTTTGTCTGTAAATTTCTTATGTTGGAATACAGCACAGGACACAGGCCTCCCCCTTTTGTGTCTTGATCGCTACTTTTGCTTGCAAAAAAGAATCTGGCGGATTGGGCGAGTTTATATGGTGCGTTGTGGGGGCATCCCTAGTAAGTTTTTTTTTTTTTTGCCAGTGTCCAATCACCTAAAGGTAGACTGCATATAACCTGTGGTCTTAAGAATACAAGTCCTGTACTTTACTCCAAGATGAGAAATGTATAGTCAAGTCAAAACGCCTACTTTTTTATTTTATTTCTTTATTTTTTCTCCTTCACGTATCCAATTCTTCATAGAAGGCGGCCTCCAGTTGTTAGTACCATGTAGAGTTTTCCTCTTCACAGCCTCTTCTAAATTGTGTATGGTCCCACTAGCAATATGTGCTAAGCAGCGTCCTATTGCTTGAGCACCTTTTCACGTTTCAGTGAACTTAAAGTTTGACACCAGTGTGGCATTTCTATCTTTGTGACTCAGTCTCACTTTTATGTGTTTCCAAGTCTGTGATCAGCTGTAAATGTGTATGGGTAATGTTTGATTGTGGAATGATGAGATTGAGCATGGACTATGTATTCCAGGCCTTGTAAGTCACTCTTAGTTTCTTTATAAATTCACAGCATTAAAAGGTAGGAGGCACAGCTAAATAAGTTCTACTTGCTGTCTTTGGCTTTGCAGCTTCATATTGCACTATAATTCAAAGATGTGCTGCTTTGTTTAGTCATACATAGTGCACAGATGTTTATAGCCACAGGTTTGTCTGTTATGGTGTACTTCTTTTTTTTTTTATTTTTTTTACACAGTAACCCATGCTACTAAAGCTTGATTTTAAGTATGTGTCTATTGTATAGTTGGAAGGTTTTACCTGTTGACACTGCTGGTTAAAGGGAATCTGCACTAGTAAAAAAAAATGGCTGCCAGAAGCTACGGCTCCTGCATGTGAGTGTCCGTTTTCTGCATTTTTACATGCACAATAATTGCAGGTCAGCAAATTCCCACCTCAGTGGCGTAGTGAGAGATTGCAGTAGACATGCTTTGTGTTGCTCTTTCGGACACAGCTGTTAAGATGTATTTGTAATGCAACCTTTAGCTGCATTTGTTTGACCACAATAGAGCTGCACGATTCTGGCCAAAATAAGGATCACAATTTTTTTGCTTAGAATAAAGCAGTGTAAAACCTTTAACATTTTTATATTTATATATATTAGTAATTTTATTTTTATTTTTTTTATTTTTACTTCCCTCATTTACACACCAAAGTGTATTCCTTTTGATCTAAAGGACACATTGTTACAACGTTTATACTTAATTTCCACTGCTAAAGAATGTTGTGATTTCTTGGCAGACTGCCTAGCCCCCCCCCCCCCCCCCCATTTCTTTTGAGGGCTTTAGCACAGCTGAGAGAATTCTCTGCATAGAATCAGGAAATACTTTGTCAAGATCGCAATGGGGAAAAAAAATTGTGATAACTATTCTGAATGATTAATCATGCAGCTCTATTTGATCATATACATTTAAGCAGTATGATGCACATTTTTGCAGGTTAAAAAAAAAAAAATGTGTGTGTGTGTGTGTGTGTGTGTGTGTGTGTGTGTGTGTGTGTGTGTGTGTGTGTGTGTGTGTGTGTGTGTGTGTGTGTGTATGTGTGTGTATGTGTGTGTGTGTGTGTGTGTGTGTGTGTGTGTGTGTGTATATATATATATATATATATATATATATATATATATATATATATATATATATATATATATATATATGTGTATATATATATATATATATATATATATATATATATATATATATATATATATATATATAGCGCCTGCAGAGCCTTACATCGGCAAATCACAGGTGCAGTGTTCATTGAGAATTCTAAGCGATCTGCCGCCATTGAAGATGGTAGTTGTAGTTCACTCATTCACATATCGCTGTACGTGGCTGTGTGGGCAGAGCCCTGCATTGCTGCGCTCTTGTTAACCACTTGCCGATCGCTGTTGGCAGAATGGCACGGCTGGGCAAAGTAACGTACCCGTACGTTACTTTGAATTTCCCGCCGTGCGCATGCCTGCCGCAAGCGCGGGTTCCGCAGACTTGTTCACCATGGGGATACCCGCGATTGTGTCACGGAGATGCCGATGTAAACAGCATCTCCCCGTTCTGCCTTGTGACAGCACCCTGATCGTCTGCTCCCTGTCGTCGGGAGCAGCGATCAGTGTCCTGTCACACACAGCCAAGCCCCCAGACAGTTAGAAACGCCCCTAGGACACACTTAACCCCTCCCTGCCCCCTAGTGGTTAACCCCTTTACTGCCAGTGACATTTTTACAGTAACCAATGCAATTTTATAGCATCGATCGCTGTATTAATGCCAATGGTCCCAAAAATGTGTCTAAATTGCCCGATCTGTCCGCCATAATATCGCAGTCACAATAAAGATCGCTGCCATTACTAGTAAAAAAAAAAAAGAATTTATAAAAATGCCATAAAACTATACTTTATTGATTGGTTTGCGCAAGTTATAGTTATAGCGTCTACAAAATAAACGCTTATTGGGATTTTTTTTTTTTTTTTTTTAACCAAAAATATGTAGAAGAATACGTATCAGCCTAAACGAGGAAAAAAAAGTTTTTTTAAATATATTTTTGGGGGATATTTATTATAGCAAAAAGTCTAAAATAATGCCTTTTTTTTTTTTATTTTTTTTTTATTTTTTTTATTTTATTTTTTCAAAATGGTCTCTTTTTTTTATTGTTCAAGCGCAAAAAATAAAAACCGCAGAGGTGATCAAATACCACCAAAAGAAAGCTCTATTTGTGGGAAAAAGACAGCGCAATTGTCAGTTAAAGCGACGCAGTGCCGAATTGCAAAAAAAAAACGCTCTGGTCAGGAAGGGGGTAAATCCTGACAGTGGGGCATAGTCAGGTGCTCTTTGGTAACAAGTTACACCCTAAATATGGGTGTAATATGTTACCAAAGGTGAACATATCCTTTAAATGGAGGGCAGGTCAAACATCCGGGGTCTAATAGACTACAGATATCTTGTTAACCACTTGACCTCCAGAAGATTTACCCCCCCCCCCCCCTTTCATGACCAGGCCATTTTTTGTGATATGGCACTGCGTTACTTTAACTGACAATTGCGCTGTACCCCCACAAATAGAGCTTTCTTTTGGTGGTATTTGATCACCCCTGTGTGTTTTTTTTTTTTTTTTTTTTTTTTTTTTTTTTTTTTGCTAGAAAGAAAAGATAAAACTGAGAAAAAAAATCTAATTTCTTCATGAATTTTGGCTAGTATGTATTCTGCTACTCCTTTTTGGTAACGCAAAAACCCAATAAGCGTATAATATAGATTTGGTAATACTGGTTGGAAAAGGGTTAAACATCAGGGGTGATCAAAGTGTTGATTGTGTGCCTAGCTAGTTTGTTTGTGTACTGTGCTTTTACTAGGGGAACACAGAATCCATGCCCTCCCTACTGACACAAAACGGCGATCTGCCTTGTTTACATAGGCAGATCGCCGTTCTGCCTCTGTGCTTCAGATCAGTTCTCACTGTGCATTATCGCAGCAGAAGCATGTCACTGGCAGCACACGAGTGCCCCAGACCTGGAAGTGTCGGATCACATACTAGGTACGTGATCCGGCGCAGCAGTGCCACCTTGCCGCTCGTATAAGCAAGTTATATGGGTGACAAGTGGGTAAAGGGAACCTGTCACACCAAAAAAATCTAAAGTGTGTGTGTTAAAAAAATTCCACATACATACAGTACATACAAATCTAAATATGCAGAGGGGCCCCCTTGTCACTCCATGACAAATATTGCTGGCGCACAGAAGATGAGTTTTAATTGTAGAAAAGACAGTCTCTTCTGCAGTTAGTCTACCTGCCAGCATTTATTTTCTATAAAAGCTGTTTGTTCCACTTACAGCTGAACAGCTCAGTAGGATGTCAGATACTCTCATGTTAACCTAAACAAAGCATTGCTGCCACTCAAGGAGGTACCCATGCTGTGGCCGTGATCTACTTCAGTCACAGCAAAAATAAAATGGCATGCCGCAGCATTCCACATATGGTGCCACCAATTTAATATGGCCCATTCAAGTGAATGGTTTGGCATTTTGATGGTTAAAACGGGTAGTGAGGAGTTGACACATTGGGCATCAAATACTGCACGTAGGAATTGGATATGATTCCAGAAAGGGGATTGTATTTAGGGGAGCCTTGTCACTTTAGTGACTGTGTGACATTGAAGGTTAAAGTGGAAATAAACCTGTTGCTTTAACGGTTTAAAAAAGTTACATTCCTGGCATGCTGGGAATGTAACTGTCACATTTGCTCTCAACCAAACTGTCCATTAAATAGCTGGTGTCATAACTGATCACATGTGCAGCATCATGGCAGTTGCCGATCAAACCCGAAGCTAGGATAGCAGCTTCCTGCCGAGAAGGATAGGGTGCTTTAGTTTCACTTTAAGATCCTTTCTACATGGGCATTTGTGTATCAACTGTTTTTCACCATTCAGATCAATGGTAATGTAAATGCTGTTCAAAACTTGGAAGCATCTCAGGCTGATCTCGCATACAAGTAAAATGCATGTGAAAGCATGGTTACATAGTAGGAAAGGTTGACTAAAGACAACAGTCCAGTTGAACCTGTGTAGGTAGGTGTCCATGTGTCGGTAATCTTTCTCATATCCCTGTATATATGGTATCTTTGCCAATCTACAAAAGCCCTAAGAGCTCATTTAGACTTTTATGGTTAGTTGGCATTAAAACACTGTCCAAAATTTTGAGTTGTCACCAGGATAGTAATAGAGGGGAAATCTTCAAGTGGGTATACTTCAGTGACAGTTGTATGGGGACATTTCCATCATTTTGAGAGATTTCCTGTTGAGTTGACTGGACAAAACATTAAGGAAAATCTCCCCACCAGGATGCAGATGGCCACAAAAATACCTAACAGTGGTTTTAAGCATCCCTAATTCTAACCCATAAGACCCCTTTCACACCGATCCGCCTATAGCGTTGGCGGTAAAACACTGCTATTTTTAGCTGCGTTTTACCATCGGATTTGTGGCGCATTTCGGCTGCTAGCGGGGCGCTTTTACCCCCCGCTGGTGGCCGAGAAAGTATTAAAACGCTGCAATAGCGGCGTTCTGCCAGCGGTATTACAGCGCTGCCCCATTGATTTCAATGAGGAGCGGTGAGTTCACCGCTCCAAAGAAACTGCTGGCAGGACTTTTTGTGACGCCCTGCCAGTGCACCGCTGCAGTGTGAAAGCCCTCGGGCTTTCACACTACAGACAATGAAGCAGCAGTTTGAGGGCAGATTGCAGGCGCTATTTCTAACGCTATAACACCTGCAATATGCCCTCGGTGTGAAAGAGGTCTAAAAGTTTTTGATTAAAATATACTTTGACCAAGGGCTAGTATGCCTGGCAGATGCGAAAGAAAGCTTTCACTCTAAGCCACCGCTCACATTGACTGCGGCTTTGAAATCGTGCGACTTAAAAATCACAGCTCAGTGCGACTTTTGAAGATGTCTGTGCAGCTTCATGCACAGATGTCTATACAAGTCTCACCCGAAATCTCCCAAAGTAGTGCAGGAACGACTTTTTCAAATCGCATGACAAGTCCAATGTGAACGGGGGCTAAAACCTCTTTACAAATTTCTTTTAAACTTAACATGAAAGAAGCTCTGGAGGAGGTTACCATTGCTGACAACTTGCTGAAATTCTAGTTACCTGGCTACTTTGCTAACCCTTTTGCTTTAGTGCTTCGTTGACTGAGCGCTAAGAATTTGGTTTAGAGCATCTTGCTTTTTCTGGAGTTCATTATATGGGTACTTGTACTGGTTTGATGGCTCAAAGTTCTAAAGCTAGAGTGGGCATAGTAGAGTGGTAACTGGCATTTTCACAGGGTGGTGTACTTTAAAACCATGCACTTGGTAAATGATGGTGTTTAGAATGTTTAATGTTGGACAGATTATTCTAGAGCATGCTTCCAACAGTGTTTAAATGATTTTTTGAAATTCATGTAGTAGAAAGTATAAGCAACCCAGTTGCTGCACTTTGTGTGTTCGCTGTGCATATTTCTATCCAGCATGTAAAATGTTCTTTATTTCATTAGCCACCAGCAATCTTTAAGCTTAATCATATCTGCTAGTTTTGCATGAACTGAACTAACATTAGGCTTTTTTCCCCTGTTTTTGTTTGGTTTCTTACATTCACCTACTAACTGGCTTGGCGACTTGTGCTAACAAGGAATTGGTAAATTATCCACTGCTGATGGTAAAGCGTTCGCAGATCCTGAAGTGCTTCGCAGATTGACGTCTTCGGTCAGCTGTGCGTTGGATGAAGCTGCTGCTGCACTGACAAGAATGAGAGCTGAGAGCACCTCAAATGCAGGGCAGACGGACAAGTAAGTAGACGTGCTAAAACTGTAATTATTATGTAATCCTTTTCGCCTTAATTGCTTGATTTTTTATTTAGTATTTTTCTTATTACAGCAACTTTTTTTTATTTTAATTTTTTTTCCTTCCAATGGCTGCCAAATGTTTTTGTATACAGCAGTGGTTCTCGACTCCTGTCCTCAGGACCCACTAAGAGGCCAGATTTTAATATTTATATTTATATTTTAAAGCAGTGTTAAGCCCAAAAGCAAATGTTTATTTTATTGCAGCTTACCACTTAGATGTGATGGCTGTATTAGGCCCTGTGCACACTGCTGCTCCTAAACTCACGTTTTTGGAGCTTGCGGGATTATTTTTTTTTTTTTTTTTTTTGCCAAAGCCCCTGAATACAACTCAATAAAAGCCTGTGTCCATGCGAACATAGGCTTTTACCAGAGGTTAGGAGCAGCTGCGTTTAGAGACAGTACATGCTCCTCCTGAACGCAGAAGAATCTCATTCGGGAGAGGAGAGTTTTGGCAGAAAAATGCTGGACATAGCATAAACCATAGCATTAACACTAGGCACGTTTAGCGCTTGAGCAATAATTAATTTCAATGGCAAGAATATATTCTTTATTTTTGCCAATAAAATTGACCACCTAAGCGTTTGACGCGTGCATGCTGAGAGCGACACACACACACACACACACACACACACACACACACACACACACACACACACACACACACACACACACACACACAACAAGGGTTGTGTGACCCATCGGGTATCACTGTGCATGCTAGAGAGTGCAGTAATTCTGGGGCCACTAGTCTGTCTTTTTGCGGGTCTACACAATTTTTGAGGGTTCACATATTTTATCTATTTTTGAACACCACCTCATATTTATATTTGTTCAAAAATGGATCATCTTGTAGGCTGGTACCTTCAGCTGATTGGATACTGACACTTGTTGACTGGCCTGGATCAACTTCAGGAAAAAGGATTGGTAATCGCAGTTCCTGCAGAAGAAAAGTTCAAAGAATTTTACTCAGACGGTCTTAAAACTAAACTGAAGCATTCGCCCCATTTTTGAACTTAAAATCTGTGAACAGATATATGCTTGTCCCTAAATTTCACATGGAGTCAGTGGAATCTGTCATCTTATTTTCAGATCAGGGCAATTCCTGGCATCTTCACATTTTGCATCTTTCACACACACACCAACACTTTCTACGCTTTGCTATGGAAGACCAACACTGTTGCCCTTCAAAAGTGCCTGCTCTGCTCCTGCCATTGCTAAGATCTCAGGGCATCCATATCACAGGATACCTAGACGATTTGCTAAAAAAAATAAAAAAAAAAAAAAAAAACTCCTTGGCAACAGTTTTTTGTTCTCCAACATTCAAAGGACCATTCAGCCCTTCAAACTTAGGGGATAGGTGAGCAACTTCAAGAAGTCTTCCCTCCTGCCTTCCTATCGGCTATAGTACCTGGGACAGTTTTTAGACAGTCAATGCCAACATTTTCCTTCCCTAAGAAAATTACCAGCTGTCGGACTCTGATCAACCAGATGCCCCTCAACTTGCTTCTATGTGAGGGCTCAGGGTATCACGATGGCCTTCGTAACATTATCCCGATAAGGGACAAACGGATCCCTTCTCTGAATCAGCTACTATCTCCCTGACTTGGTCGCTCTCCATGTCAGACTGATCATCTGGGAAATTTGTTCTTTGTTGGAGGTGGTAATAACAGAGGACGGCCTGTCAGACTGAGGTGGGTTTTACAGTTCCCTAACTGCTCAGGGCACTTGGTCCCCACAGAAGTTGTCACTCTCCATTGGTATTGTGGAACTGAGAGCCAGAAGACTGCTTTGTACACTGGACCCAGCAAGAGTACTGCCAGACAATGTCGCAGGTGTGGATTACATAAACCACCAAGGGTGAACTAGAAGTCAGGCAGTTTAGAAAGAGGCAAGCCTTTTTCTCTCGTGGGCACAAACACATTCCAACACTCTCAGCCATCGACATATTGGGAGTGGAAAATTGGCAGATGGACTTCCTCAGTCTACTTTACTCCAAGATCTTCCAGATGCTCTTCCAGAAATGGGCAACACCAGATGTGGAGATCGTGGCCTCCGGTTTCAATAAAAAAAAAACTGGACAGCGTTGCGACTAGATCCAGGGATCCCCGGGCCTTTGCAGTGATTTCTTGGACCCCATTCAGTCTGGTGTATGCATTCCCTCCAGTGAAGCTTCTCCCTCAACTGCTTCTTATGATGGGGTCGAACGGATTCCGGCAATCCTTATTGTCCTAGTTGGCCTAGCAAAGTTTGATGCTTGGACATACTCAGACTCCTGGCTGGCGAACCTTGGCCTCCTCCAAACAGACCTGACCTCCTGTCACAAGGCCCTATATTCCACCTGCTTCTCATTTGCAGAAATTGGCATTATAGCTGTTAACCTAGGTCTTAAAGGATAGGGGCATTACTGATTTGTTATTCCCACCTTGCTCAAAGTGAAAATCTGTTTCCGATGATATTTACCATTGTACTTGGAAAGCCTATTTTGACTGGTTCGAAATCGGGCACCTGAACGTTTTTTTGAAATTTTTTGCTTCTCTCATCCTGGTCTCCAGACTGGTCTAGATCAAGCATCTGACTCTTGGTACTCCAAAGCAAGGGTGCTCAAGCTTTTGAAGAGCGAGGGCCACTTAAGTGAATTGGTAAACAGTCGCAGGCCACAATTAGGCCCCTTTCACACTGGGGCGGGGAGCCGCGGTGACGGTTAAGCAGCGCTATATTTGGCGCTGCTTTACCGTCGTTTTAGCTGCGGTATTCGGCCGCTCGCGGTGCGGTTTTGCCCCCACGAGCGGCCGAAAAAGGGTTGAAGACCCTCCGCAGAGCGGCGGTAGTGCCGCGGTTTCCCATTCAAATCAATGGGAAGGAGCGGTATAGGAGCGGTGAATACACCGCTCCTATACCGCTCCAAAGATGCTGCTAGCAGGACTTTTTTTGCCGTCCTGCTAGCGCACCGCTCCAGTGTGAAAGCCCGCCGGCTTTCACACTGGAGTAAATGGGGCTGGATTTTTTCAGGCGGTATACAGGCGCTATTTTTAGCGCTTTACCGCCTGAAAAACGCCCCAGTGTGAAAGGGGCCTTAACTTTGGGGTTTTTGTTGCCCCCCAAGCCACAAATGTAAACAAGCCCTTACTGTGTGAGCTCCCTATAAAGCTGCTTTCACACTGATGCACTGTTTAACTGCACCACTTATGCAGCACAGTACATCAGTAGCTTTTCTGTTGGTTAGCTGCACTGAGCCATAGACTTATTTTGCCTCTTTCTGGTGTGGTGCCCTTTCAGAAAGCGCACCACAACCGCAGGCTATAATAGAAGTCTATGGCTCAGTGCGGGCACTGAACAAACAACCTAAAAGCCTTCCTTCCTTCCCCTCCGCCGCAATGGGCATACTATGTGATGTTTTAATAAAATAACCTTCTTTTCTTCTTCCAGCTTCTCCTTGCTTTGCTCTCCAGGCTGCTAGGTCCCAGGCACTTGGTATCACTCCGCCTGGAACAGAAGCTGGTGCTACAGAGGAAGCAGCTTATGTGTCTCCAGCTCCCTCCGCAGCTTCCTGCTTCTGCTGCTACCGTCTTCATGCACTCTGAAGCTCTGGGATGGTGGGTTAGCAACCTGTTGATCACAATCTGGGCTTGCCAACCCATCATCCCAGAGCATGGGTATGTAATTCCCTGATTTGAGGTCATGGCCACGTCCAAGGTTTATCCATTTTGTTGCAAAACCTTTGGCTTCACACACTCTTGTTGAGACCTTTTAATTCAAGGTGTGACTCCTGTTAATACCCCTTCACCTCTGTCGACCAACAGTTTTTTTTTTTCCCTTTGAATCTAAATATGATACTTTCAGTCTTTTAAAGACCTTTCTTTAAACTGATCCAGGAAATCCCACTACTAGAGGATCTTGCGGTAAATGGCTTTGTTGTTGGCCATTACTTCTATCAGATGTCTCTCTAGAGTTAGTATCACTTTCTTGTAAATAGTTTCTTCCATAGAGATAATATGATTGTTAGCCCAGACCCCCCTTCCTTCCCAGGTTGCTCTTTCCTTTCACCTCAATGAGAATATTTTCCTCCCTTCCCTGCCCCGAAGCACACCAAGGAGATTTCACTTCATTGTCTTTATGTGGTTAGAGCAGTTAGAGCTTACCTAGCTGAAGCATCTTCCTTCTGAAAAACTGATGCCTTTTTTGTCCTTCCTGAAGGATCCTCCATAGCTAGGTAATTCAGACAGCTTATTTCCAGGCTCATGCTCTCAAGAAAGGGGTTCCCCCTTCCCTATCGCATGTTGGTGTTTCCTGGGCCTTTTAGCTTCACACATCTGTTTCACAGGTCTGCATATCTGCCCCTTGTCTTCTGTTCTTACCTTTTCAGTTTTATGGGGTAAGTCTACATTTCTGGGGCAAGCTTGAGCTGTAGGGTGCTTCAGGCTGTCAATTTAGGGTCTGTTGACTCTTGTCTTTTTGTCGACTTGTTTGCTATATTGTACACCACTCAGTTGAGTGCTTGGGTATATCCTATGGTCTAGGACTACAAATGTGTCCTGTACTGTACAATTAAGATAATGGGAATTTTCACTTGGTTGTAAATGCCATGCAGTAAAACCTTGGATTGCGAGCATAATTAGTCCCGGAAGCATGCGTGTAATCCAAAGCACTTGTATATCAAAGCAAAATTCCCCATAGGAAATTATAAAAACTCCAAATGATTCGTTCCACAACCATTTTATTCCTAATAAGTCCTTCAGTTTATAGTCCATATAAAACGATTACATCAATGTAATAGGTTGTGTAACCATAAAATGTCCATCCACAAGGGGATTAGAAGCGAAATTCAGCAGTATCTACAGAGTATAAGAGATACTAAGAGGTGTCTCTAAGTGTAGCAGTATGGTTACATTTAATGAAGGCACGACATTTAGCAACTCACATGGTTGATGATTAAAAGAGGCACATCTAAAGTATCATCTGGGGTAAAGCTGTCTGCAATCATGACCAGGAAGACTACCCCTACCCTGCAGTAGCGCGATCTGAAAGCGAGGCTTGAACCGCTCATGGAGTGGAAGGGATTGGGTCAATGGCGGTGAGGAGGATGGTCTGTGGACATCTTTCCCCTGGATGCCTGCATACTTGGATGTCCCTGTTTTAATCCTCAACCATGTGACGTTGTAAATGTACCTTCGATAAATGTAACTGTATTGCTACATTTCGAGGTGCCTCTCTTCTTTTTGACGCTACTTTTATATTAAGACATCGCTTATATATCAAGGATTAATGGATTTAAAAATATTTAATTGTCTTGCAAGTTATGCTCAAACCAAGGTTTTGCTGTATTTTACAGTACATGACACGGGTCCCCCTCCCTTTTTGTTCTATTTCTCCTTGTTACAAAAACTGGAGCCCCCACAGAGTGGGTGGGGTTATATAAGATTTACAGACACCCTTCTTACGCTTCTAGTCAACCCTCTTACGCTAGTCAACATGGAAAAAAGTGTTTTGCCCCCAAAGTTTAGTAAAGTTTCCTTTTTAATATAAAACTAGCAAATGATGCAGGATGCTTGCTGCTTTGACTTGCCTACTGAGCAGTCAAAAGGCATGACTGCAAATATTAATCCCGAGGTGAAAGGCTATGAAAGAAAGACAAGCTGTTAGACCTGCCTGAAAGATCTGTATGTGCATAGGAAAATTATTTTATTTAATGTTTCATTTTTTCATTACTATTTCCTATTTTCATTAGCTGATGCTTTTATTTTTACAGCCGCAGTTTAGCAGAAGCTTGCTCTGAAGGAGATGTGAATGCTGTGCGGAAGTTATTAATTGAAGGTCGAAGTGTAAATGAACACACAGAAGAAGGGGAGTCCCTCCTGTGTCTTGCTTGTTCTGCTGGATATTATGAACTTGCGCAGGTAATTTAACTGTTGATGCAAATGGTGATCAATAATGGTTGCACTATCATTTTGGGCAATAAGTTTAAAAAAAGTTTTTAAATGGAAATCCTCTCTAGCTAAGCGTTGCAAGAATTATGGCAACTTTACTGTATCGTTTTATATTTTACAGTATGTCTAAATTGCAGTTTTTGTCCTACAATTTCCTTACCAAACTCCAAAAAAGGTTTGACAAAAGTTCTGCATTAATTGCAAACATCATAGCATCTCGGTGCTGTAGTTGCATAAGCTGTAGCATCTGCATCTATAAAGATGTATGGACAACTTACAATTGTTTTATGCTCTTAAAGGTGTCTACATAACCCAAACCAATTGATCCCCAGACCAATTCTGACAGTTTTTTCTAGACCGCCTCTGTGCTGTGGATTTGCACAGAGCACCCCCCCTATCCTCCTTTTCTCGGGTCCTCTGCCGGTGCACCTGGCACCTCCCCCTTGCCTTGACCAGTATCCCCAATAGTAAGCAGAATGCATGAAGGTAATAAACCTTCAGCCTTTACAACCACATTAATCTCGAAGTGTAACCAGTGTCAGTTTCACCAAGACGTTTTATGGCTAACTAATGCAAAAGCTTTGTGGTTGTTATGCTTCATATGTTTAAAGGGGTTGTAAACCCCCATTTGCTCCCACTGCTGTCAATCAAATCCAATAATGCAGGCACCGGGGCAGAGTCCGGCATCCTGTGTCTATGGATGAAAATGCTGGACTCGGGCGCACGCCCGCATGGCAGCCCCCATGGAAAGTGCTTCTTCTAGGGGGTTTACCGAAGCGAGGAGGAACTGATGGCGCCGCCAGGGGACCCCAGAACAGGTGAATCGGGGCCACTCTGTTCAAAACTGCACAATGGAGGTATGACATGTTTGTCATACCTTCATGCTTTAATGTGCTAGACTAGACTCCGGGTTTTGGGGGCTGAGGTAATCAACACGCGCACACATATATAATATTCTACCAACTTGGAAAACCTGCTTTTCTATTGTATGAATCACTTTAACCATCCTGCTCGGCCACTGCACATAAAGGGCTGGGTGGGAACAGTGGTGTTCTGGGAAGATGTACCCATCCTCATTCGTCCCATCAGGACACAGCATATGATCACGGTACTGCCTCTGTGATTGACCCTGGCACCATGTGATCGCTGAGACCAATAAGATATTTGGGTACAGCAGTGCATGACTGCGTAATTGTCATTCAAAGTGAATCCGTGCTGAAAACTGAAAAAATAACCTGGGCAGCAAGGGGTTGAAAATCTCATCTTGAGGTGGTTAAATTTGGTTTTAATTGCATAGGTTTTATTTGTACAGCTAATTAATACATTCTATGTCTTTAAGGTTCTTTTGGCTATGCATGCTAATGTAGAAGATCGAGGTATAAAAGGAGATATTACTCCTTTGATGGCTGCTGCTAATGGGGGGCATGTTGAAATTGTGAAGCTGCTACTAGCCCACGATGCTGATGTGAACTCTCAGTCCTCCACAGGTACGCTATTCATAGATTAGGTTTATTTTACAGTTTTCTGCCTAACTAGTTTCTTTAAACAAGTTTTGATTAATTTTATTCTTCTTTTTTTTTTTTTTCCCCCAATAAGGAAACACAGCACTTACATATGCCTGTGCTGGTGGCTATGTAGATGTTGTTAAGGTGCTGCTGGAATCAGGTGCTAGTATTGAGGACCACAATGAGAATGGTCACACACCTCTTATGGAAGCAGGAAGTGCTGGTCATGTGGAGGTGGCCAGGGTCCTTCTTGAGAATGGAGCTGGAATCAATACTCATTCCAATGAATTTAAAGAGAGTGCACTTACTTTGGCATGCTATAAAGGTAGATATTGTTTTACAGTTTTCTACTTGTTTTTGCTACACATTTTCATTAAAAAGACTTATCAATAGCCAGCCCCCCCCCCCCCCCTCCCCCCCATTTGTGTTGCAGGCGTACTGTGCAGTATAAAATTGTAAAATGATGTTTCTTTGCTGTAACTTCAAAAATTTTTGGTGATGCTTTTCCAATATATACAATAGTATTGGAAGACAGTGTGTGTGTGTGTGTGTGTACAGTATAATTTTTGTTCTGTTATGACATGCTGTTAGTATCCTTTCCCAGACTTTTTAGGTATGAGATGAGTTTCTACTGTGGATATAAAAAGTCTACACACCCCTGTTAAAATATCATCAGGTTTCTGTGATGTAAAAAATGAGACCAAGATAAATCATTTCAGAATTTATTTTCCACCTTTTTAATGTGACCAATAAACTGTACAACTCAGTTGAAAAACAAACTGAAAACTCTTCGGGGGGCCGTAGTTAAAAATAAAATGATGTGGTTGCATAAGTGTTCACACCCTCTAACTGGGGATGTAGCTGTGTTCAGAATTTAAGCTTTGGAATGCGAGTTTCACCACATCCGATTTGCGTGACTGGCTCTCTATGGTGCCAATTCATACATCTCCGGCACAAATTACACAGGACTCCTGTGCGTCTAATGATTCGTTTCAGGTCCGATGCAGCCTAAAATTCGGACTGACATCGGACCTGAAACGGTGAACAGGGATGCACTGGACCCCTGCTGTGAGCCACTCCATGCTGCAGTGTGAACCCAGTCTTTAACTCATGTTAAATAGGAGTCAGTACACACCTGCCATCATTTAAAGTGCCTGTATTTAACCTCAAAGTTCAGCTGTTCTTGTAGGTTTTTCCTGAAATTTTCCTAGTCGCATCCTACAGCAAAAGCCATGGTCCGCAGAGAGATTCCAAAGAATCAGAGGGATCTCATTGTTAAAAGGTATCAGTCAGCAGAAGGGTACAAAAGAATTTCCAAGGCATTAGATATACCATGGATGGAACACAGTCAAAGTCCTCATCAATGGGGAAAATATGGCACAACAGTGACATTACCAAGAACTGGACATCCCTCCAAAATTGATGAGAAGAAATCTGGTCAGGGAGGCTATCTAGGCCTACAGCAACATTAGCCACTTAAGCCCCGGACCAATTTGCAGCCAAAGGACCAGGCCCCTTTGCGATTCGGCACTGCGTCGCTTTAACTGACAATTGCGTGGTCGTCCAACGTGTCTCCCAAACAACAAAATTGGCGTCCTTTTTTTCCCCCACAAATAGTGCTTTCTTTTGATGGTATTTGATCACCCCTGCGGTTTTTATTTTTTGCGCTATAAACAAAAATAGAGCGACAATTTTGAAAAAAAAAATGCAATATTTTTTACTTTTTGCTATAATAAATATCCACAAAAAATATATAAAAAAAACTTTTTTTCCCCCTCAGTTTAGGCCGATACGTATTCTACATATTTTTGGTAAAAAAAATCGCAGTTAGCGATTGGTTTGCACAAAAGTTATAGCGTTTACAAAATAGGGGATAGTTTTATAGCATTTTTATTAATATTTTTTATTTTTTACTAGTAATGGCAGCGATCAGCGAATTTATTTTTTATTTTTTCTATTGTGACTGTGATATTATGGCAGACACCGGATATTTTTGACACATTTTTGGGACCATTGTCATTTATACAGCAATCTGTGCTATTTTAAATGCACTGATTCCTGTGTAAATGACACTGGCAGTGAAGGAGTTGACCACTAGGGGGAGGGGTTAAGTATGTCCTGTGTGTTTTTTTACGGTAGAGGGGGCGTGGCTTGGCATGTGACATCACTGATCGTCTTTCCCTATGACAGGGAACAGACTATCAGTGACACCCTCATTAGGAAGCACGGGGAGAGGTTTGTTTACACATACCTCTCCCGTTCTTCAGCTCTGTGACCCAATCGCGGGACACCAGCGGCAATTGGGTCCGCGGGTGCCGCGGTCATGGAGCTCACGGCTGGGCTCTTAAAGGACAACGTACCTGTGCCCAGCCGTGCCATTCTGCCGACGTAAAAGTGGTTAAAGGAGCTGCAGGAATATCTGGCAAGTACTGGCTGTGTGAAACATGTGAGGACAATCTCCCGTATTCTTCATACGTCTGGGCTATGGAGTAGCCTGGCAAGACGGAAGAGGTTTCTTACAAAGAAAAAAATCAAAGCCTGGCAAAATTTAACAAAAACACATCTGAAGTCTCCCAAATGCATGTGGGAAATGTATTCTGGTCTAATGCTACCAAGGTTGAATTTTTTGGCCATAATTCCAAAAGATGTTTGGCCCAAAAACAACACTGCACGTCATCAAAAGAACACCATACCCACAGTAAAGCATAGTGGTGGCAGCATCATGCTTTTGGGCTGTTTTTCTTCAGCTGGAAGAGGGGCCTTAGTCAAGGTAGAGGGAATTGTGAACAGTTCCAAATACCAGTCAATATTTGCATAAAACCTTCAGTCTTCTGCTAGAAAGCTGAACATGAGTAGGAACTTCATCTTTCAGCATGACAGTGACCCAAAGCATATTTCGCAATCTACAAAGATTGGCTTCACCAGAAGAAGATTAAAGTTTTGGAATGGCCAAGTCTGAGCCAAGACCTGAATCCGCTTGAAAATCTGTGGAGTAATCTGAAGAGGGCTGTGCACAGGAGATGTCCTTGCAATCTTTGGAGTGTTTTTGCAAAGAGTGGGCAAATATTGCCAAGTCAAATGTACCATGCTGACAGACTCATGCCCAATAAGGCTGTGCTGTAATAAAATCAAAAGGTGCATCAACAAAGTATTAATTTAAGGGTGGTGTAAACACTTATGCAACCATATTTAATTTTTTTAACTTCCCTCCACCTAAAAGATTTCAGTTTGTTCAACTGAGTTGTACAGTTTATAGGTCATTAAGGCCTCATGCACACTGGACGTTTTTACAGCTGCTGTTTTTGGCTTCAGACGTTTTTTTCTACAGTCAAACTCTCCAGCATGTTATCCTATGTGTCCATGCACCCATAGGCTGTTATCAACTGTTTTTACCTGGGGCGTTTTTTGGCTGTGAACCCCCCCCCCCCCCCCCCCCCCCAAAAATAAACTAGTGGGTTCTGAAAGGAGCTTTTTTTAGCTGTAAAAATGCTATAGCGTTGAAAAACGCTCACTGCAAAGCTACTGGCGGTTTTTATAACGTTATAACTTCCAGTGTGCATGAGGCCTAAAGGTGGAAAGTTCTGAAATGATTGTTGTTTGTCTCATATTTTTTTTTTTTTTTTTTTTACATCAAAAACCTGACATTTTTAACAGGGGTGTGTAGACTTTTTATATTTGTGTGTGTGTGTGTGTGTGTGTGTGTGTGTGTGTGTGTAATATATATATATATATATATATATATATATATATATATATATATATATATATATATATATATATATATATATATATATATATATATATATATATATATATATATTTATATATTATACACACACACACACACTAATATATATATATATATAATTAGTGTGTGTGTGTATATATGTATGTGTAAAATATTATATATTCTCACAAAAGTGAGTACACCCCTCACATTTTTGTGAATATTTTTTTCTATCATTTCATGCGACAACACTGAAGAAATGACACTTTGCTACAATGTAATGTAGTGAGTGTACAGCTTGTATAACAGTGTAAAATTTGCTGTCCCCTCAAAATAACTCAACACACAGCCATTAATGTCTAAACCGCTGGCAACAAAAGTGAACTGAGGATCTGAAACTTTTTTTTTTTTTACGCTGCATAAAGATGACCTGGGCTATAAGATGATTTCCAAGACCCTGAAACTGAGCTGCAGCATGGTGGCCAAGACCATACAGCGGCTTAACAGGACAGGTTCCAGCCTCGCCATGGTCGACTAAAGAAGTTGAGTGCACGTGTTCAGTGTCGTATCCAGAGGTTGTCTTTGGGAAATAGACGTATGAGTGCTGCCAGCATTTCTGCAGAGGTTGAAGGGGTTGAGGGTCAGCCTATCAGTGCTCAGACCATACGCCTCACACTGCATCAAATTGGTCTGCATGGCTGTTGTCCCAGAAGGAAGCCTCTTCTAGAGATGCACAAGAAAGCCTGCAAACAGTTTGCTGAAGACAAACGGACTACGGACATGGATTACTGGAACCATGTCCTGTGGTCTGATGAGACCAAGATAAACTTATTTTGTTCAGATTGTGTCAACAAGCATGTGTGGCAGCAACCAGGTGAGGAGTACAAAGACAAGTGTGTCTTGTCTACAGTCAAGTATGGTGGTGGTAGTATCATGGTCTGGGGCTGCATGAGTGCTGCCAGCACTGGAGAGCTACAGTTCATTGAGGGAGCCATGAATGCCAACATGTACTGTGACATACTGAAGCAGAGCATGATCCCCTCCCTTCAGGACTGGGCTGCAGGGTAGTATTTCAACATAACACATCCAAACACACCTCCAAGATCTCTGCCTTGCTAAAGATGCTGTGGGTAAAGGTAGTGGCCTGGCCAAGCATGTCTCCAGACCTGAACTTTATTGAACATCTGTGGGGCATCCTCAAATGGAAGGTGGAGGAGCACAAGGTCTCTAACATCCACAGCTCTGTGATGTCGTCATGGAGGAGTGGAAGAGGACTCCAGTGGCAACCTGTGAAGCTCTGGTGAACTCCATGCCCAAGAGGGTTAAGGCAGTGCTGGAAAATAATGGTTGCCACAAAATATTGACACTTTGGGCCCAATTTGGACATTTTCACTTAGGGGTGTACTCACTCTTGTTGCCAGCGGTTTAGACATTAAGACCCCTTTCACACTGGAGGCGTTTTTTAGGCACTAAAGGGCAACTAAAAATAGCTGCTGTAAAGTGCCTTAAAAATGCCTCCCCTGCAGCCCCAGTGTGAAAGCCCGAGTGCTTTCACACTAGGGCACTGCGTTGGCAAAAAAAAAAAAAATAAGCACCGCTGCCGAAGCGCCTGCAAAGTGATTCGGCAGTGGTGCTTTTAGGGCACATTTAACCCTTTGGCCGCTAGCGGGGGTTGAAAGCGCCCCGCTAAGGCCGAATGTTAAAGGGCTGTGTGAGTTATTTTGAAGGGATAGAAAATTTACAATGTTATACAAGCTGTACACTCACATTGTAGCAAAGTGTCATTTTTTCAGTGTTGTCACATGAAATGATATAATATATTTACATTAATGTGACGTGTGTGTGTGTGTGTGTTATAAATATAATTTTTTTTTTTTTATAATATTTTCTCTGATTAGTAAAACACAATTGAGGGACGTTTTACTTTTAGAATACAATGTTACTGGTCAAAAACTCACCTGGACCAAATAAGTGTGTGTTTGTATATATGGTATGTGTGTGTGTGTGTGTGTGTGTGTGTGTGTGTGTGTGTATATATATATATATATATATATATATATATATATATATATATATATATATATATATATATATATATATATATATATATATATATATATATATATATATATTACACTCTATCCATTGTAGCTTTCTCTGTAAAGATTGGAATTAAAATTTTGAATTTAATTTCTAGGACATTTGGAGATGGTGAGATTCCTTTTGGAGGCAGGAGCAGACCAGGAGCATAAAACAGATGAAATGCACACTGCCTTAATGGAAGCCTGCATGGTAAGTAACTGCTACCTGTACAAAGGCTGTGTTTTCGGACATTGTTTAACCGCTTCAGCACCGGGCCATTTTTCACCCTTCCTTACCAGAGCACTTTTTGCGATTCGGCACTGCATCGCTTTAACTGACAATTGCGCGGTCGTGCGACGTTACTCCCAAACAAAATTGACGTCCTTTTTTTTTTCCCCACAAATAGAGCTTTCTTTTGGTGGTATTTGATCGCCCCTGCGGTTTTTATTTTTTGCGCTATAAACAAAAGAAGAGCGACAATTTTGAAAAAAAAACACTATTTTTTACTTTTTGCTATAATGAATATCCCATTTTTTTTTTAAAAAACTATTTTTTTACTCAGTTTAGGCCGATGCGTATTCTTCTACATATTTTTGGTAAAAAAAATCGCAATAAGCGTATATTGATCGGTTTGCGCAAAAGTTATAGCGTCTACAAAATGGGGATAGATTTATTGCATTTTTTTTTTTTTTTTTTTTACTAGTAATGGCGGCGATCTGCGATTTTTTTTTTTTTTTTTTATTTTTTTTTTTTATTTTTTTTTCTCGTGACTGCGACATTGCGGCGGACACTTCGGACACTTTTGACACATTTTTGGGACCATTCACATTTACACAGCGATCGTTGCTATAAAATTGCATTGATTACTGTGTAAATGTGACTGGCAGGGAAGGGGTTAACACTAGGGGGCGCTGCAGGGGTTAATTTATTCCCTATAGGTGGGATTCTAACTGTGGGGGGAGGGGACTTAAGGGGAGGAGACCGATCATGTGTTCCTCCGTACTGGGATCACATGATCGGTCTCCTGCTCGCTGACAGGACGTGGAGCTGTGTGTTTACACACACAGCTCCACGGTCCCGCATGGTCCCGTTGTTTTAACGGGCAATCTCGGGTGCCCGGCGGACATCGAGGCCGCCGGGCACCGGGTCCCGAGCGACGCCGCGGGGGCGCCCCCCAGGCGGCTGGGAATGGGAGGACGTCATATGACGCCCACCCAGGATGGGGGATCCACCTTGTGGGCGTCATATGACTATGGGCGGGTATTGAAGGGGTTAAAGCTTGAATCCAGACTCAAAGTTGTATACTTGGCTAGTGTAACTTTAGAAATACAGCTTGAATAGTATGTATGTATATATATGTGTGTGTGTGTATATATATATATATATATATATATATATATATATATATATATATATATATATATATATATATATATATATATATATATATATATATATATATATATATATATATATATATTTATATTTATATTTTTTTTTGGCGAGCAAGTTGCCTACCTTTTTAGCTGCGTTTATAGTATTTAGTTTCTTCAATAACATTGAACCTGGTGACAAGTTTTGTGCTGTAAGGAGCAGTTAGGTGTCTTTTGCAGCTGCCCCTGAACTCTCCTCTGTTATCTTATCAGTACATGTACACGGGGTCGTTTATAGTCCTTTTCTAGGCAGTTGAGTTTAGAGGCATTTTTGGAACGCAAAAAAAAATGCGTTCAGTACGGATGTTCAGAGGCATTTGAAATGCCAACTCTTCTAAATGCAAAACGCTGTTAAACTCAACATGTAAACCCGGAAAAACTGACGTTTTAAGCGTCGGTTACTATCTGTCAAGTTAAATTGTTCAGAAGAGGTTGTAAAAACGTCCCGTGAAGCCTAAAGCCCCATACATATGTCTTCATATTTACCAAAACCATGTAGTGCAAGGGCCTGCCTGATTGAATTAAAATTGAAACTCTTAAAGGTTTGACCTCCCATATTTGGTTTTGGTAAATCTTCAGAAAATCTAATGGTGTGTATGGGGTCTAAAGCCTCGTATGATTGTTGGCAGGGGATTGTCTGACAGACTGTTGTCCTAAAATCTTACCGTTGGTACACTCCTCTTGACAATTGTCCAACTTTGGCTGGTATATTTTCGGTGGGCAACCGTTTGACGTCAGATTTTCGTATGGTCTACACAAATCCATCACACAAAAGTCAAAAGTACAAACACGCATGCTCTGAATCATTGCTCACCAAACACGAAATTAGCAGAAGGGGCCCAAAGGGTGGCGCTCAAGAGCGGAAATTCCTCGTAGTACGTCACTACGCTCGTGTTTGTGGCACAACAATTGTGTAACGTTAATATGCAAGATCCTGGCACGCGCCCTTAAAGGGTTTGTAAACCTTTGTGTTTTTTCACCTTAATGCATAGCACCTTAATGTATCCTATGCATTAAGGTAAAAAAACACCTGGCAGTGACCGGCTCCCCAGTCCCCCCATTTTTTACTTACCTGAGCCCTGGAACTTGACACGGCAGGGACGTACTGTCTTTCTTCGGGGGTTCTCAGCTCTTGATTGGATAGTTTGATAGCTGCTCTGCTGTCAAACAAATCCAATGACGCGTGCGCCGGGGCTGAGTCATACATTCGGGGGGTATGGACAGGGGGGTTACCTGATGTGGGGAGGAGCCGCGAGAGCCACTGGGTGACCCCAGAAGAGGATGTTGGTGGCCACTCTGTGCAAAATGAGTTGCACAGTGGAGTTAAGTATGATATGCATGTTTAAAAAAAAAAAAAAAAAAAAAAAAAAAAAACCCTTACAATCACTTTAAGACAAAAATCAGACGCTGGCCAACAATCATACCGTGTGTACGAGGCTTAAGTCTCCTATGATTAGAGACTGGTTGCCAATTCGCCCTCTAGTAGTCCAGTATTGCTGTGTCATATCCTGAGCAGCACCACCCTACTTAAAATTATTGTAATAGTATTTTAATGTAAACAAGAGTGGCTACAATGGAGTATGAGGAATAGAAACCTAATCTCTGCAGAGATTGTTTTCCCACAGAGCAAGAGCATATCTTAAAGTGACACTTTGTTATTAAAAAAAAAAAAAAAAAAAATCATACTAACCTCCACTGTGCAGCTTGTTTTGCACAGAGTGGCCCCGAATGGTGTATTCTGGGGTCCCCGGCTGCTCTCCTAGCTCCTCCCCATCTCAGATAGCCCCCCCCCCCCCCCCCCCCCCGGGAGAAGTGCTCTCCAGGGGGTTACCTTGCGGGCCTGCTCCCAGTGCTATCAATCTATCCAATGAAGAGCCAAAAAGCCTGAGCAACTGTCGAGCGTGGGGCTTTCGAGGGCTCAGGTAAGTAAACTGGGGGGGGGGGGGGGGGGGGGGGCGGTAATCATCAGATGTTTTTTCACCTTCATGCATAAGATGCATTTAGGTGGAAAAACATGAACCTTTACAACCCCCTTTTTAAATATGCTGGCTAGACACAGGCTTTTCTACTCTGGCTGTGTCCTTTATTTATTTATATAGATAGAGAGAGAGAGAGAAACCATCATTAGGACTTTACACACACTTTTTGGTTTTGATGCACTTGGAATGCGTTTTTAGCTAATTTTTTAAACTGAGTATTAAAGTGGATGTGTCCTTTCCTTCCAAACTGAAATGCTTATTGCCTTTAAAAAAATAAATTTGATGTTATCCTATGTGATACCAATAAAGCATCTTTGTTTTTGTGCAAAAAATATTTTTTCCATTTTGACAGGTGTAGAATTATGAAAGAGGTTTTTTTTTTTTTATTTTTTTGCCTTTTTCTCACCCATCGGGACACGGAATTCAGGAACCTTTTGGATTATACTGTCACCTACAGGAGGTTGGGACACTGGCAATCAGCAATTTTGTAAGCCAGCTCTCCTCCACCCAGCATTTTTTGCTTGTGTCTTAGTAGGTTGTACAAAGTCTATATCTTAATGATTCAGTATATTATACAGGATTTGTATTAATTCCGCATGGGTTATATGCGTATGCCCTCAGCTGATTGAACATTGGCAAAAACGTTTGCTAGGTCTGCTTCTAGGATGTACCTATGTAACCCTGCTCATTCTGTGAGGCTCCAGGTTTTTTCTATTGTTTTTTATGTGATGGCCCTGTTCTGCTCCAGAGAAGTGTTGTGTTTTGCTTTGGGTACTGGATCCTGCATTAGTAGCTTGGCTGCAGGGTGCTTTGCAGGACCAGGGCTGTGGTCCATTTCTATGGTTCCCAGACACTGAAGACCCCTTTTGGGCTATGCAAACTGTGACATGAAAGCCTGGACCTGAGAGTAGCTAAAATCAATACAGCCTTTGGTTCAAGGACTGCAATGTCACTTACCAGCATCAGTATCTTTTCCCTGATTTCTTACAGATCCCATTATTTGGCTGTCTTGATTGCTTGATTGGCCAGCGCGAAATTGTGTCACCTTGAATCATGCACAGGAGTCATGCATCCTGGCGCACCGTGCTGGAAATGTAAACTCAGCTGTGCATGTACATTCTGCATTAGATTGCAATCAGGCAGGTATCTTTATTTCAGAAGAGACGTGCAGTGTCTCAGCTGAAAAAAAAAAAATAGACAGTTTGCTTTTTTTTTTTTTAGTTCCACTTTAATAGGCCCAGCATTGAGGATAAGGTCAGATTGGGTTTTCTTGTATATGGGCTCTGGTTCCTGGCTTTTAACACCATTTGCAGGGCATAGCACATGATGTGGTTTAGTGGGCAGAAGATTGGGAGTTATTCACTTTGTTGTGGTATTCCCCTTCCATTTTGTTTGTAACACTTCTCAACACGATCAAATTTATAATTGGCTGTCCCGTCCCCCCCCCCCTCTTATCTGGTCTGGATGAGGTGAATTTGTCACACGTCCCAGATAACCTGTTTCCACTCACTCGTAGAGACATAGCCATTTGTACTGTGACCTCTTTTAAGGCAGTTTCCTTTGGCCAGTTTAACTCAAGACCCCCTTCAATTCAGCATAATCAAGATTTGGAAAAAGCAAATCAATTCTTGGATCACCCAAAGATCTCCCAGACACATTGGATCTCCAATCTTGGCCTTGAAATGGGAAAGTAATTTCTTTCCAAGACTTTGAACTTGCTAAAGGCAGATGCCAATCTTGCAGACTAGGGCAGTATCCAGGTGACATGGTCTCTGCAGGAGTCAAAACTCCCCATCAACATTCTGGAACAGAGAGCCATTGGACTACTCTGGGTAACATTGTAGAGGGGAGGTCCAATGTTTCAGAGACAGTCAGAAAATACCACAGCAGTGGCCTTCATTAAATCCTCAAACTTGGCAGCCCCAAAAGAAACAAGTCTAATACTCTCATGGGCAGAAACTTTGATTCAAACTTTCGCATTGCCAGGGAGATTTCTGCTCCCTGAGATCTTTCAGAACCTCTAAAGTGATCCCAGATGGGGATGTTCTGGCTTCTGAGTTCAACAACAAGCTTAAAGCAGAACTCCGGGGTCGGCAAAGAATCCCTCATTAGTACACACCCCTACACGAAACGGTTATTACATTTGTGAAATTCCTTACCATCGAAGAGGAAAGTCAAATTGAATTTTCAGGAAGTCCGCTCTGTAATTCAAAAAATGCTGCATGTATTCTGCCAGGGAGGAGTTGTTAGAACAGCGATTGCATCATATCCTTTTCTCTCTTTACAGGAAAAGTAACTACATTTCCCAGGAATCTTTGCAATTACACTGAATGTGGGAGGGTACACTAGGCCTGTACATGTTAAATGTGAACTCGCCCACTTCAACATTGCACCCCCTCATTCTGCATCCACACTACTGAGCACAACAGAGGAAATTCTTATAACTGTAAATTGTGCATGTGCACAATGTTTAGTTCATTCTCTGTAGTTTACTTTGATGAAATCTCTCCTCCTCCAGCCAGAACAGCAGATAAAAAAAAAAAAAAAATGTATGTCTTGTTCTCCTTTTGGATGTGTATTACATGTAAAATCGCATATCACTGGAATTATTGCACTTGAAGTTGATCTGTAAGGCCAGTATCTATAGAAAGGGGTTTCCACCATCCCTGCTAAGTTTTCATCTTTTAGGTCTTATTTTCAGCGTGATGTGTATTACATGTGATGTTGCAGATCAGAGACCAGTATTGTGGTAATATTGAAGTCTATTGAGATTTCCTTACATTAAAGGTATGCCAACCTGTTAATGCCCCTGGGCCCACATCTTCATTCCCAAGGGCTGATTTGCCATTTTGCTTCAGTCTCTGGCTTTGACATGTAACTAAAGGCAAAACTTTTTTTAAGATTTGGATAGAGTGGAGAGGCTTTTATTGGTGTCTGTGCCCTGCCATTAGGGAAGTTCACTCTGTTTGTCGTGTTTACCTTTGTCAAAGTGTAAAAGAAAATCCAAAGGGTTTTTTGTTTTTTTGTTTATCATTACACTAATGGAGGGAAAAATCTTCCAGTGAGGGCCCTTGTGAGACACCAGGGCTTGAACACGGCCTAGGAATTAATAAACAGACATCTGAGTCTGTGATTTTGTATAATGCTCAAGGCTAGGATGTCTACTTCCCACATGTTTTGTCATTGGATGTGGAAAGCTTACTTCACATGGTGCGAGTCTAGGGGCCTACAGTGGTTTTATTTGCCAGTGTCCATTCTACTTGTAGGCAGTGGTATAACCTTAAGGTTAAAGATTTGCTGTGTCCCTCAATGGATTTTAGGAGAAATGGAGAAGATTTTTATGGTGAGTACTTGAATACTATTATGATGCATTAAATGCTTGTGTCAACAATTTCCTTTTTGTATTTAACACACAGGATGGCCATGTAGAGGTTGCAAGACTTCTCCTTGACAGTGGAGCCCAGGTGAATATGCCTGCTGACTCTTTTGAGTCTCCTCTGACTCTTGCGGCTTGTGGTGGTCATGTAGAACTGGCAGCTTTGCTAATAGAGCGAGGTGCTAACCTGGAAGAGGTAAATGATGAAGGCTATACACCTCTTATGGAAGCTGCACGAGAAGGACATGAGGAAATGGTTGCACTGTTGCTCGGTCAAGGTGAGCCTAAATAACATGTGCTTAAATGTATTTTCTATGGTGTGTTTTTTTTTTTTTTTTTTTTTTGCTTTTGTCTGGTTATGGTAAAAACATGGATTTCTATGTCTGGAAAAATAAAGAAATCTCCTGCCAGAAGTTTTAATCTTTTCAGTGTACTAAGTATTTTTTGTAGCGGTCTGTGTCCTGGTAACGGCAAATGAAAGAATTTTGCTCCAAAAGGGCAACTTGTTGTATGCAAAAGAAAAATTAAAGGTTTAGCGCTCCACTCTTGCAAATAATAAGTTTTGATTCTAGTGTCAAAATAAAAAAATGACACGTGAACAATTGTATATAAGAATATCAAACCAGAACCAATATTTTCTTGTGGAAAAGAGCTTGACATTTGTTGTATTTAATGTTACAATTGTTTTATAGGTGCAAACATTAATGCGCAGACAGAGGAGACTCAAGAGACTGCCCTCACCTTGGCATGTTGTGGAGGTTTTCTGGAGGTAGCAGACTTCCTTATTAAAGCTGGTGCAGATATAGAGCTTGGGTGTTCCACTCCTTTGATGGAAGCTGCACAAGAGGGTCACTTAGAGTTGGTGAAATATCTGCTTGCAGCAGGTATGTTGCATAATTGTTTGTTTTTATTTTAATAAAAGCATTATTTAAAGCATAATTAAAGTATATTTTTTAGTTCAAATCCACTGAAATTGCAAGCTTAAATGTTCATACATGCAAATCTGTTGCCTTTTAGCATTATCCATTTTTCAAATGATACATTTGCCCTCTTACCTCTTGGTCTGTAATCAACATTGGTAGTAGAAGGTGGTGAGGGGTTACCACCATCTGAATAAACTGATGTAATCATTCTCTCACAGGAAGGACTGGTAGGGCCCGCACTTTCTATGCAGTAATGGTCTCTTATAAAAGTACAGGAGCAGACGATGGAGGTGTGTCCTGTGAGTTGTAGAGCTGAAACCAAATGGCCATGGAGAATCCCAGGTCCTCCACTTTGCCTTCATAGCAGCAGGGAGACCATCTGGAAAAGCTGAAAGAAGAAACCTAGTTTTACAAGTTTGCATGCATGCACACTTTAAATTGCAATTTCTAAGTGGCAGTTTTGCTTTAATTGACAGGAAAAAAAATGCTACTACTAATTGTCATGTTTTGTGGGGAGTAGGTCTCATTACTGTATAGAGGTTCGCTAATTTTTATTCAAAATATTTTTTATTTTTTTTATATGGTATTCATTAACATGGCTGTTCTTGTTCTGCAGGAGCTAATGTTCATGCAACAACTGCAACAGGTGACACAGCGCTGACATATGCTTGTGAAAATGGGCATACAGATGTAGCAGATGTGCTGCTTCAAGCTGGTGCTGACTTGGTAAGCTATTTTTGTCGTTGGTCCATATTACTATATAGACTCTCAAACATTTCCTAAGTTTTATTGCTATATGTTTTAAGGAGCATGAATCTGAAGGAGGGAGGACCCCCTTGATGAAAGCTGCAAGAGCTGGTCATGTCTGCACTGTTCAATTCCTCATAAGTAAAGGTATTTTATTGTTTATAATTGCACCCATATTACCCTCTTTTATATGTGTAATTTTTTACTATAAAAGTTCACTGTTTCAATTTTTTTTTTAATTTTTTTTTTTTAAGTCTGTTAAATTGTCAGCTCATGTCAGTAGATCTCTTATTTGTGATGACTACACTTTTTATGTTTGTGGTAAATCAGTTAGCTTCTTGCCATAGTTCCAGAACGTATAGTACAGTACCTTTTTGTTGGATAACACAACTTATTTTAACATTGTTGGCATATTTGTTTATTTCTTCACCACAAATTTGTAATGTTAAAAAAAAAATGTGTGTGTGTGTGTGTGTATATATTACATTACTCAAGTGGATGGTAAGTAGGTTACACTTGTTTTAATGCAGTTACTTGTTTAATTGGATTAGCAGTGGTTAACCACTTCAATACCGGGCCATTTTACACCCTTCCTTACCAGAGCACTTTTTGCGATTCGGCACTGCGTCGCTTTAACAATTGCGCGGTCGTGTGACATTACACCCAAACAAAATTGACGTCCTTTTTTTCCCCCACAAATAGAGCTTTCTTTTGGTGGTATTTTATCGCCCCTGCAGTTTTTTTATTTTTTGCGCTATAAACAAAAGAAGAGCGTCAATTTTGAAAAAAAAAAACACAATTTTTTACTTTTTGCTATAATATCCCATTTAAAAAAAAAAAAAAAAAAAAAACAATTTTTTTTGCTCAGTTTAGGCCGATACGTATTCTTCTACATATTTTTGTAAAAAAAAATCGCAATAAGCGTATATTGATTGGTTTGCGCAAAAGTTATAGCATCTACAAAATAGGGGATAGATTTATTGCATTTTTTTTTTTTTTTTTTTACTAGTAATGGCGGCGATCTGCGAATTTTTTTTTGACTGCGACATTGCGGCGGACACTTCGGACACTTTTGACACATTTTTGGAACCATTCACATTTACACAGCGATCGTTGCTATAAAATTGCATTGATTACTGTGTAAATGTGACTGGCAGGGAAGGGGTTAACACTAGGGGGCGCTGCAGGGGTTAATGTGTTCCCTAAAGAAGTGATTCTAACTATGGGGGGAGGGGACTCACAAGGGGAGGAGACCGATCAGTGATCCTCGGTACTGGGATCACATGATCGGTCTCCTCTCCCGCTGACAGGACGTGGAGCTGTGTGTTTACACACACAGCTCCACGGTCCCGCACGGTCCCGTTGTTTTAACGGGCACTCGCACCGGGTCCCGAGCGAAGCCGCGGGCGCGCGCCCCCCAGGCGGCCGGGAAGGAGAGGACGTCGTATGACGCCCACCCAGGATGGGAGATCCACCTTGTGGGCGTCATATGACTATGGGCGGGATGGGAAGTGGTTAAAGCAGGGCGAGGGACCACATGTTTAGGTCTGTTAATGCGACACAGACATTCCATGTTCTTTTGCCCAGTTTTCTCTTGAGCCACACTCAATCTAGAGATTGTGCAGATATCATAAATATAGAAAAGAGAGCACTCCTATGGCCACATCCATATTGAAAAATTATAACTTGGAAAAAAGGCAAAAAACAACCCAAGGTCAGACTTTAAAGACACTTAGGACGATAAATGGATATAAAAATTATATATTATTGATGCCAATTATTGTGCAAATAAAGCAAAAAGATAAAGGGCTAACAAAATGTATCACATACTGGACAAAAATACATGGCGCAGATGACATGTAAACAGTGAGCCCCTGTGCATCAATGCGTTTCACTTCATCAGAATGCATTAAGGGGTTGTTAAAAGAAACAGGTCTCTAAGATAAAACGCATATGTAAGACTTTTTGTGTAATAATAATAAAAAAATATACACACACACACACACACACACGCACACACACACACACACACACACACACACACACACACACACACACACACACACACACACACACACACACACACACACACACACACACACACACACATCGCCATCATATCCGGGGACTTGTATCGCACACATGGCTATCCTGTCAAAAAATACACAAAAGATAATCTCCCGCTGGGCATCAAGCATCATCAAATATTATAATCAGATATTTGTGATCAATAGTAAGCTGGAATGATTTGCATAATAATGCACATTACCATCACCGGGGAAAAAAACAAAAACATTTCATATTTTGAATAAAGTGAAAGCCGTATGGATATACTCACTGACTTAAATTGTTGCTCCAAGCATATATGGGTGCAACAATGTTCTTCAAAGATAAGTAGGGGGAGAAACGAAAAAACAAGACGAGGGAGGGGGAAGGCAGGTGGGATGGACACAACCATATAGGACTGCTTTTAGCTCATAGTACCAATGATATATATGTTAGCTAGGCAAAAAACGCATCTTTATAAGCACTAAACAGCATAACCTGCAGTTGGCAAGTATCAATAAGGTTGCAGCTAGTCCTTTAGCCTCATAGAGCCCTCTGGGGAAAAAAGGGGTAAAGACAAACTATTATCATAACATAGCCATATATAGAAGGCTGTGGCAATATCCATATCTTCTCAGTACAGCTGCTCAAACTTGCCATGGTTAATGCTGCGTCCAGTATGCCCCGTAGAAGCACGTCCACCACACTGGGTTATGATACAGCTATTTATAGCCCCCTATGTGAATTGTGGAAGTAGCATATATCTGTACGTGGCACGGGTCACACGCCATCCACCACGTTACATGATCATACAGCGCCCGCCATGCCCAATGTCAGCGGGCTCCAGACCGCAAAATTAATTGAGACAGCTGTACCTGAGATGCGTTGGAGTATAGTAAACCGAGGGGAGGATCTACTGTCCTAAATCACCCTATCGGGGCACAGCAGCAGACAAGGGAAAGAGGAGGGGCGGACAAAACAAACCCACGGATCAGCACAACCTGATCCGCCACAGACACAAAGGTGAAAAACCTCAAACAAGCTGATCCCAAGGAACACACGCAGGGTCAAGAACAAAAAACTAAAATCAACAAGAACCTAAAGATACCGGCAAAGGAGTCGAAAGCGGTCAATACATTAACTATTTAAAGAGGTGGCCAGTGTTGCATCCAGGCAGTGGCATAGTTTGCAGCGACAATCCATGGATCTAGGCAGTAAAGTATATCCCACATATCACTCGGATATGAAAAACGATTCAAAAGAGAATTGTTTGCTCAATGCCATCATTGCTTTAGTATGAATTAATACAAATTATTGTCATCCAAAAACATGTATTATAACATATCAAATGATTTATATGCTAGATATTTATTACATTGTCGACATCTTTGTTTCATAAACAATAATAATGTTGTAGATCAAAACATTGGCGGCGGACCTAAATTAAAGCAGACAAAAAATAGGAAGGGTTACAAGCAGAAATATAACAAAACCTGGCCCATGTATAGAGGAGAGCCAATACACATAGACTAAAGAATGAATATATGGTCCCAAGTTGGTAACTACAAGAATGGTCTGAAACTCAAAATATCGTTTAAACCCTGGAATGATGAAGCATGTAACTCATATACCCATTTGGTTTCTTTTCGTATAACCTTTTTAGTCAAAGTTGACCCCACGTGTGGGTCTTCATAGACCCGATCGGCGGCAAATTTGAAAACATGGGGATCATATTTCTGTTTGAAGGCCACATGGTGGCCTATGGCGGTGTTAAGGAGACCACATGTAGCATAATACATGTGGTCCTTCATCTATTTCCAAAAAGGTCTGATGGTCTTGCCAATGTAGAATGCGCCACATTGACATAGAATTATGCAAATAATTCCCTTGGTTTGACAAGAAATGTGGTGGCGAGTTTTGTGAATTCGTCCATTAGGAAGCTTAATTGAGGGACCCTCCTATGAGCAGATGCCAATCACATGAGCTACATTGAAATAATCCTGGTCTCTCTAGCAGTTTCTTAGAAGATCTGGTATACTTACTCTGCACCAAATGGTCCCTGATTGATCCTGCCTGTCTAAAGGTAATCTCCGGGTGGTCACCCAAATAGTGTTGCGTCCCTCCTGAAGTAAGTGCCAATGTTTTGTATGATTTGATCGACGATTCATGTTGATGCTGGACTTCAACAATTCTAATCTTAAAGTGGAAGTAAACCCTCCTATTGTTTTCAGCCAAGGAAGCTGGCATCTTGGCCTCCGTTTAATCTTTTAATTGCCATGAAGCTGCACATGTGATCAGTTATGACACCAGCCATTGGATGGTTTGACAGTTTGGTTGAGACCACAACCAATGTGACAGTTAGAATTTCCGGCATGCCAGGAATGTAACTTTTTTCAAACTGTTAAATCAATGGGTTTACTTCCGCTTTAAGTTCACTATGGAACTCAATGAGAGCAGTATTGCCTTCCTGGATGACACCCTAAGCAGTGACTCTAATGGCACAATTAGTACGTCTCTGTACCGCAAGCCCACAGCAGGGAACACTATTCTGCACGCTTCGAGTGCGCTTCCGCACTCGTTGGTACAGAGCATTCCATTCAGTCAGTACAAGTGAAGAATCTTTTTTAAGTATGAGGCTTACCTCCTCTTTCACAGATTCCTAGCCAGGGGTTATAGCAAATCTTGCCTCAAAAAGGCTCTTTAAAAAAAGCCCAGAGCAAGTCCAGGGATGCACTTCTGTTCTCTAGACCCAAGTCTTAGTTCCAAGACGGTGAGGGTCATAACGACTTATTCAGACCATCATGGATGCGTACTCCAAATCATGCATAAACATTGGCACTTACTTTCAGGGGGACCCAACTTTTCAAAAATTTTTGGTAACCACCCGGAAATTACTGCTTTTCAGACACTAGCGGGGCACTTTTAAACCCCCCAGTCAAAAGAGGGTTAAGTCCCCGCAAAGCACCACTGCAACTTCGCTTTGGCGGTACTGCCCATTGATTTCAATGGGTTGGGGTGCTTTAGGAGCGGTTTATACACCGCATCTACAGCGCCTCAAAGATGCTGCTTGCAGGATTTTTTTTGAGTGTCCTGCCAGCGAACCCCTCCAGTGTGAAAGCTCTCGGGCTTTCACACTGGAGTAAGAGGAGAGGCGCTTTACAGGCTTACTTTTTTTATAGCGCCTGTAAAGCTTCTCAGTGTGAAGGTAGCCTTAGATGGTCAGGATCAATCGGGGAACGTTTGGTGCAGTCAGTATACCAGTATCTTCTAAGAAACAGAGACCAGACCTATTTCAATGTGGATCATGTGATTGTCACCTGCTCATTGAGAGTCCCTCATTTCCGCTTCCTAATGGACGAATTCACAAAATTCGCCACCACATTTCTTGTCAAATCAAGGGAATTATTTTCATAGGTCTATGCAAATGTGGAGCAGTCCATGTTGGCAAGACCATCAGTCCTTTATGGAGTAGGATGAAGGACCACATGTATTACGCTGCATGTGGTCTCCTTAACACCGCCATAGCCCACCACGTGGCCTTCAAACACAAATATGATCCCCATGTTTTCAAATTTACTGCCGTCGATGGGGTCTATGAAGACCCACGTGGGGGGAAACTTTGACCAAAAGGTTCTACAAAAGGAAACCAAATAGGTATATGAGTTGCATGCTACATCATTCCCAGGTTTACTCAATGTTTTGAGTGCCAGACCATTCTTGTAGTTACCAACTTGGGACCATATATTCATTCTTTAGTCTGTGTATTGGTTCTCCTCAATACATGGATATACCTGGGCCAGGTTTTGTTGCATTTCTGCTTGTAACCCTTCCTATTTTTTTTGTCTGCTTTATTTAGGTCAGTGCCAACGTATTGATCTATAATAACATTATTATTGTTTGAGGCAAAGATGTCGACAATGTAATAAATATCTAGCGTATAAATGATTTGATATGTTATAATACATGTTTTTGGGTTACAATAATTTTGTATTAATTCATAGTAAAGCAATGATGGCATTGAGCAAACAATTTCTCTTTTTTGAATCGTTTTACATATTCAAGTGACGTGGGATATACTGCCTAGATCCATGGCTTGTCGCTGCCAAATATGCCACTGCCTGGATGCAACACTGACCACCTCTCTAAATAGTTAATGTTTTGACAGCTTTAGACTCCTTTGCCAGCATCTTTAGATTTTTGTTTTTGTTCTTGACCCTGCGTGTGTTCCTTGGGATCAGCTTGTTTGATAAAGGCAGTCTTATATGGTTGTGCCCATACCACCATTTATCCCCTTACTTATCTTTGAAGAACATTATTGCACCTATATATGCTTGGAGTAACAGTTTGTCAGTGAATATATCCATACGGCTTTCACTCTCTTGCAATATGAAATATGTATTTTTTTTTTATTTTTTTTTATTTTTTTTGCTGTGATGGTAATGTGAAATAATAATAATCTGAATATTTTATATATGGTGATGCCCACTGGGGAAATTATCTTCTGTGGATTTTTTGACAAGGTAGCTATGTGTGCGATGCATGTCACTGTATGTATGAGATAGATAGAGATAGATATAGATATATCTATTATGTGTGTGTGTGTGTGTGTGTGTCTTTTTGTTCTATTTGCACAATGAATTGATATTAATAAAATATAATTTTTATATCCTTTTATAGTCCAAAGTGCCTTTAAAGTCGGACCTTGGGCTGTTTTTTGCCCTTTTCTATTTTTTCCAAGTTATTGTTCAGATATCATCTTGTACATTAAGTAGTATGGAGGTGCTAAGCACCTGCAGTGACAGACAATATTGTTTTCACCACTGCTATTTTGCCATTATATACTTTTTTTCATCTCGTTAGAATAAGCCTTTTAGCCCTTTTCACCCTTATAAGTGTACTCTTAAACTAGCAAACTTGTCTAATGCAAGTTGCCTTGTGTTAAATTAAAAATTTTACACCTTGCACTGGATGTTTTATGAAAATTGTAGGTCACGTAATGTGCATTATGACTTGGGTAGTTTTTTTTTTTTTTTTTTTTTTTTTGTTCCTTTGTCCTTTATATCTTCAAAAAAAAAAAAAAAAAATGCAAAATAGTCTATCAGTTACTAGCATGATGTAGCATCTTGTTTATAATTGTTATACTTTTTGCAGTCTGCGTGTTAATGCTTAAAAACACAACAAATTAGTATTGCTCTGCTGATTTGATTCACTCACTTTATTTCTGTCTTAGGTGCAAATGTCAACCGGACAACACTAAACAATGATCACACAGTGTTGTCTCTTGCCTGTGCTGGAGGACATTTGGCTGTGGTAGAGTTGCTTTTGGCCCATGGTGCTGATCCAACGCACAGATTAAAGGTACAGTTTTACCTACTCCTCTTATACTTTCACCTATCTGTTATGACATGTTAGAAAAGCTGTGGGAAAAATACAGTTAAAAGTGCTTTTCGACCTCTTTAGGAACACTCCTAAGAGCCCATTTTTTTTTCTTTTTTGAAGCCTTTCAGGCCGATAGCCGATGTTGAGTGCTGATATGCTGTAGATTTAACCTTTTTTTTTTTTTTTTTTTTTAATCTTTTTTGAAATTTTTTCTTTTATCACTGTTATTGCTGTCACAAGGAATGTAACATACCTTGTGACAGTAATAGGCAGCACAGGTACTCTTTATGCACAAGTCCCTCTGCAATTGAAAGTATTCAAAACGTCAAGATCTGCATTTTTGAATACTTTCTATTTTTTTAAAACTGGCGCCTTAAGGGATGCCAGTAATCTAAATATGATGTCATCCCATCACTTCTGGGTTACTAGATCCGAGACCTGAACAAAGCCCATCTGCTTTGTTCGGTTTTTTGGCCAGCCGGCGGACGTACTGGCTGGTAGTTTGGGCCTCCTGGTGGGGCGGAAGACCTAAGTGGAGGGGGGGGGGGTGAAGTCCCCTCCCGCTGCTTGTAGTAACAGCCGAACGGCTGCTGAGCCGCATCGGTTGTTACAAGAAAGTCGACCCCCCCCCCCCCCCTAAATCCCAAGCTCTAACATGAAGAAGAATCTGACTACTTGAAACGTGATCTGCTTTGTCATACCTGCCGATCTGTCCTATTGGCAAGTCAAACCACCTATTAGTGTTTGGTCAGTTGTGAGGCACGTGGTAGGAGAAAAGGCTAAGGCCAGCTCTGTTTCATCAGGAAGTTAATCTTATTAAAGCTGGATACAGACTATACAACTAGATTTACCTTCAACTATGTAGTGCAAGGGCCTGTCTGATTCCATACAAATTGAAAGTGTTTAGGTTTACCAAAAGAATGTAATATGAGGTCAAACCTAAAGGATACAATCTAAAGAAAATTGTATGGTGTGTATCTAGCTTAAGCCTTAATTATCAGAGTTGTAAGGACTGTTGGTATTACTTAAAGCGTTGTGCCGCCCAAAAAAATAATAATTTTAAAAGCCAGCAGCTGTTGGCTTTTAACAATGGACACTTGCCTATCCTGGAGTCTATCGATGTCGGCACCGCAACTGATGTTGCCAGTGTAGCCCCCCACAACCCCCCCCCCCCAAAGGGTGCCAATTGTAGCACCGGAGGGGGAGAGGAGACAAGTGAGCGCAAGTTCCACTTTTGGGTGGAACGCCGCTTTAAGGGCAGCCAATCGGATTGATACTTGCATGAGCTTTTCATTGGTAGGCCTGAATCTGATTATGTTTAAGGCAGTAGAAACATTGAGTCCTAGAGTTAAATTAGGGGTTGCACTTTAACCTATATCACATTTGCTAACAATTCTAAAACATACAGTATACTACTTTTACGTATCTGTATGAGGTTTACATTTTCAAGGATATGCAGCAATTTCAAATCTGGTAGACATTTTCAAAATATTTTGATGCAGCACAATATAAAAAAAGTTTGACGTGCATGAATACACTGTCTTTATGCTCATGATTTTTTTTCTTTTTCTTTTTGCAGGATGGTTCTACAATGCTAATTGAAGCTGCCAAAGGAGGTCACACGAGTGTGGTTTGCTACCTGTTGGATTATCCCAATAACCTTCTCTCTGCTCCCCCTCCTGATGTTACACAGTTCACCCCACCCTCTCATGATTTAAACCGGGTAATATATGTGTTGGTTCTTAATATATTAACAATTATACACAGTCCATAAGTTACCATTTTGTTTAAAACCATAACTAAAGTAGAAATTGTACTTTTGTAGTAAGCAAAATAAATGTACTGCCATCCTTAATGGACCCCCACCTTTTTTAAATTGGGGTTTAGGAAAGCACATGCTTACCATTTCTACCCGGCCACCAACATTGGAGCAAACAAGAGCTAGTGCTAAGGTATTGTTTCCTCTGAGGTGATGCCTGAAGACCACACTTGTGAGTAGGTGACTAGAACAGAGAACTGCTTAAAATGTGCTGTCACCTGCTTAGCAAAATTTGTAATGTCATGTGTGTTGTGAGAAGATGGGGGTAGAGTGTTTTTTGGCCTTTATAAGCATATGTGCATATTTCTAGGTATGATTTCATTTCTTCCTTTTTACCTAGAAGTTGTCTTTGATGCATATTTGATGCTTTTAGGCACCTCGTGTACCAATGCAGGCACTGCCAATGGTTGTCCCACCCCAGGAGCCAGACAAACCTCCAGCAAGTGTGTCTACAAGCCTTCCCGTTAGAAGTAAAGGTTAGTTGTAAAATTATAGACTTTTCTTCTTTGTGGACAAATGAGATTTGTTTTTTCTTATTCCTCTTGCACCTCCTTCTAATGTTATATTTCCTGCTTAGAGGCAATGTGTCTCAGTTTAATCCAAGATAAACATTAAAAGCGTGGTATCTCTACATGCCAAATTTGATTCAGAAACCGTAGTAGTGGTAATAGTAGCTGTACATGATTTTGGTTACTCATACACTTGAAGGTAAAACCCATACAAAGCTGACATTGAGGTTTTGTGTGTATTGGCTGACTGAATGACCCTTTAGCTTCTTATGTTTATGGCCCTCTTGATAAAATATTTCCACAAAATTTCTCTTTCCCATGCACATCTGACTGGAAGATAACCAATAGTGTCGTCTTTTGCGTTAAAGTGTAACTACGAGTAAAAGCAAAAATGACACACATGCTGCTTTTGGACATTGTCATTAACAGAGCAGTTTTTGTTTTTCTGAGTCGTCTTGCTGTAGCATAATTTTATTACCTGGTTATCCTACCAGTAGCTCAATTGAGTTTTTCGCTTCCTGTAACGTGGGTGCTAGTGCTCATTCTGTGGTGATATCGCTCAACGCTTTGTCATCTTGGACAGTATAGTCTTAAGTTGGCGATACATGGCTCAGTTTCTTTCGTTCAGCCAAATTACTGAACCGATTAACCCATCCACACATTTGAGGTTGTGGGAATTCTCTCCACTGTGTCATTGTGTTCCGACAGTGGAGGAGTCAGCTAGGCTCCTCAGTTGTTAGAAAACACTGATCAGCGCTGCATCCTATTCTTCATAAGGTGTTCAGATCCACCCCCCTCCCCATTCCTGTGCAGCAGCAGATAACCTCTTAAATCTATTGTTGGCTGCAATCGGCCAGCAATAGATCACTATAGTGGTGAATTATTGCTGTAGGCAGAAGCTGAACAGAGCTGCAACAGATGAATGCAGTGTATACCTTTTGCTTCTACAGCACATGCCTATGGAGCAGTCTAGAGAAGCCTTGGGGGTGCTCCTGGGCTTAGTGCTGGACGCCAGCTGTCACTGAGAGTTTGGCAATTTTAGCCTGAACCCATCTTGCGGCCCAAAGAAATATGCTGGTGCTGACAAACCTTAGTAGGTTGAGGCAGATGTCTCATAATGGCTATGACAAAGGGCAAAGAGCTTTAGCCAGCAGTGCCTGCAGGAAATATAAAAAATTGGTAGGTAAAGCTTTCTTCCACACATTCCACTTAAAGCCACAATTTTTATTTTTGCTCAGGCAGACCGTAAATCTGATTAGCTAACTCCAATAAATTATTTTATATATATATATATATATATATTTATATATATATATATATATATATAAACATGCACAGTGCACCGTTCAATTGACATTTAACACTGTGCTAAACGGCGTGCTATGATTAGATCACACTGGTCAAACCACAAAAAGTCCATCTCTAAAATATATTTAACCACTTGCCTACCAGGTATGAACACCCCCTTCCTGACCAAGCCATTTTTCAGCTTTCAGCGCTGTTGCATTTTGAATGACAATTGCGCGGTCATGCAACGATATACCCAAATAACATTTTTAATAATTTTTTCCCCACAAATAGAGCTTTCTTTTGGTGGTATTTGATCACCTCTGCGGTTTTTAATTCTTGCGCTATAAACAAAATAAGAGGGACAAGTTTGAAAAAACACAAGGCCCCTAGTGGCCGCAAAGTTAGCGCCATCATATGACGGCGACCCGCCACAAGAGCCGCACCACTCCGCTGTCAATTGACGGCGGGCGGTCAGCAACAAGTTAATTATTTTTTCCCAATATATATTTAATGGTTAAGGAAATGTTTCCATACCATGCCATACTTTTAAATCTTAAAATATTCAGAATTATTAGAAAACGTCTACTTCACTTAGGTAAGGGAGAGATCATGTGGGAGATTTCCTTTTTAGTTCCTCCCACAAAGTTATTGCTTTTATGGATTTCTGTGCTTAAATATGCTGACAATTTGCTTATTGTGTCTGCATAATGTCTCTAATTTTGAGCAGGTTTCAGAGTTCCTCCTGAAATATTTACACGTTTGTGATCTTGGTATTCATTATAGTGGCTGTATCTTAACTTTTTGTGTTTCTTTAATGACTCTTAGTTCATGCCCCAATATGCGCATATTTTTTTTTTTTTTTTTTTTGTGTGTGTATATATGTATGTATATATAATATATACACACACTGTTTAGTAGGTAACTGAACAGCGACCTCAAAGTCGTGGTTATGGTGTGCTAGTATGTTCACCTAATGATTGTATATCATTGTGTGTCTAATCCTGCATCCTGTTCAGGTGCTTTTTAAACATCCATATTCCTGCTCTCGCAACAGGTTTCTCAGCACTTGATCTGAGTTCTGTGCTTCAGTGTTGGCTTAACAGAATTCATCTGCATTATTCTAAAGTGTGTAGAAAAAAAAGGTAGAACTAGTTAAATCCACTATTTTAAATTCACCTCTCTGACAAAATAACATTCCTTTAACGATAAAAGTAAAAAACCTGAAAAATGTTCTTGCTACATATGAAACAAAGTAGGGCAATTTGAGAGAGCTTTAGATTTCCTAATCGTCTCACTGTTCAGTAGGGGATTTAGCAGGATGGGGTTTTGTGCTGCCTACAGGCAAATACACTTTAAAAATTGTCTCCTAGTTTTTAAGTGCGACACATGTATGAATCTTCCCTGACCATTCTAAACTTTATCCCACAGTCCGCTTCCTGTTAATTCCCCCCCCTCAAAGCTTTTTCCAAGCCTGTGATGCCAGACTGTATAACAATAAACCGATTTACTTCTAGTGAGAAATGCAATCAAATTTGCAGCAGCTCCTTCCTGTTTTTTTTTTTTTTTTTTCTTGCAAAATTGTAACACTTTTGTAACATAAGGCATGAACAGCAAGCTGATTTGAAAAGAAAGTCAATGGTGTTCTTTATACTGAGATCTGTATACTATGAAAACCACCAGAATGACTGTATTAGTGTGCTTAATACCAGAACATGGTTATACTTTTTAAGGTTTTTAATCTTTAAAAGTACATACATGCTAGGAGAAGAAAGGAATGCGGTCTTGTAGAATTTGACATTTTTAGTGATTTTTGCTATTTTATGAACGCTTTTTAAACCGTTTTATAAACCTGCACACACCTGATATTAATGCGGACAAATTTTTACCAAATGGCTAATCCAGCTAATCTACCCTAAAGTAATTTTTCAGGGGATAGGTGTAATATGGTAGGGTGGGTGATCCGCTGGCTTTTTTTGGGGACTTGGCAGCAGGAGTTTGCAGCATTTCATGGCTCTGTTTTTGCCCTCCTTTGAGTTTTGGGTGTTCTCGTTCATCTTTTAGTGGTTCCCCACTATTCCTGAAGCATTGGCCATAATTTAAAAATGTTAAATTCATCAGGATGAACAGAAAAACCCATAATGGGTAAGGCGCATATGCAGGCCTTGGGCCTCAAGGGCAGAGAACTCTCCACCAGAGTTCCAAGACATGAAAGAAACCATAAGTTAGTTTTAAACCTTCCTGAAACAAAAATATTAGTTTTGGATGAACTGCCTTTTTAAACTGTTCCCCTTATGTTACTTAACTGCATTGCAGCAAAGGGATAAAGGGGAAACCCAAATGTTTCTGTTCTTTTTAGTATTGATAAATGCAGGTAGTCATTGGCTTATGGTGCATATAACTACATGTAAGGGCTTTAGTTTTGTGTGAGAAGGAACATCCGTGAAAAAAAAAAATGATGCTGCTCTGGTTTCGCAATCCTTTGGCAAAAGTTCTAAGCTTTGACATTGCTTTACTCACATCTTTAGGTGGTGGTATCTCAATGTTTTGGGTTATGTTGTTAGTTTCATTTATGATGTAATAGAGATATGAGTTTCTGGGTTTGCTCAACTAGTCGTAATATGCCCTTTATTATCTTGAGACACCTTGCTTTTGAGCCAAGTCTATTTGACCACTAGACCAAAATTTAGTGTAAAATGTCAGACGTTTTGCTTCTCACTGCATACTGCTTTTAATTATCCTAATTTTGTTCCTCTGTTATTTTTCTTCTCTAATTTGAAATGTCTTTTGCTTTATATAGACTATCCATTTTCAAATGTGTGATAGTTTTGTGGATATAGTCATTATGTAGTTGTAAAATTTCTCTCATGTCTGACAGACAGTCATGAGGATACTATTCATTTTGCGCTTCCAATTTGGTTCTGAGGGGGTTTCTTTTTCACACAGCTACTACTAAGCAGAAGTCCAGTGGCCATGTGCCAGAAAACAGCCAGGATGCACAGGGATACATCAGCAGTCAGTCTCCAGAGAGCATTGTAGAAGAAGCTCAGGGGAAGCTGACGGAACTTGAACAGAGGATCAAAGAAGCCATTGAAAAGAATGCACAGTTACAGTCCTTGGAGCTGGCTCATGCAGACCAACTGACTAAAGAGAAGATAGAGGAGTTGAATAAAACCCGTGAAGAACAGATCCAGAAGAAGCAAAAGATACTGGAGGAGCTTCAAAAAGTAGAACGGGAGTTGCAACTTAAGACCCAACAGCAGCTGAAAAAACAGTATCTAGAAGTGAAAGCTCAGAGAATTCAGCTTCAGCAGCAACAGCAGCAGCAGTCCTGTCAACATCTGGGGCTGCTTACTCCTGTAGGGGTTGGGGAAGAGATCACAGAGGTAGACTATGCCCACTTACAGCAGGTTGATACCATCCTGCTCAAAGAGGACCCTCAGCAGACTGCAGTACCAATGGGCTTCACTCCCATGCAGCCTTTGGCAATGCCTCAAGCTTTGCCATTGGCAACAGGTACACTATCTCCCGGGCCCATAACTAATCTTGCAGATCTCCAAGGAGTTATTGTGGGACAGCAAGAAATAGGTCAAGCACAACTAACAGGGCTGGGGCAAGGTGTCCTGCCAGAAACACAAGAAGGGTTAATGATAGCAAGTCCTGCCCAGACTCTCACTGACACTCTGGATGACATCATGGCAGGTTGGTATAATAGTTCAACTAGTTTCATCTGGTTTATTACATGTGCTTTTAATTAACAGATCTTTGTTTATAAGAAATGGTGTTTGGAATATTTTGTTCTTCGGTTTGCTTGAAAACCATTTTTTTTATTTTTTTTTTTTTAGGTTTGCATGTCTAGCGCTTTGTGTTAATGCATTCTTTAGGCCAGAATCTTAATTTACTCTGGCCATTGGGATGCGTTAACGCTAAAATGCTAGCCATGTGTAGTATTTAGGTACATTCAGTGTTTTTTTTTTTTTTTCTGGCACTTGGGCTCAAACTCCTCTAATAGGGATGTTTTTTTAAGTTCTGTGTGCATGAGCCCCTTGTCAAAGTAATAAAGGCAAACCTGCAGGGACAGAGGTTCAGAGCAAGCCTTATACGTGATGCTTCCACATATATAGAATAATGCTAACCGGAATAACCAGTTGGTTTCTACCATCACCCTTGTTAAACAGTGGTTTATGCTACATGTCTATAAAGTAATTTGTGGTTTTGGAGGAAAAATTCAAAAAAAATCTAACAAAGGCTGTAGGCATTGGGTGGGGGGTTGTTATATTTTAAGATCCTAAATGATTGGACCTTTTAAACCAAATTATCGCTTGGCACTGCCGTTAATAATGGCAGCAGGGGGAAGTGGTGTATGTGTTAGGACAAGCAATAGCCAATGACACTTATGACATCACAATCAATAAATTGAGCTGGTAGAACATCAACTTGTTTCAATAAAATAGTGCTGTTCCAAATGTGGTATAATTTTTGATAAGTGATAATTAATGGTCTGAGCAAAGATAGTTTATGGAACTGGAGACCTTTCCTTCCCTCTTTTTTGTGCTAAAACCAATCATTTTGTCCCTGAAGGCAACAGACCTGTGCCTGATATGCTGTACTAATTGGAAAGATCTGTTCTGACCTGTAAATGCACCTTTATATCCCTAAAATAGGAAATAAGTGTGTTATATCCAATCCAATGAAGCAGTTGGTAATCCTAAATAGAGTAGTATTCTAAAATTCATACATTATGTGTAGGAGACCTGATTTTTTATTTTTTTTTTCTTTTTAATTTCTACAAACCTGGAGTTTCATTTTAAAGTACCCCAGGTCTAGTGGCATCATATATACCCTTTTGTCCTGTGGCTATCCCATAAATATGTTGAACATGCTGTTACAGCATGGTAATTATATCTATAAAAAATTGTAATCGGCTTGTGGAAGTAATTCCGGATTTAATTGATTAGAGGTATCAGAAACAATATAAAGAAAATGTCATAGGTAGAGCCATTTGCAAACTCTAACACAAATCAAATCCTTTGTTGTGTTTGTTGTGTACACTGACAAAATTATGAAGGCTACTGAACAATGATTCTGTCTCTTCTCGGATGCTTGTTTATAGCCTGCTTGATCCAGATTTATGATGGAAAAGTACCAATATCAGACACAGCTAGGCAACTAGCATTTTTGAAGTAGGCCAGCGATAATTGCTCCCATGCTTCTCGTGGCTGCTGTACTTTTAAGTCTTAAAAGCAGAACTCCAGGTAAACTATTTTTGTGTTTGCCATTACCACAAGTCCAAAAAAATTTCCTCCTGTAAAAAAAAAAAAACTGTCCGCACTCTTCCGGTACTGCAAATGAAAAATTTGGGTTTAATATAGTGGAGGGATCCCGTTGTTCACCTGCCCTTTCCTGGCCTTCGTCTGTTCACAAAACTTCATGTATTTTGTTCACAGAATACAAGGCATTCTCTGAATAGACAAAGGGGAAAGGAGTGGTAGATGGTAAACATCAGGATCTCCCCTTGTCCATTTACTGAATGCCCCGTGTTCTTTCAACTTTTTTTATTTATTTTTTGGAGGTTGGAATTTGCTTCTCAGTAGGTTCTAGTATGCTGAGATAACGGTTCCAGTGCATAGTTCGTAACCCTATCTATGTCTCTCCTGTTTTCCATTACTAGAAATTTGTGTGTGCCCCATCTGTAGAAAATTATCAACTAAAGTAGGACTTTCTCAAGCCTGCCTTTTTACTCTCTCCATTTATCATGTCATTTTTGATGTAAGAGTACTATTTTATTGACACAAGTTGATTTCCTATTGAAGTGCTGCTATGGTTATGGGCATATAGAAGACCTACATGTGGCTTTAAGCTTAACACGCTGAAAGAATCACATGCAGTGTCTGCTAAGTAAACAGAAAAAAAAGGCAGGGTGGGTAAGGCTTCATGAACACTAGCAGCTCCTAAACTTGCTTTTATGCCAAAGCTCCTAAACGCCTCTCCATAAAAGCTTATGTGTCAATGTACACATAGGCTTTTAGCAGAGTTTAGGAGCTGCTGTGTTTATTTGAGGTTCAACCTCCGGCTCCTGAATGCGGAAGAGTCGCGTTCAGGATAGGAACGTTTTGACCTCCGGCCACTGGGAAACTCAAAACGATTTTGCTGCATGTTGCGTTTTCTTGTGGCCACGGTAACTAAAGGCCAAGTGTACATAAAGCCTTAGTGTGTTTTTTAAAGCGGTTATGTAGATTGGGAGGAAAAGGTAAATAAATGGGGGACAAAATGTTAATAATTTCCATCTATAGGGCTGATATGAAAAGCTAGCATGAGAATTTTGTGCTGCCTGTAGTAACCCATCAATACATTGTCAACCTTGTCTTGCAAAAATGACAGGTGGAAGCTGATTGCTTTCTTTGAACAAAAAGCAATTTTCTTTGGCACAAGTTTTATACATGGGCCAAAAAATGTTATTTGACACTGGTAGTCAACCAGTGTCTTGTGAGCATTTTCTTTCTTGGGGCAGCCCTAGGAGGCTATCAGACTTTTAGTACCTGGTTTAATTGAATTATTGCTGTTTATACATTTTAGCTACTTAAAAGTTGTCTTTAAAAAAAAAAAAAAAAAAAAAAAAAATCCCTTCAGTTTTGCGTTATTTGTACTTACAAATGACAGAATTCACTTATTAGGGGGTTAAGTTCTTTGCTTTTTTTTTTTTTTTGCTTTACATGTAGCTTGGCATACTGCTGTCTTTTTCTATAGGTTTATAAACTAAAACAAAATGATATTCTGAGTTGCAAAACTTTCTGAATAATAGAAGAACATTGTTATCATCCATTTGGGGATCCAGGAAATCTTTGGGTTATAATACTGCCTCCAGGGGGATTGGACACTGGCAAGCAAAACAATTGTAGGGCAGCCCCAGATAATCCCTCTCTACCAGCATAATTTCGTATTTTTTTTTTTTTTATTTCTCCTCTGCTGGAGCATGCTTTCTTCAGTTGTAGCTTGCTGCTTTTTTTTTAGCTTTTGGAATACTGAGTCCAGACTTGGTTTCTGACAGTTTTGTAGGATTTAACGCAGTGGGACAGGGCACTGATGTCATCCTTTCGGGTGGAATGGCGCACACGCTCAGCGTATTCCTGCTCTAAAGCATTGAGAAAAGCATTTTTCCACTGCTGCCTCCTGCTTTAAATTGGCCACATGGAACTTTGGGCACTGATTCCTGCTGCCTGCCTGGAGTGACTTTGGTCACCTTCGGCCATCTGACCCTCACCTGCTACCAGCTATCAAGGTCTTGCCTTTTAGCCCGAGCCTTCATATCACCTTCTTGCCACGCAGTTGCAACATGGTACTGATTTTAGACATGCAGCAGTACAGTCCTGTTCTACCAGGTGCTCCCAGCTGACATTCTAGCAAAGGTTCTGGGGCAGCCTGCAGCGCTTCTTCAGACAGTGCCAATGTCTGCAGCCTGCAATCTTATCTGCTCTGGGAGCCTGTTCATACTTGGAGTACTTCTTGGCTTCATTGGGTTTGACTGGGCACGCTTCACTCTTGCCTAAGATGTGTTTTTTTACCACGGTAATGCAAAACCACAACCTACACTACGAGTTATTTGTGGTTTCTGATCACTGAGGCCACAAGCATGCAATTTCTCTGCTGCGTGAACTTTGGCTGATCAGAATTGTTTCAGTCCTTGACTGATGAGTGTATTAGGACGACTGAGGAGTTGGTCTACTGCTGCTATTCCCAATTAAAGGAGACACTTTTCAGCTCTTATTGATGCATTACACACCACTCTTTATGGAAACTGGAAACCTCTGCACAAGCAGTCTTCTTCCCCAAATGTCTTAGTCTTGTATCTAATTCAAATGTTATCCAACAGTCTTAAAGACAAGAGGACAAGCCTGTCTTTTAAGGGTCTACCCAACAAGTGCTTAAAGCCCTTTCTAGAACTCTGTTCTTGTATTTGATACCTGCCCTTTATCCAATTCTTGCTGTGACCTTACTTTGTCAGACCATGTCTTACTGGTTAAAGTACCTTTAAAGATTTAACTGTTGGGGGTCAATCCCTCATTAATAGAAAGTGTGGAACTGCTATAGTTCGTATGTGTAAAGCACTGTGGAACTTTTGTGTTTTAAAGAGGGAAAAAAATGATTCAGCAAGGATGCTACTGCTGGCAAGTGCATCCATCTTCCTCAGCAGAAAAAGCCTAAGGAGCAGACTGAAACCCTCCTTTTCTCCACTCATTTGACAGACATCTTCACTGTTCCCAAATCTAAAGGCTGCATTACCCCCATTCTGGATCTCAAAACTAAGAATGTCTTTATTCAGATCAAAATACCCTAAGGAATCTTCAAAATCCGGCAACTCCTATCACCAGGGAGACTTTGACATCTGTGGGCATCAAAGTTGCTTGATTTATACTTTCCTGTCTTTCCAGCACATCAGCAATTCCTATGCTATGCCATTGGGGCCCCTGCACTGCTCTTTGGGTGTTTAGTGCTGTTGGCCCCTGTTACTAGCCCCTCTGAGACCCTGTAGCATCTACACTGTGGGATACTTTGATGGCCTCCTTTTGTGGGAACAAGGCGTGCAGACTCTTTTGAATAATGAGAAGTTGACTGCAGAGGTTACAAACCTAAGTTGGATCCTGAACTTTCAGAAATCATCGTTGGAATTGACTCATCTGGAGCGTCTGGGTCTAGACTTGGAAACTGCATGAGCCAGACTTTTTTTTTTTTTTTTTTCCTTCTTTTCACAGGAGAGCCTTCAAACTCTATGGTTTTCCTTTTAGCTCTCCATTCCGGTAGTACTCCAACTCCCTACTTTTGCATGAGTGTCCTTGGTCAGATGGTACTCTTTCAAGGCAGTCCTATTTTCCCCGTTTCATCCACGATTTCTACAGCACAACATTCTGTCCTACTGAAAAGTTGATCCATTCTTTATATAGATCATTCCACTATCACTGAGAACCAGGTAGTTCAGGTAGATGGGAATGCTGTACTGGGCATAACTTCACATGAAATGTTGGCCTTATCCTGCAAGGAATCCTTACTTGTTCTGTGTAGGGACAGGGTGATTTTGGTGTGTGTGTGTGTGTGTGTATATGTATGCATACACACGCGCGCGCGTGCGCGCGCGCACACATACACACACACACACATACACACACACACACACACACACACACACACACACACACACACACACACACACACACACACACACTGAGCATTTGTGGAGGCTCCTCCCAGAGGTGTCCAAAGGCATCACAACAAAGGGCTGACGCCCACTAGGCCATTCATACTTAGTACAGCGGATACTCGGGCGAGTAAGTTCCCGCATTACAAATATCTGTGTACGCACCAAGCGGCCGTAACCAAAAATAGTATTGGTATCAATGAACAAGCTAAAAGGACAGATGGTAACAATAATAGTTTGAGTAAGACATCTGTGACCTCAGCAAGCAGTGCTAAACATTGCAAACTCACCCAATCATTGACCCACCGGTCTCCTTCACACACTGCCATTGGGGCCAGCAAAGGGGGCATAAAGAGGGAGCCGGGGACATAATTCTATCAAAAAGAACAGTTGTTTACTTGATGCAGCAACTCTCTTCTATTCTGCCATTTAGGGGTTTAATTCATGGCCTGTCCCGGCCCTGGACCGCACGCCACGTTGTTTGCGTTCCAAACCGGGAGTGTGGCTGGACGCAATTTCCTATGCATCTGGTGTCTCACGCTGCTGTCAGCTGTCGCCATTTTGTTGATGAGACTGACTAGAGGACAAATGTGGACAGTAATGCCACTCTAGAAATCAGTTTAATGAAAAAGAAGACATACAGTTCTCCTCATCAAACTCAGTGTTGTCACCAGCTGGTGGCTCAGACCAGGCCTTCACTTAAATTTAAGGTCTTAAGGACTGGGATCCACCTTTTCCTGTCAAGTAGCACTGCATTTGATCCATTCTTTTTTTGGCATCAAGCAACTGTTTCTCAGATTATCAAATCTTCCAACTGGTCTTCTGTTCACTTGTTCTTTAACTTCTACCAGGTGGATGTTGCATCTTTATCCAATGCCGGCTTCAGGTGTAAGGCTTAGTCAGCTGTTTAAGCTACAACCAGTCTCCATTGTGTCCGTCCCCCCCCCCCCCCCCCCCCAGCCTTTCACTGTTTGCTGTGTTGCCCACCCTTAGGTTGTTTTACTTTTTGAGCATTCCAAAGATTGAAAGATTTCAGAGTACCCGAATAGATGTTTTCTTAGTCCATTGGGGAAGAAAGATACCACCCTTCTGTTTGTTCTTGGTACTGCTTTGCTACACAACTTGGTTACGCATGCTGGTAGTAGGTGGGGCTACATTGGTTAGGTTTTTTTTTTTTTTTTTTGCTAGTGTCCTATTCTCCTGTAAGCAATGGTATAACACAAACGTTTACAACAACCTGTGTCCCTCAGCGGACTCCAAGAAAATAATTTTACGGTGAGTACAATAATCCTATATTTAATATTGCACCTAATTGCTGATGCTGCTAGGTTACCACTTGATCATTTCATAGTTTGATGTATTGATTTGTTTTAGCACATTCTTTGTAAAATCAGAGTTGGGCTACCGGTAGGTATGGGGATTCAAAATACAATTTTGAACCCATTGTTTTTTCTTCTGTGAAAAATCCACATGCCTGATTTTTATCTGGCACCTTTACATTCTGAAAAGGGAAAATCGTGCATCTTCAAAATGTGGCAAATATACATCTCTATTGTTCACTGACTGGCACAGCTTGATAATTTAGCAACCTAGGATTATAATGCTGCCTTGCAGGAAAAATTGGCACTAGGCAATTAAAACTAAGGCCAGCTCACTTGAGGGTATAGCTCCCTACAAACCACACCTGCTCAGTTTTGCTTAGTGTCCTTAAGAGAGAGCCTGTTTCTTTCTGTCATAGTTTTTGCTTGACTATGTTTGTTTTTTTTTTTTTTTTTGTTTTTTTTTTTTAAATCAAGTTATTTGATAGATTTGGGGATGAATTTTGGAAATCTTGAAAGTCTCTCCAGTCAGCCAAGGAATGCAGGTTTTCCCAGTTCACTAAAGTGGTTGTAAACTTCAGACCTGAAATATAAACAAAGCGTATCCCTCTATATAGCAGTATGTGTCATTTTTGTGTGATGCTTTTGTTCCTCTAGCAGCATGAGTCACTTTTGACAAGTTTTACTGACACCAAGAGAAAACTGGGAATGGGAACTCCAGCTCATTGACAGTTTCATTTGTGTTCCTATGTGGGGTGGTATTGATGTCTTCCAATCAGCTCTCAAAGCTTTCCTCACTAAGCTCTGAAAAGAGTAACTTCAGCTCTCTGCCCCCCCCCCCCCCTTTTTTTTTCTTCTTTCCTCTGACCTCAGACGAGCTTAAAGTCAAGCAATTTGAATGGATGCAGAGTAGAGATGGTGATAGAATAGGTACAACTTTATGTAGGAAGCTTTTGTTTCATCTGTGTATCACCCGAGGCGTCACTTCACTGGGTATATGTAATGGTTTACAACCATTTTAAGCATACTGGTGTTCTCTGCCGTTAGCAATGATGAATCCTACTGTCATCCAGATAACAGACTCTTTTCGGGTCAAGACAGTTTTCTGGGGATTTTTTGGGGTCCAGAACTATGGCAGCTTTGCCTGTCCCTGGCTCAGAAAATCACATCTTGGGAGTGGCTAATGCAGGTTAGTGCAACTTTTCCTTTTTTGGGCAACTTTTCTTAAAGGTATACACTCGGCTTGTCTGACGCCAAATAAAAGGGCAGTTGTGGGTCACTCTTCTATGTGGACACTATGCTGCCTTGCACAAATATATTTTGGGGAATTTATCAAAACTAGAGCAGCTGTGCATGGCAACAAATCTCCAGTCTTCAGCTTGTTCAGTGAAACTTTTTGCACATGAAAAATTTAAGCTGATTGGTTGCCATGGCCAGCTGCTCCAGTTTTAAAAAGTTCCCCTTGTGTTTTTTTGCCCATTTAAACAAGTTCTAGTCAGAAATATATGCATCAGCGCCAATTTTTATAAACCCTTGTGGTTTTTCACCTTAATTCATTCTATGCAATAAGGTGAATAACCTCCTGTGCTGCAGCTGCCCCCCAGAGCCCCCCTTTTACTTACCTGAACCCGGTCTTTCCAGTGACTGGGACGAGCACACCACCTCCAGCCGGTGTCTCAGGTCCTCAGTGGATAGAGTGCTAGCAGCAGGAGCCATTGGCTCCAGCTGCTGTCAATCAAATCCAGTGTTGCGGTTTGGGGCCGGGTCCTGCTGTCTGTGTCAATGGATGCAGCACCAGGACACGGCGCGCGCCCGCTCGAGTGCCCCCAGGGAAAACGCTTCTCATTCGGGGCACTCGAGAAGAGGAGGAGCCAAGAGCGCTGCGGTGGGACCCCAGAAGAGAAGGATCAGGGCCACTCTGTGCAAAACCAACTGCACAGAGGAGAAAAGTATGACATTGTTTTTATTTATTTTTAAAATTATCAACGACTTTGCACCCCTTTAACTGCTTTACTACTTTAGGTGCTGTTCTTTCTGCCTCACCATTTAGGTGTTTTTCTTCTGTTATGCAAGTTTTTGGACTCTGTACAACTCGTTCTCCCAATTCATAAGGGCTTAAAATGCCTACCGCCATGTTCCCCATTGGAATCTAATGTTATAGATGCTTTTCTGTGGAGTATCTTCTAAAGAACACATCCGATTCTAAAGTCCCCCCTATTTCCCTTGAAGAGAACCCACCACCATCTAGTTTGAATTTAAGTCAGCAATTTTACCTAAAAGGATTCCACATTTGTACAGTGGTCTGGACTCGATTCTCGTATATATAAATGTTCTACTAAGTTGCTTGCTTAATATAAACGCTATTCTATGATTTTATCTACTGCTGTTGAAATTTTAGCAGTCTACCAATCTCCTTTGGGTAAAATTAGAATAAATTGCCCCCAGAGTGGTTATCCTTATACATTGAACAACCACCTCAACATCACTGAAGGAATTGGTAAATGAAAGACGCTGTAAAAATCTACATAAAAACAGAATGCATTGATTTGCATCTCATAAACCCATATTTTGTTCACAATAGAAACCTATCAAATATTTAAACTGAGAGAATGTACCACTTTGTAAGAGATTTTGAAACTGGTGGAAGCAATACTTCTCATTTTGGGACAGGGCCATGTTTCTTTTAACAACACTCTAAACATCTGGGAATTGAGACCAGTTGCAGATTTTTGGGAGAGGAATGTTCCATTTTTGCCTGACATAAGATTCTAACTGCTTAACAGTCCTGGGTTGTCTTTGTCATATTTTTTGATTAAAGATGCACAAAATATTTTTAAATGGTTAAAGGTCTAAACTGCAAGCAGGCCAGTTAAGCATTCAGACTTTGTCCTGCTGAAATCTTCAAGGTCTTCCCTGAAAAAGGCGTAGTCTGGAAGGGAGCATATGCTGCTCTAAAACTTGGATACCTCTTTCTTCATTGATGGTGCCTTTCCAGATGTGTAAGTTGCCCATTCCGTACGCATTAATGCACCCCCATACCATCAGATGTAGGCTTTTGAACTGAGCACTGATGACAGACCAGAAGGTCCCTCTTATTTAGGACACCACGCTCATGGTTGCCAAAAAGAATGTGAAATTTCGAATTATCTGACCACAGAACAGTTTCCCACTTTACAACAGACCCATTTTAAATGAGATTTGGCCCCGAGAAAATAGCTTATTTCTGGATCATTTTCAGATTTGCATGATAGAGCTTTACCTTGCATTTTTGGATGGCATGGTGAACTGTGTTCCGACAGTGATTTTTGTAAGTATTCCTGAGCCCATGCAGTCACTGAAACATGCCTGTTTTTAATGCAGTGCTGTCCTGAAGGCCCAAAGATCATGGACATCCAATATTCGTTTTTGCATTGTACTTTGCACACAGATTTCTCCAGATTCTCCATGGTGTGTAGATATATTTGAGGTCTTTGCAATTTTACATTGAATGTTTTTTTGAAATCGTACAACAATTTTTAGACGGCTTTTCACAGATTGGTGAACACTCTCCTTTTTATACCCAATCGTGTTACTGTCTTGTTGCCAATTAACCAAATTGGTTGCAAAACGTTCTTCCTTGTTAGTACCACTGCCAACTCAACTCTTTGTTGCCTTGTCCCAACTTTTCTGAGATAGATTGCTGCCACCAAATTCAAAACTTATATATTTTTTTTATTCTCCTTGAAATGGTATATTTCCTCAGTTTAAACATTTGATATGTTTTTTTTGTATTGTGAAAAAAAAATGAGTTTATGAGATTTGCAGACCATTGCCTTCTGTTTTTATGTAGATTTTACACCGCGTCCCAACTTTTTTACAATTGGAGTTGCATGATTGATACTCAAGTTGAGTCCTTGGATATTCCACTGTACAACTGACCACTTCTGAAACCTGCTAGTCCCACAATAAGTATATCCTGCATCTTCATATCACCTCCGCAAACATTTATTATATTGCAGCTTACCAACTCTTAGCTGTGATAGCTGCATTCGTTTTTTTTTTTCTTTAAATGTGGTGGCTCGTTGGATTTCTTTTTTTTTTTTTTCTCTTAAGCTCCTTTTTTCCAATATTTTCACCCAATCATCTGGTCAGTAACATGATTCCTGTCTTAATGTGTCTCCAGTCTACTGGAGGAGCAACAGGGACATCTTTGGGCAGCAGCATTGTCACTCTGGGCAGATAGTGTTAGATGGACTTGACTTACAAAAGCAGTTACAGCAAAAGCTTTTTTTTACTTCTAGATAAAAGGTACTCGCCACCAAAAGTCCTGCTTTGATTCCGCTATTGCAAAAAACAGGATCAGTGTTGCAGGTCAGAATCTTCTATCAATCATTAAAGAATTCCATCTATTTCTCCAAGTTGGTTTCTAGTTCCAAGACCTGCAGTTTGTTCTCCATTCAGGTGATTTAAGCATCCCAGGCTGAACGGGATCAAAAACTGCATTGAAATCCACCTCCGCATTGGTCTTCTCCACTATCTTCATCAGATGGGAACGTCTGACTTTTCTGGAGATTTGTTATTCTCTTATAGCTGCTGCATGGGTGTGTGAAGCAGAGTTTAGCATCTTTTCATGTTTCAGCAATGTCCGGCAGATCTACTTTCAGCTTTTCAGGGATTGTTAAACTAGAGGATTATCAATCGCATTACACAAACCTGTCTACAGTTCTGAAAACCCAAAGGCTGCATTCATCCCTTCCTGGATTTTTAAAAAAATCTCAATACCTTTTGTATGATCTCAAGTCCATTGACTTACATATTCTATTTTTTTTTTTTTTTTTTTTTTTACTAGCATCTGTTGGCTTACATGTTGTTGAATATTCACTTTCCCATCTTTCCATGCCATCAGTTTTTTTTCATTTTACTGTGGGTGACAAACCCTATCCATTGTTGCTCTTTACTTTTTGTCCTTTGGTTTGGCTTTAGGAGTATTCACAAAGTTTCTCACCTGTTCTGGATAGTCTTCATCTCAAAGGTTTTCCAATCATTTGGATACCTGGGCGATATGTTGCTAAAAGAGCATCTCTCTGACCTTGGACTCCACCATCAATCACAATGCAGCAGATGGCTCCTGACCTTCGAGAAGTCATCCCTGATCCTGTCTTATTCGCCTGGAGTACTAAATTGCATTGTCAGGTTGTGTAACTCCAGTTTGGTGTCCATCTTCATTGCCAGGCTGAAATGGAGTACTGGGACTTTTGGTTTTAAATCGGTCCCAATTGATCACTTTCACTCAAACTTGCTGCTGACCATTCTCATGTCATGAGGCAAATCAAGTCTTTCTCTGGTCAACATTTTCCTGATACCAAGATGTCTGTCATTGTATGTTCTGTCCACGGCACTGTTGGAGGCCAATGTTATTCTTCCTTTACATTAGAAGAGTGCCATGACCAATGCCAGTCTACTGGTTTGGGGGTGGAGTTCTGGATCATCTTTATGTTCAGGTCTGTTGGTCTCAGAGGATCGAAGCTTCCAATGCACATGCTAGAGCTACGAGCATTTTATCTGGCATTACCTTACTAGTCTCCCCTTCTGGCTGATCTGGTCTGGATACAGTTGGACACCACCACAACTGTGGCTTAAAGCATTTATTGGGGACAGCAGGAGTGTTGCGTTGGCAACAAAGGTAGGCTATCCTGTCCTGGACGGAGTTTCATGTTCCATTTTTAATTTCCATGGTGCACATTTTCGCAGTGGAGAACTTGGAAGGCATCTTTTTTTTTTTTTTCGGCAGACATCACTGGACCTGGGGGAATGGTCTCATCAGGTGGGGTTCTGGGATATGCTGTATGTCTGCGCTGGGGAATGCCAATTATGAATCTGGTAGCTTCACCAAGGACAGATTTGGCTCAAGGACATTGGACCAGATGGCGGTCACAGCAGATGCTCTGGTGGTGCCATGAGATCAATGTGCCCTAATTTTATTCCTTTCCTCAGACTACTATGGGCTTTGCTTCAATCCTTTTGACATTTCAGTATTCTCTAATGCTCAGAGGCCAGACCATAGCTATTCCGCTAACCCCGTTTTTAGCTGACATGCCATAGCCTCTAAACTTTTTTTTTTTATTATTTGAGTGATCACGTTATCGCTGTTCTCAGCTGCATAAATGGCTCAGGGAAGAGACACAGCAGCACACTTCCCAGTGAATTGATTTGAGGGGGGGGGGGGGGGGGTCAGGACAAGTGTGATCATTAAAGAAGAGTAGGCTGAGTTCCCAGCACAGCTAGAGAACTGACCAGTGTGCTCTCCTGCCTAGCATGGTCAGTTTTTAATAGAAAAGCAGAGGAACTGGCAGGAACACAAGGGAATGCGCCTTGCATTGGCTGCCAGTCCACTATCGCACCTTATTTAGGTAGGATGTATTATGTTTAAGATTTGAGAGGTCTGGCCCAAAGCTATCTCTGCTCTCGTTTTCATAAACAAGCTCTTGTTGGATCACTCGGTTCTATCGGCAGAGATCTCCTCTACATCTCGGTGCCCAAGAAGACCGGGCGTGGTGGTCGAGCCTTCTCCCACCAGGGTTCCGTACTATGGAATAGCCTCCCTGTCGAGCTCCAGGAGGCCTCCACTATTCTGGTCTTCTGCAGGTTACTGAAGACTTGGATTTTCATGCAAGTGTTTCCTGCGGTCTTTTTTTTTTTTTTTTTTTTGTGCTGCTTCTGGTCCCTGGGCCTTCTCTTTCCAGGATCTTTGGTATGTGCGTCGGGACTCTTCGGGGTAAGACCGCGCTATATTAATATTCCTCTCAACTCGACTCAATTTCACACAAAAAAAGTAATAGAGAGAACAGAATACTTTTTTCCTACAAGTACAATAGTCGCATACCAGGAATCAAATTTGGGTTTACATTCTCTTTAAGGTAGCTATTCCTGGAGGTTTCTTGTTCATCAGCATTGTCCTGAAGGGAGCTCCATTTAATCTCGAAACAAGGTTGTTTTAATACCATGGACCTTCTTCCCTTTTTACCCAAGGTAGTCTCTGCTTTCCACCAAGGATATTGTGTTGCCTTCCATGTGTTGCTAAGTTGTATCAAGCTGTGTCCCTCAGATTTCAAGAAAGGGATTTTACAGCAAATTCAAAAATCCTGTTTTGCTGATATGATTTTCCTTTTAACAAAATTCTTTAGTGCAAATACTGCATTATTAGAATTTTGTATAATGTATAGAATTTCAATCTCAAACATGATGGGTTGTTGCTTGATGGCACAGGAGTTGTTTTTTTCTTTAAGGTTCTGTTCACCTCTGTTAGTTGTAGGTGTGATGGGCTATAGGTACAATATGAAAAGTTATTTACCTTTTAATGCAGGGAATGCATCAAGGTAAAAAAACTTAAACCTTTTAAGCTTGGTGTTTACGTGCATTTAAGTCCATTACTATTGTACCTTTTTTTTTTTTTTTTTTTTTTAACTCTCACATTTTGATAGAAAACCAGATGAAGGGCCCATGCACACTGGACTTAAAAAAAAAAAAAAAAAAGCCAGTTCTTTTGGAAGAAAAAAAAAAAATGCCCATAGTGTTTTGTACATGTGTTTTTAGAAACATTTAGCTTTTAGTTTTCCTCTTCCAAAAAACTCATCTCAAACATGCAAGAAATTATTTTTTTTTTTTTTGGGGGGGGGGGGGGGTTCTGCCTTTTTAAACGCTGAGCTTAAAATATGCCTCCTAATGTGCATGGACAGATAGGATCATATTAAGCTGTTGCTACAGACAAAACTAAACTCCTGTAGAAGCAGCGTTTTTTTTTTTAAGCCCAGTATGCATGGACCCTAAAGCTACGGTAAGCACAGCTTTTTACAAAGCACCTACAACACATTACGCATACAGATGTGAACATTTGTCTTAAGTCAGTGTTGAGGTTTTGGAACATTACTACCTCAATGTCATCTCCACTGCTACTGGAAACTCCCCTGCAGAGACTTGGGGCTGTGTTTTTTTGTTTTTTGTTTTTTTTGTGGGTTAATATTAAATACGGTAACCAAACAGAGAACCAAAATGTTATTACTTGAAAACAATGTAGTGTCCCTTTGCAAACCTGCATTGTATACTTGTTATGTGCTATTTTAATATCCCACTTACAGCATCCATGATAGTACTTAAAACGTTCAGAACTATATAATGTAAGCAAATGTGATAGTTCGAATTATTTCTTATCAATTTAAGAAATATCCCTTAACTGGGATCTTCTGCTTTGGGCAGATTTTTCTATGGCGTACCCCATATATACCCCAAGATATATAAACCAAGAAGGTCAACTTTCCTCAGACTTTACTTTTTTGATTAGAGGCACACAAAAGATGTACAGGAGGAGATGTTGCCTAGGTTTTAAAAGTTTTAAATGCTGAAGTACTCGGGTTAAGCCTGTCAAAAATGGAGGCATACTTTTACGTCATTCAAGTTGCCTTCTTGAAAATATGCGTTAGGCAGCCTTTTTTATAATGTTTTACTTTTCTCAACATAACTTTCTCCTCCCAGCTCATCCCCCATAGTACTATTTTAGAAAAACATTTCAGTTTATCAGGAACATTGCTGTAAGAACAGTTGGGTTCCATTTACACACAGGCATTTTGAATTGCAGGCGGAATCACCACAATTTCAAAACTAACTGTTAAAATGTCAACTCTCACATCAGCTTGTTCCTTTGCTGTTCAATGGCACCAAAAAATGCGGTGCGATTCTGTGACCAATCGCACTGCAAACCAAATCATGCGATGCGTGTCACCCAAAAGAGGTTCCAAAACCTTTTTGGGGTGAAACGTATCGTGAAATTTGGTTTGGGCTTCTTCAGCATGATTTGTTGCACGACAATCGCGGCAGAATAGTACCACATTTTTAGGTGCCATTAAAATAAATTGCACCTTAACACGCTGATGTACGATTTGAAGTTTTTAACAGCACATTCTTAAATGGCGGGAAAATTGCTGCCATTCCACCCATGATTCAAAACGCCTTTCTGTGACTGGAACCTAAATGTTACTGTTTTTTATAAAGCAATTTCCAAGTGGTTACTTGATTTTCATGAAAATGTTTCCTTAATTAGTACAACGCTATTCTTCCTTTCTTGCCCGACTAAGTGTAGACATTTTATTCAACAGCAGTGAGTGGAAGAACATCTGCAATCTCAAACACTCCTACCCACAGCATTGCTACTTCCATATCCCAACCTCAGACGCCAACTCCAAGTCCCATCATTTCTCCTTCAGCCATGCTACCTATATACCCTTCCATAGATATTGATGCACAGGTAAGAAAAATTGTACTATATGGAAAACTGATTTCAAAACAATCGTATATAAGCATTTTGTGTGTAATTGTAGTGAGAGACCTTTTTATTTTAAATTTTTTTTGAAGATGCCATTTTAAAGCGGAACTTCACTCCCCTGAATCATGTAACCTTTCTGCATGCATTTCCCTCTTTACAATCAATTTCTGATTTATTTTTCGCTGCTTTGTTTACTTTTTTTTCATTTCTTTTCTCTGGCCCTTTACCTGTCTCTATTCTCGCGTGGGTGAGAATGAGATGTCTGCTCCTGCAGCCTGCTGTGGTATCCCCATCACATATTTCAGGAGACTTCAGGAGCAGGACAAATGGCAGCCGGGGGATTGAGCTGGAGCATATTGTGGGATGGCTTTCTGAACCCAGAGGAGGCAAGCCAGCTCATGGTCACTGAAAAGTATTAAGATTGGTAGTGCTGGACCCAGGCTTTCACACCTGAGCAGAGGATCGCAGTGAGACTCATTGTACAGATGAGTATGTGAAACCAGGACAAAGCTGCATAACGGGGGGGCGGCGGGCTTAAAAAAAAAGGGGTGAGTGAAGATCCTCTTTGAATTTGTTCTTTTGTATGTACATGTTAAAGTTTCAACATTCATATGTTTGTTTATTTTATTGTTGAACAGTTCTGGATTGACATGCTTTCCTTATTTGAATGCATTTTGTTTGGTTGCAGTTTGCAGACAACTGTACTGTACTAATTCCCAGTCTTTGTATATTTCATCTTTATCAGTGGTTCAGAGGATCACACTGAAGCTTCAGATGTTCATGATGCATAATGTGTGAAAACATGAATTCAGCCATGCAGTTCTTACACACATAATCAGAATAACACTTAATGTTTATGGCCATTGCATACAATTCATGGTTAAAATGGCTGTTAATTCTTTTTGAAAAATGTTGCCTATTGTGTTTTTAATGACTTGTGGATTGTGCTTTATGGCAGACTGAAAGTAATCACGACACGGCACTAACACTTGCCTGTGCTGGTGGACATGAGGAGCTTGTGCAAACTCTGTTGGAGAGAGGAGCAAATATTGAGCACAGAGACAAAAAAGGTATGCTTTTTTTTTTTTTTATTTTTTTTTTTTTTTTTTTTTGGTTTCTTATTATGGAGTTTCAAGGAATAAACCCCCAAGAATTGGTAAAAAAAAGTTTGGATAACTGAACAGTCAGTTATTTAATTTCTAATAAAATCATCTCTGAGGGCAGTAATGCTATAAAAACCTCAGCTGAACTAATAAAATCACACCACTTGTCAAAGTCCTTAAAGTGATTGTAAAGTCTCGTATTTTTTTTATTTTTTTCCCTATTAAAATAACCTGTTATACTTACCTGCTCTGTGCAGTTGGGTTTGCACAGAGCAGCCCGGATCCTCCTTTTCTCGTGTCCCTGGCTGGAGCTCATGGCCCCTCCCTCCCTCCTGTTGAGTGCCCCACAGCAAGCCGCTTTTTATGGGGGCACCGAGCGGCACTACAGCTCCATGTATCAACTCGGACATGGAGCTGTGGCCCGGCCCACCCCCTCTCTCACCTGATTGGCTAACTGAGTGTGATTGATGGCAGTGAAGCCATTGTCGCCGCTGCTTTGTGTCAGCCAATCTGAAGAGTCCCGCACGGCTGAGGGACTTGTGAACATTGCTGTATAGAGATGGAGTTCGGGTAAGTATTGGGGGGGCTGATGAACAAAAAAGGCATTTTATCTCCGTACATGGAATGCATGAAGATGAAAAACCTTCTGCCTTTACAACCCCTTTAACACATGCTTAAAGTGGCACTTTCTAGTAACTGTTAAGCTACTTTAATGCAGTATGTCTTTCCTGTGTTTTCCTAGTACTTTATAGACAGTATAGTTTTGTTTGTGCTACTTGTGAAGGTTTCTGTTGCTTAATAAACAGCAAAAAATGCAATCCTGTAATAAAAAAAAAATGTATTTCCTTAACCACTTGCTTACTGGGCACTTTTACCCCCTTCTTGCCCAGGTCAAGCTTTCAACCTTTACTGATGGGCACTGATAGGTAGCACTGGTCGGCAATGTTGAGACTGATGTCCCTTTTAACAGAAGCCGGTTATCTGCTTTCCTCGGCATCAGGCGATGCGAGGGCAGCATGAGCACGGGAGGGTGTCCATGGACGCCCTCCCGACTTTGTAAGCCCATGCTGTAGCCATTTTTGGCCTCTAGAGTGGAAAGGGGTTAAAAACGATGAATACTGTAGGTGGAGTTCCACATTTACCTTCTCTTAAGGCCCCTTCAAAGTCGCGTGATTTTGCCGCGATTTCACCACCACGATTTTAACGCGATTTCAGGAAGTGCATGTGTAACTCACATCAAAGTCAGACCACAATGGTGCAGGGACTAATTTGAAGTTGTACTAATATGAATGGTAGTCATTGGATATCAGGTAAGTATAACATGTTTGTTTGTTTTTTTATTTTTTTTTTATTCCTTTTTAGTATCACTTTAAAACGGGGGATCAGCAACCTGTAGATCGTGGTCTGGGCTTGCTGACCTGCCATTCCAGAGCATCAAACGGAGTGCAATGCAGAGGGACTACTTGTAAAGTTGGAGCTGTAGTGGGGATCTAGAGAGCTAATGCCTCCTCTGTAGTGCTGGCTCCTGTTCCATGTGGACTAATACCAACTGCATTCCACCTCAGTGGTGCCAGCAGCAGGAAAGAGGAGATCTTCAGGTCCGTGTGAAGCAATAGAATAGGGCATCTTTGACACTGATGTGCTGCGGTTTACCCAAACCATGGGTGCAGGGCTGTGTGCTTGAAGTTTTCTGCAGGGTTTGCTGTGCTTAGCCATAGACTTCTATTATATCCTGCCAGTTTGGTGCACTTTCTGAAAATGTACCACACCCGCAGGATATAATAGAAGTCTATGGGAAAGTGCAGCTAACCCAGGAAAGTTGCAGTTCCACTGTGCTACACCCATGGTGTGGGTAAACCGCAGCACATCAGTGTGAAATGCAACTAAGGGCTCATTCACAAGTGCAGCAGGCACTGCTGCGCCTCTGAAAAGCAATCCAAGTGTGTTTTGACAGGTGGTGAGGAGGCAACATTTTGTCTAATTTAAACCCATGATTGCTGTGCAATGCTAGCGGTTGTGACATGGTTGTACAGCAATTGGAAACTTAAATCGGGTGTGAGGAGGCGACACTGTGCCGGTGATCTTTGACTTCTCCCATGTTGTTGTTCAGGTAGATCTCCACCTCTTTAAGGTTGCCTACCCTTGCTTTAAAGCCTGGTTGAATGATCCTGTGCGGGGAAGGTGCCCTTTGTGCATGCCCTTAGAGGGTGAGCTTCTCTTTGTCAATTTTCATCTTTAGATATCCGTTTGCCACCTTCAAGCAAAATCATTATCTACTGCAGGTCCTTCTGGTTTGTGGCAATGCAACCCACCCTCCCCAGCTCTCCACTGCTGCTAGAAAGCATTCCTCACGCTAAATTTAAAATTTTTGCCCCCAACCTTATGGAGGTTAAGGAGTAAACACTTACCCCAACTTTGGTAATAGACTTTTAAAATGTATATTTTACAGTAGGTGCACAATTAACCTTAATTGCTATTCCCTCCCTTGTTCTGCTCTATTTCTGCCTGTTGCTTAGGGAAGAACAATTGCTGAGCCCTGATGCACCCTTCCCTACGCATTGCATGACTTCCACGTCTCCCAGTTTTTTAGGCTAGAACACCCTTCTTGCCTTTCTTTCCTGAAGTTTTCGACCTTGGTAACTACTTGCCAATTTTGTATTGCATAAGGTTGCCATTCCCCCATTCCCTAGATTTCCTAGGTACCTCCCTTTCCATTCCACCCACACTCTATAGGAGCTTTGTTGCTTCCCTGCCTTGCTCAGCCTTCTTCCTTCGCCTATGGCTGTGTGGCAGTCTTGCCCGGTGAATTGCTGATATTCCTACTTCCTGGATACCCAATATGTTGGCACATTCCTTCTTTTGAGTTGTATATTCCCCTTACATTCAAACAGGTTGATTTCCCCCTTGTAGTCTTGGGGAAGGTGGTACAGGGGTCAGGAGCATGTCATTTAGGACCCTGTAGGTCCTGGTCAAATTTTTACATCTCCTGTTACACCTCCTGTGCAATTTTCTACAGAAGGCTCTTCCTAGTCACCTTATGGGACCCCTGCAGTACCTCGTGGTCAAGCTGAGCCCTGTCTTTTCAAGGGGATCCTTATAAGAATGAGTCGTCCGTCTGTTCCCACCAGCAGCGGTTCTCTTTACCTTGGATTGATTTTTCCTTTTTTCCCGCTTGGGGACAGGGTAGCCTGGAAACAGTTTTCCCCTTTCTACCGTGATGTTTCTTATTATCCTTGAACTTTTTTTTTTCTTTCCATGACATGTTTGGCCAAACAGTGCAACATTTTCATTTGATGCCCCCTTATGTTCATGTCCTTGCCATGTCTTCCCTAGGACCCGCCCCCCCTTTTCTGACTTCCTTACTGGAAGGTCCACTTAGGATTTCCTCCCTCCATTCTTACCCACCTATGTGGTAATTTTGCCTCCTTTTTAATGGGCCTTCTGCGCTCTGGATCAAGTTTTTTTCCCTGCCTGACACCACTTTCCTGCTGAGGTTAGATTCATATACATTAACTAGCATCTATACTCTTATGAGTGGAAACACTGCCTGAATTATGTTTTTCTCCCAAATTATTGGTTACGAAGCAATTGTTGCATCTTTACTGTCACTTGCTCCAGCAGCGAGCTGCTCCTACTGTTAAGTTTGGGTCTTTTGAGTCTTTTTTTTCTGGTTTTCCTGTTCTGGCTATTTAGCTATGTTTGTCTCTGATGGGGACACAAATAAGCTTGTGGGGCTGGTGGGTAATACTCTGATGTAAACACAAATGAGTGAGGTGGGTTTGGGGGCCCTCTGATGGGGACACAAATATGCAGGAAGACTGATGGGGGGGGGGGGGGGGGGTGTATAGATACATGCAGGGGGAACGCTGGAAGTTTAGCTACGCTGCATGAGGCTCTGATGTTTAGGTGCAGGCGGAGGATACTTGTGCATAGAGTCCCACTGCCAGCAGCCTGTGAATTTTCTTTTGCCTGTGAATGTGTAAAGTATATGATGTGGCCCCCTCTAATCAAGGTTTGGATATCCTTTTCTTCAACCATCCATTTTTGGTGCTATTAAAGGGAAGTTTGTCATTAGCTGAAGAGAATATTCTATTAAGAAACCAGTCAACTATGGTTGCGTTATTTTATAGCAGGAATTGTTAATGGTAATAAAATATGTAAAAATCATCTAACATTTCAATTCATGCCCCTTCTTTTTTTTTTTTTCCTGTCTAAGGTTTTACACCACTTATCTTGGCTGCAACTGCTGGTCATGTTGGGGTAGTTGAAATCTTGTTGGACAACAATGCTGACATTGAGGCTCAGTCCGAGAGGACCAAAGATACACCATTATCGCTGGCCTGTTCTGGTGGCAGGCAAGAGGTAATTACTGAAATCTTGATGTACTACAATGTTTGTAACAAAAAATCCAGATTTATCCAAAAAAGCAGATTACGTAGGTATTGAGTTTAAGGTGCAAAAATTGTTGAAACGTCTCAACTTATTGTATAATCTTAGGATACATTTAAAGTATCTCAGGGTAAGAATGAAGTACAATTCTGGGCTCAGTGGAGTAAGCTGTGTATGATGTGTACTTGGTTCTACAATCTTATAGTTCTATGTTTGTTTTTTTGATAATGTGTCTATTTTCTAAATATGGCTACAGACTTTACTGTACAGCAGAATGTTTGGGCACAATTTTGAGTCAAAGGAGATGCTTTGTGCCAGCTCATTTAGAGACCTAAACATAATGACTGGGTAGAGATTTTCGGTATATTCAATTACTTTTTCCTACATCGGCTCCAAGGGAAGAGATTGCATTATGGTACGTCTCTATAGCTATCTTGTCACAAAAAAATGCGTCGTACAAACTTTTTTTTTTTTTTCTCCATCTGTTGAAGGACAGGGGAATTCAGAAAGGCCAGGTTATGATGCTGCCTTCAGGAGGTTGGTACACTGGCAAAAAAAATTCTTTAAGCCAACCCTGTATAACCCTTATGCCGCGGAACACACGATCGGATTTTTCAACGGGATATGTTGGATGTGAGCTTGTTGGCTGAAAGTCCGACCGTGTGTATGCTCCAATCGGACATTTGTTGTTGGACTTTCCGCCAACAAATGTTGGCTAGCAGGTTCTCAAATTTTTCCACCAACAAAAGTTTGTTGTCTGAATTTCCGATCGTGTGTACACAAGTCCGTCGCACAAAGGTCCACGCATGCTTCAGAATAAAGTATGAGCTGGAAGCGCTCGGTCTTGTAAAACTAGCGCTTATGTTGCCCAACATTTGTGTGACCATGTGTATGCAAGACAAGTTGGAGTCAACACCCTTCGAGCAAAAATCCACGGTTTTGTTGTCGGAAAGTCCGATCGTGTGTACGGGACATAACTCTGCCCAGCATACCTCCAGTTTATTTTGCTAGTAGTCTCATTGTTTGGATATCTTTTCCTTTTTAAAGATGAACCCTCCACTGTGGAGGTGGAGCATTGTTTTGAAGAGTGTCTGGAACCTTGTCCTTTTTAGTTGTGTTGGCTTGTTACAAGCCTTACAACGTTTGTCTTGCATAAGATTGATGTCTGTGCAAATGTGCAAGGCACTCTAAGTGCATGCTTAAGACCCTGGTGAGCTGTCCAAAGACGTGTGTTTTTTTTTTTTTTACCCTTCAAGGGATGCAGTCTCTTCAGACCTGCTCTTGACACTGTCATTATAAATGCCACGAGCTGGGTGGCCAGTGTATGCTTCTGCCTTTTGCCTTGCGCATATGATCTGTGGAAGAGTCAGAGGAATACCAGACTTTTTCCTCTTCTGCTTGAGCAGTAAGTACTCATATGAGTGTGTGAATGAATGCATCTCCAGAGGTGGGGGACTCTGTCTGAACAAGTCCTTGGATAGTTTGAATTTGGGTGCTCAACACTTCACTTTTAGTCCATTGGCAAACTGTGTCCTCTTGTGCTGCAACGGATCTCCCTTCTTGTGCTTCTGCACTCAGTGTGTTCTCCCAGGACATCTGGGACCATCTGTTCCTGTGTAGGATGGGATCTAGGCAGCTGAAGTTGTATCCCATATGGAATTTCACTTCCTCTTCAGGAAAATGTTACATTCTCTGATGCTATTCAACCCAGTGTGCTAACCCCACAGCATTCTTCAGAGGGGACCCTCAGATATTCTGGGTCAGCCTGGGCTACCTTTCCTAACCGACATAATCCCTCAATGGTCTGGAATACCCATTGTGTATCGCTTAAATGACCCTAAATAACCTTTCTTTAATGTAAAACTTTAGTCAGAAAATTAAGTGCTGATCACTTCATGATGGCCCCTTTTTCAGGTATAGCTTTGTAAAACATTAAAAATAAGTGTCTATACTGTTTAAAATCCAGTATTAACCACCTCCCACCCAGCCACTGCTCATATACGTCAGGGATGGCGCGTCCGCCTTCTGAGTGAACGCTCAGGAATGTCCCTCAGGGGGAGGGGGATCGCGTGTGTCCGTGCAGCCCCGATGCACTCGCGTCACCCGCACGCGGCGCATCTGATCGGCAGGAGGGCTCTGTGATTGTCCCTCCTTATCACATGACGGCTGTGTCCAATCACATAGAGCCAGTTGCTAGGCGATCGGCTCTCCTCTCCTTACACGGAAGTTGTCAGAGGAGAGTGGATCACTGAAGCCAGCCGGTGATCAGTAAGTGTGAGCTGTTTTTTTTACACACTGATCACCGGCCCAGTGTCCCCCACACATGTCCCCACACAGTAAAAACTGTCCCCCACATATGTAACAGTAAAATCATATGTCCAATGATAATCTGCACACATGTCCATAATCATCTGCGTACATATGTCTGTGATCACACAAACCAATTATTATACACTTAACAGGATTTTTTTTTACCAAAGGCATGTAGCAGAATACATTTTGGCTTAAATTTTATAACAAAATTCGATTTTATTGGATTTCTTTTAAAACCGAAATTAGAAAAATATATATTTTTTTAAATTTCCGCTCTTTTTCGCTTATATGGCAAAAAATAAAAAAATTTGTGTGAACAAAATTATAAAAATTTCATTTGGGTACAGTGTTGCATGACTGCGCAATTCTTATTGAAAGTGCAAGAGCGCTGAAAGCTGAAAATTGGCCTGGGAAGGAAAGGGGCGAAAGTGCCAAGTATTTAAGTGGTGTAACTGTCTCGCCCTACTCTGCACATGCTCAGTTTCTCTCTATTTTTAGGCACTGCTGATTTTGTAGAGGCTGATCGGATGGCCTTAAAGCAGAATTAAACCCTCCTATCCCTTTCAGCCAATGGTGCTACACATGTGATCAGTTATGACACCAGTCATTTGATGGTGTCGGTTTGGTTGAGGAAACAAGCAAATGAGACGGTTGGCAATCCTGGCATTCCAGGAATGTAACTGTTTTTTGAAACCGTTAATGGGGTTTAGTTATGCTTTATGATTTAGGCCTCTTGCACACTGCAGCTTGAAAAATCTCAGTACAGCATTTTTTTCTTTCTTTTTTTGCTGATCTAACATGCAGCCCATTGTTTACAATGTGCCTGCACACACAGGCGAGTAAACCAGCACTACGTAATCTTGAATAAAAATTGAAAAATAACAGTGTTCCTGGTGAGTATTTTTATACTGGAGGCAATTTAAGCACACACTGTTGGTAGCTCAATTAATTGGGAATATATTCTTCCTAAAGAACATTATTTATTTTTTTATTTAGCCGTTATGGGTACAGTTCCACTTTAAGAACTCTATAGTGTTTGTTTATTTTTTTGCTTTTTTGTTATGGTTACAAACCAGGATGAATTTTCAGACAACACCATCAGGGAATATGTGGAGGATGATTTCTGCATATATGTGGGATACCATTTCTCACAACCAGACCACACTAAGAACTAAAATATTAGTCTTCCATAGAGGGAATTTCAAATCCACCCAGAAAAGGAAAACTTTTGAACCAAGAATGATTCTATTTGATGCTCCTGCTCCAAACTCCTGCAGGCGGCAGTATAAGTAGACTGGTTCACAATTCTTGTGTCCCTCAATAGACTCAAAGAAAAAGATTTTAGGGGAAGCACAAAATGTTATCTTAAAAGTACACTACAGGCCAAAGGCTGGTTATTCATAGACCCTGGGTTATAGGCTTCTATCTCAGGTGATTGGACACTGGCAAAGCTTTTGGACGTGCCGCCTGGGTGTACTGCTGTAACCCTACCCTACTCTGAGACCTTGTTTTTTTGCTAGTTTCCTTAGGTGATGATGGATCCCTTCTCCTAGTTTCCTATTGGTGTCTCTCTGATGATGCTTCTCTTGCATGGGAGCAGGATCCCATTTTAACACCGGTCTCTGCAATCTGACTAGCTCAGTTTTAGACATGCAACAATCGACCTACAATATCTAACCAAAGCATGCATATCCCAGTTCAGAGCTTAAAAGTGGCAGGCTCCTTCGCCAGTCCCACCTTCTCTACCTGAGTCAGAAGTAAATTGACATGCTGGTGGTAGACACAGCAGAGATGGTAGAGGGTTTACAGTCTGTGCTGGAGGAGGCTGCCGAAGATTTCTTATCCTCGGCCCACTATATACCGGATAATATGGCTTCACACCAAATGCTTGCCAAAATCGGCAGGCTCACACCTGCTGTGCGCCAAAGCTTCGGCATGGTTACACTTGAGTCTCATCTGTCTTGTCATGCCCATTTGGGTACCACTGATAGTTGACAGCAGTGAATCTTTGTTCTGCTATGAATGAAGTCCTTGTACTCTTTTGGCAGCTGCCTTGGTACTGTAAGACTTTCACCCATTGGAAGGCTTGAACACTCCCCATGACAGGGTGAGTGACCCAGTCCTTTTGCGTTTTTGCCTGTGTTGTCCCATACAGCTGTAGGTGACTGGCATTTACAGTTGTCATGGAGGTCAAGTACCACTTAATCAGGTTAATTTAATATTGGCAGCATCGGGAAGCATCACAGCTCCTCTGGGATAGTCGCATGGCTAGGTGTTCTTGTACTTTGTGCTAAAAGGCAGGAAACAATGTTGCATGCCTTTCGATGAGGAGAGAAAAAAATGCTTTCTATAAGAAATGTTTATAAAAATAGAACTGCTCCATCAGTCTGACTTTTGTGTGTTTTTTTTCCCCAGGTAGTGGAGCTGCTGCTGGCTAGAGGGGCAAATAAGGAGCATAGAAATGTTTCAGACTACACACCTTTAAGCTTGGCTGCATCTGGTGGTTATGTCAACATTATCAAAATCTTGCTTAATGCGGGTGCAGAAATCAACTCCAGGTATGTTGACCTACTATGCACTCAATTAATTTTGAATATCTGCAATAAATTCAGGCCTTTTTTTTATTTATTTTCATTGATGTTTGTGAATTTTTGAGCTGCTAAAAATTAGGGCGTTCTAGAAACATTTTAAAATTATGCTAGCATGCAGTAGCTCATAGTGGTCAACCACAGATCAGCATTTATTTAGATGAACACCTAATTGCTAAAAGCAGTTATTTGATTAACGGCTCCTCATTCCTGCCAGCATTTATATATATTTTTTTTTTTTTTTTGCATGCCTAATATTGTATATGATAGGTGTGTTAAATACCTATCTTCCCTGTGATTAATCTAGCAATTTCCTTGATGTGAGTTTTTTTTTTTTGTATTTTTATTTCTACAATTTAGAATTTCCCAGCACTTTGATGTTCCTTAAAAAAAAAAAAAATGTCCCATGTCAGCGGTGCCCTTGTGTGCCATTTTTTGTATTTTGCCATTTTTTTTTTTTTTCTTCAGTTCACCTACAGTAACAAGACCACTACATAATTGAGCCACAGCATGCATACAACTGCATTAAATGGCATTTACAGCAAATGTTTAGATATACATATAAACACAATATAATTAGATCAATATGTCCAGATGTTCTAAAAATCATGTTGTGTATAGTTTGTAATTATACCTGTACATGGGGAAGCTATATTTGTGATCCCTTTAGTCGGTGCCACTGTGAGATCTAATTGTGTTGTGAAAAATGAATTGACCTTGTAGAATATAGTGAATGGAATTTAAATGGCAAGATGGGTATCTTCAACAGGGCAGTTAACTGAACTAAATTTTAATACCAAGTTGTTAAATTTATTTAGGCTCCATGCACACTAGCATATTTTTATTTTTTTTAGCTAAAAGAACGCTAGTGATAGCTTTTTGTAGGAACGTTGGCATTTTTTTGAGGTAAAGAAACACTATTGGGAGCCTCTCTGGTGGAAAAATGCTCCAAGAAACTCTAGAATTTTTTAATTTTTTTCCCTGCTCCTAGATGCTGAAGCTCAAAAAATGTTAATGGCCTAAAGTAGTGTGCATGGAGACATAAAATAAAAATGTTTAGCTTCTAGGAGCAGGAAAAAAAAGAATGGCTTTTCAGAACTTAAAAAAATGCTAGTGTGCATGGAGCCTTAATGTAACTTTAAAAAGTATTTTACACCTGACACACGTTTACATACGCTACACTTTGCCATTAATAATGCAGTAGACCACTAAATGCTGGCTGGTTTAATACTAATTTCACTGCTGAATTCGGTATATTCATAAAACATACGTATAAGTACCGTATATACTCGTGTATAAGCTGACTTTTTCAGCACATTTTTATGCTGAAAAAGCCCCCCTGGCTTATACTCGAGTGAGGGTCTCCCGCTGTGTCATATCTTGCTGTATCGTCCGCAGCTGTCTATTTGGCCATCCACTGTAACAAAGCCCCTCCTCCTCCTCGTACGTGATAGACTGAACACTGATACAATGCTGGGAAACTGAATAAGTGTTACGTCTATATGGAGGAGGCGGGGCTTTGTTACAGTGGACGGCTGCCGAACAGACTGCAGTTGCACGACACAGCGGGAGACGCTCGCTGTGTGTAATCAAAGGTGAGGCTGCAGGTGGGCATTGTTTACCAGTCACTGCATTTCCCACCCTAGGCTTATACTCGAGTTAATACGTTTTTCCATTTTTATTTTATTTAGTGGTAAAATTAGGTGCCTTATATTCGGGTCGGCTTATATTCGAGTATATACGGTACTAACATCTGCTTAGTTGCAAAAAGAAGTATTGACATCTGCTTAGCAGGAGCAAAATCTATTTTCTTTTTTGTAAAGACATTTATTCATCCAACTTGTTTTGCTTAATCTACAAAATTAGAAAGGCATTATCTTAATTGTGCAGTACAGGACACATGCTTGAATATTCATAGACCCCGAGTTACAGGTGGCTACCTTCAGGAGTTCAGACATTGGCAAAGCTTTTGGACACACCCTTCTTGGGCATACCCCTAAAACCCTACCCGGTTCCATGAGACCTCAGTTTTTTGCAAGGCATCCTGAGCCTGGGTTCACATTATATAGATGCGGGAACCAGTGCGATTCCAGCGTCGGTTTATGCATCACATCTCTCCCACAGGCAGTTGACACTGCCCTCTGTGAACCGCCGCGGGTCTCAATAAAATGTTAACGACACCCCGGGATCAGTTCACAGATCACAGTGCGAACTGTGGATTCAGAGAGGATCACGTGAGTGTGAACACCCACTCAATAAGATTCCAGTGCGGGGGAAAAAAAGTCCCTGCGCCTTTTTTTTTTTTTTTATGCAAATCCAATGCGAGTTCAGCCATACAACTTTATTGCTCTACTCACATTGCACAAACATCGCATGTGATGGCAAGGCAGTGCGGGTGCGAATCACATGCGATGTCTGTGTTTGCTATAGTGTGAACCCAGGCTGAAGGTGATGGACCTTTTTTCCCTTCTGGAGAAATTTCTGATCTTAACTAGTTTTTACTTTGAATTCTTAAACCAACTCTTTGCTCCTTTCTTAACCACTTGAGGACCAATCCAGTTTTTCAGACTCTGTATTTTCATGTTTAAAACAGTTTTTTTTGCTAGAAAATTACTTGGAACCCCCAAACATTATATATTGTTTTTTTTTTTTTTTTTCTAACACCCGAGAGAATAAAATGGCGGTCATTGCAATACTTTTTTTTCCTCACCGTATTTGCCCAGCGGTCTTACAAGCGCACTTTTTTTTGGAAAAAAAGTCACTTTTTTGAATAAAAAAATAAGACCGCAGTAAAATTAGCCCAATTTTTTTTTATATTGTGAAAGATAATCTTACGCCAAGTTAAGTTGATACCCAACATGTCATGCTTCAAAATTGCGCCCGCTCGTAGAATGGCGTCAAACTTTTACCCTCAAATCTCCATAAGCAACATTTAAAAAATTCTACAGGCTGCATCTTTTGAGTTACAGAGAAGGTCTATATTTATTGTTCTCGCTCTACCGATCGCAGTGATACCTCACATGTGTGGTTTGACTAGCGTTTTCATATGCGGGCCCTACACACGTATGTGTTCGCTTCTGTGCGCGAGCTCGTCTGGACGGGGTGTTTTAAAAAAAAAAAATTATTTATTTTTTTATTTATTTTACTTGAATTTTTATACATTTTTACACTGTTAAAAAAAAAAAAAAAAAAAAAAAAAGATCACTTTTATTCCTATTACAAGGAATGTAAGCCATCCCTTGTAATAGAAAAAAGCATGACGGGTCCTCTTAAATATGAGATCTGGGGGTCAAAAAGTCCTCAGATCTCATATTTGGACTTAAATGGAATAAAAGTGAAAGTAATTGAAAAAAATTACATTGAAAAAAATGTTCCTTTTTAAGACATATGGGCGGAAGTGAGGTTTTGATGAGTGGGGGCCATCTTAGCCTCACTCGTCTCCATACCCACTAGAGTGCAGGACCGATCGGGGGGGGGGGGGGTGGCACCTCTCCTGCTGCCGATAACGGTGATCTCGCGGCAAACCCGCCGCAGAGACCACCATTATCGTAAACGGAACAGCTCACTGTAAAGATGGATATCTTGGTTGTGGCAGCAGCTGCTGCCGTTACTGAGATATACCTCTTCAAAGTCATGACGTATATATACAGCAGCAGTGAGTTTGGATCTGTGCAACGTCTGTAAAAACCTTGAGTACCCTAACCCCATGCTGTGTGAACTGCCTGTAATGTTACTTACTTCAGGCACTGGATCCTGCTTGGGCACTTGACATCTGCGCAATGCTTGTAGTTAATTGCAGAGTGTTAAACAGGTCCAGGGCAATGGGCCATAACCATTTATCTTAGACCTTGAAGATCTTTCCAGGGGTGCGACCACTGGGACGAGCGACGACCAGTGACATGGAAAGATATAACAGGTTTGTTCTGTTATTGGACCGTTTCTGTGGCCCTATAGCAAGTATGAGACCTAATATCTCCACTACTTGTAGTACACATGGTGTCTCCTAAATAATAAAACGTATTGCGTGTTCTGCCCAGAGTGCTGCCCTGTTGTCCAAGGATTTCGCTACAGGACAGTCGACACCTGGGTTTCTGTGTATCCTTCTTCTCTGGCTATGCTTACCCCATTTCCACACCCTACTCAGTGAGTAGCCCACAGGGGAATATCCTCACTCATGGCAATGGTGGAAAACGGGCGGAAGAGAATCGCAGCAAAAGCTCATGAAAGCATTCACTCTGCTCATGGGCTGCAAATTGCTAAAACTGCTGTGACTATTTTCCTTAAATTGAAGCAGGGTCCTTTCCAGAGCTCAAAAATCTTAGGCTTCTTCCTCACCTCCACCTTCTCTACCAGAGTCTGAAGTGGAACTACCGCCTTTAGAAATGGAAAACGTTAAAGACCACCTGTAGGCAGTGTTTGAGGAGGCCGCAAAAGATTTCTCGACCTCAGCCACCCATAAACCAGATTCTATGTATTCACAATATGCTCAGCAATGTAGATATGCTCACTTGTGCTGTGCACAAAAGTTTTGGTATAGTCCCACTTAATTCTTGGTCTCGTCTGGCCTCTTTTGAGCACTCGGATACTAGGAGACCTGCAAAGTCTAAAAAAAATTTAAATCATTCCTCATCCGGGAACAAAAATAAATGACAATTTTAGCACAATTGGGTTTTTCCTGGAAAGGTTCTGCGCTTTTGCAGGTGTATTCACCATGGTACACACCCCTACTTGCGCTCATAAGCTGGATACACACTATACAATCTTTAGATTTTTTGCCTTTAGCTTTACCAAAACCATATGATGTCAAACCTTAAGAAATTAAATTTGTATACAATCAGGCAGGCCCTTGCACAATATGGTTTTGGTAAATCTAAAGGAAGTTCAACAACAAAAGTTGTGTAGTGTTTATCCAGCTTTTAGTAGCGCAGGGCATCCAAGTTACCCGGTTAATGACCTTTTTAAGGCTTCATCTTCCTCACAACTGTCGGCAAATGTCCAAAGGACTATCCAGAATCTTCAGGCTTTTGGGTAATAACTTCCAAAACTCTGCCTTTCAGTCACCACTTTGTCTGGAATATCTTGTATTTATCATAGACCCGACCCAGGCAAAGGTTTTACTCCTGGCAGTCCACCTTTTCTCATTGTTGGGTCTCATCCTGAGGCCCTAAAGTTGTACTAAAGTCTCCTTTTTTTTTTTTAAATAACAAACATTATATTCCCCTCCTGCGCAGTGGTTTTGCTCAGAGCAGCCCCGATCCCATTATTCTCGGGTCCCTCGTTGGCTCTTGGCCCCTCCCTCCTGAGTACCCCCACAGCAAGCAGCTTGCTATGGGGGCACCCGAGCCACAGTTCTATGTGTCCATTCGGACACAGAGCTGCAGTTCGGCCCCACCCCCCTCTCTCCTGATTGGCTGGTTGGCTGACTTTGACCGCAAGCTGGAGCCAATGGTGCCACTGCTGTGTCTCAGCCATCAGGAGGGAGAGTTTCAGAAGGCCGAGGCACTCATGGACATCGCTGGATCGAGATGGGACTCGGGTAAGTATTAGTGAGGCTGCTGCGCACAGGTTTTTTTATCTTAATGCATAGAATGCATTAAAATAAAAAACCTTCTGTCTTTAGAATCACTTTAAGATCCAAAAGACAACCCCCGGTGAGATTCCCCTTGAGTGTCTCATGGTTGCCTCATTTTAAATTGTTGCCTTTGCTCAGTTTCACCCTAGTCCCCTCTATCACAACATCCTGTTGGCCTTGGCTCAAACACTCCATCGCGGCTACCTAGTTTAGTGGCTTTCCAGTCCAGCCTTAAATGATAAAGTCCTGGATGGTGGTAACAAATGTCAACCTCACAGGAGTGTTTCAATCTCGCATTTCAGGAAACCTGCTCACCCAAGGAAGCAGAGCGCCCCATCAACATTTTGGCGCTCAGAGCAGTAAAACTGGCTCTAAAACACTGGACCCCTTTCTTCCAGAACACCCAGGAGTGAATGATGGGAATGACTGGACAAGCAAAGTATCATTTGTCTGAAATGAAGGATCCCATCCGGGTCTCAGCAAAGTTATCCCTGTTTGTGGCTGAAGCAAGGATCCTCAAACACGGTCATTGGCTGCCCTGCTAATCCCATGGACTTCGTTCAGGTTAATATATGCCTCCCCTCAAGTGCAGCTTCTTGGACTGCTCTGCAAGTTAAAGGAAGAGAAGAAATCAGTGGTTCTCATTTCTCCAGAGTTGCACAGAAGAACCTGGTTGACATACCTCTAGGAGACAACACTTGGCCTATCCTGAACAGGCCAGACCTGCTGTCCCAAGCAGCCCCTCCTCTCCAAAATTTCTCAAGGCCATAAAAACAACTTCCAGACAACTCTACTACCTTACCTGAATATCCTTTCTCGTCTGGTGTGAACACAGGCATTTCAATTCCTGAGACTACTCCGTACTTTATATTTTGACTTTTCTGCATTCAAGGCTTGGCCATAACTTAGTTCTGAGTACTCTTAAGGGATAGGCTTGGACCTTGTACAACATTTTCCAAAAACCTTTGGTTTCACACTTGCTTGTAAAAGCATTTTTTTTCCTCATGGATCAGAACCCCCTTTACAGCACCATGCGCTTCCTTGGTCCTCTCAAAAATGTGTATATAATCTTTTTTTTGGCATGCAGGAGCCAGGAAAGCATTGCACCTGTGATCAGGGGTGCACGGCCAGGCTTCTGCAGACAATCCCTACAGCTTTCAGCCCATACCTGCATAGGGGCTGTCGGCTAAAAAGCTGCAGGGCTTGTGAATGAATTACAGGGATTCTCAACAGCTCCCTTGCAGTTTATTCAGAACTACAAGCCGTCACCTGCAGTGTAATCTATTTTCAAGAAACTGAATGGAATGACACTGCCTTGCTCCCTTCTCACATGGGTTTGACAGCAGGAGAAGCCTAAGACTCCCACACTCTGTCTCCTGTGAGACCAAAAAGTGAGAGGAGTGGTAATGCAGCTGGGACAGGGCAGGAGTGATAAAAGTAGTCGGGTAAAAAACATTTTTACTTTAGAACCACTTAATTGAAGGGCCCTTCCCTGCTCTGCTCCCAAGTATCCCAATGAAATTGCACTGCTTTTGTTTGGATGTAATCAGGGCTTTCAGTCTATCTGAACGCCACAGCCTCTATACAGAAAGACTTTGTCCTACCACCAGTTTCCCGAAAAGGACACCCTGCTTCGAAGCTTGCGATAGCCAAGTGGATAATAAAACTCAATATAAGAGCTTATACTCTAAAGCAGGTATATGCATTTAGCAGACCTCCAGCTGTTGCAAAACTAAAAGTACCTTGTGCCTCTGCCTCTGGGTGTCATGCTTGTGGCTGTCAGTCTTGCTATGCCTCATGGGACTTGTAGTTCTGAAACAGCTGGAGGTCTGCTAATTGCATATCCCTGCTCTAAAGAATATAGTACATCCTGTACCCTTGCATGCTCACTCCACTAGATCAGTGGGGGTTTCCTTGGCATTCCAACATCATGCGTCTGTTGCTCAGCTTTGTAAGGCCTTCACCTGGTCTTCAGTTCGAACATTCTCTAAATTCTACCAGGTGGAGAACCAGGCCTCTGTGGATGCAGTCTTTTGCTGCAAGGTTCTTTCTGGCACTCTGAGTTGGGTCTTTGACCTTTTTTATCTGTTTTTTTTTTTTTTTGTTATTTTTTTAGGGCCCTGTTGGCATGATTTTTTTTGTCTTGTTGACCATTTTTCAAATTCATTGCTTGGGGGTATCCAACGGGTTAGCCTGTGTTCTGTACTGTACGATTAAAGGGTAACTCCACTTTCATGGGGAAAAAAAAATGTAATTGAATATTTGAAATTACCTTTCCTTTTTAATCAGCAGCGCTGTAATTTTCTCTAAAATGCATGCAGTTATGGCTACCTGGAGGTGTTCTGTACACAGATGATGTAGAGAACACCCGTCAGAAATGTCATATCCTGCTTGTGTGATTGGCTCACTGATTTTCCCAAAAGTCTGCACTTGTTAGATTTTGGGCATCCCCTGCAACAGAAATTGCGTTTTTGGTGAGATACTACGAAAGGGAAATCGCGTCTAAAGGGATGCAGATCCTGCCACGTGCCTCATTAGAACCCTGCATGTGCAATAGCTGATTGATAATTGTATAACCACTCCCATACAGATTCACTGAGCACATGGACACAGACAAACAGCTATTTCTTCAGAATAACAAAAGGTAGGAATCTGCTACAGAGTTTGTTGAAATCCTACAATGTACTGTAATCGCCCAGAGGGGATTGTGTTTTTTTTTTTTTTTTTTTCTTAAAAAAAAAAAAGTGGAATTACTTCTTAACCACTTAGCGCCCACCTGCAATGTACTGCAGATAAGCATTCGTTGTAGGCAAATCGACATACCCGTACATCGCTGCCTACTTCTGGGTTTTGGGCATTCGGGAGCCTGTCAGCAAGTCCTGGCCAATGATTCACAGCTGGAACCTGCTGACCGGCTGTGTACATTCACGGCCCAGAGCTATGTGTTGACATTCAACACAGAGCTCTATACACGGGTAACAATCTGTTTTTCACCCCTGAAAAGCAGGGATGAGAAACTTAAAGATCAGTTAGTAAAAGCAGCACAAGTTACACATGATTAGGCACATATTTAACCCGTTGATTGCCCTAGATGTTAACCCCTTCCCAACCAGTGTCATTAGTACAGTGACCGTGTACAGTATTATCACTGATCACTTTATACATTGTCAGTGGCAGTTAGTTCCCCCCAGCATCAATTAGTGTCAGATTGTCAGCTGCACTAGCGCAGTCCCATTATAACCAATCAATATACACTTAGGATTTTTTTTTTTTATCAAAAATATGTAGCGGAATACGTTTTAACTAAAATTTATCAAGACGTTTTGTTTTTTTAATTGGATATGTTGTATAGCGCAAAGTAAAAAAAAAGTATGCATTTTTTATTTCGTTGATATCACAAAAAAATAGAAAAACCCAGTGGTGCTCAAATACCACCAAAAGAGAGCTCTGTGTGAAAATTTACATACATTTTGTTTGGCTACAGCGTTGCTTGACTGCGCAATCGCCAGTTAAAGTAGCGCAGTGCTACTGCCGGTCATGAAGGGGTAAAATCTTCCGGAGCCAAAGTGGTTAAGGTGAAAGGGATTTTGACTTGCCTGTAAATTCCATATCTTGGAGTACAGGACTCCCCCCCCCCCCCCCCCCCCGATTCTGTTGCTCTGCATTGAATCTGGATGGATTGTTCTAATATACTAGAAGGCAGTGAAGAATCCAAAATAGACTAAGGAAAACTAGTTCAGAATAGGAAACTAGGAGAAGGGGGTCCATTGCCTAAGGACACTAGCAAAAAACATGGGTCTCTTGAAGTGAGGTAGGGTTATAAGCATACATCAAGGGGGTCATGTCCAAAAGTTTTGCCAGTTTCCAACCACCTCAAGGTAGCAGCCTATAACCCAGGCTCTGTGAATATAAAGGCCTATGTCCAGTACTGTTCTCCAAGATGACATTTCACAAGCAAGTCAGAATTCCTTTCATTTTTTGTTTTAACATTTAACACTACCAGTCTTTTGTGTCAGTTTGCAAAAATGTAAGTTCAGATTGCTGTTTTTTTTTTTTTTTTAATTTAAATCTTGGCCCATGTGTAACTCTTTATATTCAGAACTGGTAGCAAGTTGGGAATATCACCTTTGATGTTGGCTGCCATGAATGGTCATACTGCTGCTGTTAAGTTGCTGTTGGACATGGGCTCAGACATCAACGCACAGATAGAAACAAACCGAAACACAGCACTTACACTGGCCTGTTTCCAAGGCAGAACCGAAGTGGTCAGTCTCCTCCTTGACAGAAAAGCTAATGTGGAACACAGAGCAAAGGTAAGGAAAGCGCTTCAGCTTAGGATTCTCATTGGCTAGCTGGCTTTTGGATTTATAATAGATGGTGTAAATTACTTAAAGTGGAAGCCATGCTAAAACTAAAACCCCTGCATCTATAGCCACCAACATTCTAAATCCTATCTAGCCCTGTAAAAAAAAAAAATCAGTATATGTACCTTTTCTGCAGGCGACCTGACCCAATCTCCAGCGGCAGAAGCTTTGCTCACACGCTGAGCTGTCAGCTGCCACTTCGCTGTGTGGGCCGGTGAAGAGAACACATCTGACAATGGAAGCTCCATAGTAAGTCTATGGTTGACAACACTACCCATTTCCAAGCCGTTGTCGGACAGGTACTCTGCAGAGCTTCCGCCACTAGAGATCAGGTCGAATTGCCTGCAGAAAAGGTATGCATACTGTTTTTTTTTTTTTTTTTTTTTTTCTTCTCTTTACAGGGCTAGATAGGTTAGTGTAGAATGTTGGTGGCTATCGATGCAGAGATTTTAGTTTTAACATGGACTTCCACTTTAATTGGCTCTTGTGAACTTCTATACTTCATTCATGCAAGACCAGTCATGTTCCTCTTAAAGCCATGTAAGTCAAAGCAGTTTTTATCACTGTTTCTTTATCGTACATCATGGGATACAGAGCACCATAGTAATAAGTATATGGATTATAGGCCACTTTTAAGTGAATGGACACTGGTATAACCAAAAGGGAAACAGGAAGTGCCCCTCCCTATATAACCCCTCCCATACCGGGAGTATCTCAGTTTTTTCGCCAGTGTCTAAGGTGTTGGTCACAGGATCAAGGAGCTGTACAAACGGATCCATCTAAAATGCTTGAAAGCCAAACGATGGTACCTGGGCCGGATTGGAGGCAGGCGGGAGTAAACGGACAAAAGTCTGGTTACATCTGCCGCTCTGTAGAAGTGAATTGAGGGTCCGATCAGGTAGGGCCTATCGTGCGAAAAGGGCCTAAACTGCTTTCACTCTGATGTGCTGTGGTTTAGCCACACAGCGGGTGCAGTGTAGTGCGCCTGTGTCTATCCTGCGGGTTAACTGGACTTTGCCATAGACTCTGCCTGTGGCAAAAGCCGGCGCTGTACAGGAAGCACCGGCTTATGGGGCTCTGCAGACGCTTTCTTCTGCTACCACCAGCTATCTCCACGCAGAGTGCGAGAAAGGGATCCTTTTTTAAAAAAAAAAGGGTGGAGCCTCGGGGTGTGGCTTAAACGCAGCCGGCGTGGAGCATAAGGCTCACTGCTTAAAAGCTTTACACTTGAAGTGTCTGGCTGACAGAGGGACACAGAGCATACAAGTGGTATGTAAGCTGTATGGGTGTGTGGATACAGGCATTTTTAAGGGGCACATTTTACTCTGCATTGAGACTGAGCATTTATAGCAGCATGTTAATTGCTAGACTAAAGCTTGGCAGTAGATGCACTTTGTTTAGTACCTCTGCTTTTTTTATTAGGACCATGTCTTCCCCAAGGAGGGTTAATTCATCAGGGGGGGGGGGGTGTAAAGTTGCTGTGGTCAGAGCCTGAGGCTCCTAGTCACCTGCCCGCAGTTCCACCCTCCCCTGAAAGACCTGGAGCATCTGGCGAATCTGAGCCATTTTGTCTCACAGGCATGGTGGCTACCTCCAACTTCCCAGCCTCTGCATACGTCACTAAGTACAATTTGGCTATGGCTGGTTTGGAAGGGAAAATAGCCGAGATGTTGGCGTCTTCCTCCCAAGAGGTGAGAACGCAGCAGACCCCCCCCTTCTCCTGCCCTTGACCTTACAGTTTTGGAGTAACAATGGGCAGATGATATTGGGTTATCTTTGAGAGAAGGAGGTTCAGGTGACTCCTCTTCGGAGGATTCAGCATCTGAAGAACCTTTCTCAATTTTTTGCATTTGCAGAAATTTCTATATCCAATCCCACACGGACTAGGTTGATTCTGGATATAAGTTGCCCTTGCAGAGGTTGAGGAGGTTTCCTTCCCCTCCTTGGGTTTGCTAAAACCCCCACAGGGTTCTCATGCTTTCCCTATGCACAAGTTACTGGAGCAACTGATATTTATGCTGATTGGGATCACCCAGATAAGCAGTTTTCTCTTTCTAAAAGATTTTCAATTCTTTATCCTATGGAGAAAAAGTACTCAAAGAGATGGGATTTGCCAGCAGTAGATGTGGCCATCTCCTCTGTGAACAGGAGTTTAACTTGTCCAAGTGGACAATGTACAAGTATTTAGTGATCCAGCTGATGAGTTGGGATCTCTACTTAAGTTCCTGCTCAAACTGAAGGGGCCCAAGGTTTAGCTGAGCTTTCTAGGGCCCTATACTTTGCAGTGGATGCTATCAAGGATTTTATCCATCAGGCGTCTTATCTTGCGCTCATGTTGATACATATGCGCAGGATTCTGTGGCTAAACAGCTGGTCAGCCAAGTTACCATGCAAGAAGCTCTTGGCTGGGTTTCTGTTTCATGGAGAAAGGTTGTAACCTTCTCTTTAGATGTCTGGGGTAACAGCCTTTAGGCAGTCTCGATGGCCTACACCGTCATAACCAGACACAGGGCTACAAAAAGCCCTGAAGTCAGAAGTCCACAAAACAGAGTCCCAAGGCATCCTTTGTGAAGGAGCGCCCCCGCTCAATCGAGTTGGGGGAAGACTGCAGTGGTTTTTAGAAACTCGGCAAGAGGAAATCCAAGACAAGTGGGTCCTCTATAGTAGCCCTAGGCTACAAACTACAGTTCCTAGAGTTTCCACCATCACGTTCCCAAGGACCCGGTAAAGAAAAAAGTCCTTATTTCTGGCACTGGACCGATTACTGTATCAGGCAGTGATAATAGAGGTTCCCTCAGAAGAGTGGGACATGGGGTTTTATTCAAATCTCTTTATGGTACCAAAACCAAATGGAGATGTCAGACCCATTTTAGATCTCAGGAATCTGAATCACTTCCTAAACATCTGCTCCTTTTCGAATGGAGTCGATTCGGTCAGTTGTTTCCACCCTATGGGGAGGAGAGGTTCTAGCATCCATAGATATCTACATGTGCCAGTATTTTCCCGCTCACCAGAAGTTTGCCTTTCGGGTTAGCCACTGCTATTTACAAAACTGTTAGCCCCAGTACTAGCAAGACTAAGGGGCCAGGGTATAGCAGCAAATGGCATACCTAGACGTCCTGCTACTGGTAGATCGGTCAATAGCAGTGTAAATCAAGGGGGTGTCCAGAACAGTCAGTTATCTGAGACACCTGGGTTGGATTCTCAATCTAGACAACTCATCCTTACAGCCGGCAGGAAGGCTGCAGTATTTGGGCCTGGTCATAGACACAACCCAGGAAAGGGTGTTCTTGCCTCAGGCAAAGGTCAATACTCTAAAAGAGCTGGTCCAGATGGTCAAGGCAAAGAAGGGTCCTTCCAGTCTCCTTTGCATGAGATTACTAGGGAAGATGGTAGCTTCTTTCAAAGCAGTTCCCTATGCCCATTTCCATTCAAGACTGTTACAACATAGTATTTTGTCTGCTTGGAACAAACAGATCCAAGCCTTGGATTATCCAATGAATCTGGCTCCAAAAGTACGCAAGAGTCTTCAACTGGTGGTTGATAAACAGGAATTTGCAGAAGGGGAAATCCTTCATTTCAGTTTCCTGGGAAGTAGTAACTACGGATGCCAGCCTATGGGGCTGGGGAGCAGTTCTAGTAGAGACCATGGTTCAAGGGAAGTGGTACGAGTCCGAGAAGTCCTTGCCCATCAATATCTTAGAGATTCGGGCGGTACGTCAGGCTCTTATAGCCTGGACGTCCAGGTTGCAGAATGCTCCGGTCAAGATACAATCCGACGATGCCACAGCAGTAGCCTATATCACCAAGGAGGCGCCAGAAGCCACGCTGCCCAAAGGCAGGTGGACCATATTCTGTCTGGGGCAGAGAAACCTGTTCATTGCCTATCTGCGGTTTACATTCCAGGAGTGGAAAATTGGCAGGCAGATTTTCTGAGCCATCAACAGTTGCCTGGAGAATGGTCTCTACATCCCTATGTCTTTTTGGCCATATGCCAAAGATGGGGTACGCCGAACAGAGATCTATTGGCATCCAGGTTCAACAAGAGGGACCGGTATTCCACCCTGGTTTACAAAAGCTAAATTTAATGGTGTGGCTATTGAAGCCCACATTCTAAAAAATCGGGGGGTGGCTTTCAGATTCGGTAGTAACCACCTTGATTAATGCCAGAAAGCCGGCCTCCAGGACTATTTGTTACAGGGTCTGGAAGGCCTACATCACTTGACATCCTCGAAGACTTCTGGCCTTTCTACAATTATGAGTAGAAATGAAGCTGGCCTTGAGTACAATTAAGGGTCAGATTTCGGCCTTGGCAGTGTTTTTCCAAAGACCGCTTGCTTCGCACTCTTTAGTCCGGGCATTCATACAAGGGGATGCTTGGATAACTCCGCCAGTTGGAATACCCTTGTGCTCATGGGATTTGAATCTGGTTTTGTTGGTGTTGCAAAGACAACCCTTTGAACCTTTTATGGAATATTCCTTTGATCCCTTTGACAAGGAAATTGGTATTCCTAGTTGCGATAACCTCTGCAAGAAGAGTATCAGAATTGGTTGCTTTCTCCTATAAAGAGCCATACTTAATCATTCACAAGGATAAGGTTGTGCTGCGTCCGCATCCAACATTTTTGCCAAAGATAGTGTCTGGTTTTCATCTGAATCAAGATGTTTAATGTTTCCTTACTTTCCTTTTTCCCAGAACCTCGTTCTGCAGAAGAAAAATTATTTCATTCTCTCGATGTAGTGAGAGCAATTCAAGCCTATCTGAAAGCAACTGCTCAGATACGGAAAACTAATGTTTTTTGTTTGTGGTGTTTGTGTTGCCGGAAGGCCCTAGAAAGGGTCAGGCAGCTAATCTAAGTGGACTCGTCAGGTGATTAGTCAGGCTTATGGCCTAAAAAAAAAGGGTTCCTTCCTTTTAAGATTAAAGCACACTCTACCAGGGCAGTCATTGCTTCATGGGCAGTGCATCACCAAGCCTCTGTGGCTCAGGTTTGCAAGGCCGCTACTTGGTCGTCAGTACATACATTCACGAGATTTTATCAAATGGATGTAAGATGGCAGGAGAACACCGACAGTGGGTGCAGTGTGCTGCAGGCAGCAGTATAGGTCCTCATGCCTGGCGGCGGCTATTTGCTTTGTGTCTCCCTCCCCTCAGGTGGCATTGCTTTGGGACATCCCATATAGTTATTACTATGGTGCTCTGTGTCCCGTGATGTACGATAAAGAAAATAGGATTTTTGTAACAGCTTACCTGTAAAATCCTTTTCTTGGAGTAGATCACGGGACACAGAGGTCCCTCCCCTCTTATTGGGTTATGTGTATATTACTGCTTTGCTACAAAAACGAAGATACTCCTGGTATGGGAGGGGTTATATAGGGAGGGGCACTTCCTGTTTCCTTTTTGGTTCTACCAGTGTCCATTCACCTAAAGGTGGCCTATAACCCATATAGTTATTACTATGGTGCTCTGTGTCCCGTGATGTACTCCAAGAAAAGGATTATTTTTTTTTTAAGCTGTTATAAAAATCCTATTTGTTTCCCCCTAATTTCTTTTCTTTGTCCTCTCCTGTTGGACCTTAATAAATTGAGCAATTTAGCAAATTGCTTCAACTTCTGTGCCTTCTTTTTTACAGACTGGTCTGACTCCCTTAATGGAAGCTGCTTCTGGTGGTTATGCAGAAGTTGGACGGGTTCTTCTTGATAAAGGTGCAGATGTCAATGCTCCTCCAGTGCCATCTTCGAGGGATACTGCTCTGACCATCGCAGCAGACAAGGGGCACTACAAGTTCTGCGAGCTGCTAATTAGCAGGTAGCTTCAGTGGCTGTTAAATGATTATAAAGCTTTTACACTTTTCTTTGTAGTTTTTATAGTAATTTCAAATTACATATGTGGCCCACTTCATTCTTTGAATCTCTCACCATGCTAAATGTTGACAGCAGTCTCCTTTTGTATCCGGAGGAGCAAAAACTAGATACATTTAAAATATATCTTTCCCAAGTCGTTTCCAGGACAGAACAAATAGCGGCTCCTCCAACAGGAATCGTATTATCAAACACTTTAAAAGGATGGCCTTCTGCTCAACTGGGCAGTTTGTGTTTCCTCTGTCTGGAGGAGACATGCCACTTAGTAGCTAGTAGTACAGCTGCATGCATCACCCCGGGACAACCCCTTCAAGCTGAAGGCTGCTTATTTACGTTAGGGATGAAGGGGTTAAGAAGCTTCATTCCAAATGTCCTGTCAATACATTTCAAATGAAGATGTATGATTACTTTTAATATTTGTCTAATGCTATGATTTTACAGTGTTTGTGATGCCATTACCCATGTCCTTTTAAAATCCTTTGCTACAATTACTGATCTGTGTACGATGTTCAGGATGTGGGCATATAGGATCATAGAACCTCTCGCTATAATACTGTGAATAGTCATTAATGACTGTTGGGTTTGTGCAGTTCTTACTCCAGTTTTTATTTACCATGAGTTCTCTTTAATGACCTTACACCCAGATAAGACAGATTACCATCTTAGACGTGAAACTGTTCTATTTATACTATTAAGTATTTCAACAGCATGGATATAAATAAGGCAGTGTTTTTAAACTGTTTTTTGTCATTACAGGGGAGCTCATATTGATGTACGAAACAAAAAGGGGAACACTCCACTTTGGCTAGCAGCAAACGGAGGTCATTTGGATGTTGTTCAACTACTTGTGCAAGCTGGAGCAGATGTAGATGCAGCAGACAATAGAAAGATTACCCCCCTCATGGCAGCTTTTAGAAAGGTACTTTTTTGTTTTTTAGTAACCTCTTTGCTTTCAATATTTTAAAAGTGCAAATGCACAGATTGTGATGTACATGCTTTTTAAATATATGCATTATTTGAGTGCTTTACATTTAGCTGTATTTTCTTTGTGTTGTAGGGTCATGTTAAAGTGGTACGTTACCTTGTGAAAGAGGTAAACCAGTTTCCCTCAGACTCTGAGTGCATGAGGTATATTGCCACCATTACAGATAAGGTAAATTGATATGAATAAATCATTGACTAGTACACATTCGATGACATTCTACGTTTTTTTAATTGTTGTTGTATTTGTAATCTTCTGAAGTTATATTTTACAAAAGGCAACCATGAGGTTGGATAGTACTGGATGAGTAAATTATCGTTGCTTTAGCATAATGTATCCTCTTAACAAGTTACATGTTCTGAAACTCATTTTAAACACAACTTGAGTACAATTAGTTTTTTCCCTTAAAGTGTTTAAGGTAATTTTTTTTATTTTTATACAGTTCCCTCTGATATATTGGAATGAAACATTAGATTTTGCAGTGCATGTCATTTATAAATAATATGCAGTATATAATAGCTTACTTCAGAGCGTCTCCTCTCCTGATGTGATGGCTGCAGGGGGGGGGTGCTGGGATACCCCTGCTGACATCAGCTGAGAAGAGGGGAGGACACCGGGCAGTCACGTGAGCATCAGACGGCTCTCTGAAGTAAGCTGCTATTCTGCATATTTTTATAGATGAGATGCCGGAGGGGAGGATCGGTGAACTGACAGGCAGAGAGGGCCGAGGGAGACCGACACAGGAGATCAGGCTGCGGATGATTAAGGCACGTACGGATGACTCTGGTGTCAGGGCTCTGCAGTCCTGATATATCGGAGTCATCGCAGAGAGGGGAGGGTAGAAACGTGCAGGATCAGCTAGGTATTACAGGTGGGCAAATGACACAGCACAAGCGCTGTGCTGTAAAACAAGCTTTAAGGAAACAGGATTTATTTCTTTGGGTTAACAAACACTTTAATGCATAAAATGCTTTATGGTGAAAAACCTTAAGGCTTTAGAATCGCTTTAATAATCTGTTTTGCACAGAGCGGCCCCAATCCTCCTTCTTGGGACTGATTCTTACCCTGGTCTATCCAGCAGTCTCCAGATCAGAAACCATCTGTGTTTACCTTTTGGGACCGCGCCCAGATGCCACTGGTTAGGGGGTCTGTCTGTAATGTTTGCTTGGGGCACTAGATCCTGAGTTTAGGCACTTTCCTTGATATGTTGCAGTGTGTGTAATTGGCCTCAGGGTGCTATAGAGGTCTAGGGCTGTGATCTTCATGGTTCCCAGATCCTAAAGATCCCTTCACGTTATGCCCACTACCACTTGCGAAGCCTAGACAGGCCCAGTGACATGGAAAATCTATATTGCCTTTGGCACCATAAGTATTTTTATGTAATTTTAAAATTTTGACATTCTTTTCCCTTCTGCACTTAGTCCCAGGGTGATGACGTAGTTGCAGCACACCTCCTGCCTGACACACTTTCACCTGATATATTTTATAAAAATGTACATGCTTTCTGCACTTCCTGCTGCTTTTGCTACAGGAAACATAGCCAAGGAACATGGTCAGTGCCTGGGTTATATCGGCTCTTGCATTCCGGTAGGGATGCGCCGAAAAAGGTGTTTTTGGTATCGGCAAAAAGAAAAAGCTGAAAGGGGGGCGGGTGCCGCCCATTTCGATAGTGTCATCTTGGCGCGCCCAGTCCTCCACTCCTCACAGCGATCTCCATGTGTCAGAGCTGAATTGCAGGGGCCGTAGTAACGATGTCCCGCCTCCTGTGTAATGGCGGGACATTGAATCAGTGTGACGTGATCACAGGAGGCGGGCCATTGTTACTGAGGCCCGGGCAATTCAAATCCACTCTTTGACACACGGAGACCACCGTTCTGATCCGGGCACTTGCGAGGCTGCGTCGATCTGGTGGGCACTAGCGAGGCTGCGTCGATCTGGTGGGCACTGGCGAGGCTGCGTCGATCTGGTGGGCACTAGCGAGGCTGCGTCGATCTGGTGGGCACTAGCGAGGCTGCGTCGATCTTCTGTATCGTGTCTGCTAGAGATGCACCGAATGGAAATTTTGCTAATACTATTAGTACGTTTTTAAGTTGGAGACTGCGGACATGATGCAAGAGATGGTTAGAGATGCATTTTTCTTGACCTTTTTTGCACTAAAGGTGCCAATAATGGCCAACAATAAATTCATATAAATTTAAATTGATATTAATTAAAAAGTTGAATAGAATACAATTTTATATATAAAAATATTAATATTTTTTAAAAACCTGTCGGTTTTGGCACCAAAATTTCCATTGGGTGCACCCCCATGTTCCAGGCATGCAAACCCCAATACCTTTCACATCCATTCTGTGAGTGCCTCACTGTGGGTTCCCTCGCTTTAGCAACAGCTAATCACAGGTGTGATGGAGCTGGGACAAAAAGGCCAAATAACATGCGCTCTGCCGATGGCCTGCAGGTAACTTAAAACCTTGCTCAGGTTAAAAGCAGTTTCCTTGTCCCGAATGAATGTATTATAATACTGCTTCCCTCCTGTCTCTCTCTTTACTCAATATCCTTGGACTGCCCTATGTGTCGATCCAGACAGACAAGTTTCTCCCTGTCATGTTGGATCTCCAACTTTGCACTAGTGGTCAGAAACTCATTCCTCCTTATACCCTGGAAGGTGGTTACGGGTTGCTAGATTTACCAGCCCTGTGGAAAATTACCCTAAGGCTTCATTTACACCTGAGCGTTTTCAGCTCTTAAAATGCTTGTAAAAACCAGCAAAATCCCATTTCAATGGCACCTGTTCACATCTGAGCGCTTTGTCACCTGAAAGAAAAACGCCTGAAAAACGCCTTAAGCTCAAAAAATGAACATGAGTCTTTGGGGCAGATTACAGGCATTTTTCAGCTTTTTGCATTGGTGACCTGTACAAAATCGTGGGAAAAATGCGCGACTGTGAAACGCTCATATGTGAATGCAGTCTAAATGTGCAGCAGACATGGTCTTTAGGGGACTCAAGACTCCCCATCAACATTCTGCAAGACTCCCGATCAGATTGGCCCTACAACACTGGATTCCTCTTCTGCAAGGTCACCCAGTCAGGGTGCAGTCGAATAATGCCACTGTAGTGACTTGCATAAACCATGAAGAAGGCTCCAGAATTTGTGCCGCCCTAAAAGAAACAAAGTAACTTTTTGGGCTGAAATTCACCTTCCAGGTCTCTTCTGCTATCCACATCCCTGTTGTGGGCAGACAGACTTCCTAAGCTGTCAACATATAGACCTGGGGGAATGGTCTCAAGCTTTCAGAATCGGTGATTGGGGGGGGGGGGGGGGGGGATCCAGATGTGGACACCCTGGCCTCCAGGTTCAGTGACAAAATTTTAGATTTGTAACCAGTATAATGGATTCTCTAACCTTTGCAGTAGAAAATTGAGTCCCGTGTTTTTGTCCTTCATACAGACTCAGAGGACTTCCTGCTTTGCCTTTGCCGGGTGGATTAGACAAGTTATTTTCAGGGCCTACACCCTTAAAGCGGGACGGTACCTGGAAAAAATAAAATAAAATTAAAAGCCAGCAGCTACAAATACTGCAGCTGCTGACTTTAAATAAATGGACACTTACCTGTCACAGGTTCCAGCGATGTGGGCAGCGGAGGCTGATCAATCGATCGGCTCTCTGCTGCTGCCGGCGCCATTCTCAGTGAGGGAATCAGGAAGTGGCTTCACTTCCCAGTTCCCTACTGCGCATGCGCGAGTCGCGCAGCGCAATGAGAATCGGCAGCGCTGTCTGCCGGGACATGTGTGCGTCCCGGCAGACAGTGCACCAGAACAGGAAGTGGCGTAAACTCCCGTGGGAGTTTATGCCCGGAAGTGGGTGCAGATACCTGTCTTAGACAGGTATCTGCACCCCCCTCCCCCCTGAAAGGTGCCAAATGTGACACCGGAGGGCGGGGAGGGTTCCGAAAAGCGGGAGTTCCACTTTAGGGTGGAATCCCGCTTTAAGTATACAATTCCTTCCTCCCTTATCAGGGCTCATTCCACCAGATCTGTTGTTGCTTTGAAAGCCCAAGAATCTATAACTCAGATTTGCAAGGCTGCCACCTGGTGCTCTGTTCACACATTCTCCGGGTTTAACAGGTGGACATTTAGACCTCAGCTGATTAGAGTTTCAGCTACAAGATGCTTTAAGTTGTCATCGGAATGTTCTTTTCTTTTATCCTAAATGTACAGTTCAGGACACAGGCTGGGCTGCTACTTTCAAGTAATTGGTCACTAGCAAAAGCTTTGCTGGGCATGGCTCCTAGGAATACTCCTAAAATCCCATATTGTTTTCTAAATAGTGCAGCGCTGTGTCTCATTAAATGATGTGCATACAAAATTTATATTAAACATTTCAAAAAATGTAAAAAAATATTTTAAATTAAAAAATAAAAATGTAAAAAAAAATAGAAAAAAAACTGTTCCTCTGTGTCAATGCTTCCAAAACAATCATTGCTGTGTGTGTTTGTCCTCAAAAGGACCAATATCCAGTGCACACCTCCACCAGCTAAAGTGTCTGCTCACCTCCAAAGATGAATATGTAAAAGCATAGACCAATCACTCCTCGTGTCCACCACAATGGATCAACTTTCACTCTCCAATGGTAATCCTACAGTCTCCAGACTGCTCCTCTGTGTGGGTAATCAGCGTTTGTATTGCCGTCAGACAAACCTTCCTTCACTTTCTCATAAGTGCTCAATCACGCTATTACTTCCGTAGGTTATAGACGTGAAACAACAACACACAAGTGCCATAGTATACTCTGCATGTTTATTAAAAGCCCCCAAAACAAATTATTTTACAAGATAAAAACTTTAAAACAGCATCTCTCAAATAATCACTCCATTCACCGCAAATCTACACTCACAAGCATCATGCGTGTATATTTGCGGTGAATGAAGTGATTATTTGAGACATGCTGTTTTAAATTTTTTATCTTGTAAGTGACTAAAATGGCATTTTAGTTTTAGTCCCATTTTAGTCTTTTGACTATAATGCTATTTTTAGTCATCTCAGTTGTTTTAGTCGTATTTTAGTTGACTAAAATGGTATTCATTTAGTCGACTAAAATGTTTTACTTGACGAAATTAACACTGCGCTCCAGGCATCATCTTCAAAGTCAAAAATCAGCCTTTACTTTATTGCAAGACTTGGAACACAAAGTCCACTGAGTCTATCCCAAAAGCCTTCTTCAGGATGAGTTCTTAGAGTGGGGGGGACATTGTTGAAGTTTGCATTACTCTGGGTCACAGACATCCCAGACCTCTACCCCCTCACTGTTTTCTTCTCTCAAACAAACTGAATCTTCCTAAAGCAAATGAGATGAAAGGGATTTAGTTTTACCTGTAAATTCCATATCATTGAGTCCAGTACATGACATAGGCCTCTCTCAGAGGTCTCATAGAATGAGGTAGGATTATAGGGGTATTCTCGGGGATGTTCAATAGCTTTGTTGGTCTCCAATTGGCTTAAAGCGGAGTGCCATCCAAAAATGGAATTTCCGCAAATCGCATTCCTCAAATCCAGGTATCTGCTCCCACTTCCGGGGAAAGATCGCCGCAATCTACTATGCAATGTCCAGCCCCTCCTCCGAATTCCTTATCTTGGTGGACAGTACAGAACCCTCCCCTGTGTGGTCTAGTGTTTACTACTTTTGTTATTACTAATTGCTTGCTAAAAAAACTGGTCTCGCTCAGTAGGTGGATTTGTTTAGCATTTACTAGGAGGTGCACTAGCCAAGTTCTAGCCAGCATTCAATCTCCTGAATGTAGCCTGCATATAACTTGTGGTTTACACAATCATTTCTCTGAAGTGCATGCTTAGAAATTTTTCTGTGGATTTCAAATATTTTGGTAATAAGGAGAAGTTTCATTAGAATGTTGGTTGCATTTTAGTCTAGTAGTTTGAGTTGGCCTTTTTTTAATAACCTATTTTATGCTATTTCAGGAAATGTTAAAGAAGTGCCATCTCTGTATGGAATCCATTGTACAAGCCAAAGACAGGCAGGCAGCAGAAGCTAACAAGAATGCTAGCATCCTCTTGGAAGAGCTTGATTTAGAAAAGGTAATGCATGTGAAATACATGAGCTCTTGGCACATGAATACTTTTATATTTTTCTGTTATAGTTTTCAAATTCCCCTAACCTATACGCTAACTTTCTGAATCCTATTTTTAGCTACGAGAAGAAAGCAGAAGGTTGGCACTGGCTGCAAAGCGAGAAAAAAGGAAGGAAAAGCGGCGAAAGAAGAAAGAGGAGCAGAGGAGAAAACTAGAGGAAATTGAAGCCAAAAATAAAGAAAACTTTGAGCTTCAAGCTGCTCTTGAGAAAGAAAAGCAGAAGATTGAAGGTAACTAATCGTGTTTTTGTGTTTATTGATGTCACCAGAACAGATACCATGTGTGAAAAATGTAGCTATTTTTTGTGCTTGATATTCAAATTGCATTATTAGGTTTAAGTAAAACAGAGCGGCCTTGTTAACAAAGTGAAATTTGTAAGCCATTTCCTCATACATCTCTTTCAAGAACCTCTTCAACTGTATTCTCTATTTAAAAAGATCAAACTAACTGGCATGGTAGAATAAGCAACAAAAATGCTGTTTTTATTAAAAAAATTACATACCTCCTGAACTAAAACAAACCTGCCAGACTTAATATGCATCTTTTTTCCCTACCCGCGAAGTCCATATAAATCTGTTTTCAAATGCAGTATATTGCAATAAACTTTGGCATATAATTTCTCACTTTCCCTTGATTAACAAAAAACATTGAACGTGTGTGTGTGTATATGTATATATGTGTGTGTGTGTGTGTGTGTGTGTGTGTGTGTGTGTATATGTATATATATATATATATATATATATATATATATATATATATATATATATATATATATATATATATATATAGGTGGTGTACACAGGTGTTAAATATTATTTAGATCCTATAGCTTATATAAGGTATTCAGACGTTGCCATTAGGTTTTCTTTTTAATAGTATACGTGCATTTATGATAAACTTGCCGTGTGCATTCATTTTTAAAAGCAACCAAAAAATGTTGGTAGTACATCTGCTTTCTAGAAACCTTGATTTATAGCTGTGAATTTAATTCACACTTAAACTTCATAACGTTTTATTTACTTCTCTAGATGAGCCCCCAGTTGTTACAGAACCACCTAGTGCAACCACCACTACCACTATTGGCATATCTGCTACATGGACCACTTTGGCGGGTTCGCATGGAAAAAGAAACAATACCATTGCCACAAGCGGCACAAAGCGGAAAAGCAGAAAGAACAAAATTGCAGAAAACGTGCAGATTATATTTGAAGACCAGCTTCCCATTTCCTATGGGCAGCAAGAAAAGCTAAATGGAGAGTCCAAAAGTAGTAGTACCAGTGAAAGCGGAGACAGTGATAACATGAGGATCTCCAGCTGCAGTGATGAAAGCAGCAACAGCAGCAATAAGAGCGACAATCATTCTGCCATCAATGACAGCATTTTGCAAAGCAAAAAGAAACCATCAGTGCTTGTCTCCTCTCCAAAAGAAGAGAGAAAAGTATCATCTAAAACCTCAATAAAGTAAGTGTTGTGTGTTTTAGCTTTAAATTTAGCTTGACTTACGGAAAACAAATTGGCCATTGGCCTGTACTTTGAAAATGATGGCCATGCGCACATAGTGTTCGATGCAATGTGTGAAACCACTGTCAGTGTTACAAAATCAGTAAAATGTCTGCATTGATCCAGTCAATTTTGATGTACACATTATTTTGTAAAAAGCAATCAAAACTGTTAAATCTTAAGACACTGCCAGAATATTCATACACCCTGGATATAGGCATGTTCCTTCAGGTAATTGAACACTAGCAAAGCTTTAGAGGATATGCCCCCTGGGCACCTCACCTATAACCCTACCTTACTCCGAGTCCTCAGTTTCTAATGTCCGTCGGACCTCTTCTCCCTCACAGAGAAGATTGCCCTTAGCGCATCTACATTTTTATTCTTTGTTTGTTTTTAGCTTTGATTATTTAATCCCTCGCTGTCTTCAAATGCCAACACAGAAGCAGTGTATGCAGTTTGCACAACCTCTGTTAAATTTGGTATTACACCACACCACTGGTCACATACTTGAATGCGTCTTCCACATAGAGCTCTTATAAGGTGCTAGGGTGGACTGCCTAGCAACATCTCTAGCTGCAATTTCAGTATGTCATACTGCAGCTAACTTGACTAGGACAACAACATGATCCTGTATTTCAGCATCATGCTGTCACATAGCAGTTTTTTCTGCTCTACTTTTCTGTGTAGCTGCCCTAGAACTCTAAACTTTCTAAACAAAGGACCATTTTACTGTCCTGCAGACTTTAGGGGGGCCGGACTGTGGCCAGTGGGAGTAAACCATGTGCTATCTTTGTCAGTGGAAGGAATAGTGCCCAATTGTTGGTTTTAGTTGGAGGCATTGTGCCCCATTGTTGGTGCCAGTGCATGGACTAGTGCAACAAGGGCAAGATAAAGGTAAGCAAATGGTTTGTTTGGAGACCGCTGCCCCAGAACATGTTATGTGACACATTTCCAGAATGGCTCTAATCTCCATTCACATGCACAGAATCTTTTAGCTAAAAGGTTGGGGCAGCTGAAGCTGGCTGCTAAAGACACTTCACGTATCTTTTCAAACACATTTGTTTGGTTGAGGCACTTGACCAATTTATCAAATAGGTCACAGGTTGGAAGGTCATACTTTCACAGCGTAATGTCCCAAAACCATCTTTTTCAGGAGCCCCTAGTTCCTCAAAACAGAGCACCTGGAAGTTGAGCTAAAGGGCGAGTTCACCTTCACAGAAAAATCTGTAAGGTGAACGTACACAAGACCTCCTCCCTATCCCCTTAGGTCGCGCTGGCCTGGAGTACGGCGCTTACCCACACTGACACATCAGGTTTGGTGGTCCGGGGATAAGAAATCCCCCACAGCTCAATATCCCACACGTACTTTGTAGAGGTATGTATAGGAGGCATTCTAATTGGTCGGCGCTGTCACTTGTCAAGTATAGGAGGCAATCAGAACCTGCGTTGCCCATCCTGTCACTGCAGGCGAAGAGGCGCTCAAGCCGCAGGGTTTTCAATTTCCCAGACCGGTAAAGCGGCTATACGATCTGTCAAAACGGGTGATTGCCGGACTCCAGGTCAGCGGGACCGGGTTCTATGGAGAGGGGGTTCAGTGTAAGTGCACCTTACAGATTTTCTGTAAAGGTGAACTTACACTTTAACCGCTTGCCGACCAGCCGCCGCAGTTCTATGGCAGATTGGCTTGGCTGCGCAAATCGCTGTAGCTGTACGTCGGCTTGCACACGGCAATCTGCCAGCCGCCCACAATCGTTCCCCGCAGTGACAGAACGGGGATCTGCCATAGTAAACGAGGCAGATCTCCGTTCTGACTGGATCACACAGATCCACTCTTTCTGCTATGCAGGAAGACAGATCTGTGTGTTGTCCCAGGCAGCCCACCCCCCCTCACACAAACACTCTGAGGGAACACAGTTAACCCCTTGATCACACCTGATAACCCCTTTCCTGCCAGTGTCAGTACAATGTCAGTGCATTTTTATCATTTTTCACTGTTATGTCAAGTGTCCGATCTGTCTGCCGCATTGTCGCAGTCCTGCTAAAAATCGCTGATCACCACCATTACTAGTAAAAAAAAAATAATAAAAATGTCATAAATCTATCCCCTATTTGTAGCCGCTATAACTTTTGCGCAAACCAATTAACAAACGCTTTTTGGGATATTTATTTTACCAAAAATATGTAGCAGAATACAAATTGGTCTAAATTGATGAAGAAATTAATTTTTTTTTTATTTGGGTTGGTTTTATAAAAGAAAATAAATATATTTTTTTCAAAATTGTCAGTCTTTTTTTTTGTTTATAGCGCAAAAAAAAAATAAAACGCAGAGGTGATCCAATACCACTAAAAGAAAGCTCTATTTGCGGGGGGGGGGGGGGGGGGACGACATCAACTTTATTTGGGTACAGCATTGCACAATCATGCAATCGTCAGCCGTATTGCAAAAAAAGGGCCTGGTCATTAAGGGGGCAAATCCTTCCAGGGCTGAAGTGGTTAAGGCTCCACCTTTTACAAGTCCTCCACTTTGACCATGAATCTTCTATAGCAACCATGCTCCAGGGAACGAGCTACAAAATTCTGTCTGGCAGGTGCAAGCTACCCTCCAAATAATTTTTCCCCTCGGGGCTCTAGGGACTGCTGGAGATGTGGACGGGAGAAGGGCGCCATGTTTCACATATCCTGGCAGTACTCAAAAGTAAAACTCTTCTGGCAGGATGTGACGGGCATCATCAAACAACTCACTTTGGTAGATGTGAGCGATAACCCTGTCGCCTGCCTGTTGCACCTTTCAGAAAGACCAATTAAGAAATACAAATCTTCCTTGGCCATTCATTTTTTGAACGCGGTGAAGGCCTGTATTCTGCTACAGTGGAAACAAATGTGCCAACCCACTAAATCTCTAAGCTCAACAAGATCAGGGCAATGGAAGACCTTGCTGTCACTCTTCATAATACAGAAGAGACCTTCAGGTCCACTTGGATGCCCTGGCAGTATATTGTCTGCTCTGGTGCCTACTCTGAATGGGCTTACCCAACCTAGATGGCCTGCTGGGCTTTCCCCATTTCCTCCCAGGTCTCCTCCTTTTTAAAGGAGGGAGAATTTGGCCAATTTTTTTTTTTGGCCCTATTTCTATGGATTCCAGGAGTGCAGTTCGTTCTGCTGATGTCACTCAGCCAGTCCAGGCTCTGAATTAATCCTGAGTTTTGAAGTGATACCTCATTTAGTGTGAATTTCAGGTGTTTCTCTGTAGCATAAATGTTCACCTTCCTGCAGCTGGGTGAGTGTTTGGCTTTTGGTACTATCTAAGGTCAGTTTTCTGCCCATTTCATTCTTTTTCATAGACTGTTAGTCGTTCGCTTTTTGCTTAAGACGGGGTTAACATTTGGGGTTAAGACTTTGCTCCTTCTGTTCCTTCTGTGACTCCATGGGATCTGAATCTGTTTTATCTCTGTGCCTTCAGAAAGCATTGTTTGAACGCATTAGAGACCTTCCTCTTTCTACTCTCGCCCCCCAAAGTAATGTTCCTTGTATACATCACCTTTGTGATATGAGTGTATGAATGGGTGGCTTTATCCTGCAAACAACCCTTTCTGATTTTGCATAATAAGTCCTAGGACTTCCTTCTTGCCTTGGGTTGTTTTTGCCTTTCACCTCAACCAAGACATTGTTTTTCCATCCCTCTGTCTAAGCACTGTTCAGAAAAAGGATATTTTTATTCATTGTCTGGATGTGGTTTGGTTGGAAGAGTTTATTTCTCAGCCACTGCTTCTTTCAGAAGGATCGGTTCCTTTTTGTCATCTTAGATGGTCCTCGTAATAGCGCATGAGCTTCTTCTTCCACCACCTCTAGGACCTCGTAATAACGCATGAGCTTCTTCCACCACCTCTAGGTGGCTTAGGCAGACCATCATCCAAGCTTATGGTCCTAAGAATCGGGTTCTCTCCTTTTTCCTGTTAAGGCGCACTCTAGTAGATTTGTGAGTGCTGCTTGGGCTTTTCAGCACCAATCAACGGTTTCCCAAATTTATAAGGCTGTTCACACAATATCAAGTTCTACCAGGTTGCCGTTTGAGCCCCATCCATTTACTGCTTTGGGCCCTATGTCCTTCAGGTGGCTTTTTCAGTTGCAGGCAGGTCACAGGTTTTTGTTTTTTGTTGCCTACTTGGGTTGGACTGCTTTTGGGCATCACAAATGTTAAAAACTTGCAGTGTCCCTCAATAGATGCAAAATTGTCATTTTTGAACTCTAAAATCTTTTTCTTGGAGTCCATAACAGACTCCTTAGTTTGTGATTACGCCCTGTACAGCTTTGTTGCAAAACTGAGGCATACTAATAGTAGAAGGGCTGATCTACCTTTTTTGATTTGCCGGTGTCCAATCCTGTGGGCAGCAGTGTAACCTGAAGTTTAAAGACTGTGTTCAGACATGGTATTTTATTTAGCTTTTATAAAACGGTGAATGGGTTTCAAGAGTCACTTCTGAGAACTGGATAGTGTTGTATTCTTTCACCATGCAAAGCCTTTGATTGTTTTTTAGCAGAGCGTCTGTCTATGCAAAGGACACTCCAGCCACCACTGACCTCATTAACAGAGGATATTAAAGAATATGAGCAAATTAATATTCTTATTAGCCGATAAAGCTGAACACAAATTTCTCAGTCAAAATCCGCTTTACGTGCCAAATTCTTTGCAGACCCAGATATTTCCTTGTAAAAGTAGTGTTGACATCATTACTGCACACTACCCATTACAAGCTGCTTGCAGAAAGCTAGAGGTGGGCTGATACAAAAGAAGACCCCCTGAACAAGGAGCGAGACCACAGCCTTGACCATTCTTTATTACTGGAAACTGTAGCACAAAGCAATGTGCAGTCATTTTTTTCATTCTTGTTTGCTGCACACACACACACACATCTGTATGAAACACACAAACTCTACCAAGATTCAGGTAAGACTACACACAGTTCTTGATTTTAGACAATATTTGCTTAGCCCAGATTTCCATGCAGGGCCTGTGCCACATAATGGCAAACTATTTAACTCTTAAAAGTAGGTTCATATTAGGGGTTTGTATTTTACTACCAGTTTATGCTGATTTAATATTAAAGAGCATATTTTTAAGTAGTTTATATATGTATTGTACCACTTTGTTTTTCCTTTTCCACTTGTGTATAAAGCTGTTTAAAAGGAATTAACTATATTAGGTTTATAGCATTCTACTTGAATTGTGTTAATAGAACAACATTGACATTGTGTTTTGTTCTGGTTTGAAGGTTATCCGAATCGGTTATAGAAACCAGTCATTCGTTATCTACAAGCACTAAGACTGGGCCTTCTCCGCTTTCATCTCCCAATGGAAAATTGACAATAGCCAGTCCCAAGAGAGGGCAAAAGAGGGAAGAAGGCTGGAAAGAGGTGGTCAGAAGGTGTGTTCAAATAACAATTTTGTTGTAACAACTTTGTCAAATTACTTTACATGGTGACTTTTTCAATTGAAATGTAATTGTAGTTTTTTTGCACACGCATCTTAATCATACATTATGGAACACAAACTAAGCATTCATAGAGCCTAGGTTATAGGCTCCCCTGGATGCCTGCCCTACTCTACCCCACTCTTGATTTTTTTTTTTTTTTTTTGCTAGTGTCCTAAGGTGATGGACCTCTTCTCCCTTTTTTTGAAGAAATCACTCAGCGTAAAGTTTATTTTATGTTTTTTGGATTCTTCAGTCAAATCTTCACTGTCTTCTAATACAATAAAAAGTAGCGCATCTAGATCAGTGCAGCCATGGTAAAACCTTGGGAGCCATACCTAGACCCCATGACAAGGGGATAACCTGTAATTTTGCTTTGCGCAATGTATCCTGCATGGGCGCTCACCTCTGCACTTTGTGCAACACATGCAGTTAGCTGCACAGTACTATGCAAGTCCAGGGATGTCGTCCGTGCCTATGGAATCCAGTCATTAAAGACCCCTCTGGGGTGTATTCTATATATTACGACCCAGGGTCTTGGGCAGGCAAGACAGTCATCCTGTATCTGAGGTGTGTTATTTTAAAAACCAGGGTTATGTTTAAAGTGTATTCACTCTACAGTGTAAACTTTTCCAAACTGGCACTAAACCCAACCACTTAAAGCTCATTCTCTGTTGGATCAGGTATTGCATCGAGCTACTGGTTGCACCATTTACTGCCACTTTTGCCTAGAGCCCTGAATAAGGTACTCAGGCACTTCCTTTCACCTCAAGGACTTCACTATAGGATGCTGTACATCTAGGTTCTTGTATTTTTCTTCCAGACACACTTGCCCTATATTCTGCATCCTGCTCCATGAGTACCTCGCAGGGAATTACCCTTTTTTGTAGCTATGGCGGAAAGCAGACGAGAGAGCCACGGAAGAAAACTCACATTTGCTCTGTCGAAGGCCCCCACACACACACCACTCAACCTCACAAGCAGCCTGACAAAGGCAGATTTTTTTTTTTTCTCAACTGTCACAATTTCTAAGATAATAGCTTTAAGGGCTTGGTACTGAAGGGTACTGGGTACTGAAGGGAAAACTGCACAGATTTCACTCACAGAGACATCAGTTATTCATGCACATTGACATCAGTTTTATGCGCATCAGTTTTATGCGCATCAGTTATGGGCTCTATTCACACCGATGTTGATGTCATGTCACTCGGGCTAAATAGGGTTATTACATCTATTGTACATTCCAATCAAGCTGGATTTATGCCAAATAAATCCACTGTGGTCAATTTAAGAAGGCTTTTCCTTAATATGCAATCCCCAGCTGACAATGTAGGACCTAGGGCCCTGCTTTCACTAGATGCTATGAAGGTGTTTGATAACATTGAGTGGATATAAAGTCTACACACCCCTGTTAAAATGTCAGGTTTCTGTGATGTAAAAAAAATGAGACAAAGATAAATTATTTCAGAACTTCTTCCACCTTTTTAATGTGAACTATAAACTGTAACTCGATTGAAAAACAAACAAATCTTTTAAAGGGGGAGGGGGGGAGTAGAAATAAAAAAATAAACATAAAATATGGTTGAATAAGTGTGCACGCCCTTAAACTAATACTTTGTTGAAGCTTTTTGATTTTATTACAGCACTCTGTCTTTTTGGGTAGGAATCTATCAGCATGGCACATCTTGACTTGGCAATATTTGCCCACTCTTTGCAAAAACTATTGCAAGGGCATCTCCTGTGCACAGCCCTCTTCAGATCACCCCACAGATTTTCAATTGGATTCAGATCTGGGCTCTGGCTGGGCCATTCCAAAACTTTAATCTTCTGGTGAAGCCAATCTTTGTTGATTTGGATGTATGCTTTGGGTTGTTGTCATTCTAAAGATGAAGTTCCTCTTCATGTTCAGCTTTCTAGCAGAAGCCTGAAGGTTTTGTGCCAATATTGATTGGTGTTTGGAACTGTTCATAATACCCTCTACCTTGACTAAGGCCCCTGTTCCAGCTGAAGAAAAACAGCCCCAAAGCATGATTCTGCCACCATTCTTCACTATGTGTGGGTGATGTGCAGTGTTGTTTAGGCCAAACATAGCTTTTGGCATTATGGCCAAAAAGTTCAACCTTGGTTTCATCAGACCCTAACACATTTCCCCACCTGCTTTTGCAGACTTCAGATGTATTGTTGCAAAATTTAGCCGATCCCGAGTGTTTTTCTTCATAAGGAAAGGCTGCCACCTTCTCTCTCTACCCCATAGCCCAGACATATGAAGAATACAAGAGATTGTTGTCACATGTACCACACAGCCAGTACTTGCCAGATATTCCTGCAGCTCCTTTAATGTTCTTGTAGGCCTCTTGGCAGCCTCCCTGACCAGTTTTCTTCTCTTCTTTTCATACATTTTGGAGGGACGTCGAGTTCTTGTTAATGTCACTGTTGTGCCATATTTTGTTCACTTGATGAGCGTGTTCGATGGTATATCTAATGCCTTGGAAATTCTTTTGTACCCCATTCCTGATGCCTGATATTCTTCATGTTTAAATGATGGCAGGTTGTGTACTGACTCCTATTTATTTAAGTGCCTCTGATTAACCCCAAATAAAGTTTGGCTGTTCTAGTAGGTCCTTCCTGACGTTTTTAGTCGCATCCTACAGCAAAAGCCATGATCTGCACAGAGCTTCCAAAGCATCAGAGGGATCTCATTGTTTAAAGGTATAGATATTCACAGAAATCAAGTGGGTTAAAGGTTAAATATCATATTCTTTGGTGAGGGCAGAGGATCGGTATCCAGACCATGCAAAACAGATGGAGAGAAAAAAATCGCATAGTGTGATACCATTTAAAAATATGATTTATTGTAGTAAAATGGTAAAACCGAGCCTCTGACCTCACCAAGGAATGGTATTTAACCTTTAACCCACTTAATGTCTGTGAATGTCCAAGTTAAGCCATTGACTGGATCCAGGATCAGCTGTACCCATCCAGTTTTCTGACCATTAAGCCTTTGAAGACTTGAGTGGTATATGCCCCTTCAAGTCATTGACATCTGGTAAGCCTCCTCTTATCCGTGGTGGTGCCTTCAATCACATTGTTTCCATTTGGAATTTTACACCTGGGTTGCATGTTCCTGTCTGAGTTATTTTTTTATTCCTTACAATCTTGTACTTGACACATGCCTTTTTATTTTCTTTGTGACAATTGAATGCACTTTTTTTTTTATTTTATTTTTTATTTTATTTTTTTTTTTATGTGTTTATGGTTGTTTATATATTTTTACACTCCAGTTAGCACTTTCACTTGGTGGTAATTCACTATTTGATCATCTTCATTGATAAACCACTTACCTGATAGAATATAAGCGCTACACATTTTTTATCTACATCCAAGTTTATGGATGGATGTTTTGCTATGGGCTTTTTGCTTTTTTCCTTAAAGCGGGATTCCGCCGAAATAAGTTTTTTTTTTTCCCCCAATCAGTTTAAAATACACACATACATAACATGTCACTTACCTGCTGCAGTTCTTCTCGCCGCCGATCGCCGATTCTGTCCGTTTGGATAACTTAGAAAAGATCTTGCTGGACGATTCCATCTTGCTTGTGGGCATTCGAAACACTTCCGGGATGCGGTGAATGCTGCGCTCCCAGCATTCACCGCTCAATCCCGCGCATGCCGCATCCCGCGCATGCTCAGTTTCTGGTTGCCATCACAACGGCCGAAATCTCTCGAGATTTCGTGCTGACGGCGTCCCCCGTGGCTTCATGGGAGGATTGCAGAACAGCTCCCAGAAGTCATTGCGGAGCCGGGGGACAGCCGAAAACACGCCTACTCCCACGGGAGGACAGACCGGAAGCCAGAGGAAAAAGCTGTCAGGTAAGTAAAATATTTTTTTTTTTGTTTTTTTAATAATCATTGGTGTATCAGCTTTACTAACTGATTGTAATAAGCAAAAGAAGATTTTTGGAGTACCAAACCGCTTTAAGTTTTTTTTCTGGTTTAAAAGGTTAATGTCAGTCAGTTTTTTTCCCATGCAGAAAATTGAATAAACATTGCAGATTCCTGTGCAGAAAAAAATGGCGTGTTGTGAACAGTGCACAAAGAGAACCATTGTTTTTGTTGTGCCCTTGCAGAACGCATGCAGAAAAACTGTCGTCTCTGCACTATGGTGTGAACAAGGCCTAATACAGCCATCTCTTGTGTCATGTAGAGTAAGGGAAAACTTTCAGATCAGCAATATACCAGTGTTCTTAAATATTTATAATTTTAGTTAGATTAATTTTTCATTTAATTTATGTGTGTCAGTGACATTGTACTTTTATTTGTAATTACTGAGACATTTTAAAGTCCAGTTTACGTTCGTGATAATATAAATGAGGAGAAATAAGTTACGTTTGGAGGCTTAGACACAATAATGTGTTATTTATTCCAAAATGGATAATGCCTCAATGTACCATCAGATGTTCCTTTTAGGTTTTATTCTATAAGTGTTTCTGATATTTGTGGGAGTAAACATTGAACAATGAACTGCACTCTCCAATTTTAGTGAATCAACCTCAATGTGTTTTTAATTTATTAAAATCATTACTATAGAAGCGTGCAAATTTTCATGTAAGAATGTTTTTCACTTGTAGGTCCAAGAAAGTATCTGTACCATCCACAGTCATTTCACGGGTTATTGGAAGGGGAGGCTGTAATATCAATGCTATCCGAGAGTTCACAGGAGCACATATTGACATAGATAAACAGAAGGACAAAACTGGTGACAGAATCATAACAATCAGGTAAAATACCTTATTAATTTAAACAGCAGTTGGAATGAAGCAGGTAAGTTATGCAGGTCTACAGGTAGTAACAATCTGAATTTAAATACATATACAAATAAGAGTGAACTTGCTGTGCCAAGAGTGCATTTTTGCTTTATTAGTACGCCTTTTCCATGCTTTTGTATACAACTGCAAATCTACTTTTGCAAGTAGGAGAATTCAGTGTTTGGTGAAAACTTGTTTTTTTTTTGTTTTTTTTTGGCACTAGTTGGTATATGTAAATTACCATTGGTGGTGAAGTACAGGTACTTTGTTAGCTGTCTTTTTTATATCTATTCCTTGGTTTTAGAGGTGGAAGAGGCAGGCCCCAGCTTTATACGTGGGTTTCTTCTAAAGTTGAAGATTAGGTGAAACTATGGACAAAATAAAAAAAATTTAATTTAAGTGGAACTTAAGTCCACAATACTTGCCTCTTCGCCAATGGTCTGACACCCATGATGTCCCTTGCTGAAATCTTTTCCCCAAGTGCCAGACTTTAGCTGGTGCAGGATGATACAACTCCGGGACATGCACAGGAGATCAGTCATCCTGGCACACTGCTAGTAGTGCTGTTATTTTTCCACCTAGTGCTGTTATTTTTCCACCTCCTGTAATAAACCAAGCTGTCCAGCAAAAGTATCATTTAGCAGGGTTAAGAAAAACTACATTGCACTGGCGAGGGTTTACATGAGGCAGCTTTTTTAAAAAGGTAAAAAAAAAAGCAAACTTTTGCTGTAAATGCTCAAAAAGTAAGAGTTAGGCTGCTTTCATTCACACTGAGGCACCATAGTGCTAAAAATATCGCCTGTAAATAGCCTCTCCTCAATCCAGTGTGAAAGCCTGAGTGCTGGCAGGACTGTATACACCACTCCTAAAGCCCCCCTGCCCATTAAAATCAATGGGCAGTGCCTCTGCAGTGGCGCTTTGCGTGTGGTTTTCACCCTTTTCCGGCCACTAGCGGGGGTGAAAAATAGCGGCGCTTTACCGCCAACGTCATAGATAAGTTTCACACTTCTAGGTGTGCTTGCTGGGTCTGGCAACATCCCCGTGTTCTCTACTCTCCATAGCTTGAAGTTTAATAGAATTAAGGACACCATTGAGAACTATATGCCAGTTTTATGTAACAACTCCATTTATGCCCAGGTGCTATCAAGGGGTTTTAGAGTAGTGTCAGGTAGAGCTCCCACTATTGGTAGGACATTGTCCCCTAGTCTCTATACCAGTAGACCCCACCGCCCACATTGGTTGCAGTTCAAGGGATCGTATCAATGTGGGGATAGTAAATGTCCATGTTGCCCCCATGTGAAACGGGGGGGGGGGGGGGGGATGTCATTCATTCTAATTCTCAGAATCAGGATTTCTAGGCCTCCACATTCATATTAATTGCAACACTAGGTTTTTGGTCTATGTAGTCACATGTTCTGTACAGTATGTGGGTCGTACTACCTGCAGGTTGAGAGATTGGCTACAAGATCATTTATATGATATAGCTAAAGATCATTCAACCAACATAGGAAGACATTGGAATTCTTGTCATAGGGATACCAGTAGCTTGTGTATTCAGGGAGTGGAAAAACTGGTGTTATCTAGGAGGGGAGGTGACAAATTTAGACTTTTGTGCAAAAGAGAAGTGTATTGGATTTTCCATCTCAATACTAGAATGCCCATTGGGCTCAATTTTGAGTGGGACGTCTCACACTTTTATGAATAGCTTGCAGCACTACATTATTTGATGTTTGGCTGTGTTGTCTGTCCTCGTCTCCATGCATCTCTCTTTACTCTTCCCTTTTTCTCTTTACTTTCACCCTACTTTTCTCCTTACCTCTCCTTTTTCTGTCTTTTCACATCTTATGTTTCCCTGCCTGTACCATATTTGGAGTGTGTGTATATGTATGTATGTGTGTGTATGTGTGATTATTAAAAAAAAATTATATATAATATAGTGTGTGTGTGCGCGCGCACACATTATATATACTTGAGTATAAGCCGAGGCACCTAATTTTACTACAAAAAGAGAAAAACTGAGAAAACGTATTGATTCGAGTATAAGCCTAAGGTGAGAAATGCGCAGCTACTGTAAGTGAAAAAGTGTGTCAACAATGCCCATTTGCAGCCATAGGTCCCCCGAACTTCAAACTCGGTAGTTAAGGGTTCCTAGATGCCCCCTAGCTGCAGTCTCTGAACCCACAGGGTCCCAAAATGACATTGCTGCAGATGGACACAGTTGACCGACTTTGGGGCCCTGTATTTCTATTAGGAACCCCAAAGTGTGCAAACCCAGTGGAACTAGCACTACAACATATCCTAATATGGGGTTCCTAGCACCAAGTGGCCCCGAGATAAGGGACCCCAAAGTTGGTTTGGAAAATGTCAAGCACTCTTCTGCAGTAGAGAATGACATTTTCCAAACCGACTTTGGGGCCCCGTATATCGGGGGCGACTTGGTGCTAGGAACCCCATCCCCATATCTTGGCTATGTTGTAGTGCTAGTTCCACTGGGTTTTCACACCAAATTTAAGGTTCCTAGCACCAAGTGGCCCCAAGATACAGGGCCCCAAAGTCGGTTTGGAAAATGTCATTCTCTGCTGCAGAAAAGTGCCTGACTCGAGTATAAGCCGAGGAGGGCATTTTCAGCACAAAAAAATTTGCTGAAAAACTCAGATGTAGATGTATATCATTCTTATTTATTTTTTCACACGTATATCATTTTGGGTTCTACTTCTTTGCTTGTTGCTCTGTGTCTTGACTCCTCTGTGTCTTTCTCCCTTCCACTCTCCTCTCATTCTTTCTTTGTATTATTATTATTTTTATGTCAATGTAAATTAAGATTAGTCTTAGGAGATGTACATGTCTTTGTGGTTATTATTTCTCAAAGCCGTGTACAAGGATTAATGAAATTGATACAATGTCATATTTTTAGTAGTCTTTTTTTAAATGTATATCATCTATACATATTTTTTTTTCCGGGGCGTTTTCACATGGTCTCTAGGTGATAGTACTGGCGTTTATTCAATATTGTTACATCTTTTCAATTTGCTGATACATTGTGGTTGATGTTCATAAGCTTAGCGCCAGTACAATGAGTAATTCTATCGAAGAAAGATATCTGGGAGGATACATTTGAGCTGCATGCACCGACGCTCATGCAGTTGGGAGGAGGGTCATGTCCCTCTCTTCCTTTTTCTTTAGCATATGTGTCCGTGTATGTATATATTTTTTATCTTGGTACATACAAGTTTTTTATATATTGCACATAGATGTGTTTAATTTCATATTTCAAGGTTTTGGTATGTATGTCTTTTTGTTTCACGTACATTTAAGTGCTGAATTCCCTGTTGTGCTGTGTAATTTGGCCCCACTCTATCACCTGAAATACCTGGCTGATCCTGACAGTTTCTACCCTCCCCTCCTGTACGCTGACCACGATATATCGGGGCTGCTGAGCCCTGACACAGTTGTCAGTGTACGTGCCTCTGTCATACTCGATCTGCAGCTCTCCTGTGTCTCCCTCTGTGGTCCCCTCCCCTTCCTGCCGGTCATCTCTCACGATTGCTGATCTGCTCCATTTTGAAGCAGTGGGGAGAGGAGCAGATTGGCGATAATAGATGGCGGGGAGGAGGAGAACAGAGGGAGACACAGGAGAGCTGCAGATGGCAATGTAATCTGTTTGTATAGTCAAGGGAATTGGCCTTCAAGTTTTTATTGTATTTAGTGTCCTCTTTGGGACTATCATGTCAACTAGACAGGAAGCAAGGAGATCAAAATCTTTTAAATTTTGGTCTATTTACTGGCCTTTGGACACGGTGTTTAATTTACTTTACTTTCTATCATGCCTCATAATTTAAATTGGATTTTTGTTACTGCGCTACAGTTATCAAATTATTCTAATTGGTCAATGATGAACTTTCTTTAATTTCTGCAGGGGGGGAACAGAATCCACCAGACAAGCCACACATCTTATCAATGCACTTATTAAGGATCCTGATAAAGAAATTGATGAACTTATCCCAAAGAATCGTTTAAAGACCTCCTCTGCAAATACAAAAGCAGCACCTTTAACCTCTGCAGCGGTAACATCTGCTAGCAGCTCATTTATGGGAATCAAAGTTACCCCTGTCACAGTTTCATCATCACAAGCTGCCTCTTCCCTCACTGTGCCAGCCATTTCTCAAGCATCTGCTCACAAACCCATGAAAAATCCAGTGAATAACGTGCGACCAGGATTTCCAGTCTCTCTACCTTTGGCGTACCCTCCTCCACAGTTTGCTCATGCTTTACTTGCTGCTCAGACTTTCCAGCAAATCCGTCCTCCACGGTTACCCATGACGCACTTTGGAGGACCTTTCCCCCCTGCTCAATCCACATGGGGCCCCTTTCCAGTCAGGCCTCTAAGCCCTGCACGAGCTACCAATTCTCCGAAATCTCACGTGATGCCTCGCCATGCTAATCAAAATTTGAGCAGTCCTCAGGTGATCCCAGGACCCCCTTCATCTACTAGCCCAACAGCTACTACAAACTCTGCGGCCTCAGTGCCTGTCTCATCTACAAATGGGAGCCTCAATTCACCTTCAGTCAGGAGACAACTTTTTGTCACAGTTGTGAAAACGCCTAATGCTACTACAACCACAGTCACCACATCTGCAAGTAACCACATCACCACACCAACAGCCTCCACCTGCCCTGTTCCCACTGCCAAAGAACATCATACTTCGTCTTCACCTTCATCACCCTCCCCACCTTCCTTGCCTGGAGGAGGTTCTAGAAACAGTCCCTCTGATTGCCTGACGTGTTCTCCAAACAAAGGGACCTCACTTTCTAGTGATCAGGACTTGGGCAATCAATCTGTGATGGAGATAAATAGCTCAGGCAGCAGTAGGCAAGTGAGCTCTACCTCTGGGAGTACCACAGCACACACCACACATCAGCACCCTCCAACATCTGTTTCACAGGATTCCAGATCTACACTAATGCAGACGCAAGTTCCCCCTCCTCCAGATCCCAGAATGGCCCCTTCCCACAACTTGGCTGTCAGTGGTCCCACTCACCAGCCTTCTCCCATTACTTCTAATATCCCAACGTCCTACAACTTGTCCCACTCCTCTATATCATCTACTTCATCTGCTGCTAAAATGGAATCCTCTGCAGTCAGGCCTCCCTTACATGGAACAAACCCTACTCACAAGAGCCAAGTACCAGTACAAAATTCTTCTGTATCAGGGCTTGGTCCTCACACAAATATTAAACGACCCCAAAGTGTACCTTCAGGCCCACATCCCTCCAGTTTAAGTACGCAAAGTTCTGCTCAGAATTCTGGTCACTCTTCAAGCAAACCTATGGCCCCCAATTACAGTTCTTCTCTGCCCTTCAGTCCTTTTAGCACACTTTTTGAAAATGGTCCCAATCCCTCACATCCTTTCTGGGGTGGTTCTATGGTGTCATCTCCATCTGCTTCAGACTCCATGCTGTCTGCACAGTCATCATATTTGCCAAATCCAGAGTCGATGCTTCCATCTGATACTTCCAAAGCACCAGGTTTCAGGCCGCCAATGCAAAGACCAACTCAAAGTCAGTCAGGTAAGTTTTGGTTATTAATTCCATAAGTACATGGGCTTTTTAATTCTAGATTAATTTGAATCACAATATTTGCTCCTTTACTACTACTTTAAGTAAAAATGTATCGGCTAATTTGAAAGTCATAAAGTAGTCTGATCGGGTCTTTAGCATTAGCAGCACATTAAAGATACTTATGATTTTCTCTTAAGGTATTGTGAATATGGATTCATCTTACACATCTGTGGCATCATCCACTACTCATTTGGGTACCTTTGCCTCTAATATCTCTGGAGGTCAGATGTATGCACCAGGAGGTGCACCTTCAGCTTCTAATTTCAACAGACAACATTTTTCTCCTCTTAGTTTATTGACCCCGTGTTCATCAGCATCAAGTGGTAAGGAGAGATGGATGTATGCCCTTTAACTGTTGGTGTGAGAGTTCCAGTCCTTAAAGGAGCGCTGTCAAAAATGTTTTTTGGTAACTGTATGCAGATAATACATGTACTAGGGTTGCACCGATACGTTTTTTTTTTTCTGGACATGTTCTGCATGTAAATTTAGAGAATAATATACATCTGTCAGGTAATAACAAATTTATTTACGGACTACCATTGTTACAAGTATTAATACATACAGTCATTAAAATGCAGCATTTTTTTTTTCCTTTAAAATTGAAACCTATTAAAAAAAAAAAAAAAAAAGATAGATATATATATATATATATATATATATATATATCTATCTATCTATCTATCTCTATATATCTATATCAATGTTAGAATTTCCCTTGTTGCTTAGATGTGATAATGTGCTGTATGGAACCACTTCCGTTTTCAAGTCAAATTACTGAATGGGGTCATCTGTTTAAAATCTGTAATTTTCGCGTACACGTAGTCACTCCACAGTTCAACATTGACATTCATCTCTGTGATTACGTTCACATGTCACAATGGGGCATGCCTTCGTTTAGGTAATTCTGCGTTTTCAGAATAGTAAATAATAACGGGTACATGTGGTGTCCATAGATCGAAATTAATATTTTGTTTACTTTTTTTTTTTTTTTCGTGTGTGAACACATCCATGGCACAAGTATGTACATTCTCTACAGTTACTAAGATCCTTTTCAGTACTGACCCATTCGGCGTGTGCATTAACGCCTGGTTTTAATTTATATTAAATGCAGGCTGAATGTGCTTTGGATTGAAATCTATTTGCTCTGTGATCTCGGCTTTTTACTGTTGTGCTATACGAATATACTTCAGAGATGTGGTGTGTGTATGTGTATATATAATATATATTGTGACGATCCGGGGTGATTAGGTACAAGGGTTGCATGCGATTTTCCAGAAACGTGCCACTCCAGACTTGTGTTTTTAGAGCATGACAGCCCACTTTTATTTAAAGGAAACGAAAAAGTTCAAACAAACAGAAATCTTCCCTCACAGGGGGTTCCACCATCACTGTACTGTACTCCAAATCTCCATCACTGTACTCCAAAACAATAGCCTCCTGGCTTACTCATCGTCGGCTTCGTGCTGCTTTAGTTGCAGGCTACACCTGCCTGCTTCAAACGTACACACTGACTGCCACCTGCCATCTTAGGCTCCGAGACCTCCTGTCTCTTTTTCTCCTGGAACTCTCCCGACCTCCTGGCCAGACTTCCTAGCTGCTGGGCGGAGCCGTCTCCAAGTCTGAGCACAGTGTAATTACTGTGTAATTAGTATACCTGCCAAAATCAGGCATATCCTGCTTATATGCACCTGTGAGATGGGGTCGCATCTCCACTAGATATAGATATAGATATATATATATATGTATAGATAGATAGATCGATCTCCTCAACATTGATATGTATACTTTGTATACATCAGCGGCAGTGAACCGCCTGCTGGAGCTGTCAGCTGGGCAGAGGAGAGACAAGTAGTCACCTGATCCCCATGGGACGCTGTGATATATAGGTACAGATCAACTTTTTTTAATATATAAAACAGGTGCACTTATTATATTACAGTGGGGATGGGAGCGTTTTTTATAGAAGCGGTTTAACAACCACTTTAAAAATTTTACATTGAAACCACTTTGTCGTGTGATCATGGTGAAATGACAATCACTAACTGGGATTTTGTTTGCTAAGTAGAGGGTAGATATCCACTAATATATACCTGCTCCTTGCCTTTAAACCAGTGGTCTCAAACTGGCGGCCCTCCAGTTGCAAAACTACAAGTCCCATCATGCCTCTGCCTGTGGAAGTCATGCTTGTAACTGTCAGCCTTGCAATGCCTCATGGGACCACTAGTGACCGTCTACAAATATTTTTGGGTAAAAAGTATAGGAATAGGCTAAATTTTTATGCTTTTTAATCCCTTGAATTCAGCTTCTATCCAGTGCTAATTGTTATGCCTATGATTCTTGGTGTCTTCTGCTGTTTTTTTTAAAGAAAATTATGACATGCTTTTGCGTTTTTTTTTTTTTTTTTTGGCTGTTGCTATTAAATTATATATATATTCTTTTTTTTCCCCCTAGATTCTACAGCCCAGGCTGTGTCTTCTGGTGTTCGAGCGCAGTCTCCTTCATCTTCAGGAGTTCCCATGGCGTCTGAGAAATCCAACTCAGTGTCTCATGACAGGAAAGTCCCAGTACCAATTGGAACAGAACGTTCTGCACGTATACGGCAGACGGGGACATCTACACCTTCTGTAATTGGGAATAACTTGGCCACTTCTGTAGGGCACAGTGGAATTTGGTCTTTTGAAGGAATGGGAGGCAGTCAAGGTAAATAAGTACTTGATACACCTAACCTATGAATAACTTTGCCTTCTACTCCACAATGGTAATATTATTTTTTTATTTAACCACTTGCCTAACAGGCACTTGCAAGCCCTTCCTGCTCAAGCCATTTTTCAGCTTTCAGCGCTTCGCACTTTGAATGACTGTTGCGCAGTCATGCTACAATGTACCCAAACAAATTTTTTTATAATTTTCTTCACACAAATAGAGCTTTCTTTTGGTAGTATTTAATCACTGCTGGGTTTTTTATTTTTTACAAAAAAAAAATTTTTTTTTGAGAAAATGTTTTTATTTTTATTTTTTCTGTCAGTAAATTCTGTAACTAAGTAATTTTTTGTGTTCACTGTTGGGCGGCACTGATGGGCATTGATCGACAGCACTGACTGGCATCACTAATGGGCAATGATTGGTGGCACGTGTGGGCAGTGGTGGGCACTATATACTGGCATTGGTGGGCACTGTTTGTGACACTGTATTTTAATCAGGGCACTGATCAGTGCCCTGATTACATCCCTAGATGTCCCCCTGTGAGGAGATGCCACTGACAGAGTGTGAGGCGGCGAGAGCCGATTACCGGCATCTACTTGTTTACATGTGACTGGCTGCGATTGGACACAGCGGATCACATGGTTAAAGACGCGGCTCTTTACACAGATCGGGGTCGCGCCGTTCCCTAGGATGCCATCCCAGAACGAGAGCTGCACCACCCCACCGTCATTTGACGGTGGTCGGGCAGCAAGCAGTTAAGGAGATTTATTTACTGGTAGAATGTTGGTATTGAGGCCTCTTTGGAGCTTTTCTTACTGTAACATAACTATAAACACTTAAGTGTTGTAAGAGCCTGACCAGCCACCTTGGATCTGTTCTGAAATGGCTAATTGACAAAGGTCTTAAAGGTTAGTCACCCCTGCTCCAAACGCCTTCCTCACTGCAGGGCAGAACTTGCCTAGTGAAGGCTTTTCCACTTCTTTTTTTTTTTTCCTAAATGCAGAAAAGCACTTTGCATACATTGCTTTGTGTATTTTGACCTCACAGAAAAACAGTACATAGTTATGTTAAAGAGGAAGTAAACCCTGATGGGTTTTACTTTTTTGTTCCCTGCAAAGTAAAAGCATATTGTGCTAGTATGCATCGCATACTAGCACATTATGTGACACCTGCAAACAAAGCCCACGCTGTCTCCATTGGAGGCCGCATCCATGTTTGCCTCTCTTCCTTCCGGGGCCATGGACTCCGGCTCTGTGACTGGCCACAGACACGTGACCTCACTCCCATGCATGCGTGCGGGAGCCCCCAGTCACGGCACTCGCTAGCGAAGAAACTGCACGGAGGGCTGTTTCTTCACGGCGCATGCGACAATGACATAGGCGCAGTACAAAGTAAATATCTCCTAAACGGCGCACGTTTAGGAGATATTTACTGTACCTATAGGTAAGCCTTATTATAGGCACAACTTTAAAATGGAGGTTTACAACCTCTTTAACATACATTGTTTGATACCATAAAAAGTTAGAGGCTAAAACTTTTCCTGTAATACGAATATTGTTTTTTTTTTTCTTCAAGTGTTGGATGGGGGTTAAGAGTCTCTTACCACTGCCAAGTCTTGCCACTAAATTCAGCACTGTGCCCGGAATTTAACTGCTCAGTATTCCCACATTTGTCAAGGTTTGTGACGTTGCACAGGCCAAACAAATTACACACACACCACGTCATTGAATAACCTTTATTCCCCCAGCTAGATATTGTAGAGGGGTTTAATGGAAACATAACCTAACGCTGCAAATTAATGCACAATGAAAACCTGTGGCTTTGTATAAAAGTCAGCAGGTGGGATCAAACCTGCCTTTTTGGTCAGTTTTTGGCCATTTTGTCAAGGCACCCCTAAAGAGAAATGAAGACGACCTTGGTTGAAAAAGCCTGTTGTAAGGTTAAATGGTTTCAGCTAGGTTTTATGTTAAGATTTGAGGAGAGACTGCTACTAAAGGTAGTTTTTAGTGTGTGTGTGTGTGTGTGTGTGTGTGTGTGTGTGTGTGTTCTTTCTGCCTTTTATGCTATGCAGTTACTTTAATTTTATATAACAGTCTTGCTTTTTTTTTTTTTTTTTAATAGATAAAGTGTCAGACTGGTGCCACACAGGCATGGGTAATCACATAATGCATAGGCCCATGTCTGATCCTGGAGTGTTTTCGCAGCATCAAGGAATTGAAAGAGATGCATCTGGCATTGTACCTGCTTCAGGAGCATTCCATCAACATGTGCCTGCCGGCTACATGGACTTTCCTAAAGTTGGGGTAATATTTTTTTATCTACGTTATAATTTTCTTTTTGCTTTATGTAGTACCAAATTTATCTTTCTCATCCTTTGGTGGAGCACAGGAAATCTATAACATCTGGGTATAATTCCACCTACAGGAGGATTGGATACTGGCAAACAAAAAAAAGCCATAGGCCAGCCCAAGATAACCCCTCCTACTACCAGCATACCTGTTTTTTGTTGGGTTCCTAGGAGGACATTGCTGCTAGAGCTGGTCTCTGATTGCATCTGTCTAAAAGCTAGGCTGGGAACAGCTGAGTCAGAGTACCTTGTCCAGGCCTGGACTTAATATTGCAGGGATAGCCTGAAAGCGACCTTCAGCCACCAGGTTCCATGTAAGACAATTTGTAGATCACGTTCTGGGCTACACATCGGTAGCTACATTATCTACTTGGGTCGCTGCGTCCTTTTTAACGCTCCAGCTTCCTGATGGTTGCCACCACAGAAGGGGTTAACACTTAGGGTGTGATATTCCAGGGATACAACTTGAACTTTTTTCCAACACCGGAAAGTTGAAGGCAAGCTGCCGAAGAGTAGCCTCTTTGGAGTTTGTTCAAACCTGGTCAAGTCCAAAAATTTTGCATGGTATTTACCAAAGCTAACATTTCTACTCTCTACTTATTTCTCAGTCTTGCCAGTGCACTCCCACAGGGTCTACAAGATGTTGGTCCCAGGGTATACTCTGATACAATCTTATTGCATGCCCATTGTGGTATACACATGTGACACCCTGTGGGGAAAGCAGTAAGCTTTTGGCTCTGTTGGACTTGTTCTAATTTTCTGGAAGTCTCAAGGATTCGATTGGATTCTGAATGTTCGGAAATCGATGCTGGAATCCTGTAATCCCCTTGCCTCTCCTTTAGTCCAGGAGTTGCCCGCTCTCAGCGGTTGCATGAAAGTTTGGGGTCTGTGGTTGGTTCTCTTTGATGCTCTAGCATAGGCAGGATATTCTAGCAAGGTCTGTCATGGGGCTTTGGCTCTGAGGGGTCTTCCTTTCTTGTAAATAGGTTGGGCTCAGCTCTCAGAACTGTTAAGCAAAAGGAAGGGTTTACATTCTATCCAAATATGGCAAGGAAGCTTTCAGACTTAAAACCTTCTTCCCATGTACCTTCTGGTAATTGCCCTTTGTGACTCTGGGATCAAAGTTTTGGTCCTCTCTGCCTTCTCAGTAACCTCTGTTTTGGACTCTTTCGAGGTAATTCTATTCATCCCAAAGGGTTCTTTCCTAGTAGTCATCGCCTCTGTGAGGGTGTGATTTCAGTCTTTTAATGCCTAGAACTCCTTTTCCTTTTGGGCCTGTAAATTGAATGTGTATATTGAGGCATGGACCTTTCTTCTGACCTAGGGAAGTTTTTAATCTCAACCAGGCCATCGTGCTTTGGACCCTCTGACACTAGTTCTCTGCAAGAAGCTTCTTTTCTTTTGACCAAGGTGAATGCCACACGTTGTGTGTTTCTTATCTTTCACCTACAGACTTTTTGGTCTTCCTGGATGGTGAGTCCTCCTGTCTAGGTGGTTCAGGTAACTGCTTCCAAGTTTGGTCTTAAGATCACTAGCTATGTGAGTTTCTCAAGAATTTTTTTGGCATTAAGCATCTGTTCCCCAGTACAGGGCTACAAAGCAGTCTTCACACTTTTTTTTTCTTTTTCCACCAGGTGGAGGTTTTGGCTTAATCTCATGCAAGTTTTGAGCATAAGGTTCTTCAGGTGGCTCTTGAGTTGTAGGCAATCTCCAATTTTCTGTTACATTGGGCCTATTGTCGATTGTTTGCAGTGTTGGCCACCTTTCAGTTGGACTGCTTTTGGCCGTTGAATTCCTGTGTCCCTCAATGGACAAGAAAATAGGATTTATTTATTTTTTAATCCTTTTCTTGGGAGTCCATTGAGGGACATGGGTCCCTCCTTTCTGTATTTATGGTCATGCTCAATATTGCTTTGCCACAAGACTGAGGCACGCTGTTAGGTGGGGTTATTGTTGGCTGGTCTGCAGTGTTTGGCAGTGTCCAATCCTTCTGTAGGAAGAAGTAAATTCTGAAGGTAATACATTTCCTGTGTCTGAATGCACTCTAAGAAAAGGAATTTATATAATTTTGTTTTCTTTTTTTTTTTGTTACAGGGTATGCCGTTCTCAATGTATGGAAATGCAATGATTCCTCCTGTAGGTCCAATGCCAGATGGCACTGGGGGAACGATATACAATGGACCTCATGCTGCTGATCCATCTTGGAATTCACTTATAAAAATGGTTTCAAACTCAACAGAGAATGGCCCTCAAACAGTAAGTTTTCTATGGTAAAAATGTATAATAGGATGTATTTTCTGTGTAAGTACTGAAAAAACGAAACTGGGTTAGTGTTATTCAGTGGCGTTAGGGATGCGTTTACCATGCTTTTTTTTTTTTTTTTTTTTTTTTTTCAATGCATTCATTTTATGACTTGTGTACAGGAATAAAACCATGGCACAAACTCAGTTTTATCAGCTTACTAGCCAAGAAAGTGTGATTTCAGCTGTAGGTTCTAATGTGTACATTTTTTATTTATTTCTGCGATATTGTCTTTCTATTTTTTTACTGCTCAGTTAACTGCAGTAATAGAATGCTTTTTAAAGTTTGCTTCCTGTCAGTTTTGCCTCAAAAGGGCATAACTCGGTTCAATTGATGCTCTTTTTCTACCATACAGCGTCATAAAAGCATCTTTCTTCTTCCTGCTTGCAAATCATGTGGAAATTCAATCTGTTTTTGCTGCCTGCCTACAGTGAGCTCTGGTCACCTCTGTCCATTCATCCCTTACCTGTTCCCAGGTTTCATTAGGACCTTTTGCCTCACCTCTTACCCTGGGCCTTGCATTACCACCACGCAGTCTCTCCCATGTCTTATTTTAGACTTTATGGAGACAGTCCTACTATACTGGATGCCTTTATCTCGCACTCTACTAACAGCTCTAGTGCTTGCAATGTACCTGAGGCACTTGTGACAGAGCGATCTGTGTGTGTGTGTGTGTGTGTGTGTGTGTGTGTGTGTGTGTGTAAACACACACAGATCCCGGTTCTTTCAGGGGAGAGGAGAGAGATCGTGTGTTCATACTATGTATGAACACCGATCACTCTCCTCCTTGACAGTTAACCCCTTGATCGCCCCCTAGTGTTAACTCCTTTCCTGCCAGTGACATTTACACAGTAATCAGTGCATTTTTATAGCACTGATCCGCTGTATAATTGTCAATGGTTTCAAAAATGTGTCAAGTGTCCGCCATAATGTCGCAGTCCCGATAAAAATCGCAGATCGCCGCCATTACTAGTAAATAAAATGATAATGCCATAAATCGATCCCCTATTTTGTAGACGCTATAACTTTTGCGCAAACCAATCAATATACGCTTATTGCAAGTTTTTTTTTTTTTACCAAAAATATGTAGAAGAATACATATCGGCCTAAACTGAGGAAAAAAAATTGTTTTTTTTATTTAAAAAAAATGTGGCATATTTATTATAGCAAAAATTACCGTATTTGCCGGCGTATAAGGCGACTGGGCGTATAAGGCGACCCCCTAATTGTCCAGCTAAAATGTTGGTTTTAACATATACTCACAGTATAAGACGACCCCCTTCCGACTAGTCTGACTAACATACTGAAGCAGCAATAAGTGCAAATTAATTACAAGCTTTGTGAAGCAGTGCTGCGGTGGTAAATACCTGATGTAGGGTCAGATGCCTGATGGAGGGTCGGGTGCCAGATGGAGGGTCGGGTGCCAGATGGAGGGTCGGGTGTTTCAATTTAAAGCTCCAGTGTTGAATGGCGAGGAGCCGAGGGGTAGCCGCATTTAGTAACATACCGGTACTGTATACAGGCATGGTATATGGATGTCAGCATGGATGTCAGCATGGATGTCCGCATTAATGTCCGCGCTGAGCCAATCACGGCAAGCGATGTATTCTTTTAATGAATACAAAGCCTGCACGGATTGGCTTTCAGAGTCAGAGAGGCGCGGGCTGATGATATTCCAACCTCTGCCAATCCGAGCAGGCTTTGTATTCATTAATAGAATACATCGCTCGCCGTGATTGGCAGAGGTTGGATCATCATCAGCCCGCGCCTCTCTGACTCTGAAAGCCAATCCGTGCAGGCTTTGTATTCATTAAAAGAATACATTGCTTGCCGTGATTGGCTCAGCGCGGACATTAATGCTGACATCCATGCTGACATCCATATACCGGCGTATAAGACGACCCCCGACATTTGGGGGATTTTTTTAAGTATAAAAGGTCGTCTTATACGCCGGAAAATACGGTAAGATATGTTTTTTTTTTCAAAATTGTCGCTCTTCTTTTGTTTATAGCGCAAAAAATAAAAACCGCAGAGGCAATCAAATACCACCAAAAGGAAGCTCTATTTGTGGGAAAAAAGGACATTAATTTTGTTTGGGTACAGCGTCGCACGAACGCACTATTGTCAGTTAGTGACGCAGTGCTGAATAGCAAAAAATGGCCCGGTCATTCAGCAGCCAAATCTTCCGGGGCTGAAGCGGTTAAAGTATAACCCCGATTCTCCTAATCTTTGAGGAAGATATTGAGGAGAGTGAGGTGAACACGAGGATCGTGCAGAGAAATTTTTCACTTTCTGCATTTTGAGATACAAGCTTAGGGACTTGTGCCATATGCTTTCTCCCCTGAACTTTACTAATCAATGCGCAGTGTGTACTAGCCTTTGTTTAACAGTAGTGGAATCTCCTTAGCCAAACAAGTTCCTATGGGCACTAAACAGCTGACGAAAACTAAAGACTTTGCACACGCACGTTAACTGTGCTTTGCATTAGGATCGAGCTTTATTTCAGGCACCCAACAAGCGGCCTACTTAACAAAAACAACATTTTCTGCATCTGTCACATTTCCTTGGATAGATTGCGACATTAATACAACTATCTTTTGTCCAAGGCTCAAAAACACCCCAGCACTTATTTTTCTCAATCTGATTGAGAGCACAATATGCCAGTCCTAGTGGGAACAGAATAGGAAGGGAATTAAGAGATTGTTGAAGCAATGTTGGGAGAAGCTGCAAAAGATTTGTTAACATTGATTAGCACTCAGCTGATCCAGGAATATGGCTGGGTGAACAATTTCTGCTTTTCAACCTACGGCTGGAGTACTTGGGTCTAATCCTGGGCACCTCCCCAGGCAAAATTCTTTCTTTAAAAAAAATGTCCTCTTAGGAGCTCTTGCTCAACAACTGAAATCCAAGAGATGCAATGAGCATTTTGGGTCCAATGGTTGCCTCCTTGGAAGCAGTACCTTTTTGCCTAATCCACTCAAGAACACGCCAACTATACATTCGACTTACCCATGCTCTTATCCAGCCAAACAAGAATTTCCTTGTCCTGGTGTTTCACCACTTCAGCTCTAACAGTGGGAAAATCTTTCCTTCCCTACAATTTCAGAGTTCTTAAAACAGACAAAAGTGTCTGTATCGAAGTCTTCCAATCTTTAAAAATTCAGGGAACATGGCCAAGATGGGAAACCAAACTCCCCATCACCGTCTTAGATCTCAGAGTAGTCAGGTTGTCTTTCCAGCACTGGACACCCAAAATGCCCTCTGGTAGCATATAGACCCTATTCATCTTTTTTTCAAAAGCCTTTGGCTTTGTACACGCTTGTTAAAATAATTAATTCAGGATGTTGCTAATGTCAGGACCCCTTTGCAGCACCATGTACTTCCCTAGGACCTTAACCGCTTAAGGACCGCCTCCTGCACATATACGTTGGCAGAATGGCACGGCTGGGCACATCAACGTACAGGTACGTTGTCCTTTAAGAGCCGTGGGTTGCACGCGCACCGCCGACGGCACTCTCGCGACCCGGTCCTTAGCTCCGCAGCCACGGGACCAGCGGACCCGATCGCCGCTGGTGTCCCGCGATCGGGTCAAAGAGCTGAAGAATGGGGAGAGTTAAGTGTAAACAAACCTCTCCCCGTGCTTACTAGTGACACTGCCACTGATCGTCTGTTCCCTGTCATAAAGAAAGCCGATCAGTGACGTCACATGCCAAGCCACGCCCCCCTACAGTAAGAAAACACACAAAGCTCATTTAACCCCACCCCCTAGTGGTTAACTCCTTCACTGCCAGTGTCATTTACACAGGAATCGGTGCATTTAAATAGCACTGATTGCTGTATAAATGACAATGGTCCCAAAAATGTGTCAAAAATGTCCGATGTGTCAAATAATGTCGCAGTCACAATAAAAACCGCTGATCGCCGCCATTACTAGTAAAAAAAAAAAATATTAATAAAAATGCTAAAAAAAACTAACCCCTATTTTGTAAACGCTATAACTTTTGCGCAAACCAATCGCTAATTTTTTTTTTTTTTTTTTTTTTTTTTTTACTAAAATGTAGAAGAATACGTATCGGACTAAACTGAGGAGGAAGAATTTTTTTTTTTTTTTTATATATATTTTTTGGGGATATTTATTATAGCAAAAAGTTTGTGGGGGGAAAAAGGACGCCAATTTTGTTTGGGAGCCACGTCGCACGACCACGCAATTGTCAGTTAAAGCGACACAGTGCCGAATCGCAAAAAGGGGCCTGGTCCTTTTTTGGCTGCAAATTGGTCCGGGGCTTAAGTGGTTAATTTTCGTTCTTTGCCCTGCCGAAACAGCCTTTTTAACCTATCTGGGATATTCACCTATAGATTCTTCCAGCAATGTAGCCTCTTTGGTTGCCATATCCATCATACTCCTCTGAACTGGCAACCCTTTTCTGTAAAGCGTATTTCCTTCTACATCGCAACAACGTTGTATTGCGGCCAAGACCACCATTTCATTGGGAGTAAGGCTTGTGGACTTGGGTATGCAAGGCTTGTGACAACAGGAGGTAGATAAAGGAAGAAATGGCTGTACATCGATTGAAATCCAAAATGTCGTTTGATCACCAAGATGACGGCAACACACAGGTCTTGTAGACACGTTTCACACAGTACAGTTGTGCTTAATCATTACCATAGTGTGTTGGTGTCCTTTGGATGTCATCTTGGTGATCAATAAATGTAATTTTGCATTTCAATCGATGTGCAGCCATTTCTTCCTTTATCTCCTTACCCACGGAGGCGGGCCAGGGCAAGCACTTGGTTGGACATTCCTGTTGGGCACTAATTTATCCACCTTGAGCGGCGGTGAGTCCTTCATTTCTTGGCTGAGTAGTGGTAGTTGGCCGTAGAAGTGTGACAGCCTTTTTCTTGTGCTGTAGGAGCACCTTTCTCCCAGTAGCTTCCTTGATGAATTTATCAAAGGATTCCTCATAGGCATTTACCTTCGAAGGGCATTCTTATAAGATGCTGCAAATAACCCATGGTCTATGAATACAAGTCCTGTATTGTACTTCAAGATGAGGAATTTAAAGGCAAGTCAAAATTCCTACAGTCTTCTCTGCATTAAAAACCTGCCTTCTTCTTTAAGAGGAATTTAGTTTCACTTTACTTTGGTAACTGACCTCTCCGTATGATGATATGAAATTGTACTACATGTTTGCAACTCTGTTCAAAGCTTTTTCATAAAATTGTCTCTTCTTTCCAGGTATGGACTGGAACCTGGACTCCCCACATGAACAGTGTACACATGAACCAGATGGGTTGATTTAGATGGTGTCACCAGCATGGAAAATCCTTCAGCGAGTAGGAAATTCAAACACAGATACCTTCATCCCACAGAGGCAAAAAGATGACATACTACCAGATCATTCTACTGATGTGCTTGACTGAAGTGTGTAGGCTTTTTGCAGAAGAATTTACTAACTGACCTTTTTCTGTGACCGTTGTGACAGCCCAGTTCTCATCACCATGAATCTCACTATAGTTAGCCTTCTCCCACCTTTATTTTATTTTCCTTTTTTTTCTTTTACTTTTTTGCTTTTCTTTTCTCCCTTTTCTTTTGTTTATGAACATAACTTTATTTTTTGTTTCCTTGAAGCTGTTTGGCTGGTTGGTTTTAGTACTGTAAACTGCTTCTGAGCAAACAGACAAATTAGCAAAATTACATAACTGATTCTGAAGTTTTAGAATGGCAAATAAATGTACAATTGTTTACATAACAGAAATGGCTAAGCAGAGAATTCAATATGTCAGTATAGAGGCTCTACATTATGTAGACTTAAATTAATGTGAGATGTACCTTCATATTCAGAAATCTGGATGTTTCCTTCATACATTAAACTATTAATAAGCATATCTTTTATGTGTTTAGTGTTTTCTTTTTATTTAAAGCGTTTCTGATTATTTACTTTGCCATAGCACAAAAGAGTGATGTGTGCTTCTCGGTACACTGGAATCGTATAAAAACATTGTAATTGTGAATCCGAACACTACAGCCAGCGTAGGGAAAGCACATACTGAGGCTGATTTGCTAAAGGAGTTGAGAATTTTCACACGAAGTGTGAATATTCACTTCAGCCATCCAATCCTTGTTTGCTTTGAATACTTGTAGATGCTTTTTTTCTTTTTTGATATTTGAAGTGCATATTTACACTTCTTTTTTTTTTTTTTGAACATTCTGCACTCTTCAGCCCAATATAATCTTGGAATTCAGCAGTTAGCAACAAGCACCTAGCAATAATTATGGTACGAGTGCAAGAGAGCTGCAGTAGTTAATTGGTACCTCATACAAAGCACCTCATAATATACCTAAATTCTAGGAACTACAACACAAGATACTGTTACTGACAAGCTAGTTCCAGCAGCATTTGAGGGTTGTTCCAGGTAGATCAGCAATAAATCTCAATATCCACTTGACACGCTACTTGAACAAAAAGGAAACAATATAAAGAGATTCCTAACACAGAATACAATGGGCCATCACAGAGATAATATCTATAACCGTTCTGAAGTTACAAACTTAATGCTGTGTTGCATATATTTGCATATATACAATAAGCCACACACTGTAAAAAGCTTTTGCAAAGTGTGGTCTTTTTTTGTAATCTTTAGGAACATTGAAACTGAGTTAATATATAGAAATGAATAAATTGGTATGTCTGGACTTTTGTCTACACCAAACACGGCAAAAGCGACCCTGCAGTTTAGCTTGGCACACAAGGTTGAATTACTGTGCTTTTTGAAAATCGTAGTAGATATTCACCGTATCCTAGAATTGAAAGCTAGCTTAGTATTAAAGTAATGTTTAACTTTATTGTTGAAGGGATTATGCACAAAGGTAAGTAAATTGCTATGAGAAAAGCTCAGTTATATTCCAGGTCACTTACGGAATCCCTAAAACCCCAGATGCTAAGGAGTGCTATCTTTATCTTCCAATGAGGGATAAAGGCAGAAATTCTTTAAAAAGTTGAAGCCATCCCCTGTATTAACCCTGCCTTGAAACGTCATGGTTCGGCTTTCTTTACTAGTGTTCTGTGAAGTTGGACACCCTTTCTTTAGCTCTTCTGAAAAATATTTTACTGTATTTTTGTTAGCCTTTTTAATTTTGCTCTGTTGATTTAAATCAAGATACTTGGTACACCATCGATTTTTGTACCACACACACACACACACACACACCTTAATTATTAATTTATACTGGGGCTATGTGGCCATAAAAAGAAGAAATTCCTGCCCAGGCATAACCTCTCCCAACTCTGCCAAGACTCAGATTTTTTTCTAGGGTCTAAAACTGCTGGATGTCCTTTATGTAGGCTATTGGGGATCAGGAATCCTCTAGACCTGTGGTCATCAACCCTGTCCTTAGGGCCCACTAACAGATCAGGTTTTCTTGGTGAGATGCAGACTAGAATACTGCAATCACTGGGCAGCAAATGATTTCACCTGTGATTTATATCAGTTATCTTGCAAACCTGGCCTGTTAGTGGGCCCTGAGGACAGAGTTGATGACCACTGATCTAGACATTAGTCTTCCCAGGAGGAATGTCAGGCAAAAGAACACGGTGAGCTTTCTGGTGGACATGGTACATACCAACCTTCTACTACAGCTGCCAGAACCCTCTTCTCCTAAAGCTGCTGGTTTTTGTTTTAGCTACCAACTAAAATTCCAGAGTCCTTTTCAGTGTACCCTTGCTTATGTGATAAATAAGGTTGTGTGGGGTGAATGGCGCTCCCTAAAATCAAACCAGTGTTATCTTTAGAAATATAAAACCACAGTTACTGTGTATTACTAAGTAATTAAACCTGAGTGTCCACGCCAGCGTATGTGACCATGGAGCTAGATACTTCTAAGGATGTACCACATATAGCAGAGTAGGTTAAAGTGAGATAAATACTGGTGACCGCATGTGATAACACTTAAATATCCAACTAAACTTGTGTAAGGTGAACCTCCCACTATACAATTTATCTAAATTATCTACCACCCACAAGTGAACCAAAAGTTAATTGACACTGAAAAAAGTCCACAGGAGCATAAGTCCAAGAGATAATAAACACTGAGTGTTCTAAAAAACAATAAGTGTTATAAAAATATATATAATCTCTAGAATGCCAAGTGTTCCAAAAAAGTGTTTTGTAAAAAATGTTCCAAAAATACACGTGACCAAAAATTGTGTACAAAAATAATAAGGTGACTCTTGTGCTCAGCAGATCAGGTGACTCTTGTGCTTCCCCTCAAGGGTCCCCACTCACCGACTCCTATTACCCCTGCAGGGGTGGTAGGCATTTAGGGTTTACCGTAGGCAATTTCTCCTAATGTCGTCTTGTTCAGCAACAAACCGACAGCCTCTCACTGACTTCAGCTACTGCAGCAAATCAAGAGATCCACACCGATCTTTTTAATGACCTAATACCTAAACGGAGGTTCATGGCTTACCCACAGATGAGTCCTCATAAAGATATGTCTCCCATAGTGTAGTAATTTCGTAAAAATGTATTAAAATAAGTAAAAATAAAAGCAGAAGACAAAAACCTTCACACCAAATGGGTAAGGTTCTACACTCGAGCACAAAACAGCGTATAGAGGGGCCGGTTCGCGGCGTGCTCTCCACCTGCGTTCCAGGCTCCCTCTTCGCATACCGGAAGTGACGCAAGTGTGTAGCTCCATCTTGCGCGTTTCGTCATAGACGGTTTCAGAGGCTGCCTACCCAGCAGGCGCTGTGCCTCACGCAGACCACCGGACTTTCTCCAAACACCTTCTCACAGCATTCATAGCAGCCAGTCTGGCTGAGAAGTATGTTTATTTACAACCTGAATTCACTGTAGCTCATCGCACTAATGCCTAAGGCAACAGTGCCACCTACTGACAAAGGAGAAGCCACAGCTGAAACAGGATTAGGAGGAAACCCATTTGATTCATAAAGACTACAAATAAGCCAGGCTAGCTACCACCTAGCACAGCTAAATTTACCTGTAGCCCTGTTTTTAGGACAAGGGTGCTACATAAAACATGCTTTTAAAAAAAGAAAAAAAACACACTGATTATCTCTCTGCAAGGAAACACAGGGGCTTCGGAGACTATCACAGCGATAAGGTGTCCCAGAACCGGGAGTCAGACTGGGTCTGCAGTGTGGCAGAAAACTGCTTTTTTTTTTAATTTATTTTTTAGATCCAAAAGATACTTGAGCGCATGAAGGGGGAAAGCAGCAACATCCCAGCCTGTCTCCACCGGCTACAAGCTGGGGTGTTGCTGCTTTTTCCCCTTCATGCGCTCAAGTATCTTTTGGATCCAAAAAAAAAGCAGTTTTCTTTGTGGCTCTGTAGAGACCAAGTTATCACACCTGTGCCCAGAAGAAAAGGCTTCTATTACAATCTGTCCACAGTTCCCAAGTCAAATTGAGACATCCAGACTATTCTTGTCCCCCAAAGGTCTCAAATTCCTGTAGATACAGAAGTTCAAGTTGGAGTCCACCCAGTTGGTGATTGCTTTATCAAGGGTTCTTCCTGGTGTCGGTGAATATCAAGGACGCCTACTTACACATTTTAGTTTTCCAACATCTGCAACACTTTCAGTGATTCACAGTGTATTGGTGCTATCAGTTTGTGTTGCTGCCTTTTGGACCTGTCGACAACCCCAGGGTGATTACTAAGGTGATGGCTCTGGTCATAGGTTGTTGAGAACCAGGGGTATCCCCATCATGGGGTACCTGGATGACCTGCTTCTCAGGGAACAATTGGCTCAGAAACTGATATTGAATGTCCAGCAATCACAGAGATTAGTCTGCACTGGAAGGCGTCTGATGTGGATCTCTTGGCTTCCAGATTCAACAACAAACTGGACAGATTTGCATCCCAAACCTGGTGTTTGTGGTAGATGCCCTGGCAACGCCTTAAGACTAGTTTTTCTTGTTCATTTATGGACACAGCTCTTCTGATACTTGACCATGGGGTTTATAGCGCCACCTACAGGAGTAGGACACTAGGAAAAGAAACCTGCACCTGCCTATGGGCAGTCCTAGCTGATATAAATCCCTTCACTGCTATAGGCATGCCAGTTTTTTCTATACACAAAGGAATTGTGCAATCCTAAACCATATGAACTTCCAAATCAGTGTAAAAAAACAGGCAAATGAAAGACAATATTATATAAACCAACCAGTGGAAAAAAAGTAAACATATATTCCTGAAAAAGTCTTTAATTTAAATATGGTGAGTGTCCATGTATAATTCCAGTGCAATGCATTGATGTTCAGCGGTAAGTTCTTTTACAGCCCAACAGAGAAAATTAAATTGGCCTCTTACTAGATAGGATGGACCCCAGGTTTATAGAGATCAGACACGCTTGAGTAACAAAGTAACCACCTGCAATGTTCCACTGTCTGCTCCAAAGTTACACTCTTCTGCTGATACAATTGATCCACCAGAGAATATGGAATGATTTTCAAGCAATTCCAAAGCTTCCAATCGATCTGCCTAATGGCTCTTCAGCGTGTATGAAAATTCAAAGAAGAGGAGACTTTTTTTTCTGCCTAGTTTTTAAGGGGTAAGGGCCTAGTTCCCTGCTGGGACCTGTAGTCCCATAGATTTTTCTTGTGGAGATCTTCAATCAACAGCCAGGCTGGATTATCTGGATCCTGTGGTCACCCTAGTCTGACCAATGAGTGCACAGACCTTTTAGCTAAGCACTGGGTCGGCTGTGACAAGTCCCACCCAGGGCCAGGGCGTCCGGCAAGTTAAATAAATGTCTCACAGGGAAATGCATGACCGAGCGCCCGGGTCTGTGTCGGTGTTACCCTGTTCGACCAATGGCAAGTAGGATCCGTCATGGCATCCTCACCCACACACTGCTGGATCGATGGGTAGATGCCTCCTCCCTGTGGGGCGCAGGTACTCCCTAAGGTGGGGATCTCCCCAGGCCTCTGGTATTTCTTCCTGTCCCCCCTGGCCGGTCTCCCCTCCTCCTACCTCCCAGTCTCTGGTGCTTGTGCCAACTTTTCCTGGATGGGAGGGTGGCTTTCTTGGCTGTGTCTGCATGGTGGGGGTCCCCTCCAGGGGTCCTGGATGCCACATTGCAGCTTCCGATGTGCTTCACGGTGGCCAGCAACCATTTTCCTGATGATCTGCCAGCCATTTTGTGTGGACTTTCCTGTTGACTTGAATGTCCCTCCTTTAACCACTTAAGGACTGAGCCTCTTTCTGAGACCTTTTTCTAACACCCTAGAGAATAAAATGGCGGTTGTTGCAATACTTTCTGTCACAACGTATTTGCGTAGCGGTCTTACAAGCGCACTTTTTTTGGAATAAATACACTTTTTTTTAATTATAAGACAGTAAAGTTAGCCCAATTTTTTTAATATTGTGAAAGATAATGCTACACTAAGTAAATTGATACCCAACATGTCACACTTCAAAATTGTGCCCGCTCGTGGTATGGCGACAAACTTTTACCCATAAAAAAATCTCTGCAGGCGACGTTTAAAAAATCTACAGGTTGCATGTTTTGAGTTGCAGAGGAGGTTTAGGTCTAGAATTATTGCTCTCGCTCTAACGATCGCGGCAATACCTCACATTTGTGGTTTGAACACCGTTTTCATATGCGGGCGCTGCTAACGCGAACTCTGTGGGACCAGGCGCGTTTAAAAAAAAATAATAATTACTTATTAGTTTAACTTTTCTTTTTTCTTTTTACACTGTTCTTTAAAAAAAAAAAAATGTGTAAACATCCCTTGCAATAGAAAAAAAAAAAAGCATGAGAGGACTGCTTAAATATGAGATCTGGTGTCAAAAACACCTCGGATCTCATATTTACACTAAAATGCTATAAAAAAAAGAAATGAAATGTCAATTGAAAAAAAAATTTTAAAAAAATGTCTCTTTAAGAGCTATGGGCAGAAGTGACGTTTTGACATTGCTTTTGCTCTGCAGTGGTATGGAGACGGGTGGGGGCCATCTTCCCCCTCACTCATCTCCATACCACAGACGTGACGGGACCCAATCACCTCCGTCGATACCAACGGCTTCGGTAAGCGGCGGAGAGCGTCGGGAGGGGGGTGGCCCTCCTGCCGCCGATAAAAGTGATCTTGCGCCGACTCCGCCACAGAGACCACTTTTATCTGAAGGTGCCCCCCCCCCCCTGCTAAAGAAGAGGATACCGGGGTTATGGTAGCTAGCTGCTGCCATAACAACGATATCCCTCTTCAAAGTACCAACGTATAACGATGGCAGGCGGTCCATAAGTGGTTAAGGATCCTGCAGACCACTGGGCAGAATTGGCCACCAGCTCTATCTTTACCATTGCAGTGTCAGCATGATAGCCTGTGTTGAGGCCATGGTGTCTCAGATGCTTACTGAATGGGGCCAGGGTTCTGCAGCAAAGTTTGTTTACTGAAGTGGATATGGTAGATCAGGGCCTGAAGTACGTTCGTCATGCGTCTTTGGATGCCTGCTCCGCTACTTTCCAAGCTCTATGTCTGTTGTGGTGCTTCAGCTCAAATGCTGGTCTGCTTACCAAACTCTGAAAAAGGCCTTGGCGGATCTGCCCTTCCTGGGATTCAGTCTCTTCAGTGCTACGTTGGATGACAGCATCAAGAGCACCGTCCTCCCACAGGCCAAGAAGGGGATTGAGCCGTGTCCATAGTCCAGGCCTTCCTTTACTGCCCACATGAGGTTTTCATTTCCCTAGCTCCTCTAAAAAGAGCTGCATGCCTTTCAAGGCCCCCGTGGGTGGTGCCAAGTGCTCCTGGACACACAAGTCCACCAAGCCTGCAGAAAATCCTCCATTTGGCATTGGCTTCTATACATTAGAGGTATTTTCTGGTGTCCAAAGAGCTCAAGGATGCCTACCTGTGCATTCCCCTCTACAAGGGACATCAGCAGTTACTTTGCAGTGGGGGGTGCAAATTATCATTTATATGGCGCTTCCCTTTGGGTTGGCCTCGGCTCCCTGAGTATTCTCCAAGGTACTGGCCCCAGTGCTGACTTTACTGAAACAACTTGGGGTTTCCTGTGATGGGTTATCTGGACGGCCGGCTGCTATGGGCACACTTCCAGGCCTCACTGCTGGACAATGTGGAGATCTTGATGTGCTCCCTGCAGGACTTTGGGTTGAAGGCTGGTCTGGGCCTAAGTCTCAACTTGAAGCAGGCCATCATCCTTCAACTGGTGGACGAGCTTCAGACTGTGGCTCAATTACTCTGGTTCCGCAAGCAGTCCTCACCTGCTATCTTGTATGCAGGCTTTGGGTCTTGCATGCTGGCTTTGGGAATGCAGGTTGAGAGAACAGCGCTGCCGCAGATGGACACAGCGATGGACCAAGAGAGGACTAAACCTGCCCATAAATGATAATTTATTTTTTATTTTTTGTTCAGCTGGCTGAAGAGAATAACTTAACTGATTCCCCCATCCACACATTCAGTTGTAGATGAGGTGAATCCTCTCTACTGTATCATTGTAGTCTGACTCCCCCCACCTTCCTGCTGTCAGAATACACAAATCAGCATTGCAGCAGTGATTGACTTATGAACTGGTTTGGTCTTACATAGATTGAAATTTTGCCAGTTCCTGCTGAAGCTGTCAAAGTTTGATCCATATATGGTCAATTTCAGGTAAATGTTTTTCGTGTGGGAGAGGGCTGGTGTTGGAATTTTTTTTTTATCTTAATGTAGAGAATGCATTAAGGTAAAAAAAAAAGTTTTGCCTTTAGAAGCACTTCAACCACCTCCTGCCCACGCTATAGCCGAATGACGACTACAGCGTGGGCCTCAATTGCCGGGAGGCCATCATATAACGTCCTCCCGTGCCTGAGCTGCCTGCGCACCCCCTGTGATCACAGAGTCTGAGACCACTTCAATACCGGGCCTATTCTGGCACTCTCCTGCATGTAAAAATCATAATTTTTTTGCTAGAAAATTACTCGGAACCCCCAAACATTATATATGTTTTTTTAGCAGACACCCTAGGGAATAAAACGGCGGTCATTGCAACTTTTTATCTCACACGGTATGTGCGCAATCATTTTTCAAACGCCTTTTTTTTTTTGAAAATGTATTTCATGAATTAAAAAATAACAAAACAGTAAAGTTAGCCCAATTTTTTTGTATAATGTGAAAGATTGTTACGCCGAGTAAATAGATACCCAACATGTTACGCTTTAAAATTGTGCACACTCATGGAATGGCGCCAAATAGGGATGAGCCGAACACTCCCGGGTTCGGTTCGCACCAGAACCTTCGAACCGACCGAAAGTTCGCGCGAATTTTCGAACCCTATACGTTATAATGGACGCGAACGTTCGAAATCAAAAGTGCTAATTACAACGGCCAATATGCATGTTAATGTCATAAAACAGGTTTGGGACCCGGGTCCTGCCCCAGGGGACATATATCAATGCAAAAAGAACTTTTAAAAACTAACGTTTTTTCGGGAGCAGTCATTTTAATGATGCATAAAGTGAAAAAAAAAAAGTGAAATTTTCCTTTAAATATGGTACCTGGGGGTGTCCAAAGTATGCCTGTGAAGTGGCATGTGTTTCCCGTGTTTAGAACTGTCCTTGCACAAAATGACATTTGTAAAGGAAAAAAAGAAGCCATTTAAAACCACTTGCGGCTTTAGGTTTGTTCTTAAGTAGAATCTGAACAGGTACATTATGAAGTGTAGCTCCATCCCAAAAAAATCTATTTTTATGCTTTTTGGAGAACATAGGGAGGGGTTATCACCCCTGTAACATTTGCTGTCTTTGCACATCTGTTCAGAACATGTCACCTCACTTTCCGTCCCAATGACAAATGTTTATGGAAAAGTGGGGTTTTAATTGAAACAAGGATTGGTGATAAAGCATCAGAGAGAGGAGATACCTTTTTCCCAAATTAAATCTAACATGATAGAATTTCCCTTCCTAGGGGAGATTTCCTCTCACTTCCTGTTTTCTATTTCCGTTTGCAAGTAGGATTCGTTTGTAAGTTGGATGTTTAAAGTAGGGGCCTGCCGTATATACTCTGCAGAAATGTGCCCTATTAGATGTTGGTGTAGCCACAAGACTGGTGGGCACAGGAATGGGCCCTGCTGTGAGTTATTAGATCAAGATTTGTAATTGCATGCACCTGTTGAAAAATTGGGCCTTTGGTGGTGGTGGTGGTGGACGGTGTTGCCACAAGACTGTAAGCCCTCACAGTGACTCTTGGTGGGCGCAGGAATGGGCCCTGCTGTGAGTTATTAGATCAAGATTTGTAATTGCAAGCACCTGATGAACAGGGCAGAAAAATTTGCGGTGGTGGTGGACGGTGTTGCCACTCATAGTTACTCTTGGTGGGCGCAGGAATGGGCCCTGCTGTGAACTATTAGATCAAGATTTGTAATTACCCGCCCCTGTTAAACAGGGGCTGAAAAATTGTGCCTTAGGCACTGGTGCTGGTGCCACAACACTGCAACCCCTCACAGAGAAGCATTTTTTTAAAAAATTGTAAGTACACGCCCCTGTTAAACAGGGGCTGAAAAATTGTGCCTTAGGCACTGGTGCTGGTGCCACAACACTGCAACCCGGCCCTCACAGATACTGTACTTGGAGCACAGCAGTCACACGTGTTGCGAAGCATTTTTTTAAAAAATTGTAAGTACCCGCCCCTGTTAAACAGGGGCTGAAAAATTGTGCCTTAGGCACTGGTGCTGGTGCCACAACACTGCAACCCGGCCCTCACAGATACTGTACTTGCTGGCTTAAGCTGACGTGGCGTCAACCACCTCTCGGCCTGCCCCTGCAGAGCTGCCAGAACCTCTGGCCCAGTGTGGCTCCTGTCCCCCAAACACACCAGCGCAAGCACGGCATGGCATCTTTTTGCCTGCGTACTTGCGTAGCCCCTTGTACGCCTACGGAGCACCGCTGGTTCCAAGGACAGAGCACTGGAGGAAGAAGAAGAGGAGGGGGTGGAGGAGAGAGGTGTGTCACAACCAGTAGCAGTAGTAGCGTTTTGGAGGCGTGGTGGCGGAACAACCTCCAACACTACTGCACCTTGTCCTGCATCCCTCCCAGCTGCCAATAGAGTGACCCAATGGGCCGTGAAAGAAAGGTACCGTCCCTGTCCATGCCTGCTGGACCATGAGTCAGCGGTAATATGCACCTTACCGCTGACCGCCCTGTCCAGCGAGGCATGGACATTGCCCTCCACATGCCGGTAGAGAGACGGAATCGCCTTCCGCGAGAAAAAGTGGCGTTTGGGAACCTGCCACTGAGGAACCGCACATTGAACAAACTCACGGAAGGGGGCCGAGTCTACCAACTGAAAAGGCAGCAGTTGAAGTGCTAGCAATTTAGCCAGGCTAGCATTCAACCGCTGGCATGTGGATGGCTGGGAGTGTACTTCTTTCTACGGTCCAGCAGCTGGGGCAGGGAAATTTGCCTGCTGCAATCGGACGTCGGTGTACTGCAAGTACTTGGTTGTGACACACCTAATTCTACACCTTCAGTCCTCTCAGAGCAGCTTTCAGAGAGGACTGAAGGTGTAGTGGGGATGGAGATCCCAGCTGAGGAGCAAGGAGAGGTCCGCTTAGTTCTTTGGTGTGGGTCTTTTATGTGTGCCTGCCAACGAGCTGCATGGCAGGTCGCCATATGTCTGGTCATGCTTGTCGTGCCCAAGCGGCTGATGTTTTGGCCACGCGAGATACGCTTGAGACAAATATTGCAAATAGCAGTGGTGCGATCTGCTGCACTCGTCTCAAAAAAGGCCCACACCAAAGAACTTTTCTGATAACGTGCAGAGGCAGCGCCCTGCACAGGCGGAGCTCTGCGGTGTTGTACAGTTGCTGTGCTGGCCTCTACCTGGCCTCCAGGGGGCATCCTGCCTCGTTGGACATGTGACGCCGCATCCTCCTCCTCCTCGTCCTCCTCCTCATCCTCTCTCCCTTGAGGCACCCACGTGGAGTCAGTGACCTCATCATCCCCTCCCTCTTCACCACTAGAGCAAACCTGGCAGTAAGCTGCAGCTGGTGGAACAGTACTGCCAGATTCCTCAAGCTGGGTATCGTCATCCGAGCCTTCGAATCGTTGGGCATCCTCCTGGAGCATGTACCCAACACTGTGCTCAAAGAGTTCGGGGGACTCCTCAGGAGGACATGGTGGGTCTAGGGAAGGGGTGGCTGATGATGCTCTGTCAGTACCCTGAGCCTGGGTGAGAGAGGATGAGGAGGATGAGGAGGGCTTGGTCATCCATTCTACCAAGCCTTCAGCATGATGCGGCTCCACATGTCCAGCTGCCGAAAACAAAGACGCGCGTGTCCCATGGCCACGTGCTGATGACGATGCACGACCACGTCCACGGCCACGTCCACTAGAAACAGAGCCTGCCTGCCCTGTGTTCTTGGCTCTGCACGCTCTGCCTCCCCTTGGCGGTCTTCCAGCCATTGTAGTCGGTAGTCCTGTGGGTGCTGCTGAGAAGAATATATAGGAGCTCTGTGTGATGCCACTAACACACTAGAAGTCCTATGGGTGCTTCTGCAAAGAAAATAGAGGAGCTCTGTGTGATGCCACTAACACACTAGAAGTCCTGTGGGTGCTGCTGAGAAGAAAATATAGGAGCTCTGTGTGATGCCACTAACACACTACAAGTCCTATGGGTGCTTCTGCAAAGAAAATAGAGGAGCTCTGTGTGATGCCACTAACACACTAGAAGTCCTGTGGGTGCTTCTGCAAAGAAAATAGAGGAGCTCTGTGTGATGCCACTAACACACTAGAAGTCCTGTGGGTGCTGCTGAGAAGAATATATAGGAGCTCTGTGTGATGCTACTAACACACTAGAAGTCCTATGGGTGCTTCTGCAAAGAAAATATAGGAGCTCTGTGTGATGCCACTAACACACTAGAAGTCCTATGGGTGCTTCTGCAAAGAAAATATAGGAGCTCTGTGTGATGCCACTAACACACTAGAAGTCCTGTGGGTGCTTCTGCAAAGAAAATAGAGGAGCTCTGTGTGATGCCACTAACACACTAGAAGTCCTATGGGTGCTTCTGCAAAGAAAATAGAGGAGCTCTGTGTGATGCCACTAACACACTAGAAGTCCTGTGGGTGCTTCTAACACACTTCAAGTCATAGGTGCTTCTGGGAAGAAAATATAGCTCTGTGTGTGTGATGGGACTAACACACTTCAAGTCCTATAGGTGCTTCTGGGACTAACACACTTCAAGTCCTATAGGTGCTTCTGGGAAGAAAATATAGCTCTGTGTGTGTGATGGGACTAACACACTTCAAGTCCTATAGGTGCTTCTGGGAACAAAATATAGCTCTGTGTGTGTGATGGGACTAACACACTTCAAGTCCTATAGGTGCTTCTGGGAAGAAAATATAGCTCTGTGTGTGTGATGGGACTAACACACTTCAAGTCCTATAGGTGCTTCTGGGAAGAAAATAAAGGTCTGTGTGATGGGACTAACACACTTCAAGTCCTATAGGTGCTTCTGGGAACAAAATATAGCTCTGTGTGTGTGATGGGACTAACATACTTCAAGTCCTATAGGTGCTTCTGGGAACAAAATATAGCTCTGTGTGTGTGATGGGACTAACACACTTCAAGTCCTATAGGTGCTTCTGGGAACAAAATATAGCTCTGTGTGTGTGATGGGACTAACACACTTCAAGTCCTATAGGTGCTTCTGGGAACAAAATATAGCTCTGTGTGTGTGATGGGACTAACACACTTCAAGTCCTATAGGTGCTTCTGGGAACAAAATATAGCTCTGTGTGTGTGATGGGACTAACACACTTCAAGTCCTATAGGTGCTTCTGGGAAGAAAATATAGCTCTGTGTGTGTGATGGGACTAACACACTTCAAGTCCTATAGGTGCTTCTGGGAAGAAAATATAGCTCTGTGTGTGTGATGGGACTAACACACTTCAAGTCCTATAGGTGCTTCTGGGAAGAAAATATAGCTCTGTGTGTGTGATGGGACTAACACACTTCAAGTCCTATAGGTGCTTCTGGGAACAAAATATAGCTCTGTGTGTGTGATGGGACTAACACACTTCAAGTCCTATAGGTGCTTCTGGGAACAAAATATAGCTCTGTGTGTGTGATGGGACTAACACACTTCAAGTCCTATAGGTGCTTCTGGGAACAAAATATAGCTCTGTGTGTGTGATGGGACTAACACACTTCAAGTCCTATAGGTGCTTCTGGGAACAAAATATAGCTCTGTGTGTGTGATGGGACTAACACACTTCAAGTCCTATAGGTGCTTCTGGGAACAAAATATAGCTCTGTGTGTGTGATGGGACTAACACACTTCAAGTCCTATAGGTGCTTCTGGGAACAAAATATAGCTCTGTGTGTGTGATGGGACTAACACACTTCAAGTCCTATAGGTGCTTCTGGGAAGAAAATAAAGGTCTGTGTGATGGGACTAACACACTTCAAGTCCTATAGGTGCTTCTGGGAACAAAATATAGCTCTGTGTGTGTGATGGGACTAACACACTTCAAGTCCTATAGGTGCTTCTGGGAACAAAATATAGCTCTGTGTGTGTGATGGGACTAACACACTTCAAGTCCTATAGGTGCTTCTGGGAACAAAATATAGCTCTGTGTGTGTGATGGGACTAACACACTTCAAGTCCTATAGGTGCTTCTGGGAACAAAATATAGCTCTGTGTGTGTGATGGGACTAACACACTTCAAGTCCTATAGGTGCTTCTGGGAACAAACTATAGCTCTGTGTGTGTGATGGGACTAACACACTTCAAGTCCTATAGGTGCTTCTGGGAAGAAAATAAAGGTCTGTGTGATGGGACTAACACACTTCAAGTCCTATAGGTGCTTCTGGGAACAAAATATAGCTCTGTGTGTGTGATGGGACTAACACACTTCAAGTCCTATAGGTGCTTCTGGGAACAAAATATAGCTCTGTGTGTGTGATGGGACTAACACACTTCAAGTCCTATAGGTGCTTCTGGGAAGAAAATAAAGGTCTGTGTGATGGGACTAACACACTTCAAGTCCTATAGGTGCTTCTGGGAACAAAATATAGCTCTGTGTGTGTGATGGGACTAACACACTTCAAGTCCTATAGGTGCTTCTGGGAACAAAATATAGCTCTGTGTGTGTGATGGGACTAACACACTTCAAGTCCTATAGGTGCTTCTGGGAACAAAATATAGCTCTGTGTGTGTGATGGGACTAACACACTTCAAGTCCTATAGGTGCTTCTGGGAAGAAAATAAAGGTCTGTGTGATGGGACTAACACACTTCAAGTCCTATAGGTGCTTCTGGGAACAAAATATAGCTCTGTGTGTGTGATGGGACTAACACACTTCAAGTCCTATAGGTGCTTCTGGGAAGAAAATATAGCTCTGTGTGTGTGATGGGACTAACACACTTCAAGTCCTATAGGTGCTTCTGGGAACAAAATATAGCTCTGTGTGTGTGATGGGACTAACACACTTCAAGTCCTATAGGTGCTTCTGGGAAGAAAATATAGCTCTGTGTGTGTGATGGGACTAACACACTTCAAGTCCTATAGGTGCTTCTGGGAACAAAATATAGCTCTGTGTGTGTGATGGGACTAACACACTTCAAGTCCTATAGGTGCTTCTGGGAAGAAAATATAGCTCTGTGTGTGTGATGGGACTAACACACTTCAAGTCCTATAGGTGCTTCTGGGAACAAAATATAGCTCTGTGTGTGTGATGGGACTAACACACTTCAAGTCCTATAGGTGCTTCTGGGAAGAAAATATAGCTCTGTGTGTGTGATGGGACTAACACACTTCAAGTCCTATAGGTGCTTCTGGGAACAAAATATAGGAGCTCTGCCTGCCTGCCACGAACACACTACAAGTCCTATAGGTGCTTCTGGGAACAAAATATAGGAGCTCTGCCTGCCTGCCACGAACACACTACAAGTCCTATAGGTGCTTCTGGTAACAAAATATAGGAGCTCTGCCTGCCTGCCACGAACACACTACAAGTCCTATAGGTGCTTCTGGTAACAAAATATAGGAGCTCTGCCTGCCTGCCGAACACACTACAAGTCCTATAGGTGCTTCTGGTAACAAAATATGGAGCTCTGCCTGCCACGAACACACTACAAGCCCCTCTTTCTCAATCAATCTTTGTAACTGAATCTATCTAACTCAATCTCTGTAAGTGAATCTCTCTAACTAAATCCAGCAGAGTGTCACAGATCTAGCCTGCTCAATCTGCGCCGGAACAGCATGTGACCGGCGCAGACGGCGTGGCGGCCTTTTATAGGGGGGGGCGTGTACTACAGCCCCTGAGCTGTAATTGGCTACAGGCGTCCTGCCTGTAGCCAATTATGGCTCTTCGAGTTTCCGGGGCTGTGATTGGCCAAGCATGCGGGGTCACAGTGCATGCTTGGCCAATCATCAGCCAGCAATGCACTGCGCCGGCCGCGCCGGCCGCAATGCATTGCGGGGCCGCTCGCATCACACGAACGTGATGCGAGCGGCCAAAATAGTTCTGGGCTCGCCGAGCGAGCGAACGCCCGGTGCTCGATGCGAACGTGGGTTCGCATCGAGCACCGGGCCCATCCCTAGCGCCAAACTTTGGTACTTAAAAATCTCCATAGGCGATGGTTCCATCCATCTTCCCATCACTCTGACCAGCTTCCCTGTCCCTGCTGAAGAAAAGCATCCCCATTACATGATACTGCCACCACCATGCTTCACGGTGGGGATGGTGTGTTCAGGGTGATGGGCAGTGTTCGTTTTCTGCCACACATAGCGTTTTGCTTTTAGGCCAAAAAGTAAAATTTTGGTCTCATCTGACCAGAGCACCTTCTTCCACATGTTTGCTGTGTCCCCCATATGGCTTCTCACAAACTGCAAACAAGACTTCTTATGGCTTTCTTTCAACAATGGCTTTCTTCTTGCCACTCTTCCATAAAGGCCAGATTTGTGTAGTGAACGACTAATGCCACGTACACACGATCAGAATTCTCTTTGGAAAAAGCTCTGATGGTTTACCGTAGGAATTCCGACGGAATTTCGCTCAAATTGTCTTGCTTACACACCAAATTCCGATGGTCAAAAACACAGCAACATACAACACGTTCGGCACTATAAAAGGGAAGTTAAATGCTTCCGAGCATGCGTCAAATTGTTTCCGAGCATGCATCAGAATTTTGCGTGTCGGAATTGCATACACACGATCGGAAAATCCGATAGAAAGGTTTTCCGTCGGAAAAATTAAGAACAAGCTCTCAATCTAAAGTCCGTTGGAAATGCCAACAGAAAAAGACCGATGGGCATACACACGGTCGGAAAATCTGATAAAAAGGTCCCATCGGACTGTTTCCATCGGAAATTCCGGTTGTGCGTATGCGGCATAATAGTTGTCCTGTGGACAGATTCTCCCACTTGAGCTGAGGATCTCTGTAACTCCTCCAGCGTTACCATGGGCCTCTTGGCTGCTTCTCTGATTAATGCTCTCCTTGCCTGGCCCGTCAGTTTAGGTGGACGCCCATGTCTTGTAGGTTTGCAGTTGTGCCATACTCTTTCCATTCTCTGTTGATTGAACAGTGCTCCGTGTGATGTTCAAAGCTTGGGATATTTTTAATTTTTTTATAACTTAACCCTGCTTTAAACTTCTCCACAACTTTATCCCTGACCTGTCTGGTGTGTTCCTTGGCCTTCATGATGCTCACTTTGTTCACTAAGGTTCTCTAACAAACCTCTGAGGGCTTCACAGAACAGCTGTATTTATACTGAGATTAAATTACGCACAGGTGGACTCTATTTACTAATTAGGTGACTTCTGAAGGCAATTGGTTCCACTAGATTTTAGAGGTATCAGAGTAAAGGGGGCTGAATACAAATGCAGGCCACACTCTTCAGATACTTATTTGTAAAAAAAATTGAAAACCATTTATCATTTTCCTTCCACTTCACAATTATATGCCACTTTGTGTTGATCTATCACTATGTGGCAATCACCGCAGTTGTGTTCCATTGAGAACTATGTATTTATCTGCCACGGTGGTAGTCCCATTAGCCCCTACAGAACATCATATCATCATGGAACAAGCTGGTCCTGTCCTTTTACAGACCAGTTTGCCTGATGCCAAAGACCAGGTTGTTCCTGACCTGGTGACTCAGGAATAGTGCTGTGGAGTATGTCCCTTTTTTCCTGTTTCATGGAAGATCCTCGTGATGGTTGCCAGTCTGTTGGATTGGGAAGGAGTCCTTCCTTGTTTGTACAGGGGATGTGGACATTGGAGAAATCTATTTTCCCAACAACATTCTGGAAATACAGACAATCTGGCTGTCACTGCAACTCTGGACATTCTGCCTGGAGGGCTAGGATTCTGCCAGACATTGCCATGAGAGTGGTGTACAGCTTCTATTAAGAAGTCCTGTCAGGGCAGGAGAGGTATATTCCAGCCTTATCTGGCATTTATATTGTGGACAATGTGCAAGCAGACTGTCAGCCGACAACAACTGGATCAAGTGGGAATGTTTCCTAAGGTCCCAGAGGTGTTCAAGGATCTATGTCACAAGTGGAGGATGCCAGATGTGGACCTCCTGGCCTCCAGGTTTAACAACAAACTGAACAGATTTGTTTGCAGATTCAGGGATACTCTGGTAGAAGCAGCGGATGTCCTGGTGGCTCCAAGGGATTAGTACAGCCTAATCTATGCCTTCCCTAAAACTCCTTCCTTGCAGGCACTGCAGGATCAAGATCACTGTGGTGATCCTCATAGCCTCAGACTGGCCCAGGTTGATAAGGTACTCTGCTATGATCAGACTTTTGGCAGACATCCCATGGACCTGTTTGCCTTCCATGCACACTCACACAATTGGGGGGGGTTACAGGAAATTTGTCGGGACAATGGCTGGTGTTGGTGCTTCAATCATCACAGCACCATGGTTGATATGGTGTCCCTTGCCACATCGCCTGCCACCAGATCCAGCTGGTCACTTGCAACTTGGCCTGTCACCAAATGTAGCTTGTCACTTGCCATGTTACCTGCCACCAGATGCAGCTTGTCACTTGCCACCAGATGCAGCGTGTCACGTCGCCTGCCACCAGATGTGGATTGTCACTTACTGTGTCACCTGCACCAGATACAGCACATGTGCATTGCCTGGGTCCCAGAGAGAGGGCAGGCAGAGAGAGATGATGTAATTCAATGCTGCCCACCAGCTGGCCGACTCTCATATGCTGCCCGCCCACTTGCTTTGTCATACTGCCCACTGGCCTGCCGCCCTCGAGGCCAAGGCTGCAGAGATGCCACGGCCCAGTAGTCTGGGACCCCTGCTATAAAGTTTCCTTTCTGGTCTTACGAATGAAAAAGCTGGCGTTGAGGCCCAGAATTTCCTTCCTTCCAAAGAAAGTTTTAGCCTTTCAACTCAGCTAGGACATTCGTTACAAGTGTGTGTATTGGTAATCCCCTCCGCACTCAAGCCTGAATCTCTTCCTGGTGCAAGTGTCATTTGGAGCAGTCCATGCTCCAACACACAGAGAGGAATAAACAAACTGCTGCACATCCATGATGTCACATAGGTTCTGGTTTATTGAAGCTGACAATCACCATTACAGTCCCTGCCCACAGGCTGGACTGTTTCACCTAACAGGGCTTACTTGACCGGCTCATGTCACATGGTGACCCCGCCCCCATACGATGTCACAGTCCCAGCATTCTCCGGGACTGTGACATAGGGGGCGTGGTCACCATGTGACATGAGCCAGTGGCCCCTCCCCTTGTCCCTATATAACTGGCAGCGCAACACATCGGATCCATTAGATGAGGAGACAGCGCCAAGTCAACATCGGAAGAAGAACACGAAGCAGAAGCAGACAGCGACGGCAACACAAGCCCGGGCCACCGCTCGTAAAAGAGCTGGAAGAAGAAAGCGGAGGCCTGGCAAGAAGAACAGAAGAGACCCCCGAAGACCCCCAGACGGCGGCGGCTCCTCCGCTAGTGAAAGAGCTAGTAAAAGAGCAGAAGATAGCGTAGGAGTCCGGCGAGAAGACCCCCCCAAGACGGAAGAAGACCCCCCGGAGCTGTGCAATAAAGTATTTTAAAAAATGGTGTTGTTTTTTTTTTTATTTACACTTTTTTCCTTAGGTGAATGGGTAGGGGTACATCGTACCCCATACTCATTTACATAGGGTGGGGGGCTTGGATCTGAGGGCCCCCTTATTAAAGGGGGCTCCCGGATTCCGATAAGCCCCCCCGCCCGCAGACCCCGACAACCTACGGCCAGGGTTGTCGGGAAGAGGCCCTTGTCCTCATCAACATGGGGACAAGGTGCTTTGGGGTGAGGGGGCCGCAGGGCCCCCCTTTCCCCAGGGCACCCCCCATGTTGAGGGCATGCGGCCTGGTACGGCTCAGGAGGGGAGGGGGCGCTCGCTCGTCCACACCCCCTTTCCTGACCGGCCTGGCTGCGTGCTCGGATAAGGCTCTGAGATGGATTTGGGGGGCCCCCCCCACTCCTTTTTTTTTGGCGTAGGGATTCCCCTTTAAATCCATACCAGGTGACGGGGCTAGCGAGGTGTCAATGTCGCCAATCGAGGCGGCAGCATTCACCTCCTTCGCTAGTCCCATCTACCTGGAGTCACATTCTAAATGAACGGACTTTCCTCCGTGTGTGGGCAAGACCGTTCATTTCAAAAGTCCCGCGGACTTTGGCCAAAACTCCGGCGGATTGTCCGCCGGAAAAGTCCAGGCGTGTGTGGGTAAGTCCACACGTTCGGAAAGTCCGGCGGACCTCCGCTGGAAAGTCCGGCGGGTTGTCCGCTGGACTAGGTCCGGCGGACAATCCCGCCGGAAAGTCAGAGCGTGTGTACGCCGCATTTGTCTCAATAGTTGCTTGACTAAAGTTGGATAATGCCCTTTTCTATAGGTGTAGGGCACTAACGCATCTCTTGAAACATGGCCAAAAAACTCCTACAGATGACATTATCCTGTCCTGCCTTGTTAATAGGACATTGCTGAGCCACTTTCAGCCATTATTGCTCACCCCTATCATTATGAGAGCGAGCTCTCAAACCCCCACACACGTGTGGTCCACTGTCTCCTCCATCGCAACATTGCTGAGCTCAGAGCTACTGTAACAGGGGAGAGAGAGCGCATGCAAGGGGGTTTGAATCGGACGGGAGTGTCTTAACAATGTCCTAACAACAAGGCAGGACCAGATGATGTGATCTCTGGGAGTTTTTCAACCAAGCTTTAAGAGATACGTAAATGGCCTACTCCTATAGCAAGGACATTACCTTTGATCAGAGCTGCAAAGTTGTTTTTTATCTACAGACACCCCTTACCTGCAGTGTTTTAGTGAAGATAAGCTAACCCTTTAACTATGTTCCTTTTGGCCACACCTACTTTTTGCAAAGGCGCCTACTTCACACTGTTTTACTCTGTACACTGCACTATCGGTTTCCTACTCTGCATTGACTCGTACTGTATTATGTAAGCCGTCTCAGACTCTATTTAACCACACCCCTTGCTCAACATTCAGGGCAATAAAAACGTCTAATGCCCCATATACACGGTCGGAAATTCCGACCACAAAATCCTTCAGATTTTTTCCGTCGGATTTTGGCCAAAACTTGTCTTGCATGAACACGGTCGCACCAAGTTGTCGGAAAATCTGATCGTTCCGAACGAGGTGACGTACAACACAAACGACGGGACTACGAAGAGGCCAGTAGCCAATAGCTTTCGTAAATAGAAATATAGTGCGGCGCTCAAAGTGTTCAATAGCGATTATTAAACATAATACGAGATAATATATATAAAAAAAAAAAATAACATATATTACCAAAATTGATATAAATAACCAGTGATAGAAATGTGTTCTATAAATGGCATCCAATATAATACAAATAGTGCATAAAACTAATTGCTTAAAGAAAACGTGACCTGAATGAAACTATCACAAATAAAACAATATTGTGTCTCGTATCTTAGAAACAATAATTGTTGTAAAAATAAATTAATAAATAATACACCATAATAGTGACAAAGGTGAATATATTATAACATAAAGTGACTTGTGCGGCTTGTCTGATGTATTCCGTCACCGATTAAGGGAAGGCTTACCGACTATCGTGGACTCAGATGGGCTTACGCTGTATGAGTCAAAATTGCTGTATGGTGTTTGCAATACACCGATGTGGGCAGTTGTTCCAGTTGGTAATATATGGTGACCACCGACAAGTCTATGCGCTGAATAGTTGATGATAACTCAAGATAGGAGTAGTAGGCAGGTATATTATGTGGCTCATCCCCCAAAGGTGTTACCGACAAAGAGAAATGAGACCACATAGCGTAATACTGTCAGGCAAAATAAAATTTAATAGATAAAAAATGGGTACTCACATGTACAAAGGTTTAGTAGGCATCAGCAAATCATCTCCGTAGGGAGATGATTTGCTGATGCCACTGCTGCCAATTCCTTTTTTATACATGCCTACTAAACCTTTGTACATGTGAGTACCCATTTTTTATCTATTAAATTTTATTTTGCCTGACAGTATTACGCTATATGGTCTCATTTCTCTTTGTCGGTAACACCTTTGGGGGATGAGCCACATACTATACCTGCCTACTACTCCTATCTTGAGTTATCATCAACTATTCAACGCATAGACTTGTCGGTGGTCACCATATATTACCAACTGGAGCAACTGCCCACATCGGTGTATTGCAAACACCATACAGCAATTTTGACTCATACGGCGTAAGCCCATCTGAGTCCACGATAGCCGGTAAGCCTTCCCTTAATCGGTGACGGAATACATCAGACAAGCCGCACAAGTCACTTTGTTATAATATATTCACCTTTGTCACTATTATGGTGTATTATTTATTAATTTATTTTTACAACAATTTTTGTTTCTAAGATACGAGACACAATATTGTTTTATTTGTGATAGTTTCATTCAGGTCACGTTTTCTTTAAGCAATTAGTTTTATGCACTATTTGTATTATATTGGATGCCATTTATAGAACACATTTCTATCACTGGTTATTTATATCAATTTTAGTAATATATGTTTTTTTTATATATATTATCTTGTATTATGTTTAATAATCACTATTGAACACTTTGAGCGCCGCACTATATTTCTATTTACGTTTTTCCATTTAACATATTATCGTTGTGCAGGCTGCTGGACTTATCTATGTTTAGATAGCGCGGTTTTTCTCCTCCCCCTTTGTTGCCAATAGCTTTCGTCCCCAAAATTATTCTGAGCATGCGTGGCACTTTGTGCGTCAGAATTCTCTACACACGATCGGAAAAAGTCAGATCGGATTTTGTTGTCGGAAAATTTTGGGTCCTGCTCTCAAACTTTTTCCATTGGAAATTCCGACGGAAAAAGTCCACTAGCACCCACACACGATCGCTTTTTCCCGACAACATAATCCGATCAGACTTTTTCCGTCGGAATTTCCGACCATGTGTATGGGGCATAACTCGTTCCATGGAGTGCTATGTGTGCCGTATTTTTTGTTTCTCAGTCCAGAAGGTCCAACTTATAATCTTTCACACATGCAAATGCATTCAGAAAACCACCCTGCCATGCAGCCACTTATCTCCTACACTGCAGCAGTCAGATGCCCCTGGCGTCATCAAAACAGATGCAGGAACCATTGTCTTGCATTGGACATGAGGACTCCAAGGGACAGATCTATTCTATGTCTCTCTACTACCCTTGGGTAAAAAAATTATTTATACTATCATAATACAGTATATGGTTTATTAGTTATTAACCACTCTGCTCTCAGTGTGGAGGTGGTTTTATCCTGTGCAGCTTGCTTTAACCCCTTGCATTCTCCCACAGAATGTAAGGCTTGGTGGTACATGTAAATGGTAAGACTGCAGCGCAGCCCTCTATTTTTACTGCCCCCCTCTCAGCTGCTAGTGTGCAAGAGTCCTTACTATATTGTTCCTCATGTGGTAACAGCATACTGTTGGGAGTACTATTGTTACTATATATAACTTTATATACCAAATAAATCTAGAATTGTAGCATACAGACTATTACTCATATGTGTGCCACCTTAACAGTTCCATAAACTTGAGTGGTACTAATAGGTTTGAGAGGGATGTAAAAGTCATAGCGTTTTAGACCACTTTGGAACACTTTAGAACTCTAATCGAAAAAGGTAAAGTTTACGTGATCCAGAAAATGACAGCAAAGTAGAGATATTGGAATCATCTTAAAGTGGTTCTTTAAAGCCTGGACATTTTTTACCTTAACCACTTCAGCTCCGGAAGACCCCCTTTATGACCAAGGCAATTTGTGCTATTCAGCGCTACTTTAAAGCGGAAGTAAACCCATCGATTTAACAGTCTAAAAAAAAAAGGCATGCCGTGAATGCTAACTGCACATTGGCTGTGCTCTCAACCAAACAGTCAAACCATCCAATGGCTGGTGTCATAACGGATCACATATGCAGCACTGTGGCAGTTGAAGATTAAACAGAGGCAAAGATGGCAGCTTCCTTGGCTGAAAACGATAGGGGGGTTTACTTCCACTTTAAAGCCGCGTACACACGATCAGATTTTCCGACGGGAAATGTCTGATGACAGGCTGTTGGCGGAAAATCCAACCATTTGTACGATCAGACAATTGTCGGATTTTCCGCAGACAAATGTTGGATGGCAGGTTTTAAAATTTTCCGCGGACACATGTCTGTTGGATTTTCTGAGCGTGTGTACACAAGTCCGTCGGACAAAAGTACAAGGTACAAACACACATGCTCGGAATAAGGGGCGAGCTGGAAGCAGTCGGTCTTGTAAACTATCGTTCGTAATGGAGAATTAACATTCGTGACGCGCAAATTATGAAATCTCGAAATGAAGCGCACATTTCTCTTCTTCTTTAATGGGATAATAATGAAGCTGCTTTGCTGGTGATACTGATGGAGTTATTGCAAACAAATTTTCAAAGGCTTTTTTTTTCTAGTGATATCAAGAATAATATTATTATCCTTTTTTTATTTTTTTGGGCAAGTTACCACAACACCATTATCCCGTAGTTTTTAAGATCAAAGATACAACTATGTTGGTGTCCCTTGATAATTTTACATTGTATTTTTAAAATGTAACTGCCTACTCCCAAACTGTCATTTGAAGTAAAACACATAGCCAAGTATTGTTCTCCACAATTTTTTTTATTGTGCATTAAAAAAAGAAAACAAATAAAATTAGACATGCTATCTGCCAATAGAACTTAACCAAAAAGTGCATTCCATGCATCCAAAAATATAACAAATCAAATCATTATTCAGGCAAAAAATAAAATAAAAGCCTCATGCATGTGTCCTGCTTCTTTATATAGGGGGTCCGTCAGTGCCAAGAGTTGGTCAAAACAGGGGTCATCCGGATTATTCTCCTGGAGCTCCCGCAGCAAAGGCATATGACATAATTGGTCACGATTAATAAAGCAACCAATTTTTGGTCCAAGAACTCCTCCTCCTCCTGTTACTGGACTGGACTTGGGTCAAAGCAATAACTCTAAGGCCAATAATAAATAACACGGTATCTCCTCCGATTCCTCAACATGACTAGTTAATGAACGGCCGTTCAGAAACAAAATGAAAAGCACGAATCAACACTCACCAAACTTCTACTAACACGAAATTAGCCCAAAGGGCGGCTCTAAAGAGCTGAAAAAAACACTTAGTACATCATTAAGTTTGTGTTTGTTGGCCGACAATTCCTTGCCGTTTGTATGCAAGACAAAATCCAGGCACACGCCTTCAGACAAAAGTCTGAGGTTTTGTCTGCGGAAAATCTGATTGTGTGTACGAGGCTTAACTGGTAATTGCGCGGTCATGCAACACTACCCAAATTAAATTTATATAATTTTTTTTCACACAAATAGAGATTTGTTTTGGTGGCATTGGATCACCACTGGGTTTTTTATTTTTTATTATATAGACAAAAAAGACTGACAATTTTGAAAAAAAAAAAAAATAATATTTTTCACTTTCTGCTATAAAATATATCCAATAGAAAAATTAAGTAAAATAAAATGTCTTCATAAATTTAGGCCAAAGTGTATTTTGCTTTATGTCTTTACTAAAAAAAAAATCCCTATAAGTGTATATTAATTGGTTTGTGTGAGAGTTATAGCTTCTACAAATGCTGGTATATAGTGTAATTGTTATTTCATTTTTTTAACTAGTTAATGGCAGTGATCAGCGACTTATAGTGGGACTGCGATAGTGCGGTGGGCAATCTGATACTAACTGACACTGATATCACCAGTGACACTAATATAGTGATTAAAGATAATAATATACACTATCACTGTACTAATGACACTGGCTGGGAGGGGGTTACCATCCTGGGCTAATGGGTTAACTGTGCCTAATAATGTGTAATTTGTGCTGTTTTTACTGATCAACATGATTGTGTTTTCTCCCTGCTTTGCAGGGAGAAAAACACAGCCACATCGCTGCTCTGTGTTCACAACCCTGTGTTGTGAATACAGGGCTCTGTATTGTGATTCGCTAAGCTAATTAGCAGGTCAGCGTGTCTTTCCAGCCATAAATCATTGGCAGGGACCTGCTGAGCGACTTGTGCTGTACCGAATCACAGAACAGATGGGGCGGTGAGCACGTGTCCCCTAGCCGGAAATACGGGATCACGTATATGTACATGATCCGGCACAGAGCAGCCACCCTGACACAGTATTTTTGCAATGGGATGGTCCACTAGTGGTTAAAACATTCCCTGCATTAAGGTAAAAAAGGCCCCAGTCTTTGTATCGTCCCCTTTATACTCCTGCCCAAGTCCTATATCGATCCAGCGCTGTGCCTGTCTGCAGCAGCTCTTCTCAACCTTCTCACCCTTCTCACAGGTGACTCGGTTGCATCAAGAGCCATTGGCTCCTTGTGCTGTCAATCAAATCCTGTGAGGAGGGAGAGGGGACGGGGCTAAGCAGCGCTGTGTGTGCCTATAGACGAACACAGCCTGGCTGGGGTACACCTCCATAGGAAGCCACACTAAAAATAGGAGGAGCCTAGAGCGCTGGCAGGGGACCCCAAGAAGAGGAGGTTGGTCTGTACAATACCATTGCACAAAGCAGGTAAGTATAACATGTTTGTTTTTTTAGAAAAAAAAAAAAGTTAAGCTTTGTAACCACTTTAACCACCTCAATACTGTGCACTTTCACCCCCTTCCTGCCCATGCCATTTTTCAGCTTTCAGCGCTGTCACAGTTTGAATGACAATTGCGCGGTCATGCAACACTGTACCCAAATTAAATTGTTATAATTTTTTCTTTTGTGGTATTTGATCATCTCTGCGGTTTTTATTTCTTGTCCTTTAACCACTTGACCACTGGGCAGTTAAACCCCCTTCCTAACCAGACCAATTTTCAGCTTTCGGTGCTCTCACACTTTGAATGACAATTACTCCGTCATGCAACACTGTACCCAAATGAATTTTGTGTCCTTTTTTTCACACAAATAGAGCTTTCTTTTGGTGGTATTTAATCACTGCTGGGTTTTTTATTTTTTGCGCTATAAATCAAAAAATACAGAAAATTTGGTAAAAAAAAAAAAAAAAAATTCTTTGTTTCTATTAAAAATTATTGCAGAGTATTGGCAGAGTATTGGCGAGTATTGGCAGAGTATTGGCGAGTATTGGCGAGTATTGGCAGAGTATTGGCAGAGTATTGGCAGAGTATTGGCAGAGTATTGGCAGAGTATTACAGTGTTGCACAGTGGTGGCAGAGCGTTGCACAGTGGTGGCAGAGCGTTGCACAGTGGTGGCAGAGCGTTGCACAGTGGTGGCAGAGCGTTGCACAGTGGTGGCAGAGTATTGCACAGTGGTGGCAGAGCATTGCACAGTGGTGGCAGAGCATTGCACAGTGGTGGCAGAGTATTGCACAGTGGTGGCAGAGTATTGCACAGTGGTGGCAGAGCATTGCACAGTAATTGCAGAGCATTGCACAGTGGTGGCAGAACATTGCACAGTGATTGCAGAGCATTGCACAGTGATTGCAGAGCATTGCACAGTGGTGGCAGAGCATTGCACAGTGATTGCAGAGCATTGCACAGTGGTGGCAGAGCATTGCACAGTGGTGGCAGAACATTGCACAGTGATTGCAGAGCATTGCACAGCGGTGGCAGTGTACTGACCAGCGCTGTGGGCACTACACATCCAGCCCACAGCGCTGGTCCCATCTCTCCCCCTCTCCGCTTCTCTCCTCTCTGTATCGATCGGTACAGAGAGGGGAGGGAGGAACCGGCGTCATGACGTGACGCCGGTTTGTGTACATGTGATCGCTCCGTCATTTGACGGAGCGATCACGTGGTAAACGGCCGCTATCAGCGGCTGTTTACCGTGATCCGTGATGCGCCGGGTCCTCGGGACCCGGCGGTCACGGATGTTCCGAGTGCGCGCCCCAGGGGGCGCGCGGGAGCATGTTTCTGGGAGGACGTCCGTAGGACGTCCACTCAGGGAAACCCGACCGCGCTGTAGACGTCTTTCGACTATAGCGCGGTCGGCATGTGGTTAAACAAAAGAAGAGTGACAAGTTTGAAAAAAACACAATATTTTTTACTTTTTGCTATAATAAATATCCCAATTTTTTTTTTTTTATATAAAACAAATTTTTTCCTCAGTTTAGGCCGATATGTATTCTTCTACATATTAAAAAAAAAAAAAAAATCACAATATGCGTATATTGATTGGTTTGCGCAAAAGTTATAGCGTCTACAATATAGGGGATAGATTTATAGCATTTTTATTATTATTTTTTTTTTTTACTAGTAATGGCGGCGATCTGCGATTTTTATTGTGACTGCGATATTGCAATATCACCGCCATATGACAGCCGGCGGGCGGCAAGCGGTTAAACAATTAAGTCAAATAAAATGAAGTGGAGGATTTTTAGACTACAAACATTGCTATCAAAAGGATGAATTAAATTCAAATATCCTGGAAACCCCTCTGGAACCCACTGCACATGATGCCCCGCACTGCCAGTGTAGTGGTCTGAACACTGTACACAGCAATACATGGCCCTGCAGTGAGTATTTATCATAATGCTTGCAATGGCAAACGCTTATTGGTCAGTGCAACCATGTGGGATACCTTACCCAGAAGTAGGAGAAGCCTCAGCCATGTGGCTGCGCTGATCATTGAAGCTATTGCAAGCATTATGATGGATACTCACTCCAAGGCTGTGTATTGCAGTGTATGATCATGGCCAGTATGTGCAGCGTGGTCTGGAGGGGTGGCCTGAATATTTGAGGTTAGTTCACCCTTTTAATTTTTTGTCAAAATGTGAACTTACCCTTTAACCACTTAAGGACCGGAAGATTTTCCCCCTTAATGACCAGAACATATCTTGCGATACGGCACTGAGTCTCTTTAACTAACAATTGCACGGTTGTGCGACGTTGTACCAAAACAAAAGTTATGTCTTTTTTTCCACAAACATAACTTTCTTTTGGTGGTATTTGATCGCCTATGCGTTTTTTATTTTTTGCGCTATAAACAAAAAAAGACTGACAATTAAAAAAAAAAAAAAAAACAATATTTTTGCTTTAATAAATATCCCAAAAAACTAAAAATACATTTCTTCCTCAGTTGAGGCTAATATGTATTCTTCTACATAATTCTGGTAAAAAAAATCCCAATTAGCGTATATATTGATTGGTTTGAACAAAAGTTATTGCATCTACAAAATAGGGGATAGATTTATGACATTTTTATTATTTTTTATCAGTAATGGTGGTGATCTGCGATTTTTAATTGGACTGCGACATTGCGCGGACAGATCGGACACTTTTGACACTTTTTTGGGACCAGTGACATTTATACAGTGATCAGTGCTAAAAAAAAAAAAAAAGCACTGATTACTGTATAAATGACACTGGCAGGGAAGGGGTTAACACCAGGGGAGATCAAAGGGTTAAATGTTCCCTAGGGAGGTGTTTCTAACTGTGGGGGGAGGGGACTGACAGGGGGTAGAGAGAGATCGCTGTTCCTGATCACTAGGAACAGGCAATCTCACTCTGCTCCCCTGACAGAACAGGGATTTGTTTGTTTACACTGGCAGATCCCCATTCTGCCTCTCTGTGGAATGATCATGGGTGGCCAGCGGACATTGAGTCCGCCAGGCCCGCTGATTGGCCCCCCCGCTAGCTAATGGCCATGCACGTGCGCTGCCGCGTACACGCCCGACGCTTGTCCAGTGCTTGTTACATCTAGATGAAGAGGAATAAGGCGAAGCACCTTATTTCTCACTCGAGCAGGCTGACTTCATGCTATGCGGCTGGTCTCCTGAAGCCTTTTCTCCATGGAGCTCTGGCTGGCAGTCACACGCTGACGTCATCACTTACAATGCAGGGCCAGTAGCGCTTTACTGTACATGAAGATGGGGAGGGCACCCACAATCTGAAGCATCTGAGAGGAGAGGTGAGTGCCTGAAGCATGCCAGGCAAGGAATGAGATGAGTATTACAGCCTATTCCTCTGCATCTTAACAAGTATTCAACCCTAGTATGCTCCCCACACCCCTTCCCCTCGAAAGGGTGTTATTTTGTCAGGTGCCCAGAGTCGAGCTCTAAGCTTTCAATTTTAATTGCTGACTGTTTTAATATTTTAATTTGGGAGTATTGTCTATAAGGCCTCCTTCACATGAGCCATTTGTTTGACTCCCTAGCTGGCAAGTACATTGCATCCGTATTCACAGCGCTTCACTTTTTCCACAGTTTTTTATGTCACAGCCTTATTCCAAAATGGATTCAATTCATTATGTTCCTAAAAATTCTACAAACAATACCCCATAATGACAACATGAAAGAAGTTTGTTTGAAATATTTGCATATTTATTAAAAAAAAAAAAAAAAAAATGTACATAAGTATTCACTTTGCTATGACACTCAAAATTGAGCTCAGGCGCATCCTGTTTCCACTGATCATCCTTGAGATGTTTCTACAACTTGGTTGGTGTCCACCTGTAGTAAATTCAGTTGATTGGACATGATTTGGAAAGGCTCACTCCTGTCTATATAAGGTCCCACAGTTAAAGTGGGTGCAAAGGCAGAATTTTTTTTTATCTTAATGCATTCCATGAACGTCACATGACATACTCCCGGCATGCGCCTTGCACGTGGCCATGGTCTGTGACCGGCTGTGTCCATCGGACACAACTGATGACTGATCAGTGTACTGGCTCACCGCTGGTACCATGTGATCACTGTAATCAATCACAGCAGATCACATGGCAATTGTAAACAATGGATGACTTGCTTTCATGCCGTCCATTGTGTACAATTGCGTTGCTAGCTGTGATTGGTCACAGTGATCACATGGTACAGACAGGGCCAATCACAGCCCATCTGTATCATATGATTAGCTGTGGCCAATGACAGCTAATCAACACAATAAGCTCTGAATAAATCAGTTTCTTTTTTTTTTTCCTATTTTAAATTTTTATTTTAATTAAGGGTGGTACAGAATGCATTTAACAAAGCAAGATACATATATGTTACATACACATGATTTACTGACAGTGGAGGGATTGCATTCTCTCTATTAATAAACAAACATAAACTACGTATATCCCCCCATAACCTTGCTTTCCTCATCCGCTTTATTCATGACCTTTTAGACCAGTCTTCCTCTATGATCTGTGTTCCCTTTGCATTCCAACCCCCTCCTTTTAAATCCCCTTATAAAGCAACCCCCTTCTCCTTCCTCCTGTGCTGTCCAGGAGAAAAGTAATAAAAAAAAAAAAAAAAGAAAAAGAAAAACCCATGTGTATCTATAATTTTCCCTTCCCAACCTCTCCCCCCCCCCCCCGCTCCCCCCGGCGAGATGCAGAAACTCCGTTCATCTTCCCTCTCCATCATTGTCACCCATCAGGTCTTTCCCTTCCTCCGTTTGCATAAATTCATTCCACAGTGCCCATGTCTCATTATACTTCTCTCTCTTATCCTGCCCTGTGAATACTAACTCTTCCATATCCCCCGTCTGTCTTACCCTATTGAGCCACCTTGCCACTGATGGGGGGGCCCTGTCCTTCCAATGCATTACAATAGTCGCCTTTGCGGCATTCAGCATGTGGCACACTATTGATTTTCTATATTTCTGAGTCGGTAATTGGGAACAATGAAGCAAAAGGAACGCAGGATCATCTGGTATCGAAAATTCCACAAATTTCTGTGCAATTCTCTGTACCTCTCCCCAATACTGCTTAATTTTGGTGCATGACCATAGTATATGTATTAAGGTCCCTTGTTCCTCTCCACATCGCCAGCACAGATCCGAAGCCTCAGTGTAAAATCTCCGGAGTCTCATTGGCGTATAGTACCATTGTGTCAACACCTTATAATTTAGCTCTTGGATTCGGGTACACCTTGATGTATTTAAGGCTAGGTAAATTATCTTCCTATATTCATCCGGAGAGAATGTCCTATTCAGGTCTCTCTCCCATTTGGCTATACTTGGTAGTACAAAATCTTGGGAGGGCTCACTTAGCAACCCATATATCCTTGAGATCAACCGGGGCAGGGGTTCTTTTTCATTACAATATTGTTCAAATTTAGTTAGATGTCTGTCATAATATGCTGCCGGCCCCAGAGACCTCAAGAAGTGTTGTAGCTGCAGTGCTCGCCATATATTAATTTCATACCGTCCCCCCGGGCATGTCAAGGTCGCTATCGTGGGCCATACTCCGTTTTGAATAAAGTGTAGGGCTTGAAAAATTCCCTTCTCCTCCAGTATTTGGAAGGCTCCAGCCTCCATACCTGGTGAAAACCCCGGATTCCCAAGCACCGGTGTCAGGGGGGAATTTTTAGAGGAGATTTTAAGGTTTCTACATAGGGTTGCAGTAATCCGTAATGTCGTTCCTATAATAGGATGTTCTCTAATCGGATCCGGTAATAACTCATAACACCAGGGCGCCCTACTTAAAGGGATCGTACTAAACTGCTGTTCCAACTCCACCCATGACTTGAGTTCTCCATGTCTGCTCCAGTCCACCACCCTCCCCAAGTGTACTGCTTGATAGTATTTCCCTAGATCTGGAACCGCTATTCCCCCCGAGCGTCTGGGTAGATACAGAATGCTCTTTGCTATCCTTGGCTTCTTCTTTGCCCAGATAAATTTTGAGAAAAGTGAACCAATTTGGCATAAGAAAAGCCGTGGAACCGCAATTGGGAGGGCCTGAAATAGGTACAGAAATTTAGGTAGTATGGACATCTTAATTATATTACATCGGCCAAACCAAGAATGGATACCTTGATGCCATTTCTCCAGTAACAGCCTCACTGAGTTATGTAGGGTTGGAAAATTCGCTTTGAAGGTCCTTCTTATATCTGGTGTGATCTGTGTCCCCAGATAACTCAATGCCGACGTCACCCATTTAAAGCTAAAGTTTGGTTGTATCATGTTACGTGTCGTGGTTTGCAATGCTACTCCCATCGCCTCTGATTTAGTATAATTTATTTTAAAGTTAGATAGACTACCATAGGTTTCAATTTCTTTCATAAGGTTAGGAATCGAGGTGTGTGGAGCAGACATGGAGAACAACAAGTCATCCGCGTAGGCTGATATTTTATATTCCCGCTCTCCTATTTTTAGACCCTGTATGTCCTGGTTCTGCCTTACTTTGTTTAATAACGGTTCTATTGTCAGGGCGAACAACAGGGGGGAAAGTGGGCAGCCCTGCCGTGTACCGTTGGAGATTTTAAAAGATTTAGAAAAGGTTCCATTTACTTTTACCTCTGCTTTTGGGAAAGTATAAGCACTCGTGATCCATTTGATCATTTGCTCACCCAGGCCCACCGCTCTCAGGACTTCAAACAGGAAGGGCCATCTCACCCTGTCAAATGCCTTTTCGGCATCGGTACTCAAAAAAACGCACGGAGTATTTGTCTTATAGGCATGATGGACCAGGTTGAGCACCTTAGTCGTATTATCCCTCGCCTCTCGTGTGGGAATAAACCCTACTTGGTCCCGATTCACCATCTGACTAAGTAATGGCTGAATTCTTAATGCTAAGATTTTAGTAAAAAGCTTCAGATCCACGTTTAGCAGTGAGATCGGCCTATAACTGCTGCACTCCGACGGGTCCTTCCCTTCCTTCGGGATCACCGTGATATACGCCAACAGTGAGTCCGACGGAAATGCAGCAGTTCGGCCTAAAGTGTTGAAAACCCCCACCAGGTGTTTATTTAACTGTAGTGAAAATCTTTTATAATACTGTAAAGTAAACCCATCCGGGCCGGGGGCCTTCCCTGTCTTGGATTTCTTTATTGCTGCATTCAACTCCTCAGCCGTTATTGGCGCCTCCAATTTACTGCGTTCCAAGGATGATAGCCTTGTAAGTTTTGCAGAGGATAAGTATTCCTGGAACACCGATCTCGACATTGGCTTTGGTTCCAAATTATATAATGAGGAATAGTATTCTCCAAATCTCTGGGCTATCTCTTTCGGCTGAGGAATTAAATGCCCATTTTTCCCTTTTATTTGAGGTATATATGTTAACGTATTCCTTTCTTTGAGTTTACCTGCTAGTAATTTAGTGCATTTATCTCCCAGTTCATAGGATGTCTTCCTACCTTTTTGTATTATTGCTTTTGCCTTGAACCGCATAATCTCCGTGAGTTGGAGTCTCAAGTGTTCTAATTGTCTACCTGTCGAGGCTCTCTGTATCTTCTTATGCTGCATTTCTAGTTCCTGGATCTCCTGTAAAAGTTTTTTAATTTGTTTTTCTCTTTCTCTCTTTATTTTAGACCCATATTTAATCAGGATACCTCTAATTACGGCCTTATGCGCCTCCCACACTATCCCGGGATTACTTCCTGGGGTGTCGTTTATCTGGAAATAGGCCTCTATTTCCTTTGCTACTTCTTCCTGGATTTCCGGTGTCTGTAGTAGGCTCTCGTTCAGGCGCCATCTTCTATCTGAGGTACCCCCTGCTCTGGAGAGTGCTAACCTTAGGGATACTGGGGCGTGGTCTGACCACGTTATACTTCCTATGGTGATCTCGGTCACCATAGAGAGTAAATAATGTGGGATCAGGAAAAGATCGATGCGAGAATAGATCTGGTGGGGATTAGAGAAATAGGTGTAATCCTTTTCTCCGGCGTGCATGGTCCGCCATACATCCACCAGATGTGTTTCATGTAGTTTCCTCAGGATTCCTCTCCTAATACCATGTAAGACCGATGATGTCCCTGAGGATGTATCCATTTTTGGGTCTAATGCAATATTGAAGTCGCCTCCTAAGATCAGCTTGCCTTCCGAGAATTCTATTAGTTTTGTAAGTGTTTTTTTCAGGAATGAGTCCTGTAAGGCATTCGGCGCGTATAAAGTTGCCAGTGTCACCTTCACCCCTCTCAAATGTCCCTTCAGGAACAAAAACCGGCCCTTTGTATCTACCCGTTTATCAATCAATAACCAAGGAACCCGGCTCGCGATCATAATCGATACCCCCTTTGATTTTGCCTCCTGGTTTGAGGCATGGTACACATATGGGAAAAGTCTGTTTTGGAGGAACGGGAGTCCACCTGCTTTAAAGTGGGTTTCCTGTATGAGGGCCACATCTGTGCCCATTCGTTTTAAAATCATTAAGAAGCATTTTTCTTTTTTCTGGGACATTAAGTCCTTTAACATTCATAGAGGTCACCTTGATTTCCTCCATCTCGCAGGGAGGAGAAGAAAAAAAAAAAAAAAATAAAAAATATAACCTCCTCACCCCCCTCCCTCTTACTATCCCCCCTCCCTACCCCCTTCCCTCCCTCCCTCCCTTCTAACCTCTAAAGCGAACACCCACCCCAGGAACCCCCCTACCTCTGGTTCAGTGGGTGCAATCCTAATTGGGGGATTGGTCCAAAATGACTGCAGGGCTCTGCTCCCTCCTCCCTCCCTCAGCGCACTATATAGGTAATTGAGATCATTTCCCATATATTTATAACTTTTATGGGAGGTAATAACCACAGAAGGAAAAATAAAATAGATAAATAATACCCTCGGCTAGGTCTATGCATACCAGAACTTGCAACTGACCAGAGGGGTACCTGGAGGACTCTCTTACTCATTACGATATATATCCCCCCTTTCTCCTGGTACCTCGATCTTTTCCTCTTCACCTTCCCCTCCCACCTCTCCTCCCTCTACTGCTATATAGTCTCACCTCGGCTCCCCCTTCCCCACCGCCCACCCGCCCACTCCTTTGACCCCTTTTAACCGACTCCATTCGTCCTCCCCATTCATCCGTCTCCCACCATCCCAAGTCCAAGATATGGGTATTCTCTCTCCATTTCTCTACCCCTCCCCCTCTCCCCCCTCCTCCCCCGCACCGATGTAGATATACACAAATATTTTACTGCTCTATGGGGGTCAAGATCTATCTATTCGTCCCCGGCAGCAGTAAGGGGGGGAGGGGGAGGGGGGGGCGTAATAAAAGATTCCTACAGACTCTCTGTACGCCATAGTATATTGTGGGCCCCCCCCCCGGTTCACCTCTCCCTACGAAGGGTCAAGGGTGGGAAAGAGAGAGAGCCAAACGCTCCCCTCTCCTCCCATTCCCCCGTCCCTCATGTGCCAAAGTGACCATGCTACCCAAAGAAAATCTATCATATTTTGATGTATGTGACCAGTGTACTTATATACTAATATACCTTGTGAACTCCTTATAAAAGGCGTTAACCCCTCACACTAATTACCGCACTCCCTCCTTCGTATAGATATGTGCAACCACACCTCCGGATAATATAATAAATCCGGCCGCGACATAATAGTAATAGTAAAATAGTAATAGTAAAAAAAAAAAAAAAAAAAAAGAAAGAAACACAAAAAAAAAAAGGAACCCTATTTACAAAAAATATATTGTGTACTATATTGTGTACTCAGTGAGAACTTTCACAGACATCCCATATCAATAAAAATCCACCCGGGAAACAAAAAAAAGAAAAAAAAGTGTCACAAAAGAAAAGGAGGGAGACGCATCTCCCCTCCCCCTCATATTTTAATACTACGTGCCAAACCATAAATGGGTGGTGAACCGGAGGGCCCTCCTGTTACCTGAGTCTGTTTGGAAAAAAAAAAAAAAAAGAGAAAGGAAAAAGAGACCCCACAAAAAGAAAACCTTGGTGGGCCATTAAAGGGCCAAGCATCCCGGAGAGAAATCATATGAGAGAGAGGAACAAAAATCTCCCCACTTATACTTATATATACTTATATAGTTATACTTATATATCTATATCTATATCTGTGCTATAATATTGCTATAGTGTTATACCTCTCCCCTCAAAAACACCCACCAAAAAAAAGAAAGAGAAAAAAAAAGGGGGGGGGGTAAAAAATGGGGGTGACCGCGGGGTAGGGCGGGAAGGGGGACCCGTGGCTTCTTGATCAGACTTAGTCCTCAAACTAAAATATAGAAGGGGAAAGTTTGTCAATTTCTCTTAAAAAAAAAGAAGAGAAGTATAGATACAAAGCTGAGGTCTTCTGTGCTTCATTTCTTGGAGAGGTTGGGGGTCTGATTCTCCTGTCCCCCCTGTTCTTTTTGTCTGCCTAGGTGTTGTAACCAGTTTGGTATCTCTGTCTCTGCTACTTCTTCTCCCAGGAACAGAAACAGCTCTGGTAAGTCCGCCGGTTGCCTCAGGGCGAATGATCTAGAGTCTTTCTTTACTCTCAGGGAGAATGGGTAACCCCACCGATATGAGCCCCCCGCCATTTTTATTCTGTCCAACAACGGACGTATCAAATTTCTTCTCTGCAGGGTGGCTCTAGATATGTCTGGTAGGATTTTTATCTTTGCTCCCTCATATATCACTTCTCCTACATCCCATGCTTTCCGACTTATTAGTTCTTTATGTATATATCTATGAAAACAGCAAATCACATCTCGTGGTCTCTCAGGGTTGGGGGAGGGGGGACCCATCACCCTATGCACCCTCTCAAATTCCAAGTCCTGCATTGGGATCTGAATATCAAGTTTTGAACAAATTCCCTGTATGGTTGACTGTAGTGCTTCTTTCCCTACTGTCTCCGGGACCCCCCTGAACCTCAGATTTTTCCTCCTGCTGCGGTCTTCTAATTCCTCTAAGCGAAGCTGTATTGCGGGAACATATAGATCATGCACCAACTGTACCTGCTCCAGCCGTTTAACTCGCTCTGTCAGGGACACCTGTTCCTCCTCTCTGACCGTCAATCTCTCTGATAGCCGTTGTACCTCCGACCGCACTTCCTCAAAGTCCCTGCGGTGTATCTCCTCTATGCGGGTCATCCACCCCTCCAGATCTGCTCGTGTGGGAAGCGCCTGTAGGTCTGCCCTTGTTGGGAGGGCCCGCAAAAGCACTCTGAGGTCTGCTTCCTCTCCTTGTGTGTGCACTTCCTCTCGTCCCCCCTCCGCTCCCGCCTTCTCTTTCTGCATATCCAGCGTCTCCAGCGTCTCCTGCTGCGGCTTCCCTGGGGTACAGGATGTGTTTGTTATGTCCTCTGAGAGACACCGTTCGCCGGCCTGTCTCACTCCTAGTTCCGCCCCCTTGGACGCCGCTGCTCGTGTACGCAGAAAGTATTGCGGTATCTCCGGCTGGGTTGTTCTCCTCTGCTCTCTATCCGCTTTTCTCATTCCGGCCGGTATGTCCTAAGGGGAAAATCACTCGGTTCAAGGCGCCGGGCTCAAAGCAGCCCGGCTACGTGTGTACGCCTGGAGGGTGGAGGGAGCCAGCCAGAGTGTGTCTTCCTACTCCGTCATCCTAGACCACGCCCCCGAATAAATCAGTTTCATTCAGTAAAAATGGTTGCTTATACCAATGAAATTCACTGGCATAGGCAATCATAAATGTGTAAAAAAAAAAAAAAAAAAAAAAAAAACCCTGATCACCCAGAGTAGTACAATTTACTGTTGTATTATATTGCGCTGGTTACAGTGTGTTAAAAAAAAAAAAATAAGTAAAAAAAAAAATTAAATGGAACAAAAAATAAAAAAAAAATTGTTTATTTTTTTCACATACTGTCACCAGTCAGTGTCCCTGATCACCGCCACATCAGTTATATGATGACAATCTACTGCACTGGTGAGAAACAATTGTAGAAAAAAAAAACATTTAAAAAACATTTTGACAAAGAATTACAACTTTAACCACCTCAATACAGGGCAGTTTCACCCCTTTTCTGCCCAGGTCAATTTTCAGCTTTCAGTGCTGTCATTCAAAGTCATGCAACACTGTACCCAAATAAAAATGTTATCATTTTTTTCACACAAATAGAGCCTTCTTTTGGTGGTATTTAATCGCCACTGTTTTTTTTTATTTTTTGCGCTACAAAATAAAAAATAAATAAATAAATTCTTAGTTTCTGTTAAATAATTTTGCAAATAAGTACCGGTAACTTTTCTTCATAAAATTTGACCAAAATGTACATTTCTTTGGTAACAATAACCCAAATCAGTGTATATTATTTGGTCTGTGTGAAAGTTATAGAATCTACAATCCATGGTACCAATCGTTGAAAATTGATCACACCTGATGAACAGTGCATCTGGAAAGTATTCATAGCGCTTTACTTTTTCCACATTTAGTTATGTTGTAGCCTTATTCCAAAATGGATTACATTCATTATTTTCCTCAAAGTTCTACAAACAATACCCCATAATGACAACGTGAAAGAAGTTTGTTTGAAATTTTTGCAAATTTATTAAAAGTAAAAAACGAAAAAAATCACAGTACATACAGTAAGTATTCGCAGCCTTTGCCATGACACTCATAATTGAGCTCAGGTGCATCCTGTTTCCACTGATCATCCCTGAGATGTTTCTACAACTTGATTGGAGTCCACCTGTAGTAAATTCAGTTGATTGGACATGATTTGGAAAGGCACACACCCGTCTATATAAGGTCCCACCGTTAACAGTGCATGTTAGAGCACAAACTAAGCCATGAAATCCGAAGGAATTCTCTGTAGACCCTTGAGACAGGATTGTATCGAGGCACAGTTCTGGGGAAGGGTACAGAAAAATTTCTGAAGAATTGAAGGTCCCAGTGAGCACAGTGGCCTCCATTATCCATACATTGAAGAAGCTTGGAGCCACCGGGACTCTCCCTAGAGCGGGCCGCCCCGCCAAACTGAGCGTTCGGGGGAGAAGGGCAATTCTATGTGGAGAGGAGAACCCTCCAGAAGAACATCCATCTCTGCAGCACTCCACAATCAGGCCTGTATGGTAGAATGGCCAGAAGGAAGCCACTCCTCAGTAATAGGCACATGACAGCCCACCTGGAGTTTGCCAAAAGGCACCTGAAGGACTCTTAGACCATGAGAAACAAAATTCTCTGATGAAACAAGGATTGAACTCTTTGGCCTGAATGGCAAGTGTCATGTCTGGAGAAAACCATGCACCACTCATCACCTGGTCAATACCATCCCTACAGTGAAGCATGGTGGTGGCAGGATCATGCTGTGGGGATGTTGTTCAGCAGCAGGAACTAGGAGACTAGTCAGGATCGAGGGAATGATAACTGCAGCAATGTACAGAGACATCCTTGATGAAAACCTGCTCCAGAACAAAAAAAAGGTTCATCTTCCAACAGGACAACCACCCTAAGTACACAGCCAAGATAACAAAGGAGTGGCTACGGGACAACTCTGTGAATGTCCTTGAGTGGCCCAGCCAGAGCCCAGACTTGAGCCCGATTGAACATCTCTGGAGAGATCTGAAAATGGCTGTGCACTGATGCTCCCCATCCAACCTGATGGAGCTTGAGAGGTCCCACAAATAAGAATGGGAGAAACTACCCAAAAATAGGTGTGCCAAGCTTGTAGCATCATACTTTTTTTTAAATTTGCAAAGATTCCAAACAAACTTCTTTCACGTTGTCATTATGGGGTATTGTTTGTAGAGTTTTGAGGAAAATAATGAATTGAACTAATTTTGGAATAAGGCTGTAACATAACAAAATGTGGAAAAAATGAGGTGCTGTAAATACTTTCTGAATGCACTGTACCTGATGGTCTATCTAATTTCTTGGGGCCCTAACATGCCAGGACAGTAAAAATATCCCCCAAATTACCCATTTTTGGAAAGCAGACTGTCCAAGGTATTTAGAGGCATAGCGAGTTTTTATAAGTTGTCATTTTTTCCCACAATTCTTTATAAAATGAAGAAAAAAAAAATATATATATATATATATATTTTTTTCTCACACACGGCATAGGCATACTTGTAACTACACCCTAAAACACATTCTGCTACTTGTCTGTATGGCGATACAGCATGTGTGAGACTTTTTCACAGCCTGGCCACATAGAGAGGCCCAACATCCAAGGAGCACCTTCAGCCATATTATCTACTTTAAGACCAGAGCTTATGCCAACACTTTTTGTTTACAAGTAAAAATCTGTATTTTTGCTAGAAAATTACTTAGAACCCCCAAACATTATACCTTTTTGTAGCAGAGGCCCTAGAGAATAAAATGGTGGGTTTTGCAAATTTGTATGTTGCACGGTATTTGCGCAGCAGTATTTTAACCAGATAATAACCGGCCCAGAGGCCCAGAGGTCCAGAGGACCCCGCGCATCACGGATCACTGTGAACGGCCGCTGTTCGCGGCCGTTTACCACGTGATTGCGTCGTCAACTGACGGCGCGATCACATGTAAACAAATCAGCGTTATTTCTGGTTCCTCGCTCCCCTCTCCGTCCAGTGTGAGCGGAGAGGGGAGAGATCGGTGGCAGCAGCGCTGTGGGCTGCATGTGTAGTGGTGCCCACAGCCTGCTCAGTGGGAGATCCATCCATCCCTGCTCACCAATCCCAGCCATACTCTGCATGCTCTGCATACCTGTCCATACTCTTGTCAGGGTTTCCGTCCGCTGCGCACGCTAGTGCGCAGGCGCACGGGTTCGGCTTCCCGGCTCATAGCCAGTGACAGAGAGAAGATGCGGCGGCGCGTGCACACTCGTGTTCCCGCCAAGCAGCGCGCGCGCATGCGCAGTAGCGCGGCATCACCTCATGTGACCTCAACGGCCCTATAAAAGGAGGGCCTCTGTGCCCAGACAGACGCTGGTTCGTCTGACAGCTGCTTCCTGTTTGTATCCTGTACTTGACCCTTGAAGATTGTCTTACCTGTTGCCAAACCCGGATCGTCCTGACTACTCTGCCTTCTCCTGACCTTGACCTTCGGCTTGCCTATTTGGATCTGTTACCTTCTCCTGCCCTGGACCTTTGGCCTGTACCCTGGACTCTCTTCTAACCTGCCAGTGTTTGATCCCCAGCCTGCCTTGGACTCTCCTGCTTAAGGATACCTTGTACCTAACCTGCCAGTGTTTGACCCCCGGCCTGCATTCATCTAACCTGCCTGTGTTTGATTCCCAGTCTGCTTGCCGTGTTTCTAACTAGGAATTTGTGGACGTACTATCCTGTTCCAGTCTACCCTTCTCTACAACATCAGGAGCCCACGCCTGGTCACCATCCCACCGGTGGCTTGTGCCTCTTGGTGCCAGCCGTCCCTGTATCACTTTCAGGGCAGTGGGCGCCGAGTCGCAAGGGCAACCGCTCTCGGCATCTTGGCCTCGTGAGTACCTAGTTCTTGACAACTCTGCATACCCAGCCATGCTCTGCATACCCAGCCATACTCTGCATACCCAGCCATGCTCTGCATACTCGTCCATAATCTGCATACCTGTTCATACTCTGCATGCTCTGCATACCCAGCCATACTCTGCATACCCGTCCATACTCTGCATGCTCTGCATACCCGTCCATACTCTGCATACCCGTGCATGCTCTGCATACCCGTTCATACTCTGCATACCCATCCATGCTCTGCATACCCGTCCATACTCTGCATACCCAGCCATACTCTGCATGCTCTGCATACCCGTCCATACTCTGCATACCCAGCCATGCTTTGCATACCCGTCCATACTCTGCATACCCGTCCATACTCTGCATACCCGTCCATACTCTGCATGTTCTGCATAACCGTCCATACTCTGCATACCCAGCCATACTCTGCATGCTCTGCATACCCGTCCATACTCTGCATACCCGTCCATACTCTGCATACCCAGCCATACTCTGCATGCTCTGCATACCCGTCCATACTCTGCATACCCAGCCATCCTCTGCATACCCTTCCATACTCTGCATACCCGTCCATACTCTGCATGCTCTGCATACCCATCCATACTCTGCATACCCGTCCATACTCTGCATACCCGTCCATACTCTGCATACCCGTCCATACTCTGCATACCCGTCCATACTCTGCATACCCGTCCATACTCTGCATACCCGTCCATACTCTGCATACCCGTCCATACCCTGCATGCTCTGCATACCTGTCCATACTCTGCATACCCAGCCATACTCTGCATGCTCTGCATACCCGTCCATACTCTGCATACCCGTCCATACTCTGCATACCAGCCATACTCTGCATACCCGTCCATACTCTGCATACCCGTCCATACTCTGCATACCTGTCCATACTCTGCATACCTGTCCATACTCTGCATACCCGTCCATACTCTGCATACCCAGCCATACTCTGCCTTCCCATCCATCCATACTCTGCATACCCATACATCCATACTCTGCATACCCATACATCCATACTCTGCATACCCCATCCATACTCTGCATACACATCCATCCATACTCTGCATACCCATCTATCCATACTCTGCATACCCATCCATCCATCCTCATCCATACTCTGCATACTCATCCATCCATCCTCAGCAATACTCATCCATCCATCCATGCTCAGCCATCCCATCCACCCCCATCCATAATTAGCCATACCCAGCCATACCCAGCCATACCCAGCCGTACTCAACTATACCCAGCCATATTCAGCCATACCCAGCCATACTCAATTGTACTCAGTCATACTCAGTCATACCCAGCCATACTCAGCTGTACCCAGCCATCCCATCTATACCCATCCATACTCAGCCGTACCCATCCATACTCAGCCATACCCGGCCATACTCATTCATGCTCAGCCATTCCCATCCACGGCTCATCCATCCCCATTCATGCTCATCTATCCCCATTCATGCTCATCCATGCCACATCCATGCCACTACAGTGCCTCACAAAAGTGTATTAGGTAGTCAAATTAGATTTGAAACTTATGTCCCTAGAACACCTGACGGCGCTCCCTACATGTTGGTCCTCTGTTTGTGGCCACGCTGTGGAAAAGTCTCACACATGTGGTATCGCCGTACTCAGGAAGAGTAGGAGAATCTATTTTGGGTGTAATTTTTGCCATGTACAAGTTATGTGTTCGAAATATTGTGTAAATGGACAACGTTGTGTAAAAAAAAAATGTGGTTTAATTTTCTTTACACATTTTCCAAAAACTTGTAGAAAAAAATGACATGTTCAAAAGACTCGATATGCCTTTATAGATTATACATTGGGTTGTTTTCTTTCCAAAATGGGGTCATTTTTGGGGCGTTTCCATTGTCCTGGTTCTCCAGGGCCTTCAAAGGTGTAAGAGGTAGTCAAGAAATGATATGTGTAATTTATGCTCCAAGAATGCCTGATGGCACTCCCTGCATGTTGGGCCTCTGTATGTGGCCACGCTGTGTAAAAGTCTCATACATGTGGTATCGCCATACTCAGGAGGAGTAGTAGAATGTGTTTTGGGGTGTAATTTGTGCTATGCATATGCTGTGTGTGAGAAATAACCTGCTAATATAACAATTTTGTGAAAAAAAAGAAAAGAAAATCTTGATTTTGCAAAGAATTGCGGGAAAAAATTACAACTTCAAAAAACTCACCATGCATCTTACTAAATACCTTGGAATGTCTACTTTCCAAAAAGGGGTCATTTGGGGGGTATTTGTACTTTCCTGGCTTAAGGGTCTCAAGAAATGAAATAGGCCGTCAGTACTTCAGGTGTGATCAATTTTCAGAGATTGGCACCATAGCTTGTGGATAAGGATGAGCCCGGTGTTCGATTCGAACCCATGTTCGAATCGAGCACCGGGTGTTCGCTCGCTCGGCGAGCCCAGAACTATTGGGACCGCTCGCATCAAATTCGTGTGATGCGAGCGGCCCCGCAATGCATTGCGGCCCGCGCAGTGCAATGCTGGCTGATGATTGGCCAAGCATGCACTGTGACCCCGCATGCTTGGCCAATCACAGCGCCGGCAGCGAGGAGAGCCATAATTGGCTACAGGCAGGATGCCTGTAGCCAATTATAGCTCAGGGGCTTTAATACACGCCCCACGGTATAAGAGGCCGCCGCGGCGGCGGCCTCGCATATTATGTTTCACTCACAGTGTCAGCCTGTCAGTGTGCTGCTGACTGCTGACAACAATATGTTCTTTATTTCTGGGGATATGTGTGTGCATGCTGTTAGAACAGCATTGCAGTATCACATCTGGGGGGTGTCTATAGGTAGCCTGTGAAGGAGGGCAGGTTTCCTGTGCTTAGAACTTTCCCTGCAAAAAAGTGTCATTTTTGCAGGAAGAAAGCTATTTAAATCACTCGCGGCTAATGAATTGATGGCTCCTGTAACACAGAGAGCTGTCATTCATTAATAAAAAACAAAAAAAAAAGCGTAGGGGTCCCCCCAAATTCAATAACCAGGCCCTTCAGGTCTGGGATGGATATTAAGGGGGATCCCAGCCAAAAAAAAAAAAAAAAAATGGCGTAGGGTCCCCCTCAAAATCCATACCAGACCCTTGAGGTCTGGTATGGATTTTAAGGGGAACCCTAGCCAAAAAAAATGGCGTGGGGTCCCCCTCAAAATCCATACCAGACCCTTATCCGAGCACGCAACCTGGCAGGCCGCAGGAAAAGAGGGGGGGACGAGAGCGCCCCCCCCTCTCGCCTGAACCGTACCAGGCCACATGCCCTCAACATTGGGAGGATGCTTTGGGGGTCTAAGACCCCTAAAGCACCTTGTCCCCATGTTGATTAGGACAAGGGCCTCTTCCCCACAACCCTGGCCGGTGGTTGTGGGGGTCTGCGGGCGGGGGGCTTATCGGAATCTGGAAGCCCCCTTTAACAAGGGGACCCCCAGATCCCGGCCCCCCCCCCTGTGTGAAATGGTAAGGGGGTACAAAAGTACCCCTACCATTTCACCAAAAAAGTGGCAAAAATGGTAAAAAGGACAGGAGACAGTCTTTGACAATTCCTTTATTAAAATCTTCTTTCTTCTTTCTTCATCCTTCGGTTTCTTCATCTTCTCCTTCCTTCATCTTCTTCCATCTTCTTCTTCCATTTTCTTCTTCCTCCGATCCGCTTCTTCTTGCGCTGGTCTTCTCGTCCTTCTCGTCCGGCATCTTCTTCCGTCGGCGTCGGCGTCGGTGTCTCTGTCTCTTCTTGGGCCGCTCCGCGCAATGGGAGGCTCCCGCTGTGTGAGGCTCCGCTCCGTCTGACAGGTCTTTTATAATGGAGGGCACCTGGTGACCCCGCCCCCTCTGACGCACAGGGACGTCATGGGGAATTCCATGATGGCTTTCCCCATGATGTCAGAGGGGGGCGGGGTCACCAGGTGCCCTCCGTTTTAAAAGACCTGTCAGATGGAGCGGAGCCTCACACAGCGGGAGCCTCCCATTGCGCGGAGCGGCCCAAGAAGACACCGACACCGACGCCGACGGAAGAAGATGCCGGACGAGAAGGACGAGAAGACCAGCGCAAGAAGAAGCGGATCGGAGGAAGAAGAAAATGGAAGAAGAAGATGGAAGAAGATGAAGGAAGGAGAAGATGAAGAATCCGAAGGATGAAGAAAGAAGAAAGAAGATTTTAATAAAGGAATTGTCAAAGACTGTCTCCTGTCCTTTTTACCATTTTTGCCACTTTTTTGGTGAAATGGTAGGGGTACTTTTGTACCCCCTTACCATTTCACACAGGGGGGGGGCCGGGATCTGGGGGTCCCCTTGTTAAAGGGGGCTTCCAGATTCCGATAAGCCCCCCGCCCGCAGACCCCCACAACCACCGGCCAGGGTTGTGGGGAAGAGGCCCTTGTCCTAATCAACATGGGGACAAGGTGCTTTTGGGGTCTTAGACCCCCAAAGCATCCTCCCAATGTTGAGGGCATGTGGCCTGGTACGGTTCAGGCGAGAGGGGGGGCCGCTCTCGTCCCCCCTCTTTTCCTGCGGCCTGCCAGGTTGCGTGCTCGGATAAGGGTCTGGTATGGATTTTGAGGGGGACCCCACGCCATTTTTTTTTGGCTAGGGTTCCCCTTAAAATCCATACCAGACCTCAAGGGTCTGGTATGGATTTTGAGGGGGACCCTACGCCATTTTTTTTTTTTTTTTTTGGCTGGGATCCCCCTTAATATCCATCCCAGACCTGAAGGGCCTGGTTATTGAATTTGGGGGGACCCCTACGCTTTTTTTTTTTCATTTTTTTTTTTTTTTTTTTATCAATGACTTTTTTTTATGAATGAGTTTCAATGAATCACTGTTCTCTGTGTTACGGGAGCCGTGAATTAACATTAGCCGCGAGTGATTTTAAATAGCTTTTTTACTTTCAAAAATGACACTTTGCGCAGAGACAGTTCTAAACACGGGAAACATGCGCCCCTTTACAGGCATACTATAGACACCCCCCAGGTACGAAATTTAAAGGAATATTACACTTTTATTGTTTCAATTTAAGCATTATTAAAATCACTGCTCCTGAAAAAACGGCCGTTTTTAAAAAAAATTTTTGCATTGATACATGTCCCCTGGGGCAGGACCCAGGTCCCCAAACACTTTTTATGACCTTAACATGCATATTAGCCTTTAAAATGAGCACTTTTAATTTCGAACGTTCGCATCCATTATAACTAATAGGGTTCTAAAGCTCGCACGGACTTTAGGTCCGTTCGCGGGTTCTGGTGCGAGCCGAACGGGGGGGTGTTCGGCTCATCCTTACTTGTGGACTCTATAACTTTCACAAAGACCAAATAATATACACCGATTTGGGTTATTTTTACCAAACATATGTAGGGGTATAAATTTTGGCCAAAATATATGAAGAAAAATTACTAATTTGCAAAATTTTATAACACAAACGAAGAAAAATGATTTTTTTACCGAATTTTCGGTCTTTTTTCTTTTATAGCGCAAAAAAAGAAAACCCAGCGGTGATTAAATACCACCAGAAATCTCTATTTGTGTGAAAAAAAAAAGGACAAAAATTTCAAATAGGTACAGTGTTGTATGACTGAGTAATTGTCATTCAAAATGAGAGAGCACCGAAAGCTGAAAATTGGTCTGGTTATTAAGGAGGTTTAAGTGCCCAGTGGTCAAGTGGTTAAACACAATTTTACACACTAACACATAAATACATTTTAATGGATTTCAATGCACACAGAGACAATATAATACACACATTTTTGGTAAAATATGGTGTTTCGCTTGGTACAGAGATGGCAAACATGTCACACTTTAAAATTGTGCACGCTTTTCTTGTTAAAAAAATAAATAAATTGTGGAGTGGCGCCAAAATACGGTATTTAGAAATCTCCATAGGCGACGCTTTATAAGCCTTTATTGGTTACCAGCTTCAAGTTATACAGGAGGTCTGTTGCTAGAATTATTGTTCTCGCTCTGACATTTGCGTCGATACCTTACATGTGTGGTGCAATCGCTGTTTGGGTTTTTTAAATTTTCAGTCTTTTTTCATTTATATAGCAAAAACTAAAAACCTGGTGGTGATTAAATACCACAAAAAAAGCTCTATTTGTGTGAAAAAAAATGATATGTCATGTGAGTACAGTGTTGCATGACCGCATAATTGTCATTCAAAATGAGACAGCGCTGAAAGCTGAAAATTGGGCTGGGCAGAAAGGGGGAGAAAGTGCTCGGTAATCACTGGGTATATGTGAGGGTTTACATCCACCTTTTGCCTAGGTTCACACTTTTGCGATGCGGGAACCAGTACGGTTCCAGTGCCGGTTTCCCGCATCTCTCCCGTAGGCAGTTCACACTGCCCTCTGCGAACCGCTGCGGGTGTCAATACAATGTTAATGACACCCCCAGATTGGTTCACAGATCACAGTGCAAACTGTGGATTGGATCAGGAATTGGATCGCATGGGTGTGAACAGCCATGCGATCAGATTCTAGTGCAGGGAAAAAAAGGTTCCTGCACCTTTTTTATCGTGCAAATCAAATGCGAGTTCAGCCATCGCATGTGCTCGGCTTAGCAATACATTGCAAATCACATGCGATGTCTGTGTTCACAAAAATTCGCAATGTGAACCCAGGCTTAAGGCAAAACACGTTTAGAACCACTTTAAGTTCCAATAAAGAAGTGTTTTAAATTGCATAAAAAATAAAAATAAAAGACTACTTTTTACTTGCTGGTATTTATGAGCGAAAGCCACAAAACTAGGTAAAGTACTGAAAGTGGGTCTTGGAGTCATGAATAAAAAAAAGTCTGAGATTTGAAGCTTGGAATACATGATATAATATCTGAGAGTGAGGCTTGGATTACATAATATAATATCTGAGAGTGAGGCTTGGAATACATGAGATAATAGCCGAGAGTGAGGCTTGGATTACATGATATAATATCTGAGAATGAGGCTTGGAATAAGAGCTGTAGATGAGAGTGAGGCTTGAAATGCATGATGCAACTATGTGAAAATAAAGTTTGGAACACACGATGCAGATATCTGAGAAAGAGGCTTGGAGCACATAGAAGCTACCTAGAAATGAGGCTTGGAACACATGATGCAAAACTCAGAGTGCGGCTTGGCACTGATGGTTACAATATCTGAAAGCGAGGCTTGGAACCCGAGCAAGGCAGGAAGAAGGAAGGTGAAAGATAGATCAGAGGAAGAACGGAAAGGTGGAAGAGGTGACATGAAAACAGTAGATGAGGTATTATGAAGACTGAGTATTTGTAGCAGGGACACTAAAGTGACATTTTTATTTGAATTCCTGCTGCATACTAAGTGCGGATGATCATTTCTATTTAGGTTGGGCTATGTTATTAATTAGAGGCTAAGTGGTTAGATGACAGCTTGCCTCTCAATGTCCATATTCCAAAGGAAATAGAGACCCTGTCAGCAACTCCACAACATTGCAGGTACAAGCCCAGAACAGTCAAGTATTTGAAATGCTTCATTGCAGTGTTTTCCCTTTCCATAGTTTTCTATTGCCTTGCAATGCGCTTTGGACATTATTATTATTATTATTATTATTATTATTATACAAGATTTATATAGCGCCAACAAAGTGCTCGGCACTTTACAACATGAGGGCAGACAGTACATTTACAATACAATACTACGGAAAATTGTTACCATACTTACCGTGATTTTCCTTTCCTGGGGCTCATCATGTCAGCATACGAACCATAGGCTGACACGATGAGCCCCAGGAAAGGAGGAATCCGAGGGCCCGGCTCATTAGAGCTCACATTGCAATGGAATTTGACTACCCCTGAAGAGTCATTTTCCAAGCACAGCTCACTCCTTCCACATCATTGCTCTCTCTTCTTCTGGGAGGGTCTGATTTCTGCCTGTGCTGGCCCAGCTCCTCCATCTCCTTGCATAACAACATTTTATGCAGCTGCTGGGGAAGGAGTGTAGGGGAATGCTGAAAGGTTACAACAAGCACGTATTCCTTTTGCCCTAACCTAACCCACCCTCCCCCTCCATAGATGCATACTTACCTAGATCCGACGGCTGCAGCCTCTGGTGATTGTTTACATCCAGTGCTGCAAGTCCCACTATCCTGATCATGCCTGAAAATTACAGCCCTATAGACATTAATGGGGCAGTGTTTGAAGAGAGATCGTCCAGTAGAGCTCTATGGGGCTGTGATGCTCAGGCATGGCCAGGAGATTGAGACTTGAGGTGCTGGATGTACGAAACCACAAGGGGCATGGATGTCTGATCTTAGATGGTATACATCGGGGGAGGGTGGATCAGTTAGCTCAGGACGAAGATCGGAAGCCTGGTACACACTAGTAGGTTTTTATTTTTTTTTCGTTCAACCCAGCAAGGCTGAACGAAAAAAACTGACAGCTCAGGATGAGCTGCTGTACTAACAATCCGATGTTAGTACATCGACCTCCCCTGCTGTGCTATTGGTGCTATCATGCTCTGACAGGGGGGTGCCCCCCCCCCCACACCCACCCCACGAGAACACTCTGGTCAGCGATCTCAGCCATTTGCTGAGAATGCTGATTGGGAGCCAATCGGCAGACCTTTTTCGATCATGCCCCATCGACAAAAGCCGTCTTTTGTCAGACCAGCTGCAGTACACTAGGGCTGAAGGTCGTCTGATTTCTGTTGAACTGGTCGATGCCTCCAGACATTCGGCCCGTGTGTACTGGACTTTAGAGTGGAACTTTAGTTTAGAAAAAAATAAAAAAAGCAGGACTTTTAATGGAGAAACTTTCTGTGGTCCCACAAGTCTCCCCTATTATATGTGCTTCCTCCAGCCTAAAGGGAACATCAAAACTGTTTGTTATTTTCCTAAGGCTTTTTAGCTAGTTGCAGGGGCCTCACAGTATCTGCTCCCCATTATTTAAGGGATAGTGGACCTGGAGGGGTTGCATATCTGGGCTTTTCTGGTTAAGTTTAGCTTTCTTTTAGTTGCCTAGTTGTTGCCCCCCCCCCCCTTCTCCATCAGTGTTTTGATCCCCCCCCCCAAAGGTTTTTTTCTCTGCTAGAGGAGAAGCAACTATCCCCATGGACACAGAGGCTCTAGTTAAGCCCTCCCTTGCTGTAATGACTCTGGAGGTGTGGGTGAGCTCTTGGTAGCCAACCGAAACCCCACTGACTTCTGATTGCACTAATTACTGCCTCCAGGCTAATTTTTCACTAGTTTCGGTCCCGGTAATACCTTATGAGCGGGAGAGCTATTTGTAGCGCCTGCAAAGTGCCCAAGTGTGAAAGGGGTCTTAAGTCTTTTACCAGTGTCTGCAAGGTGGATGACATGGTTTGTTTGAGCTCTCTGATCTCCAGGACTTTAGTCCCACAAACGGTTCTTAAATGAATCAAGGGATTGACCGATCGGATACATTTGACACAGGCTTTATATGCTTAGATAAATGGTACCCGAGCCTCGTAAAGAAGACTGAAGATCCTGTGAGGTTTTGCCTGTAATGCGGCCTCCGGGCGCTGGACCCTGTAAAGTAGAAATGTGGACACTACAGCGCTAAGGCACTCCTGCAGGGTGATGTACAGGTCCAAGGGAGTGGACCCTAAACATTAAAAGGGTACCCAGTCCTTGAAGGTCTTCAAATGACAGGAACCCGCCATGAAGAGTGAAGTTTATGCTCTTAGTTTCTAAGCTGCCCTCCACCTGGACGGGTAAGTGAAACCCCTTTATTTATTATTGTGTGGTGTCCCAGTGACTGTCCCAGTCAGTCAAGCTAGCTAGAGGCTGGACACCTGTGTGCGGTGACCATACGGGGGAGTTTTGGGCTACGTGTGGGTGTTTGCAAAGTGTATAATTTTTTTTGCTTGTCTGACTGTTTTTTAACTGTATGAAGACGCGCGACGGTGCACCATTTCGCCTTGGTTCGCCATGGTGCACGTACATTCGTAAAGAGTCCCGCTTGTTTGGTGGCCATGGCGCACGTGCATTAGCTGCGCTTCTGGATTTAGCAGTTTGGTGGCCATGGCGCATGCGGCTTCGCCGCACATGCGCATTAGCCTTTATCTGGGCACACGTAGATTTGCGTCATACGTGAATACAGCCACACCCGTTCGCCGGGACCACGCACGTATATGCGCACGCATACACAGAACGTTCCTGCACACAGCCAGCCTATTTAAGCTGTATATGCCAAGCATGCGTTGCTTCCAGAAGGCAGCTGTGGGACACAGAGCAGACTCTGAACAGGCACTTGCAGCGGTTCATTTCTCCTTACCCGGGTCACGTGAGTCGTCAAGTGTTGCTTGGCAGGCTAAGGTGCTAGCAGGATTGTTGCATAGGGGCTTGGTGAGCCCTATTAAAGGGTCTCCCTTCTGATATGTTTTAATACCACACCCAAGTACTCTCTTTGTGGCTAGTAAATGTCTTAAAAAAAGAGGAGCGGGATTAACACTACAGGGAAGGGCACACCTATGTCATCAGTAGTTCCTGATAAACCTAGTAGAATCCCTAGTGTTGTATCCCCTGAAGGACCAGAGGCTTCCGGGCAATCTGAGCTGCTGCGCCTATCTGGTATTATGCCTACAGTCAACGCTGCTGCTTCACTCTTTATCACCAAGGATGAACTGTCCTCGGCCCTAGCCTGGGTTAGAGCACATGATTGCCTCCATCCTGCACAGTGGCAAGAGGCGTGACAAAATCCCCCTCCCTGGAGCCTCCTAGTTTGGAGCAGGAATGGGTTGAGAATGGGGAAGAGCTAAAAGCTCAGGATTCTGTGGAGGGCCTGGCGGATGAGTCTGCTTCCGAGCAATCTGGACAAAAGGATATCCAGTTGATATCTGTCTCTCAGTCGCAGAGGCTTTTCATCCTGACTGACCGAAATGGTTCATTCTGCATTTAAGTTGCCTCTTGCAGAGGTGACTGAGTCCCTATGGTCCTCTTGGGATTCCTGAGGCCTCTTCAGGATTTTGTTCCTCTTAAGAGGTTTTACCTTTTATATCCCATGAATGAAAAGTTTGTTTAAAAAAAATGGAGCATGCCAGCCGTAGATGCAGCAGTCTCTTCCTTAAACAAGAACTTAACGGTAGATAAAGCACAGGGCTCGAAAGACCCTGTTGACAAGAAATTGGAGTCATTAAAGGCTTCCTTTTCTTTGGCCAGTTCAGCTATTTAGCCAGCTGTTGCAGCAATTGGTATCTGCCAGTCTGTAAAGGATCAGGTCAAATGGCCTGATAACCAGGAGGATGATCTGCCTGAAAATAAGACAGATATTCCTTGAGCACTGTGTTTTGCTGTTAACGCCTTAAAAGAATTCAATACAGCAGGTTTCTCGTTTGGCTCTCTTGTCTGTACATATATGCAGGCATTTGTGGATTAAGAACGGGTAAGCCAAGCTTCCTTGTGAAAAGTTAATGGCAGGTTTTCCCTTTCATGGGGAACATTTATTTGGCGATCATCTGGATAAATATATCCAAAAGATTTCCGGAGGGAAGAGTTCTCTACTTCCTTTTAAGAAAAGGACCAGGCACCCCTCATTTAAAACTTCAGGGACTGCATCCTCAAATGTCTCGGCGCCAAGGCAGTTCTGCCGCCAACAGGACGATAGGGCCAAGCCGCAAGGCCAGGGCCAGAAAAAGCTCTGGGTCCAAAATTCTTCTAAACCCAGCACCAAGTCCTCCTTTTGAGGGGACGCCCCCACTCCATCGGGTGGGGGGGGGGGGGGGCTGCTGCACTTTGGGGACATTTGGAGAATGATGATTTAGGAAGAGTGGGTCACCTCAATTATATCCTGCGGTTACCAGCTGGAGTTGCAGGGGGTTCCCCCTCAGGTTTTTAAGATCCAGCGTTCCCTCGGATCCTCCAGAAAGAGACTTATTGCTTCAGGCACTATGTCATTTAGTGCATCAAGGAGTCATTGTACAGGTTCCTGTATCCGAAAGAGCGAATCTGTTTTACGGTTTAAAAACCAAACGGGGTCACAAGGCCCATTTTTGGACCCAAGATCCCTGAACCAGTAGCTACTAATCCAGTCCTTTCAGGATGGAGTCTGTCCGTTCAGTTGTAGCCTCGCTCCAGATGGAAGACTTTTTAGCCTTCATCGATATAAAAAATGCGTATTTACACGTACCTTTCTTTCAGCCTCATCAGAGGTTCCTGCGATTTGCAGTAGAGGAACGTCATTTTCAGTTTGTGGCTCTACCCTTCAGGCTTGCTACAGCTCCCCGGGTGTTCACAAAGGTCCTAACACCAGTACTGGGACTTTTAAGGGCCCAAGGGATCCTGGTGCTTGGGTATCTGGACAACCTCCTGCTCAGAGATCACTCATTACAGGATCTAGAACTGAGCATAACATGCACAGTGCTGTATTTGAAAAGCTTAGGCTGGATCAGAAATACCAAAATGTCAGCCTTGAAACCAGCTCAAGGTCTAAAGTATTAAGGTCTGATCCTAGATATGGTCCAAGCAAGAGTATTCTTGCCACCTGCAAGGATCTGTGCCCTGAAGAATCAGGTGCATCAGATAAGGGGCACCAGACAACCCTCCATTCGGCTCTGTATGAATCTTCTTGGGAGGATGGTATCCTCCTTCAAGGCGGTGCCCTATGCCCAGTTCCATTCCAGGCCTCTACAACAAGACCTCTTGTTGGCTTGGAACAGGAGAGGACAAGCTCTGGATTATCCAATGTTCTTATCTCCTCTGGCACGCTTAAGCCTAAACTGGTGGTTCCAGGATCAGAACCTGTGAACGGGAAGATCCTTCCTCCCCGGTAACTTGGAGAGTACTGATTACAGATGCCAGTCTCCCAGGCTGGGGAGCGACCCTAGAAGGGCTCAAGGGAAATGGTCAGGGACAGAACAGATCCTGCCCATCAACTTCCTGGAATTATGGGCAGTACGTCTGGCCCTACGGTCCTGGACGGTGGAGCTTCAGGACTGCCCTATCAGGGTTCAGTCCGACAATGCCACTGCAGTGGTCTATTTAAACTACCATGGCGGTACCAGGAGTCGCTCAGCTCTGAAGGAGGTGAACCAAATACTAGCCTGGGCAGAGGAACATGTGCCGCTTCTATCGACAGTCCATATCCCCCGGGAGAAGAGAACAGACAGCAGATTATCTCAGCTGCCAGCAGATCTGCCCGTGGGGAATGATCCCTACACCCAGAGGTGTTCCAGAAAATTTGCCAATGTTGGGGATGGCCATAAGCCGACCTACTGGCATCCAGGTTCAACAACAAACTACAGCAGTTTGTGTCCCGAACAAGAGATCCTCTGGCAATTGGAGCAGATGCTCTGGTAGTTCCATGGAGCCAGTACTCCCTGGTTTATGATTTCCCTCCAATCCCTCTCCTTACACATTTGTTGTGCAGGATTCGGAGAGAGGGGTTTCCAGTCATTGGTGGCACCAGCCTGTCCCAGAAGGCCCTGGTTCCCAGAGATTGTGAGACTGACAGACGGGCCGTGGACGCTTCCACGTCGCCCCAATCTACTGTCTCAAAGTCCTATATTTCACCCCAATTTACAGTCTCTAAATTTGACGGCAGGGCTATATTGCTTGGTGTGAAGCCAAAAAATGACATCCTCGAAAATGTGATTGGGAGAATTCTCTCTCTCTCTCTCTTCTACAGTCAGCTATGGAAATCAAATTGGCTTTGGGTACAATCAGAGGTCAAGTTTTGGCCCTATCAGTATTCTTCCAAAGACCTTTAGCCTCCCATTCACTGGTCCGAACCTTATATGCAGGGGGCAACTCGCTTGCTTCCCCCCCATTAGGTCACCTATGTGTTCTTGGGACTTGAACTTGGTGCTGTCTGTGTTACAGAAACAACCATTTGAACCTATCAAGGAAATTCCATTCCACTGTCACACAAGCTAGCCTTCCTGATGGCTATCACCTCAACTAGAAGGGTGTCGGAGTTGGTGGCCCTTTCATACAGGGTACCATACTTGATCCTTTCACCACGACAGGGTCTTATTACGACCTGTTCCATCCTTTTTGCCAAAAGTGATGTTGGCCTTTCATTTAAATCAGGGCATTATTTTGCCTTCTTTTTTCTCTCAGCCTCTCTCAGTGGAAGAGAGACGACTGCATTTATTGGACGTTGTCCGGGCAGTCAAGGTTTATTTGTCTAGACTTGCGGAGATTCGAGGATCAGACTCCTTTTTTGTTTTACCAAAAGGACCCAAGAAGGGGCAGGCAGTTTCCAAGGCTTCCATTGCCAATTGGGTCCGTCAATTGATCATTCAGGCCTACGGTCTGAAACATAAAGCTCCTACCTTTTAGGGTGAGAGCGCATTCTACCAGGGGTGTAGGAACCTCCTGGGCTTTTCACCATCGGGTATCTGTGGCTCAGATTTGTAAGGCTGCTACCTGGTCTTCAGTGCATATGTTCGCAAAATTTTATCAAGTGGATGTTCCAACAGCCGAGGATTCAGGTTTCGGGCGCAGTGTACTGCGGGATGCCGCATAAGTTCTGATGGCTATTGTTTGGCAGGGTGTCTCCCTCCCCTCAAGGCTATTGCTCTGGTACGTCCCAGCAGGTAATTAATATTGGCCTGACTCTGTGTCCCATGATGTACTCAAAGAAAAGGATTTTGCAGGTAAGTATGATGAAAAAATCATATTTTCCATGAAGGGGTGTACTTGGTCAGCAACAATGTTTAGGTAGGTGGTATGTGTCAAATAACATTCACATGAATGGCAGGACCCAAGGTTCCCCAGCAGAACATTACCCAAAGCATCACACTGCCTTCACTAATTAGGTGAATTCTGAAGGCAATTGGTTCCACTAGATTTTTAGTTGGGGGTATCAGAGTAAAGGGGGGCTGAATACAAATGCACTCCACACTTTTCAGATATTTATTTGTAAAAAAATGTTGAAAAACATTTATCGTTTTCCTTCCACTTCATAATTATGTGAGTTGGTCTATCACATAAAATCCCTGTAAAATACATTTAAAATTTTGGTTGTAACATGACAAAATGTGGAAAAGTTGAAGGGGTATGAATATCTTTTCAAGGCACTGTACATTTAGGAAACCATCCAGGCCTTTCTTAAAACAATTTACTGAGCTGACCAGAACTAGCTCTTGAGAGAGTCTATTCCACCTTTTCACAGCTCTTACGGTGAAGAAACCTTTCCATATGTGGAGATTAAATCTTTTTTCCTCTAGATGTAACAAGTGCCCCCTTGTCCTCTGTCATGACCTTTTAAAGTGAATAACTCAACACTAAGTTTGCTATATGTACCACTTATGTATTTATACATGTTGATCATATTCCCCACATATATCCTTTTCTCAAGCGAGAATACATTCAGTACCTCTAATCTTTCCTCATAGCCGAGCTCCTGCATGCCTCTTGTCAGTTTGGTTGCCCTTCTCTGCACTTTCTCCAGTTCCAGATTTATCCTTTTTTGAACTGGTACCCAAAACGGAACTGCATATTCCAGATGAGGACTTACTAATGATTTGTACAGGGGCAAAATAATCTCTCTCTTTTTCTCCTTTTTATACCTGCCTTCTATTATTCACATGTCTGCCAGAAAGAAACCAAGAAAGTCCTCAATTTTTCCTGGTATAAGCTTTTCTGCCTTTCCCATAATTTCTTGTAGTGACCCAGAAAACCACATTGAGGGCAAAAAGGATAGTCCTTTGAGTTGCCATGCTGCACAGTCTGTACAAGGCTCCTCATAGAATACTGCCATTTACAGTGATCTAATACACCAGGGCCAAATCTTACACCTCCAAGTACCAATGCTAGGCCCAGTGACCCTTTGGTATACTATTTGGACAAAAACATTACTAGGTGTAATCCTGAACACTCCTTTCAGACCCACATCCAATCACTGTCCAAGGCTTGCTGTGTCAACCTTCACAAGATCTCTAAAATAGGACCCCTCCTAACCAATGACACTACAAAACATATTATTCACCTCCTGGTTATCTCCTGCCCTGATTACTGCAACTCCTTCCTCATTTACTTACCTTTACATAAGCTATCCCCTCTTCAGTCTAGCATTATTGCTGCTGCTAGACTCATCCACCTTACTAGCTGTTCAGTGTCTGCTACCCTCTCTGCCAATACTGCCACTGGCTTCCACTCACCCAACAAATTAAATTAGAAATACTAACAACAACTTACAAAGCCATCCACAACTCTACCTCTCATTAACCTGGTCTCAAAATACCAACCAAATCGTTCTATCCATTCCTAACAAGACCTCCTGCTTTTTGGCTCCCTTGTCATCCCCTCCCATACTCACCTCCAGGCCTTCTCCCAAGCCTCTTCTATCCTATGGAGCCCCCTTCTCCAATCTATCTGACTGTCTCCTACTCTATCCACTTTTCGGCAATCCGTGAAAATATATTGCCTCCACCTCACAACTGTACTTTTATTTTCTCCATCAGCTCATCCCCCACAGTTATTAGCTTTTGTATCACTTGACCCTTCCTTTTTTAGATTGTAAGCTCTAATGAGCAGGGTCCTCTGATTCCTCCTGTATTGAATTGTATTGTAAATGTACTGTCCGCCCTAATGTTGTAAAGCGCTGCACAAACTGTTGGCACTAAATGAATCCTGTGTGACGTCACTCTAATCAGAACAAAAAAATTTGTAAATAAAAAAATGTAAAATCAAAAGCTCTTTACCTGCATATGCTTTTTTTTTTTTTTTTTTTGCTTTGGGTACCCTGTTTAAAAAAAAAATGATGAATTTTCATTCTTATGTTTTCTTTTCAGATTGGTGATGATGTTTTGTCATTCTTTGAAGAACATGGCTGTCTGGACCAGAATCAGCGAATTCAATTCCCATGTAATACTGCTGCCTAGAAGATGTCTGTATGCAAGGCACATTGGGACGGTTGATTACAAAAGTCGTAAAAAGGGACTAGTACAGTCTGCTCAGATCTCTCCCGATTTTCATAGCTCTCTTGGAGTCTGTGGTAAAAGCCATCTGCTTGCATCATGTATGCCCTTGCTTCCCCTTAATAGGAACTTTATCTCCGTAGCCTCATTTGCAGCAGCTTCAACCGGACCGGTGACTAGTGACCATGGCGTGTATGCCAAACTTGCAGAGTCGCCTCCTGTTCATTTGGCTGAAAGAGTGCTTGTATCACTACAAGAAGTTACAGGATTACCATGGTGGGCCAACATTTTGTGTGCAACTGTTATGCTTAGAACAGCGGTAACCCTCCCTCTGTCGATATATCAGATGTATATTATAGCTAAGGTACGTAGTCTTCTTTTCGCGTGATGTATTTTGTTGAATAGCTGGACCTTCGGTTCAGATTCTGTATTTTTTATTTTTTTTTTAATGTACACTCCAGAATTGAAAATGAAAGTCGAACGCTGGGCAAAAACAGTTTTCCCATGTAATGTGGCTGTGAGTCAACAGCTCGTTTTGTCTAGGGGTGAGAAGAAGGCTTATTTACCCAATCCTTCATTCCACCAGGCAACGGCGCCCCCCCATGGTCCAGCAGTGGACTGCTCCTGGTCTATGGAGCTTGCTCTGGGTGTGATGATGCCAGGAACAGTCCACAACTCAAGACCACTGGAGCGTGGGGGTGCAGGACTGGTTTTGTGCTGGGAGGACTAGGTACGTAAACCTCCTTTCTCCTAATCCCTAGACTAAAACAAGCAGCTGACCCGTGCAGTGCAGGCACTGCCACACTGCATGGGAAACCTTTTTGTTTTGCCTGGAGATGGGATTTAAAGCTGGACTCTGGACAAATATAAAGACACAAATTACAATTATTTGGGTATTGGGTATTCTTTGCAAAGTAAAGCCTTACCTCATTTACTAAGCTCTGGAGAAACTGCACTTTGTATAGTGAACTGTCTTTTTGCCTTTAGTAAATCAACCCCATTGTGAACTGGTGCAAACTTAAAGAGGAGAAAACATATTTGAAATAAAAAAAAAAAAACTTAGAGGAGTTCCAGCCTGGGAAAAAAAAACAATTCTGTAGCTGCTGACTTTTAATATAAGGACACTCACCTGTCTGGGGATCCTGCGATGTCGGCACCCCAAGCCGATCTACCCATCGGCGCTGGCATCTTTATTAAGGGAAACAGAAAGTGAAGCATTGCGGCATCACAGCCTGTTTCCTACTGCGCATGCGCAAGTCGTGCTGTGCTTACTGAATGGTCCCGCTGTCTTCTGGGACCTATGTGTCTCTCAGAAGACAGCGGGGGCTGGAAGTTTTGTAGATCGCCGCACATCAATGCAACTGTCTTACACGGAAATCGAAGTGGGTACCTGGTTTTGACAGGTAACTGATGGGAGGAAAGCAAACAAGTGGCGCTTTCTGCTTTTGGGTGGAGCTCCGCTTTAACATTCATCGTGAACTGATCAGAGATAGGTTAAGGGTTTTGATGTATTGACGTGTATGAGAAGAGGTATATTTGGATCTCCAGATGTGTATTGAAAAATGGTTCAAGAAAAGGAAGAAAGCCAGAATGCAAGAAAAGTGTGAGGTAAGTGGAGATTGAGATGAAAATAGTGGAGGGGCGGTGTAAGGAAAAAGGGAACGGTGGGGAGTTGAGGACAGATTGGGAGGGGGAGAGGGACAGAATCGTTGGCGGTTGAGCAGCCCGTATATTCCACCTACCGTTCTGTATTTTCCGCTTGAATTGTTGTTCAATTTTTGTATCTTTGGTAGTAGGTGGGGCCAGTAGTGTCCAAGCAGATTGTAATAGTCTCATATGAAGCAGCTTTTAACAGTATATAATGTCCAACAAACTCTAGATTTATTGTAATATATGTTTTTTTCATCAGCTAGGTGGAAAATTTGCAATCAGAGATTGAAAGTTTAGCGAAACAACTTCGATATGAGGTATCTGTCTATGGAAAGCAGCAAGGATGGAGTGATAAAGTTGCAAAGTAAGTTTCAGAGTACTTATAGCTAATTAGTGACTGTAACAGAGCAAAGGAGGAAATATGGAGGTAGTGCCCATAACTACTCATAGGGTGCTGTACAAGAGCATGAGCCTCCGAAACAAGTCACATGCTGCATGCTTTCAGGCACTTGTATACAAGATTCAAAGCAATAAAAGTTAAACCAACAGTATTCGAACACTGCTCCGTCCGTTCCAATTTAAAGATTCAAATGCTGCTTTACAGAGTTGCACTTGTACATTTGCTTTAGGTATGCTGTGGTATCTGGCAACAAGCCATCAGTTGCAGATCCTTTAAGCCCCCATACACACGGTCGGACATTCTGATCACCAAATCCGTCGGATAATTTCCAACGGGTTTTGTCCGAAACTGGTGTTGCGTGCACACACACGGTCGGACAAAGTTGTCGGAAAATCTGATCATTCCGAACGAGGTGACGTACAAAACGTACGACGGGACTACGTACAGGGCAGTAGCCAATAGCTTTCGTCTCCAAATTTCTTCTGAGCATGTGTGGCACTTTGTGCGTCGGAATTCTCTACACACGATCGGAAAAAGTCAGATCGGATTTTGTTGTCGGAAAATTTTAGATCCTGCTCTCAAATTTTTTCCGTCGGAAATTCCGACGGAAAAAGTCTGCAAGAAGCCCACACATGATCGGATTTTCCGACAACATAATCCGATCTGACTTTTTCCATCAGAATATCCGACCGTGTGTACGGGCATAAGTCCTATAAGTTACAAGGTGGGCCTCCATGGACTGAGCTTGTTTTCCCAGCACATTCCACAGATGCTTGGTTGTATTGAGATCTAAAAAATTTGGAGGCCAATTCAACACTTTGAACTCATGTTCCTCAAACCATTCTTGAACTATTTTTGTAGTGTGGCAGGGTGCATTATGTTATTGAAAGAGACAACTGCCATTAGAGAATACCATTTCCATAAAGGGGCGTACTTGGTCAGCAGCAATATAGGTAGGTGGTACATGAACGGCAGGACCCAAGGTTTCCCAGCATAACTTTGCCCAAAGCATCACACTGCCTCTGCTGGCTTGCCATCTTCCTACAGTGCATCCTTGTGCCATCTCTTCCCCAGGTAAGCAAAACGCATGCACCTGGCCATCCCATGATGTTAAAGAAATGTTAGTCATCAGACCAGGCTACCTTCTATCGCTCCATGGTCCAGTTCTGATGCTCATGTGCCCATTGTAGGTGCATTTGGCCGTGGACACGGGTCAGCATGGGCATCCTGACTGATCTGCAGCTACACAGCCCCATACACAACAAACTGCAATGCCCATTTTTTTCTGCTTTAAAAACATCAATTTCAGGAGCAATATGTTCGCTTGCTGCCTAATGTATATTACCCACTTTCCGATCCTATTGTAACAAGATATTCAATGTTCTCTACTTTATCTGTCAGTGGTCATAATGTTATGGCTTATTGGTGTATGTGCTCCTGTATGTCCAGAAGCGTTCAGGCTGCAAAACATTTTCTTCCTCTGCCTTGGTCCTTTTTGGGAGCACTGTATGACCAGAAATTGTGAGGGAGCTCTAGTTTTGAACTTAAAAAGTTTACAGCTGTAGCGCCCACTGAAAAGAATGGCTGATGCCTAATAATCGCCCGACCACTGGGAGCCAGCTTACTTGGAGGCATGTTTTTAAGCACAGCAAGTCTTGAATTCCAGATTAATATGCAGTAATTTGGAGAGAGGAGTCAACCACTTTTATAAAAGATAGAAATGCATTGCTCTGGCACCCTAGAGCAGGTAGAGACAATGGTGTTGAAGGCCAGAATCAAATGTGTGCAGTCTGCTGCTGTATTTCCATCCTAATATATGCTAAATCGGCCCTCAAATTTTCCACTTGCCTAATTGCATTTTGCGAGTGGAAAATGAGGGCTTGCCAGCTGGGCTGCCTGCCTGGGAGAGGGGGTGGGGGGGGAGAGCACCGTCAGTGGGTTGATCGGGAGCCGTGCTCCCAGCCATCGCCCCGGGGAGGAGGAGGAGAGCCGTCGGGATAACACGCTGTTACCGGCGCTTACATTATACTTGTCTCCGCTCTGCTCAACACAGCTCCGCCTCCTCCTGACACTTGCCAGTGATAGACAGAACGCCGGTCCAATGCTGCGATGCGTTCTGTCTATCCCTGGCATGGGTCAGGAGGAGGCGGGGCTCTGTCGAGCAGAGTGGAGACAAGTATGTAAGCGCCGGTAACAGAGTGCTATCCCGATTCCCGCGGCTCTCCTCTTCCTCCAGCTGTGCATTCCCCTGCCCAGGCGAGGCTGAAATGGGCACAGTGAGACTACAAGGGGCACAGTATGGCTGCAATGGTGGGCACAGGTGAGGCTGCACTGATAAAGTTGTTTTTAATATTTATAATAGTTTTGCATAAAACATTTAAGTGTCATTTCATGAGATTATTTATGAGGGCGTGTCTAGGGGTGGAATCAGGGGCGGGGCAGGGTAGTGGGGCACTGGTGGCAATTTAACCTTTGAGGCCTGGCTAGTAGCTCAGGACTTGAAATTTTGAGCCCTGTGCTAAATGCTTATAGTAATACAGTGAAGGAGGACAAGTTACTATTGGCTATCGGCCACAGACTGATACCTTTTTTAGATGAAATTAATGAGTGCAATAAATCAAAACCGCAGAGGTGATACCACCAAAAGAAAGCTCTATTTGTGGGGGGAAAAAAAGGCATCAATTTTATTTGGGTACAGCGTCGCACGACCGCACAATTGTCAGTTAAAATAACGCAGTTCCGTATCGCAAAAAATAGCCTGGTCATGAAGGGGGGTAAACCTTCTGGAGCTGAAGAGGTTAATACAGGTTTCTAGATCAATTAGATTTTTTTTAGCCCAAAACCAGATGTTCATTTCCTGGTAAGAATGTCTTTTATTTGTGGAAAGCGGCTGTTAATATTGCCACTGAAAGCACAGACCATCATCTATTTGCAGATGAAGGCAGTGCCAAGCGATCTTCCTATCTCCTGACTGCATCATATCCCAATCTAGGTCCTCAGAAGACACAACTGTCACCACTCTAATATCAGGGGAGAGAGGAACTGTCATCTGAAGACTCCAACCTGACTGCTTTACTTTTTCTACTCAAATCAGGTCTAGACTTGGATATTCCAATCATCAAATAATATCATGCATACCTTTATGTGTTCAGTTGTGCTGTGAGTGACAGTCCTGGAACTAGTCTTTGGCCTGGTAATTAGAGATGACCTACATAATCAGAGGCGTATGTAGCCAGCAGACACATTTTATATTACTATCCTGCGTTCACCACGAGTGCTGTGCTGCAGAACCTTTGCAACTAACTACAGGGGGTCCCCGAGTTACGAACTCGTTAGGGACTGGCCCCGTGTATGGAACTCGGAAATGTTCGTAAGTCGGCGCGCATGCGCAGACCGACAAATACGGAGATTTCCGGACATTTCCGATGTTCCGTCTGTTGCCGTTCTGCGCATGCGCGGCAAATTACGGACATTTCTGGCATTTTTCGACGCTCCGTATGGCCGCGCATGCGCAGAACGGCCGACAGACGCCGAAAACCACCGGAAAATGGCGGAGGGTCCCCGCAGCACCCCGTTCGTAAGTAGGGGTTGTTCGTAGGTCGGGTGTTCGTAAGTCGGGGACCCCCTGTATAAAGGTGTACTATATTTTATTACAATATTTGTTGTGTATATTTTCCTTTTCTTTCAAAACAGGTTTCATTTTCGTAAAAACATGAAAAGAATAGTAACTGAACTGTATGTTCGGGATAACTGTCACCCTGTTAAAGCCAGCCTGATTATGTGGATCCAAATCCCAATGTGGATATTTGTGTCTTTGGCTCTTCGAAATTTCAGCTTTTCTACGAATGGATCCACCACAGGTAATTGTTGTTTATTTGTTTTTTGCAATGTTCATAAAATTTTAGTGGGCTTAAAGTGTTACTAAACCCATAACAGTAAAATCAGTCTGTATATGCAGTAAAGCATGCTTGTTATACTCACTGTGGAACCTAAGGGGTTAATCCTCTGCTTTGTGTAAAAAGGCTATTTTGATCCTTTTTCTTCTGATCCTCCCCTTCTTCTAGACTCCCCAAACCATCTCCAGATAAAACAGAGCCTTGGGGACATGCTACACATGCTCAGTTTGGTGTGTATTGCTTTTTTTTTTTACTTGGAAGAGTGAATGTACTCAGCACAGGGCCAATCAGTACTGTCCAGACAGAGGGTCAGGGGTTCTGCATCCTCGTAGGACAATCATGGGAGAATGAAAACTCCTCCTACAAGCTTTAACCAGACACTGATGGAAGTCAAACGACTTTTATAACTGCTGATGAGAAAAGGTACTTGGCAGTTTATATTTACTAAAACTTCTGCATTTGCATGTTCTGTGTACTGTGGGAGACCAGATACAGTGCATCCAGAAAGTATTCACATCGCTTCAATTTTTCACATTTTGTTATGTTACAGCCTTATTCCAAAATGGATTAAATCTATTATTTTCCTCAAAAACAAGACCCCATAATGATAACATAAAAGAAGTTTGAAATCTTTTCAAATTTTTTAAACCTGATCATCCTTGAGATGTTTTTACAACTTGATTGGAGTCCACCTGTAGTAAATTCAGTTGATTGGACATGATTTGGAAAGGCACACATCTGTCTATATAAGGTCCCACAGTTAACAGTGCATGTCAAAGCACAAACCAAGCCATGAAGTCCAGGGAATGGTCTGTAGACCTCAGAAAGCATTGTATGGAGGCACAGATCCGGGGAAGGGTACAGAAATATTTCTGCAGCATTGAAGGTCCCAATGAGCACAGTGGGCCTCTATCATCCATAAATGGAAGAAGTTTGGAACCACCGGGACTCTTCCTAAAGTGGGCCACCCAGCCAAACTGAGCGATCGGGGGAGAAGGGCCTTAGTCAGGGAGGTGACCAAGAACCTGATGGAAGGACATGTTTTTTTCAAATCTTATACACCACTTGAGCTGAATACCTTACAATAGCTATACCTGAAAAAGAGGCCAACCTGAAGTCATCTAGCAGGCCTTAATTTTTTGTTTTAAGTTTCACTTTAAGAGCAGTTACTCTTTACTCTTATTACTTTTAAATACAAACTTTTTTATTTGAAACCTTAGTGTTCCTTGTGCTGCTCTTGGCTACCTCCAACCAAGGCATGCCCTACGTATGAATGGTAATGAAGGGAGAACTCCACTGTGGACAGCCAGTTTCCCTATAATTAGGAAATAGTGAACAGCAATTATAACAAATCACTCTGGTAGCTCTTCTTATTGATGACTTTTGCGAACTTTGAAATTTGATGTTGAACCACTTCTATTCAGAATCAGAAAGCACTGAACCTGCTATTTAACAAATGTACACGTACTGTAAGCTGTCCTTTCTAAAATCTGCTACTGGAGGCATAACTCCCCTTACTTTATTTCAGATGTGTCCCTGTCAAGACTGAATCTTCTGATAGGACACTTCTGTGTCCTATTTTCCTGACAACCCCACACATCATTCTGCTGACATTCCATTGAAATGTTTATAATAAATGGTTCCTGCCAATCTTATCAATATTGTTACCATTCCTGTATAGCCTGTACATTTTGGTGGCATAGTGTAATTCAGGTTCACCGATCACCTTCTAGATCTGCATACTTAAGCTGGCCATAGACAGTTCCGCAAGGACTGGCCAAAATTCAAAACCATTGATCAACTAGCTAGCTGCTAGCAGTAATCACTGTGTTCTCCTGGCCAAGACAGCACCCCCCTACCGGGAGAACACAGTGGCTTCGTTGGAGCTATTCCCCTATTAACACTGACCGGTGGTTTCAGGTAAGAAGATCGCTCTATCTATTACTGGCTTTAGAAATGACCAGCTAACAGAATAGAGGGACAGCTTGTTTTACTCTTCTAGGGGTAGGTTTTTGATATATACACGTATAGAGTGACCAGCCTTTTTTATTTTTTATTTTTTTTAGCTTTTCTGCTTCCAGACCCAACAGATGGGATAGGACAGCTTAGTAAATGTAGCCTTGGTCCTATGTGCTGTCTGTGCTGCCTTTATCAGTAGAGGGCTCAGTAGAAGTTGATAGGGCTCAACTGTGCAGATGCACAAAAAGTAAGGGTTTTTTTTTTTGCAGAATCATACTTGCCTACTTGCGTCAGCCCACTGTCGCCTGAAAACAAGTCACAGGAGTGCAGAACAAACTGCAATCCTGTGATCCATAGGAGAAGTACAGCCAAATGAGCTTTGGCCGTACGTGTCCTTTAACCACTTGCCGACCAGCCGCCGTCCTTATGCGGCGTCAGGACAGCACGTTCCCGCAAATCGCAGTACCTGTACATCGGCTCCTTTAAGAGCCATAGCAGGCGCGCTCGCTGCACAGCAGGGGACCCGATGCGCGTGTCCAGCGTCCACGATGTCGTAGGCACGAGAGCAAGAACAGGGATGTGTGTATGTAAACACACAGATTCCCGTTCTGACAGGGGAGGAGAGACAGATCTGCGTTCCCTAGTGATTAGGAACAGCGATATGTCTCCTCCTCCAGTCAGTCCCATCCCCCCACGGTTAGAAACGCACATGAGGCAACACATTTAACTCCTTGATCGCCCCTTAGTGTTAACCCCTTCCCTGCCAGTTAATTTTTATTGCACTGATCGCTGTATAAATGTCAATGGTCCCAAAAAAGTGTCAAAAGTGTCCGATCTGTCCGCCGCAATGTCAGTCCCGCAAAAAAACGTAGATCTCTGCCATACACCCTCCCTTCTAGATTGTTGGCTCTAAAGAGCAGTGCCCTCTGATCCCTCCTGTATTGTATTGTAATTGTACTGTCTTCTCCGATGTTGTAAAGCGCTTGCGCAAACTGTTGGCGCTATATAAATCCTGTATAATAATAATTACTAGTAAAAAAAAAAAATGACATAAATCTATCCCCTATTTTATGCACGCTATACCTTTTGCACAAACCAATCAATATACGCTTATTGGAATTTTTTTCTTTTTTTTACCAAAAATATGTAGAAGAATACATATTGGCCTAAACTGATGAATACATTTTTTTTTTTTTTTTTTTAATTTTTTAAATTGTCGCTCTTTTTTGTTTAAAGCGTAAAAAATAAAAACCGCAGATGTGATCAAATACCACCAAAAGGAAGCTCTATTTGTGGGAAAAAAAGGACATCAATTTTGTTTGGGTAAAGCATCGCACAACCGCATAATTGTCAGTTAAAGTGACGCAGTGCCGTATCGCAAAAAATGGCCTGGTCATTAAGGGAGCAAATCCTTCCGGTCCTTCGGTGGTTAAAGGGTAACTCCACTTTCGTGGGGAAAAAAATAGCAAATAAAGAAAAAATATTATAGCGTGTACAATTGTCATATTGTAATTGAATGTTATTAAAAATTACCTTTTTTCTTTTCAATCTGTAGCCGCTGTAATTTTCTATAACTGCAATATGGCTACATGGAGTTGTTCTGTACACAGAATGTGTACTGACCACTTCCCAGAAACGTAATTTCCTGCTTGTGTGATTGGCTCAGCAATTTTCCTAGAAGTCTGCCTAAGATACAAGTCAGATTTCAGGCATCCCCTGCAACAAAAATGTAATTTTTGGTGAGATACTCCCAATAGGAACACATCTAAAGGGATGCAGGCCCAGCAGCTTTGCTCATTAGTGCCCTGCAGCTGCCACAGCTGATTGATAATTATGAAACCATTCCCATCAGACCCACTCGGCACAGACAAACACACATGGATTTCTTCAGAATAACAAAAGGTAGGAATCTGCAATAAAGGTTGTTATAATCCTTGCAATGTACATAGATCACCCAGAGGTGAATGTTTTTTTTTTTTTCTCAACAAAAGTGACGTTACGCTTTAAGCTGGAGGATCGTAAGATCACTGTGGGTCAAGGTCACTCCATTCAGGTAAATGCACATGTAGGGTGGTGACTGTAGAGCTCATGTAGGTCAGGCAGTAGGCAAAATGTATAACTGTACTTTCTCAGCAGAATACAATATTTATTAACCACTTACCCACTGGGCACTTAAACCCCCCTCCTAACCAGACCAATTTTCAGCTTTCGGTGCTCTCACACTTTGAATGACAATTACTCAGTCATGCAACACTGTACCCAAATGAATTTTTTGTCCTTTTTTTTCACACAAATAGAGCTTTCTTTTCGTATTATTTAACCACCTCACTACAGTGCATTTTCACCCCCTTCCTGACCAAGCCATTTTTCAGCTTTCAGCGCTGACGCACTTTGAATGACAATTGCGCAGTCATACGACACTGTACCCAAATGAAATTGTTATCATTTTTTCCCCACAAATAGAGCTTTCTTTTCGTGGTATTTGATCACCTCTGCGGTTTTTCTTTTTTGCGCAATAAACAAAAGAAGAGCGACAAATTTAAAAAAAAACAATATTTTTTACTTTTTGCTATACTAAATATCCCCAAAAAATATATAAAAAAAACATTTTTTTTCCTCAGTTTCGGCCGATACGTATTCTTCTACAAATTTTTGGTAAAAAAAAAATCGCAATTAGCGATTATTGATTAGTTTGCGCAAAAGTTATAGCGTTTACAAAATAGGGGATAGTTTTATAGCATTTTTATTAATATTTTTTTTTTTACTAGTAATGGCGGTGATCAGCGATTTTTATTGTGACTGCGACATTATGGCGGACACATCGGACATTTTTGACACATTTTTGGCAACATTGTCATTTATACAGCAATCAATGCTATTTAAATGCATTGATTCATGTATAAATGACACTGGCAGTGAAGGGGTTAACCACTAGGGGCGGAGAGGGGTTAATTATGTTCCCTATGAGTGATTCTTACTGTGGGGGGAGGGGACTCACAAGGGGAGGAGACCGATCGGTGTTTCTCTGTACAGAGAACACCATCGGCTCCTCTCCTCTGACAGGACCGTTGATCTGTGTGTTTACACACACAGATCCACGGTCCCGCTGTGTTACCGGGCAATCGCGGGTGCCCAGCGGACATCGCGGCCGCTGGGCACGCGCATCGGGTGCCCAGTGACACGGCGAGAGCGCGCGCGCGCTCCCGGCGGCGCGCGCTCCCTGCAGTGCAAAGAAGGGGAGGATGTCATATGACGCCCTCCCGGAACGAGAGCTGCGCCGCCTGGCCGTCATTTGACAGCCGGCGGTCGCAAAGTGGTTAATCACCGCTGTTTTTTTTTTTTTTTTTTTTTTTTTGCGCTATAAATCAAAAAATAGTGAAAATTCAGTAAAAAAATAAATAAATATTTCTTTGTCGGAGCGATCACGTGGTAAACTATCAGCGGCTGTTTACCGTGATCCGTGATACGCCGGGTCCTCGGGACCCGGCGGTCTTGGATGTTCCCGAGTGCGCGCCCCAGGGATCGCGCGATGGCAAGGTTCTGGGAGGACGTCCACCCAGAATAAGCCGACTGCGCTGTAGCCGTCTTTCGGCTATAGCCCGGTCGGCATGTGGTTAAAGGGTAAAAAGATCAAATAAATGCCATAGTATAGCCTCCTCACACGTTGCAAAAGTTGTCATTTAAAATAATGACTGTTCCTATGCACTAAGCGCCACACTGAGCAGGTCTAATGCATGCACATTTTATGCAGATGGCCCCAGTGCCAAAGAAGGGATATTTGAGGTCTTTTTTTTTTTTTTTTGTGTTTAGGAGGGTTGGGATCAGATTTTTGGCTCTCATGATTTCTCCTTTCCTGGCCTCAACTGGACGATATCTTTCCAGGTTGCACTCCATGCCGTTTGTAAGAACATTGACAAAAAAGACATGGCAGCACCTAGGGCCAATCGTATAGATAAGTGCCCTAATTTCCATTTCGTCTGTTACATGTGTTTTTTTTTTTTTCTTTCAAATACAAGCCATGGTGCCATTGTCCAACAACCGCTGGAACTGGACAGTCAACAGCCCTAATCCAAATATCTTACATATTACATACTTGAATTATTATTATTTATTTTAAACCAGAGTTTACTGTTACTTTCAGTCTCTTCTTGTGGTCTCTTCCACAAAGTAAGCTGGCAGATGTCAAATGAGATGTTTTCAGCCGGGGTCCTTCAGAGGATGTCTCTTTTTTTTTTTTTTTTTTTTTTTTTAATACTTTCTCTTGTTTCTGAAGTTATTACCTGTATACAAATCATCACTTATGATTCATTTATTACGTCATTAACGGGGAATATGAGATATAATTTTCATCACTTTTTTTTTCTTTGTCACAAAATGGAACTCATGGGAGACACTGCATCAAACAGTAGTTTATTGATATGAACAAAATGTCTGTTTTCAGGGCTGGTGCTTCACGAGCAACTACAGGAAGGGGGAGCACTCTGGTTTCCTGATCTCACCGTTCCAGATTCTACTTGGATCCTCCCAATATCCTTGGGTCTCATCAACCTGCTTCTTGTAGAGGTACAGATATACTCTTCTAAAGAAACTAGCTTTTTTTTAAGTTTTTATGGATACATGTCAGAGATCCACTCCAATGTCTTAGTGTATTTAAGTCCTAAAGATATGATGTATAGCTATCCACCTTGCACAGTAGATAAATCCACATATATCCAATATAACGGGGCTTTTAGGATACCAAAAAATCAAACAAATTTAAAAAAAAACATCAATTGCAGCCTCACTGTCCTCATCATGTTCCCCATAAAATGCTGCCACTGTGCCCCATAAAATGCTGCCACTGTGCCCGATTAAAATGCAGCCACTATGCGCATCATAAGCAGCCACTGTGCTCATCACATGCCCCATAAAATGCAGCCACTGTGCCCCAAAATGCAGCCACTGTGCCCCATCAAATGCAGCCACTGTGCCCCATCAAATGCAGCCACTGTGCCCCATCAAATGCAGCCACTGCCACTGTGCCCCATCATATGCAGCCGCTGTGACCCCCCCCCACACGCTTGCTGTCTGACCGGCACTTACCCCATCCTGGTGGCGGGCCAGGCAGCGGGTGATGGCGGCGAGCTGTGGGACATGCAGTGGGTCAGGCGATGGCTCCTGCATTCTCCATGGTTCTCATGCGTCTCTTCTTCCGCTCCGTTGGGCATCCAATAGGGTTGCCTGTGCTTTCAGCCGATCAGGTGACGGGTATTAGACCCACGCTTCCTGATCGGCAGAGAAGGCGGTTCATTGTTAGAAAAGCAAATATTAATTTGCTTTTCTAACACACTTGGGTGGGCTCCGAGCGCAAAGCTCTGCGCTCTGAGTCCACCTTTTTTGAAGCCTACTAGAGCCTATGGCTTTAATCAGGTGCTTCAAAAAAACACCCCCACCGCTGTAATTTAGGCGCCCGGCGTCCGAAAAGGGGCCTGGACGCCTGAATGGGGGGTGGCTACAGCGACCATGGATAGATTCATGCTATGCATGAATCTATCCATTTTACATATAGGGGAGTGACGTGACAGAGGCCGGCGCCTGTGCGCCCTTAATGGACGCACTGCCACTGGTGGAAGGATACGTGGGCATTGCTTCTCAGTAGGGGGGCACAGGGGCGGCAGCTACTTTGGTCATTCCTGACCCCGTCACCTGGCACTGCAAGTTGTAATCTAGTGGTAAGTGAAACCAGCAGAACATTTTTTTTCTCCCTGCTTATAACTCAGCCTGCCACTTCTGTTTGCTTACCTATAAGCCTTAGTGACAGTGTGCAAGGTCGCTGGATCACCCTCAACTGCTGCCTTCCTTGCCCGCTGCTGGCTCACTTCAGCTTTTCTTGCAGCCAGTACCACTGCAGGACAGATGCAGCTCCACCCAGTACCAAAGGTAGAGTTAGCAATTAGAGAGCTGGGCAGCAGAATTTTAACAAGGAGAATTGGGACAAACCCAAGGTCCAAGGGAGCCTGGGATTCAAGAATGCATTTTTGTTTTCCCTGGGGCATTTCAGCTCTATTAAATTTGCAATTTATCTAACTGGCATCCCAAGGTGTGAAAAATATAGAACAAATCTTTGTGGAATTTAGGAGGTACAGCCCAACATACAAAATGGGTCAGCTTGGGGTATCAAATGAACAACACAGCATACAGAATGATGCAGTGTGAAATATAAAATGTACAACAGTTCTTTTAGAATGAGCCAATGCAGAGTAAGGAACATACAGCATGTCATAGGGAATGTTTAGCACATTGTACAGATTAAGGTGTGTGGCATACAGAATATACAGAGAATATGGAACATGCAGTGCAGCACACACTTATTATTCTGTATATAGGGAGGATCATCATTGTCACCCTAGGACCGTAAGTGTTCAGGACTGCAGAACATCTTACTCTCTTCTTTCTTTCATATTATGGGGGGTGTTCTGTAATCCACAGAGAAAGATGGAAACAGTGATAACTGATAACCAGTAGGGGTGCAACGGATCAACTCACGGATCGGATCGATCCTCAGATCAGAGTCACGGATCGGATCATTTTTCGGATCAGCAAATGATAATTGAATTTACAAAAACCTGTGAAAATTCCGCCACCATATAGTCCCCACTGTAATATCCACGTCATTTTCCCCCCACTGTAATATCCACGTCATTTCCCCCACTGTAATATCCACGTCATTTCCCCCCACTGTAATATCCACGTCATTTCCCCCCACTGTAATATCCACGTCATTTCCCCCCACTGTAATATCCACGTCATTTCCCCCCACTGTAATATCCACGTCATTTCCCCCCACTGTAATATCCACAGGGTAATGCAGAGTATTGGCAGGGTATGGGTAATGCAGAGTATTGGCAGGGTATGGGTAATGCAGAGTATTGGCAGGGTATGGGTAATGCAGAGTTTGTTTACAACTGATCGCTCCGTCATTTGACGGAGCGATCACATTGTAAACAGCGGCCGCTCCGGAGCTAGGCCGAAGCCGCGGCATTTCCTAAGGCCGAGGCCGTGGATCGCGGGGTGTGCCGATCTGAACTGGGTGACCCGTTCGGATCACGGATCGGCGCCGATCCATTGCACCCCTAATAACCAGGTATCGGAGACAGTGCGCACAAAAATGATCAGTTTACAGGATGTCTTATCATATATTACTTTATTGAATGGTTATCTTAAATTTGGTTCTAAATAGTTTGAATTTTCCTCACATTACTTTGAACTGTATATAGAAATGGATTCATTCGAATGGTGAATTTAAAGCTTTCTTTATTCTCTGTGCATATAGCCAAGTTTAGGCTGGAGGCAGCTAAAAGGCTTTTCTTAATATTAATAGATACTGTTAACATGGAAGGTCAGATGGCCCCCAGTCAAGCAATTTATTTCAGTGGTGCAGGGATAAGGGTTGCAAGCGGGCATATCCTGTGCTTACTTATCTCAGGGTGGGGCTAAATAGCAGTCCCAGAAAGATTGCTGGTGATCACTGTGGGGGGTGTCTGTGGCTCTGCACAATCCTCACTTCACTCAAATTTAATCCTAAAACCGCTCAAATTAGACCATTTCATGGTTTCCTCTGTGGTCAGGAGAAGCAATAAAAATCAGATATTCGCTCAATATGCTTTTTCATCTTCTTACAGATATTTGCCCTTCGTAAGACTGAGCTGTCTAAATTTCAGAGATACATATCCAACTTTATTCGGGCAGTGTCTGTTGTGATGATCCCCATTGCAGCCAGCGTTCCTTCGGTAAGTGGTTTACTCTGTGCCCTATCCGTAATGGTTCACCTGATAAAGAAACCAGAACCAGATAGCAGTGATAAAGGGCACTGTTCTTTCCCAGCTGCCCATGCAACAAACCTATACATTACACTAAAGCATGGTACACATGGGCCGAATGTCGGGAGACATTGGCCGGTTCCAAAAAAATTGACATTCGGCCCATGTGTATGTCGGACGAACATAATGAAAAACCAGCAGCTGACCAACTCTCTATCAGCACTCTCAGCCAATGGTAGAGAGCTAATCAGAATATCCTGGTGTGTAGCGCTAACAAAGATACAATGGTGAACAGTGTGGGCCACTGTGGGGAAAATATATGACAATATGATATTGTGCAAAATAGTCCCAAGTGTACTGAACAAATATTAACAAAAAATAAAAAAATGTGAACACATGATAAAGTCTTTGTGCTGAAAAAACTCTCATGTGGAGTGGCAAGGCATCTCTGGAATCACAGGATCTGATGTGTATACAGGGATATATGGAAGAGATCCAAGGGTGTGAAATGGGTACGCTTACCAGCGGTGGTGGACCCACCTACCGTACGGCAGTGGGTCGATTGCGCTTAGGATTATTCCGGCGGATGGCACTTGGAATGGTGTAAATCCACCAATATGTGGTCTTCAACAGGGGCATCCTTGAAGACCACTCGAGTCGAAACGCGTCGAGCTTAGCTCATTTGAGACTCCCACATTGCTTTCACTAAAATTTTATATGTACTGTATTCTATGGGATATTTCCCTTCTGTGTCACTTTTTATGCCCTAAATCCAATAAACATATTGGTGGATTTACACTATTTGGAGTTTTTTTTTTCCTCCCTCCCCCCCCTGCTTTTTGGTGCCATATGCCATTTTGGATGAGTCTGGGATTATCTGGATTGTCCATCTGTGCTACTGCGGAGGATTTGGAACACCATCCCGGCTGTCCATCTGTGCCTTGGAGGTGTGCTGCTTGAACCAAGGATCCACGTCGGCATTCCAAGTGCCATCCGCCGGAATAATCCTAAGCGCAATTGACCCACTGCCGTACGGTAGGTGGGTCCACCACCGCTGGTAAGCGTACCCATTCACACCCTTGGATCTCTTCCATATATCCCTGTATACACATCAGATCCTGTGATTCCAGGGATGCCTTGCCACTCCACATGAGAGTTTTTTCAGCACAAATACTTTATCACGTGTTCACGTTTTTTTATTTTTTATTAATATTCAGTACACTTGGGACTATTTTGCACAATATCATATTGTCATATATTTTCCCCACAGTGGCCCACACTGTTCAACATTGTATCTTTGTTAGCGCTACACATTATTTTTTCCATGTCTACTTAACTTTGTTTGTTAGAGTGTTTGGCTGCTTTCACATTCATATATTTCAGATATACTTCGTACCGTTTATCATTATTGTATTTTTGGTTAGCGCAGTGTTTTCCCCTTTCCCTTGTCTGTGGCTAGAGCCTTATGTGTTAGCAAGATCCTGTTTGACGCTAGAGTTGTTTACCTAAAGCACCAGTCAGCATCAGACCTGCTCTGCAAGTTTGAATGTGATTGGTGTCTGTGGGAAAATAACCCCCTTAGGAAGAACATATTGATCCATCAGGCTTTTGGTAACATGCACATCCAAAAAAGGGCACCAATCCATACTACCTGCTGCTTGTGAGACCTTAGCTAGCCAATCTACAAGGTATACATGAATGTAATAGATAATCACTGAAACCATAGTAAGCAATACATACTGTATACTGCACACCTGGAATGTGGCATAATAAAGAACAAAAATGCATGAAAGAATGTTTTTGATGCATTAGTCTGTTCTAACAATAACTTTTTTAGACAGGTACAGTATTTAATTTACTAGCAGCTTTGATATCTTAATACGAGAAAACAGAAAAAAACATATTCTGTTCCACAACAGCTAATTCAAGTTCAGGGTGTAATCAGCTGATCCTCTTAATTATTGGTATATTGCAAACATTTAGGTTATACATTTGCAGTTTGAACTGACAGTGAGTGCTGAATGTTCCTAAATACAGACCTGATTTTTTTTTTTTTTTTTTTTTTTTTTTGCAGTGTATGGCCCTGTACTGGGTCTCCTCCAGCTTAGTAGGCCTATCTCACAATTTATTGCTAAAATCGCCAGCCGTACAACGCATCTTCAGAGTTCCACGGACAAAGGCCTACTCCGACACCCCTTACAAAGACCTACTGTCAGCATTCATAACAAAGTACTTTAATAAAAAATAGTTCTTGTTATGTACATTGCCACAATACAGTTTTATATTGTAGAAATAAACTTTGTTCCTATAAAATTTTGTCATAAGACACCTCTGTGCAATGTGTATATATGAAGTCTCTTCTATTCATAGCACCTGACATTTATGCACTTCCCCAGACATGGAATGGGGATTCATTTGAACAGTCATTTTCATCAAAATGTATTTATTACGGTCACCCTGCTCTACTCTAAACATTGCAGGCCATTACCATCTGCTTCTAAATTTTTACAATTTGTAGAAAAATTGCTCCTTTTTAAAGGGAAAAGCTGGTGATTTTTTGGACAACATTAATATACTGATATTTAAATAATTTGTATAAAATGTAAATTTCTAGAAGTAAAATTTTAAAAGCCTGCTAATGGGACAGTGAGCTTCCTCCTGCTTTCTTTCCTGTCAGCATGTTCACTATTAATTTCAGATTTGGACACTGCAGCAGAATCGGATTGGCTTCTAGTGCATTTGCCCCTCTCCCAGTCTGGGTGCTGAGGAGAATTTCAAATTTCTACATTTAAAAAATATATTTAAGTCCAATTAAGTGTTTAACCACATTTAGTGAAAAGTAATATGAAGAGAAACAAAGTATATGTTCTAAGGGTGGCCTGCTGGTATTTAAGTGATTGTCCAATACACACACAAAAAATTCTTATATATAAAAATACATAACTTTTATCTTACAGCAATTAAAAACTCTTTAAACATATAATTGGATCCACATATGAAACCATACAGGAAAAGGAAGAATTACTGTCCAGTGCAATGGTTTAATTATGCATTTCGCGATAACATGCCGCTTCTTTCATACAAATTGTAAGAGAACTGTTGTAACTTATCGGGCGCGCATACGAAACCCGGCTGATCACAGGTGCACCAATGCGCATGCGCAAAGGAATGCTCACACTCACGGGCGCGCATCCACGGTTCCCTTTGGCGCCAGATGGCCTATTTAAAGATAGCTCTGACCCTTGCTCAACGCTGACTGGTCTTCAGCTGTTTCCCTGTGACCTGCCTGTATCCTGTGTATTATCTGTTGCTGACCTGGCTTACCACTGACCTACCTTTTGGATTTCCGATTATCCTGCTGATTACTGGTTCCTGATTCTGGCTTGTCCATGACGTTGCTTCTGTCTGATGCCCTGGTACCTCGCTGCCCACTCGCTGCTGACTCCGGCTGATCCTCTGACTTCGCTTCTGTTTACTGTCTGGCTCCACGCCACTTCTGAGTACCTGTGCTGGCTTCCTCTCATCCAAGCTCCATTGGACACAGTGCACTCCTGTCTCCAGTCTGCTGGAAGTCTCAGCAAGCCACATATTCTGAACCTGAAAGCCTGGTGGAGTTCCCCTTTAATCTCAGTTGATCTACCCAGCATCATCACAGTTCCTGACCGGATGTTCTGCCTGTATCACCGAGCCCACAACTCCTACCACAAGCTCTGCAATCAACACCTACAGGCACTCATGTTCCTCCTGTCCCTTGGCACCCCTGTCTCACTCTCAGTGGGGCTAGGGCTGGAGATACAAGTGAGGCCGACCTCGTCATTTCAGACTCCTACCAGGTACATGACGCAAATATGCGTTCTTTTTTTTTTTTTAGTTAAGGCGTGTTTTTTTAGGGTGTGTTGCGCATATTGCTCCTTCTGTATGCTCCCTGATGATTCCTTGGAGTGGAACTTCAACCTAGTGTTCTCGGCCTTTCAGAAACTGCTTCTTGAGCCTATACAGGCTATTTTCTTAGGCTACCAGCTACCTTGCAATAGTGGTCAGCTTTCTCATGGCTATCGCCTCTGCAAAGCGAGTGTCTGAGTTGGCAGTCTTATCTTGCAAGGAGCCTTTTATGGTGTTGCACAAGGCTAAGGTTGTCCTGAAGCTTACAGGTTCCTTTTTTTTCCAAGGAGGTTTCCCATTTTTCCTCCTATTCCAGGACACATCAGTGGGAGATGTCTCTCTGGTTGGGTTATGGTATACACTGTGAGCATTTAACTATAAGCTCCTTAGGCATTCAGTTTTCCTCTTTGCCATTCCAATGGGTTCCCATAAGTTGCTGTTTTACCAGGTAGACATTCTGACCTCCTCAGATTTTGGCTGTAGCCAGAAGCTCCAACAGACTGTGTTTTCGTTTTTGGGTGTCTCCTGTGTTGCCTTGTTGGGAATTTTGGTCATGTTAGATATTTGTTTGCTGTGTTGCCCACACCTTGTGGTATTGCTTTTTGGATGTCCCATTGGTGTAAGAATTAAACACTCCTGCATCCTGTGATGTAAGATAAGGACACAGGACCCTCCACTCTGTCTATGACCACTGCTGTACCGCTTACTACAAAACTAAGGGTCTGCTAAGAATGCATGGGATTATGCAGGGCTGGATTTTTAGCTTCACTTTAGCTACTAAATCTTGTAGGAGAGTAGGTTTGAAACCTGAGGCCATGAACTCCAGTTCTTAGGCTTGTTATAAACGGGAGATAAAGACTGGAAGATCTAATTGCCACCATTCATTCTATAAAACAATTGTGGCATAAACACAATCATTTTGACCGTGTGTGCATGCTTATGCACTGAACATACATCCCTGATACTGGCTTAAATAAAAAAAAACAGTGACTATCGAATAAAAGGATCAGTTAGATATGGTTGTCTGCAAATGTCATATTTTGAGAGACTTCAATCTTTTTTATTTTTTTGGAGCTGCATTTTCTTTTATGAAAGCTGTTATTTCCTTAATGCCACTTTGGAATTAAAACATTCAAATAAATTTGTGAAGAAACTTAAAAAAACTAGAACAAGAGCAGATACGTTGTCATAGCAATAATACTCCAGATCTTCGGAAACCAAGACCATTGAGATTCTAGATCTCTTTGAGAGAGGGTTTTCTAATAAGAGACTGCAATGCCATATGTCTTGTGTCTTTAAAATCATCTCTAGCAGTTATTTTGTTTTAATCTTTTACGGAAAATGCCTAAATCCTACTTACGCTGTCCCTGTAAAAATTCTGTATATGCAGATCCCAGAATAATAGCAACGTGTAGTTTTGAAAATTATCATTACCTAAATAATTCCACATTTCCACACCATGGACAGACTTCAGTCAACTTTCTAATTACTTCCTTCTAGAATACTTATAAAAGGTCTAAGAAAAATGTAATACCTTCGGCTAAGTCTCTGTAACTTACAGCACAGCTAATTAAGAGCCTCAGACCCTCCACTGTATTGTGGTGAGCGAGCCTCTTTCAGCAGAACATAGGAGATACAGTTCAGTCTCTTTGTTGTTCTTCCAGCAACAGGGTCAAGTTTCAGCAAAATGAAAATCCCTATTTTCTAACCAGAGACTTTCATCTACCTTAAACCCTAATCATCGCTCCTTTGTAATGAGCGTTACATTTCCACATTGTTACTTTATGTCTTTGATGTGACTTTGAGCATTCAAATTGCTGATCCTTAAAAGACTTGGTCCTTCAGATACAGGGCATCGTATGAAGCTTTGACAAGTGTTAAGAGGTAATCCAGTACTAATGTATTAAATACATTACACTTACATCCGTTCTAATTTCAGCTATTAAATTACTTTGCACAAAATATAAAACCTTAAAGGATAAGTTCACTTATCCCTTTTGCCCTTTTACCCTGACCTAGCCTAAGCCATCCCCCCCCCCCCCTATGGATGCATACTTACCCCAATCCAACAGTTGCTATTCCACTGTTTTACTTTTAGTGGTGCAAGTCTTCACTGTCCTGCCCGCATTAGGGCCTCATATGGGGTTGCAATACACAGGCGCGGTCAGGACAGTGAAGACTAGAGGCACTTGGTGTATAGCGGAACAGTGGCTGATCGAGGTAAGCATGCATCTGTGCAAGGGGAGGGTGGGTAAGGTTAGGACAGGGGAAGGATGCAGAAAAGATAAATGCACTTTAGAGGGGAGTTTTTTAGATTTGGATGCACTACCAAATTGAAGCCAGACTCCAGCTAAATACTTTCCTTTTTGAAATGAAGGTTTTACATACAGTGAGGGAAAAAAGTATTTGATTCCCTGCTATTTTTTGTATGTTTGCCCACTGACAAAGAAAGGATCAGTCTATAATTTTAATGGTAGGTTTATTTAACAGTGAGAGGCAAAATAACAACAAAAATATCCAGAAAAACACATTTCAAAAAAGTTGTAAATGGATTTGCATTTTAATGAGTGAAATAAGTATTTGATCCCCTATCAATCGGCAAGATTTCTGGCTCCCAGGTGTCTTCTATACCGGTAATGAGCTGAGATAAGAAGCACTCCTAAAGGGAGTGCTCCTAATCTCAGCTTGTTACCTGTATAAAAGACACCTTTTCTACAGAAGCAATCAATCAATCAGATTCCAATCTCTCCACCATGGCCTAGACCTAAGATCCGTCCAAGGATGTCGGGGACAAGCTTGTAGACCTACACAAGGCTGGAATGGGCTACAAGACCATCGCCAAGCAGCTTGATGAGAGGGTGACAACAGCTGGTGCGTTTTTTTCGCGAATGGAAGAAACACAAAATAACTGTCAATCTCCCTCGGTCTGGGGCTCCATGCAAGATCTCACCTTGTGGAATTTCAATGATCATGTGAATGGTGAGGAATCAGCCCACAACTACACTGTAGAATCTTGTCAATGATCTCAAGGCAATTGGTAACACACTACACTGTGAAGGACTGAAATCCTGCAGTGCCCGCAAGGTCCCCCTGCTCAAAGCACATGTACAGGCCTGTCTGAATCTTGCTAATGAACTTCTGCATGATTCAGAGGCGAACTGGGTGAGTGTTGTGGTCAGATGAGACCCAAATTGAGCTCCTTGGCATCAACACAACTCACGTGTTTGAAGGAGGAGGAATGCTGCCTATGACCCCAAATCACCACCGTCAAACATGGAGGTGGAAATATTATGCTTTGGGGGTGTTTTTCTGCTAAGGGGACAGGACAAATTCAACGCATCAAAGGAACGATGGATGTACCGTTAAATCTTGGGTGAGATCCTCCTCCGCTCAGCCAGGGCATTGAAAATGGGTCGTGGATGGGTATTCGAGCATGACAATGACCTAAAACACACAGCCAAGGCAACAAAGGAGTGGCTCAAGAAGAAGCACATCAAGGTCCTGGAGTGGCCTAGCCAGTCTCCAGACCTTAATCCAATAGAAAATATGTGGAGGGAGCTGAAAGTTTGAGTTACAAAACATCAGCCTCCAAACCTTAATGACTTGGAGAGGATCTGCAAAGAGGAGTGGGAGAAAATCCCTCCTGAGATGTGTGAAAACCTGGTTGCCAACTCTAAGACCACTTTCACACTGAGGCGCTTTTCAGGCGCTTTCGCGCTAAAAACAGCGCCTAAAAAGCTCACGAAAACGTATTTTCATTAAAAATCAATGAACGCTTTCACACTGGGGCAGTGTGCTGGCAGGGCTGTGAAAAACTCCCCTCCCCATTGAAATGAATGGAAAGCTCTTCAAAAGCGCCTGAAAAGCTCTTCAAAAGCGCTCAGTGTTTTTACTGGCAGTTTAGAAGCGCTTCAGTGTGAAAGTGGCCTAAGAGACGTCGGACCTCCTGTAATTGCCAACAAGGGTTTTTTGCCACCAAGTACTAAATTATGTTTTGCGAAGGGGTCAAATACTTATTTCACTCATTAAAATGCAAATCAATTTATAACTTTTTTGAAATATTTTTTTCTGGATATTTTTGTTCTTATTCTGTCTCTCACTGTTAAAATAAACCTACCATTAAAATGATAGACTGATCATTGATTGCTTTGTCAGTGGGCAAATGTACAAAATCAGCAGGGGATCAAATACTTTTTCCCTCACTGTAGGTAAATAAAAGATGATCATTTTAACCCCCCCCCCCTTCTCAGTTTTAAATGGTTAGTCTCAACCCTCTGAATGTTGCATCGGCAGAACAGCTTGTTCTTTTGAAAAACAGACTTACTGGCCAGGTCAGTAGGTGAAAATAAAAGAAAGAAAGCCTAAAGAAAAAAGAAAACGAATGCACCATCTCATATAAAAATTGGTAAGCTGAGCTATAATAAATGTTTGCTTTGGGGTTTAAATACAAAGATGATCCCTCCGATACAGTATTGTTGATATGTTTTTTTTTTGCATTAATATATAACTGAGGCCTAATTTTTTTTTTTTTTTTTTTTTATTGGTTTTGGTAGTATGAAATATGTGTCCCATTGGTAAGATTTTTTTTTTTTTCCCTCCAGTCTGGAGGCACAACAAATGGTGGGAGAAAATCTCTCCAAAGTAAGGGAAATCCTCTCTCAGTTGTCACTAGAATAAATGTTCATGTTGAAGATTTCACTTCTGGATCTTTCCTTTTTTTTTTTTTTTTATTTAGGGAGTTTTTATTAAAGATTGTGTAAAACATACAAAATAAAAAAAAATTAAAAAATCAACATTTTTTTTACTTTCAATCCCGGTGACAAATTTCATAGCAAGAGTAGGGAAAGCAATGCTAACCGGACAGAGAATCTAAACCTTCCCTACTCTATTAAAAATGATTTAATACATCTAGTGATATTTTATAGTCGCAAGTGAAAAACTTGTTGGGTATATTTGTGCGCTGCTATATTTTATATGCAGTTCTGGAAACATAAAATGTGATTCACTGATATAACAATAGATGGCAGTATAGAACAAGTGTTACATTTAAAAGAGAAGTGGGTCATTCATGCAGTTGTCTGTCTGTTATTTTAATAGAAAAGGGATGGAAATACCTTTTAACGTTGTTTCTTACTAACCTGTCCAGTGCTATTAAACTTTACAACACAGGAATCCTTTCCAAATATATTTTCATCCAATGCTTTGTTTAAAAAAGGAACTAAGCTGAAATGGTTATTGCTGTACTTGATATAATCTAGCAGTGTATATTATCACCTTTTAACAATACAGAATAGTGCAGTGATAAAATATCCATCAAGGCATTAACTATATTCTGTTTGTATGCAAGTGGGCCTCGGTCAAATTACAAGTTTTGTATTACACAATGAAAATAAGTTAACACATCCTGTCTTAGAAATAAATTGACCCACTTGAAGATCTTTATGGGTGTATGTTTGCCCTGAAGGATTTCAGTTAGGTCTCAAGGATGCATTTGCAAAGTCTAAAATGTACCCAAACTTCTTCTGTTCACTTTCCTGTACATGTTCTCACCAAAGCCAGCTGACACTATAAAGGATTATAGCGTACCTGCACCAGCTGACAGTATAACAGCTTATTAGAACGATCATTCATTGTGATCTAGTTGTAAGTTCAGCTGTACAAAGCTAAATAGTAAAAAAAAAAAAAAAGTGTTGTAGGATATTCACAGCATAGCAGCAAATTATAGTAGGAAACCTGATGTTGCTGGCTCTAGCAGCACCACCTGAAGGCTGCAGTGGATAAGTCTGAAATATTCATATGCAGTGTTTCATATTTATCCCATTACCTTTAGCAGACATTTAAAAAAAACTGTCCAGAACTTAAAAAAAAAAGAAATACAATGAACCTCTAGTACTTCTTCTTTTTTTTTTTTTTAGATTTTTTTTTTTATTTTTTTTTTTTTTTTAAATCAAAATAACATTAAATACTATTATTTACTTCACAAGACAGTAGAAAAGCATTCTCCAAAATAATTGCTTTTCCTGCTACCTGTTGCAAAATGTAAAAATGCAACATACAGCAGATAAGATTTGACGTTTTGACAGTGCCAGTCCCATAAAGAGAAAGCACAAGTTATGCAGTGCTATACACTTCATTGTAATAGCTGGCACTTTGACCAACATTCAAATATTTTACAACCTTTAACATCTTGCTTTTGGATTATCTCTGTATCATTGACTTTGATTTCAAGGGAACCTCTGTGATGCTTCATTTCTTGTTTTGTTTTATTGTACTAAATATAGGAATTTAGCGACTAACCACTACACTGCCAAACACCACAACCTCGCATAACTGCCATTCTTAAAAATGTTAGTCACCCTTTCCCAAAAAATGAAAAGATTAACTAACACCCTATACCCTCCCCACTCCCCTGGTCCCTGCTGCATTTACCTCCATGGGGTGATTAGCTGTCGGGTACAGCAGCCCAGGAATTTTAAATCCTACCTTATTTTCTCCATCTTTCCTTAGGGCTTCTGGGATGGATCAGAGTGATTCCGATCGTTCAAAGTGGACAACCAGATGTGATAAAGGAGCGGCTGATCACCCCAGTGAGGCAAGCGCAGTAGGGACCAGGCTGGGGTGGGATTGGGTTGTGGGGTTAGAAGGGTGTAGGGTGTTGATTCTTCTTTTCATTTACCATGAAAAGGTGAACTTTACACTGTAAAACTTTTTTGACCTTTCCATCAACTAAGCATAAGCCAAGTGCTTGAAAATAAAAGATGTTCAAAGTCTTAGTGATAGTATTCTTTAGAAAGCAGCCACAGCTTGAGTAGAAAAGCCTGTCTTCTGCCAGCATGCTATGAATAAGGACCCTTGCTCTTTTTATGGAAGCAGTGATCCCTCCTGCTAGAGCTATAATTCTCCAATCAGCAGGGAACTTAAGCTCTGCTGATGGTTATGAGTTATAGGTTAGATTTAGCAGGCGACATGTCAGACTGCAGCAGAGAGACCACTGCTTCCACACAGAGACCAGGTGTCCTCCTTTACAGCATGCTAGCTGGGGACAGACTTTTCTACTCAGGTTGTGGCTGTTTTCTAAAGAAAACAAACAATTAGTCTTTTGAACACCTTTTTTCTCTATTGCACCTGGAATACATTTAGCTGATTTAACTAAAATACATGTAATGTTACAACCTAAAACGTAAATGTATTTTATTGGGATTTTATGTGGTAAACCAAAACAAAATCCCACATAATTGTGAAGTGGAAGGAAAATCAAAAATGGTTTTCCCAATTTTTTTTACAAATAAATATGTGAAAAGTGTGGTGTGCATTTGTATTCAGGCCCCCTGAGTCGATACTTTGTAGAACCACCTTTCACTGCAATTACAGCTGCAAGATATTTGGGGATGACATTTTTGCCCATTCTTCTTTGCAAAATAGCTCAAGCTCTGTCAGATTGGATGGAGAGCGTCTGTGAACAGCAATTTTCAAGTCTTGCCGCAGGTTCTCAATTGGATTTAGGTCTGGACTTTGACTGGGCCATTCGAACACATGAATATGCTTTGATCTAAACCATTCCATTGTAGCTCTGGCTGTATGTTTAGGGCAGTGGCGGCTGGTGCTCAAAATTTTTGGGGGGGCGCAAACAAACAGCCTCACTGTGCCATCAAACGCTGCCACTGTGCCATCAAACGCTGCCACTGTGCCCATTAAACGCTGCCACTGTGCCCATCAAACGCTGCCACTGTGCCCATCAAACGCTGCCACTGTGCCCATCAAACGCTGCCACTGTGCCCATCAAACGCTGCCACTGTGCCCCAAGTGCTGCCACTGTGCCCCAAGTGCTGCCACTGTGCCCCAAGTGCTGCCACTGTGCCCCAAGTTCTGCCACTGTGCCCCAAGTGCTGCCACTGTGCCCCAAGTTCTGCCACTGTGCCCCAAGTTCTGCCATTGTGCCCCTTAAGTGCTGCCATTGTGCCCCAAGTTCTGCCACTGTGCCCCCTGCCTGCCCTCTGCACTTACCTTGTCCCGGTGTGCAGCTGGTGACGGCGTCAGGCGACGAGCGGTGTCTCCGTCGGATGTCTTCTCCCGCGCTCCTCCTGTCTTCTTCTGCTGTGATTGGACGCTAGGTGATTGGACGCCTAGCGTCCAATCACAGCGCCTGTGACTTCAGCCAATCAGGTGACAGGTAACAGACCTGGCAACCTGATTGGCTGAGAGGCGGGTCTGTGTTAGGGAAGCGATGTATTCGCTTCCCTAACACAATACTGTGTAATCAGCGAACGCACAGCCGTGCGCCCGCTGTTTACACTTAGGGAAGCCTATTAGAGCACACCGCTCTAATAGGGTCCCCTATTAGAGCTTACAGCTCTAATAGGGGCGCTTCCAGCAACACCCCCCCCACTGTAATTCAGATGCCCGGCGCCCGATCAGGGGCCGGACACCTGAATAGGGGGCGGCAGCGGTGACAATAGATAGATTCATGCAATGCATGAATCTATCTATTGGTGATAGAGCGGTGCAGGAGAGGGGGGGCGGCGCTCCTGCGCCCTCTATGCACGCACCGCCACTGGTTTAGGGTCCTTGTCCTGCTGGAAGGTGAACCTCCTCCCCAGTCCCCAGTCTCAAGTCTTTTGCAGAATCTAGCAGGTTTTCTTCTAAGATTGCCCTGTATTTGGCTCCATCCATCTTCCCATCAACACTGACCAGCTTCCCTGCCCCTGCTGAAGAAAAGCATTCCCACAAAACGATGCTGAATGGGATGGACCAAACGGACCCCTGTTCGGACCCGAATAACGAACCCCATTAAGGTCAATGGGACCCGAATGTCAAAAATCAAAAGGCTTATATGCAGGTAATTGGGCATACAATGGTTATAGGGGTCGGGTCCTGCCCGGACATGTATCAATAAAAAATACGTTTGTGAAAAACTTCATGTGATTTTCAGTGATTTTTTTAATTTATAAAGTGAAAGTCTATAAATAAAAAAATCCTTCCAATATAGTGCCTGGGGGGTCCCCTTAGCCTACCTGTAAAGTGGCAGATCTGTACCATGTCTTGAATCTGCTGCAGCAATAATTGCATTTATAAAGCCCAAAAAAATGAAATTTTCCCTGCAAGTTGCCTTTTTATTTTGCTCAGCAACAGTTGGGGAGCCAGTGTGTATGATGAGCCCACAAAGTAGTGCACTGAAAACAAGATTAGAGATTTTTTGGAAACATTATGGTGTCACTTTTACCTCGTACACACGTAGGGACTTTTGCCGGCGGACCTAGTCCAGCGGACAATCCCGCGGGACTTTCCGGCTAGGTCCGCTGGACTTTCCGAGGGTGTGGACTTGCCCACACACGCACGGACTTCTCCAGCGGATAATCCGCCGGCCAAAAGTCCGCGGGACTTTTGAAAATGAACGGACTTGCCCACACACGGAGCAGTCCGTTCATTTCGAACGTAACTTCAGGTTACGTAGCTAGCGTAGGCAGTAAATGCCGCCGCGCTAGCTCCGCAAGCTGGCATGGATTTAAAGGGAATCCCCCCAAATCCATGTCAGACCCTCATCCGAGCACGCAGCCTGGCAGGCCAGGAAAGGGGTGGGGACGAACGAGCGCCCCCCCCTCCTGAGCCGTACCAGGCCGCGTGCCCTCAACATGGGGGGTGCCCTGGGGAAAGGGGGGCCGTGCGGCCCCCCCACCCCAAAGCACCTTGTCCCCATGTTGATGAGGACAAGGGCCTCTTCCCGACAACCCTGGCCGTTGGTTGTCGGGGTCTGCGGGCGGGGGCTTATCGGAATCTGGGAGCCCCCTTTAATAAGGGGGCCCCCAGATACCGGCCCCCCACCCTATGTGAATGAGTATGGGGTACGATGTACCCCTACCCATTCACCTAAGGTGTAAAATGTAAAGTACAAAAACACAAACACTTTTGAAAAAATATTTTATTGCACTGCTCCGGGGGTCTTCTTCCGTCTTGGGGGGTCTTCTCGCCGGACTCCTCCGCTCTCTTCTGCTCTTTTACCTAGCTCTTTCACGAGGGGAGGAGTCCGGCTACCTTCTTCGTCGTCGCCGCCGTCGTCTGCGCTCTGCGCTCGGACTTATATAGGGACATGGGGGACAGGGTCACATGCACATGTCACATGGTGACCCCGCCCCCTTGTGTTGTCACAGTCCCGGAGGATGCTGGGACTGTGACATCGCAAGGGGGCGGGGTCACCATGTGACATGAACATGTGACCCTGTCCCCCATGTCCCTATATAAGTCCGAGCGCAGATCGGCACAGGCATTCCGGGCAGAGACAGCGACGGGTCAACATCGGAAGAAGAAGAAGAACAAGAAGGACAAGAAGAAGAAGGAGAAGGCGCCGGCGGCGCGGAAGACGACGACGACCGCCGCAAGAACAGAAGAGACCCCCGGAAGACCCCCGAAGGCGGATCGAGACCCCCAGACGACGGCGGCGACGACGAAGAAGGTAGCCGGACTCCCCTCGCTCGGTAAAAGAGCTTGGTAAATGGCGGGGAGTCCGGCGAGAAGACCCCCAAGACGGAAGAAGACCCCCGGAGCAGTGCAATAAACTATTTTTTCAAAAGTGTGGGTGTTTTTTTTTACTTTACATTTTACACCTTAGGTGAATGGGTAGGGGTACATCGTACCCCATACTCATTCACATAGGGTGGGGGGCCGGTATCTGGGGGGCCCCTTATTAAAGGGGGCTCCCAGATTCCGATAAGCCCCCGCCCGCAGACCCCGACAACCAACGGCCAGGGTTGTCGGGAAGAGGCCCTTGTCCTCATCAACATGGGGACAAGGTGCTTTGGGGTGGGGGGGCCGCACGGCCCCCCTTTCCCCAGGGCACCCCCCATGTTGAGGGCACGCGGCCTGGTACGGCTCAGGAGGGGGGGGCGCTCGTTCGTCCCCACCCCTTTCCTGGCCTGCCAGGCTGCGTGCTCGGATGAGGGTCTGACATGGATTTGGGGGGACCCCCACGCCGTTTTTTCGGCGTGGGGAGTCCCTTTAAATCCATGCCAGGTCACGGAGCTAGCGCGGCGGCATTTACTGCCTACGCTAGCTACGTAACCTGAAGTCACGTGCTAAATGAACGGACTTGCCGATGAGCGGCAAGTCCGTTCATTTCAAAAGTCCCGCGGACTTGCCCACTAACGGCGGGATTATCCGCTGGACTGCCAAGTCCAGCGGATAATTTGAAAACAAAACTTCAAACTTTAGTCCGCCGTACTTTGGCGCCAAAAAGTCCGCCGGCGCCCACACACGAGGGGATTATCCGCTGGACTTCAGTCCAGAGGATAATCCCGCGAGATTGTCCCTTCGTGTGTACGCGGCATTTGACTTTGTATAGAAGTAACGGGTGCCTAAAAATTGGTCTTTGGGTGTCGGTGGCGCCTTCCCACCGTAACCCTATAGAGGTAATCTTGATGAAAGCAAGAATTGGCCTTGCTGTAAAAATTGCAATGATATGCACCTGTCAAACAGGTGCTTAAAAATTGGTCTTTGGGTGTCGGTGGCGCCTTTCCACTGTAACCCTATAGAGGTACTCTTGATGAAGGCAAAAAAAATTTCAATGATAAGCACCTGTCAAACAGGTGCTCAAAAATTGGTCTTTGGGTATTAATTGTGCCCATGAAACCTATACCAAAAACATTCTTCCATATGAAATGATTGAACACCCTCAAAGCTAGGCACCCTGCAGGGATTCCACATTCCATAAAGACTTAATCGGTGACATCGACATGAGGGGCTCCATCGCTTTATAAAAGTCAAATGGTCCATAGAGTCTGTGGCCAGACCTGTTCTATGATCAGTAACAAAACCTCCTGCAGCACTGAATGCCCATTCTGAAAGCACACTGGATGTAGGGCAGCCCAACAACTCAATAGCATACTGAGAAAGTTCTGACTTACTGAGTCAGTGGATCGTCAGCTGGAAAGCTCTCCATCTCTGTTTTTTCCAGAGGTAATCATCCACCATGTGATGCTGTCCAGGAAGTGAGGCAGAAGTAATGGAGCAGTGTGTGTAAACAGCTATAAAGAGAGTGAGGTAAGCCTGTGTTGAATTAATGGAAAGCTGTTCAATTTTTGAAAAATAAATACATTAATGCAATATTGGTACATAGGGGAGCTGGAATTTAGAAAAAAAAGGCAAACAAAGGTGAACTTAGCCTTTAACCACTTGCCGACCAGCCGCCTTCATTATACTGTGGCATGTCGGCTCATTCCCGCAAATCTCCGTAGGTGCACGTTGGCTCCTTTAAGAGCCATAGCAGGCACGCACGCCCACTGCACGGCGGGGGAACCGATGGGCGTGGCCGAAAGAGAGCCAGAACGGGGATCTGTCAATGTAAACAGACAGATCCCCATTCTGACAGGGGAGGAGAGAGAGATCTGCTGTTCCTAGTGATTAGGAACAGTGATCTCTCACCTCCTCCAGTCAGTCCTATCCCCCACAATTAGAAGCACCTCCCAGGGAACACATTTAACCCCTTGATTGCCCCCTAGTGTTAACCCCTTCCCTGCCAGTGACATTTACACAGTAATCAGTGCATTTTTATAGCGCTGATCGCTGTATAAATGTCATTGGTCCCAAAAAAGTGTCAAAAGTGACCGGTCTGTCAGCCACAATGTCACAGTCCCGCTAAAAATCGCAGATTGCTGCCATTACTAGTAAAAAAAAAATGTAAATGCTTAAATCTATCCCCTATTTTGTAGACGCTATAACTTTTGCGCACACCAATCAATATACGCTTATTGCGATTTTTTTATTTATTTTTTTACCAAAAATATGTGGAAGAATACATAATGGCCTAAACTGATGAAGAAATTTAATTTTTTTTGGGGATATTTGTTATAGCAAAAAAGTTAAAAATATTGTTTTTTCTTTTCAAAATTTCGCTCTATTTTTGTTTATAGCGCAAAAAATAAAAACCGCAGAGGCGATCAAATAACACCAAAAGAAAGCTCCATTTGTGTGGAAAAAAAGGAAATTTTATGTGGGTACAGCATTGCATGACCGCGCAATTGTCAGTTAAAGCGGTGCAGTCCCGTATCGCAAAAAATGGCCTGGTCATTAAGGGGAAAAGTTTAGAGTTTAGCTTGAAGACACTTTTACAAATATGCAATGCATCTCCTCTTTTTCCGTTATGGTATAGCAGCAGTGTGAACAGAAAATTAGACTAGAAAACAAATTTATTTAGGTTCATTAATGTTTAAATTATCAGGAATAACGTAAATCTAACAAATGGAGAACCTTATTATGGTGCTGAAAGAGCAAGAAATATTGGAAAGTACCCCCCAGCCTCTCATCAATAGCTTTTACCCTATAATAAAAAGAAAGGAGGGCGCAAATGCCTAATGCATTACCTTCAACCAGTGGCGGCTGGTGCTCAAAATTTTTTGGGGGGGGGGGCGCAAACAAACAGCCTCACTGTGCCATCAAACGCTGCCACTGTGCCCATTAAATGCTGCCACTGTGCCCATTAAACGCGGCCACTGTGCCCATTAAATGCTGCCACTGTGCCCATCAAACGCTGCCACTGTGCCCATCAAACGCTGCCACTGTGCCCCAAGTGCTGCCACTGTGCCCCAGGTTCTGCCATTGTGCCCCAAGTGCTGCCATTGTGCTCCAAGTGCTGCCATTGTGCCCCAAGTGCTGCCACTGTGCTCCAAACGCTGCCACTGTGCCCCTTAAGTGCTGCCACTGTGCCCCTCAAGTGCTGCCACTGTGCCCCTCAAGTGCTGCCACTGTGCCCCCTGCCTGCCCTCTGCACTTACCTTGTCCCGGTGTGCAGCTGGTGACGGCGTCAGGCGACGAGCGGTGTCTCATCGTCGGATGTCTTCTTCTCCCGCGCTCCTCCTGTCTTCTGCTATGATTGGACGCCTAGCGTCCAATCACAGCGCCTGTGACTTCAGCCAATCAGGTGACAGGTAACAGACCTGGCAACCTGATTGGCTGAGAGGCGGGTCTGTGTTAGGGAAGCGATGTATTCGCTTCTCTACACAATACTGTGTAATCAGCGAACGCACAGCAGTGCGCCCGCTGTTTACACTTAGGGAAGCCTATTAGAGCACACCGCTCTAATAAGGTCCCCTATTAGAGCTTACAGCTCTAATAGGGGCGCTTCCAGAAACACCCCCCCACTGTAATTCAGATGCCCGGCGCCCGATCAGGGGCCGGACACCTGAATAGGGGGCGGCAGCGGTGACAATAGATAGATTCATGCAATGCATGAATCTATCTATTGGTGATAGAGCGGTGCAGGAGAGGGGGGGGGACGCTCCTGCGCCCTCTATGCATGCACCGCCACTGCCTTCAACACTATAGACAATTTATTAAAATGCCAAAAGCATACTCCCAAACAAGAGAAGAGCTCCTCTGAGCTTGTCTCCCGAAACGCGTCAGCTTTCCAAATACAGATTACTGGGTATCCACCATAAAATTGTAATTTGATGGGCTTACATTTCTTCTCTTGTTTGGGAGTATGTTTTTTGGCATTGTAATAAATTTACTATAGTGTTGAAGGTAATGCACTAGGTGTGCACTATCCTTTAATTTATTATAGTGTTTTGGAGTCTTCCTGCTCAAGGAGAGCAGCACCGCCTATAATATAGCCACACTGTTGGATGTGAGACTGAGGTTTGACTGTGATTTAAAGTAGCTTTTCCCCTACCCTGCCCCAGAGAACTCTTCCAACATGCCATGAGAGGCAACCGAGTCCACCCTCCCCACCCTTTCTTGTCCTCACCCATTTTTTTTTTTTTTCCCTCTCTATCATTAATTTCTACCTTCTTTACACCTTCTACCTCCTGGAGTTAACCAGGGCTCTACTTGGTTAGGCCCTTTTCACATGGACGGTCCGTTCAGGTCCCCCAGTCAGTTTTTTAGGCGGACCTGAACGGACAATCCATAGACCTCTATGGCGCGTCGGATGTCAGCGGTGACATGTCCGCTGACATCCGTCCCACTCCGATCCGAAGAAGTGTGACGGAGGAAAACCCTATTTTTCCATCCGTCTGCAGATCGGGTGACGATGGACTCTACAGTCCGTCGTCATCCGATCCCCCATAGGGGAGAGCGGCGCTCTGACAGGTCCGTCCCTGCACAGAGTGCAGAGACAGACCTGTCATCTTCCTGCTCAGCGGGGATCGACAGAAAACGATCCCCCGCTGTGCAGAGCGGGCTCCGTACACGGACACGTCCGTGTGTAAGAGCCCTTAAGAAAATTATAGAAGAATGAGAAACAGTGTTGCTCACAGAGTAGATTCAATATATAATATAATTTAATGATATTACAACACAGAAGTATTTCTAAAGACAAGTCTTTTTGTTAGCCATGTGATTAGCTTGCTTCATATTGAATGTTATGTCATGGTTGTGAATTGTTGTTCTGTGGAATTGTAATGCTGTTTCTGTGAAAATAAAGAATTTATAAAAAGTATAAAAAAGTATCCGGAGCACTTCTAATGTGGTTACTTGAGAGCAGCTATAAATGTATGTTTATTTGGCCCCTGTCCTCACCTACATTTCCTAAATCTATGGCATCTGTCCAGTCTTTGTTACTATGATAAAATGAAACAGCTCAAACACCTGCAGACTTTACAAGTCATTCTCATGTTTTCCAGCACTAACATTTTTTTTTGTGAGTCATTCTGTTTTAAATAATATACCATCCCAGCAACCAATTTTTATATGCACATCTAACATAGGAATATCGTCTTCAGTATGGATGACTGGCCAAACCACCTTGTATACCCAAGGACCAGAGCAATTAGTTTTTTTTAACTATGGGCCTGTTTAATTAGTGATAACTTGATAATGACTTAAAGCAGTAACCCAAAAGCAAACATTTATTATATTGCAACTTACCAATTCCTAGATGTGATCGCTGCATTATTTTTCCTGTTTAGGCTTTCTTGCTTTTATTTTCTTTTTTTTCCAAATAGCAATTTTTATTGTTTTTCATCAAAATAAAAACTTAGAAGAGAAACGTACTAGAACATAAGCACAATGTTCGCAAAATGCACCCACTAAAAGTAAGAGCAATTTACAACAACCATAGTCACTAGAACTGCAAGAGGCACATATTCTGCTAGGACAACATTACCTATAGAACATTGTAACATAAAATAATATCACTGAAAAAGAGATATTATAGCTTATGACTAAACTTGGATAGTAAGGTACAGAATGGGAAGAAAATAAAAATATATCATCGCAATAGCTTATTCACTGGTTCAAGGTGGGTCCTCCTGGAGATGCCATAGTTCCCAAACATGATTGTGAGCCTCCATTCTATCTTGTAGTCTAGCAGTCATTTTCTCCATCAGCTCCCTATAGAATTTGGGAATTTTTAGCGGGCAGAGGCCCAACAAGAAAATATAGGGATAGATACCCCAAAAAGGCGACCCCCAACAGCAGAATGCCAGAACAGGGTAATCAATGGGCAGCTCCAAAATATATGAAGGAGGGTGCCTTTGTCCCTGTGGCAATGCCAGCTTTGATCCGAGCTAATGGGATAGATGGTTTGAAGTAAATCCGGGGTCATGTACCAAAAGTAGAGGATTGTATATGCATTTTCCTTTATAAAGAAGGAGTTCTTAGCAGCCTGAGGCCAAACCACCTGCCAGGCCTCCAGAGATATCTCTTCTTTTAATGCCCTCTCCCAATGGAGCATGTAAGAATGTTTACCTTGGACTTGAATGGAGTAAGCATTCAATAATTTATGGATATCAGGAATCATACCCCTTCATGCTGAGCCTTCTAAAATAATAGGTTCAAAAGAGGACAGGGCAGAGAACCGCAGATGGGAGGTTAAAGTTTGAGCATAATGACGGATCTGCAGATATCCGTAAAACACCTGGCAAGGTAGGTAAAATGTATCCTGAAGTTCGACAAATGGCAATAAACTAAATGGCCAAAAGGGAACAGATTCCTCGATGCCCAAGGAGAGGACATAGAGTAAGTGAGGCTGGCGGGCATCTTGGGGTTGTACAGGAAGGAGGTCATCAATGACTTTTCCGAGGGGAGTGTATATTGGCGGGACAACGTGCGCCAAAGCGTCCTGAAGTGGGACATAGTCTCCAACAGTTGACTAGGGGCTACCTTCGCATTCGCATTCCAGAGTAGCTTGTTAGGGTGTATAGGAGCTAACCACAGTTATTCAATTTACGTCCATTTATTAAAAGAACGTTGGGTAAACCAAGAAGCAATTGCACGAAATTGGGCCGCTTGATAATATTTGATAAAATTGGGGAACGCTAAGCCAACATCAGAGCGTGATGCCATGAGCACGGAATGGGGGATCATGTGCCGTTTAAAGTTCCTAACCTATTGTAGCAAATCTTCTTGCAGTTTTTTCAGGTGTATGTAAGGGAATGGTATGGGCAGCGTTTGGAATAGATACAAAAGCTTGAGGAGTATAGACATCTTGACGGAAGCTATATGTCCTAAAAAATAAATCATGTTTCTTCAATTGTTGCACTGTTAACCTAATTTGCAGATATAAGGGGGGGGGGGAGTTTTCATGGTACAATGTGATGAAGGTCGGGGTAATAAAGACACCCAAATACTTCAAAGCTGTCGATTGCCATGCGTAGGGGTAGTCGTTAAGTGTTTAACTTCATCCTTTGGGGATGGTAACAGGGAGGGCCCCAGACTTAGAAGTGTTTATTTTATATCCCAAGAGGGCAACATATTGATCAAGTTCAGCATGCAGATTTGGTAGGTTGGGTCAAAGTGAGGATGGTATCATCCGCAAACAGTGAGATCTAAAATTTCCTCCCTCTAACCGATATGCCCCAAATGTCCAAACATCTGCGAATAGTTGCAACCAGGGGTTCGACACATAATACAAATAGTAAGGGGGAAAGCGGGCAGTTCTGACCGGTACCATTAGTAATGAGAAAAGAGGAGGAAAGGGCATAAGGGGTCTTCACCTGGGATGTTGGGTTACTATAGAGATGATGGATTGCTTGTAGGAAAGATGCAGGGTAGCGAACAGGAAAGGCCAACCAAGACGGTCAAAAGCCTTTTCCGTGTCCAAGCTGAGTATCAAGGACGTCATGCCTTCGCGATTCGCGACATCAATCAGAGCTATAATTTTCCTGGTATTATCCCCAGCTTGACGGAGGGGAACAAAACCTACCTGGTCCTTATGAATCAGGGATGGAAGTATTGTATTCAAGCGGGCAGAAAGGAGTTTGGTAAAAAAAAATTAAGCCGGAGTTTAAAAGAGCTATGGGCCTATAGCTAGCACATAGGGAAGGAGCTTTTTCTGTCTTTGGAATCAAAGTGATAAAAGATCTCTGCATATCTGATGGGATAGGGGTGGCCTGAAGGAAAGCATTAAAGAGTTTCCACATATGGGGAAGAAAAGTCCTTTAGTACTCATAGGGGAAGCCATCAGGTCTGGGAGCCTTATGGGCAGGTAATGTTTTCATGGTAAGTTCAATTTCCTTGAATATGTGCATTAAGAGTAAGAAGGTCCGAGGGATGAAGTTGGGAGATCCCACTCTGCTTAAGATATTGATGCATACAGTCCAATAATTCGCCCAGATTTCTTTTATTTTCATCTGGTATATCCAGCCAGCAAGTCTGTTGTTTTTCCCAAGCTCAGGCTTTCCAGCAGAATGCATCAGTTTACAAAGATGAAACAAACTATTTGACACCAGCAGGGGTGCTTAGAATGAACAGCTTTTATTTATTTATTTATGTAAAACCTTTATCCCAAAAGTAAAATAAACTGTTGCTGTAACTGCTTATAAAGTATTATCTGGAGTTTGGCTTCAATTTGTTAGTGTATTTAAATCTGTAGAACATTAAATACAGTCTCCCCCCAAGACTGAGAATGCTGCTGTCTGCTGTACCCTCTCCCACTCCTTCATCCAGAGCGGAGGCATTCTAATACAGGAGGTGTGTTACTGGCCAGAGCACCAGGTGAAAACAGAGGGAGTATTCCTAAAAAAAAAAAGAACACTGATGCAGCCAACACATCATCTACTAATTTGTAAGCTGCAATATTTTACAATTTTGGTGTTGGGTTTAATAGCCATTTTTAAGCTCACTAAGTACAAGTAGGGAAAAAAAATCAATTTTAATCAGTGTTTAGTTTAAATAAAAAGTGTAACTGTACTTTAGAAGTATACATTTTATTAAGCATACATTTATCCCATTATTAATAACAATATAATTATATTTTACTACTAAGAATTGCAGTTACTTACGATTGAAATGATGGCAAGGTTTTTCCAATTTCTGGCACTTTTAATGCAAAAACAAAAAATTTATGGAAAAAAAAACAAACAAACAAAAAAAAAAGAATGGTTATGAAACACATAAAATCAGAATGAAAATAATAGCTTAAGGGGGAGTTATTTAGGGCTGATTAGTGTAAACTGAAAGAAGCTGATTAAAGCTGATTAGGGTAAACAGTTAGAACAAGACATGGAAAAACTGACTGGTTCAAAATTGAGAAAGGAGTGTGGCAAGGATGTATATTGTCATCCTACTTATTTAACTTTTATGCAGAGTACATCATGCGAAATGCCAAGATCGATGAATCACAAGCCGGAATTAAGATCGCCGGGAGAAATGCAACCTGAGATATGCAGACAATACCACACTAATGGCAGAAAGTGAAGAAGAACTAAAGGTGAAAGAGGAGAGCGCAAAATCTGGCCTGAAATTGAACATTAAGAAAACTAATCATGGCAACAGGTCACATCACTCCCTGGCAAATAGGAGAAGAAATGGAAACAGTGACAGATTTTATCTTCCTAGGCTCCAAGATAATGGCAGACGGTGACTGTCTTGACATCAAGAGACGCTTGCTTCTTGGGAGGAAAGCAATGACAAACCTAGATAACATTATAAAATGCAGAGACATCACCCTACCAACAAAGTGCCGTATAGTCAAAGCTATGGTTTTTCCGGTAGTAACTTATGGCTGTGAAAGTTGGACTCTAAGGAAGGCTGAACGCCGAAGAATTGATGCTTTTGAACTATGGTGTTGGAGAAGACTCTTGAAAGTTACTTGGTCAGCAAGAAGATCAAACCAGTCAATCCTGAAGGAAAGCAACCCTGAATATTCACTGGAAGGTCAGATCCTGAAGCTGAAACTCGAATAATTTGGCCACCTAATGCGAAGAGAGGACTCGTTGGAAAAGACCCTGATGCTGGAAAACATGAAAGGAAAAAAGAAGAGGATGAAAGAAAACAAGATGGATAGATAGCATCATCGAAACAATGAACATGAAGTTAAGCAAGCTTCGGGAGTCAGTGGAGGACAGAAAAGTCTGGCGCGCTATGGTCCATAAGGTCACAAAAAGTCGGACACGACTAAATGACTGAACAACAACAAAGGTAAACTAAGGGTTAAAAGGATTTAAATATGAGCAAAAAAATAAATAAATCTACTTGTGAAGTTGCTTTAACTAACATCATTTGTAGATCAAATTGTAGATTAATCTGAAAATAAATAAAACAAGGTTAATACAAAGATACAATAGTATTATTTATACCTCTGAATCCCATTTTTGAATCATTCAGAAGGTCCATTTGAGTGGTTATATTATTACACTGCTTGTCCCAGCTGTCATTTTACCAGCATGCCTGCATAATGTGTGTTAAAATGTCCATTGAAAGCCCATGTGACAGGACGACAACACAGCCAAACAGTTAGGAAGCAAAGATAAAATTGGTCCTCCTCAACAAGAAGTGCCTGAACAAGGACCTTCACAGCAGGATCACCAGTAAGCTCGACACACGGTCGGAAATTCCGACCACAAAATCTGTCTGATTTTTTCCGACGGATTTTGTCCGAAACTGGTGTTGCATACACACGGTCGGACAAAGTTGTCGGAAAATCTGATCATTCCGAACGTGGTGACGTTCGTTGCGTAAGACGGAACTACGTAGAGGCTAGTAGCCAATAGCTTTGGTCTCATAGTTTGATCTGAGCATGCGTGGCACTTTGTCCGTCGGAATTCTCTACACACGATCGGAAAAAGTTAGATCGGATTTTGTTTTTTGGAAAATTTGAGAGCAGGATCTCAAATTTTTTCCGTCGGAAATTCCGACGGAAAAAGTCAGATGGAGCCCGCACACGGGCGGATTTTCCGACAACATGGTCCGAACGGACATTTTCCGTCGGAGTTTCCGACCGTGTGTATGGGGCATTAGTGAAGATGACTTTTGAAATGACATTACATCATGCTAAGGCTTGTATGAAATTTAAATATACTTTAGGCTGCAGATTTGATATGATTTGTATACTCTATGCTGTTATTACTTTAGTACCAGTTTTATTTTATTTGGTTCAGTTTTGGTTGGCACCAAAATGCCTCTGGTTACATAATTCAAATGTTGACTTTGGTGTTGAGATTTATAGAGATTAAATCTTTGTGAATAATTCTGCACAGTGGACTGGTGCACTAACATGCGTGTTTTGGTGACTAGTAAATGTTTTTTTTTTTTACAATGCAATCAAAGTGAATAGCATGGGATTCTAAGATCTAAAGCAAAGGGGTATGTTATGTTACACCGAGCACTTAAAAATAAAGATTTTTTAGGCTCAGTCCAGTGTTGTAGTGTCACAAAACCACTGTCAACAAGGAGAAAATGTGCTCAGATAGAGCCACTGATTTGTTGGCAGTGGCCACATGGCCTTATGTACGAAAATTCTCAGTACATAAAGAATGTAATTTGAAAGTACTTAAAAAAATGTCTTCGATTTATGAAACAAATAGACTTTCCCAAAAGAAAACCATGTACACTAGACAAACATTTATTCAAGAAGAAATTACCATCATGCTCCCTTTCTCATCACTGTAGTGAAAAGTAAATGTCGACTCACTCCACTAACGCTACGAAAATCAAATTAGAGTTCATTAAACAAATAAAATTTGAATGACATTCTACTACAATTTGGCCAGCTTTATTTGTGGCTCCATTCTAGTAGCTAAGCCCGAATCAGGTTCAAGTTGGTTCATTGAAAAAGTTAACTTCTTTTTAGTTGAAAGATCAACAAAATCTGCAATATAACGATAGGTCCTCAAGATGTTGGCATTAGTTATGTAGAGTTTAGCAATGTTTACAGAGCTATTGTGCTCTCTAACAGTACACACAATGTTTTTAGGTAGCAGCTCAGCCTCTACCCCTTTTGCAATATATTTAAGATGTAGTTATTACTCACTTTGTTACCCTTCATTTTATTGTTTGCTGACATCTGCTTCTAAGGAGAGGGGGCAGTGTGATTTGGATGATTGTCTGTTTTTTGTATTAAGTTTTCTTTTTTGTAGACTAGAAGAAGAATGAGCAAATTTATCAAGGATGTCATCATAAACTAAACTTCTGCTGATTTCCTCCCCTGTGTTGAGTAAAATAAAAGATTCCAGAAGATCCCCTCCAAGCAAAGACCTTAACCTGTTTTTTTTACAATTCTTAACTCTTTGAAGAAAGTCTTTTACAAGAGTAAGAAGTACTTTATATACTGCAAAATATTTTGTATCTGCAGTAAATTGCTAGTTATGGTGTAACTTGATAGGTATATATATACCTGCACTACAGTAGTATGTTATGTTGGAAAAAGTAAATGTGTCTTATATATAGACTGCTGCTAAAATAAAGGTGTGATTATCCATTTAAGCTATCTATGTACAAATTCCAAGCGCTGTCCTTATAAAACGTGCAATTCATATGCCAACAATCCTTATAAATAATAATTATAAACATATACAGATGTGATATTTCTTTAGTACAAGCATGAATAAATCAAGTCCTGGAAACAAAATGCAAGAAGTACTTTCTTCAAAAGTGCAAGTAGCGCTTCAAATCTTCTCTGTGCGGTTAAAGAAGTGCTGTGCTGCCCTCCTATGTGCCCTCACTCACAAACTTTGAGGATTAAATGCGCCTATTGGTAGAGAAATGTTCCTCTAGTATTGTTGTTCCTCCAACTCCTCTGCACCTCTTAATGAAATGACAGGCTTGAATGATGTTATAGCAGGGGTCTCAAACTGGCGGCCCTCCAGCTGTTGCAAAACTACAAAACCCATCATGCCTGTGGCTGTAACTATCAGCCTTGCAATGCCTCATGGGACTTGTAGTTTCGCAACAGCTGTAGCTGTATATACCCTGTTTCCCCGAAAATAAGACCTAGCGTGATTGTCGGCGATGGCTGCAATATAAGCCCTACCCCCCAAATAAGCCCTATTTAAAGTCCTTGTAGGTCTTGTTTTCAGGGTAGGGCTTATTTTCGGGGAAACATGGTAGGGCTTATTTGGGGTGTAGGGCTTATATTGCAGCCATCACCGACAATCACGCTAGGTCTTATTTTCGGGGAAACAGGGTAGCTGTATAGTGTAGCCCTCACTCCTGGAAGGACTGATGAGAATGGACCCTGGTCTCCCACGATAGTTCAGAGGCTGCCTGTCACACAAGCACAGTGCTACAAAACTGACAAGTCAGGCTCAGTCTAGAGGATATCTTTGGTATTTAATAATGAAGAACGTTAACAGGAAAGAGGTTTAGGGTCACATGATATCCCAAACGATCAATAGCAACAATAGGAAGTAAAACTTCTCTCTAATCTTTCAATAGCAGCATATCTGGAGGTAACAGGTAATAGCCAATATACCTAGAACAGCTGCCCATATAGCAAACTCTGGCACTTAGTGCTCATGTGGCACTTGCACAACTTACAGTTCTCAGCAAGGTCTTTACTCACAGTGTCCTGGGAGTTATCTGTCCCCCTCCCCCCAGCTTCTGCAGATATATCCTTAGTGAGGGAGATAACAAGCACCTTTACCAGACCCAAGACTTGTGCAGTACCCTCCAGAAAATATAACCCTCCAGCAATCTTCTCCAGGCCCTTAGCCCAGTAGCTGCGGAGGCCTAGACAGCAGCTTCTTGTCTCTCTGGCTATCTCAAAGGGGCTACAGCCCCTCAGGAGATTGAAACCCTCTCTTGAGGGAAAATAACAATCTACTCAAGCCTCTTACACGTTTATCAACTCCCCAACCACCTTCTCCTGGGCACCTTCTCCAGGGATAGGCTGGGGCATAATAAATGATCAATAGATCATTTGAATCTCCCAGCCCTATGCTCTGGAAACTTCTTTCATAGGCAGGTGGGAATAATCAAACTCTGATCACTGCTCCATTCACTGAACCAAAAACAAAATTTATGTAGCAACCTAGCTGGCGACCCGCTCCCACTGTGATTGGACACAGCGGTAGCCAATCAGCATGTCCGGCGGCCGCGATGGCCGCCAGGACCCACCGATCGTTTGCTGGAGAGGCAGAACGGTGGTCTGCCTATGCAAGCAAGGCAGACCGCCATTCTGTCAGAGAGAAAGAGGGAGATCTTGTGTTCCTGCTAATCAGGAACACAGATCTCTCTCTTCCTCCAGTTAAACCATCCCCCACACAGTTAGAATGCACTTCTTAGGAGCACACTTAATCTTTTAATCGCCCCTGGTGTTAACCCCTTCCCTGTCAGTGTCATTTATATAGTGATAGTGCATTTTTATAGCACTGATCACTGTATTAGTGTCACTGGTCCCCAAAAAGTGTCACTTAGTGTTCAATTTGTCCGCCGCAATGTCGCAGTCCCACTAAAAAATGCTGATCGCCGTCATTACTATTAAAAAAATAAATAAAAATATCCCATAGTTTGTAGCTGCGAAAAACGTTTGCGCAAACCAATCAATATACGCCTATTGCGATTTTTGTATGTAGAAGAAAAATATGTAGAAGAATACAAATTGGCCTATACTGATGAAGAAATTTTGATGTGTGAATGGGGAGCAGGTGTGTCAAATTTGGTGTTATCGCTCTCATACTGGTCACTAGAAGTTCAACATGGCACCTCATTGCAAAGAACTCTCTGAGGATCTGAAAAAAAGAATTGTAGCTCTACATAAAGATGGCTATAAGAAGATTGCCAAGACCCTGAAACTGAGCTGCAGCACGGTGGCCAAGACCATACAGCGGTTTAACAGGACAGGTTCCACTCAGAACAGGCCTCGCCATCCTCCTCTTCTTTGGTCCCTCTTCTGTGATCCTGGCCCCTCTCTCCTGTTGAGTGCCCCCACAGCAAGCAGCTTGCTATGGGGGCACCCGAGCCGAGTCACAGCTCCCTGTGTCCATTCAGACACTGAGTCGCTCCCTCTCTGCCCTGATTGGCTAGCTGACTTTGATTGACAGCAGCAGCAGCAGCCAATGGCAACGCTACTGTGTCTAAGCCATTCAGGAGGGAGAATCTCGGACGGCTGAGATACTCATGGACATCGCTGGACAAAAAGAGAACTCAGGTAAGTGTTAGGGGGCTGAGGGGGACTGCTGCACACAGAAGGCTTTTTATCTTAATGCATATAACCTTCTGAATTTACAACCACTTTAATGCAGGGAATGCATTAAGGTAAAAAAAAATGCCCTGGTTTATAACTAGTTTAAATTTAATCCAGAGATCTGGCCAGCCTAGAGTCCTTTAATGTTTAATGTTTAACAACTATATTGTGATATTTATTTTTATTACACACAGTAAGCACACTTTTTTTGTTTCTTTTTATCTATCTATCTGACATGACATTCCTGTGTGTGCTATATACCCAACAGGCCACACCATGGCCCAGAAGGGTGGCAGTGGTAACCCCCACCACTTAGTTGGCTATCTCCACACTCCACACATCATCCATATCTGTCTAAAGCCAAAGTATGGAAGGGTTAAAACGTCTGTCTTTTTTTTTTTGTTGCTATTTGTGTCTCATTAGGGAGCTTTCCCATCACTACCTGTCCCAAGATATCTTTCCAATATTAGGGATATCCCCATTTAGACAGGAGAAACAAGTTTCTATTTTTAGTCATGTTCTGCTGGAAATTCCAGATTTTAAAGTTACCCTCATTACATTGGTGATCAGGATAAGTAGACAGAGTGAGCCCAGAGGAAACAGACATTAATAAAAACTGGACAGTGGTTCTAACCCCCTACCACTCCATCCAAATTGAAAAGACTAAAAATTGCCTTTAGGAGTAAACAAGATATTTATAAATGTTCATGTACAACCCCCTGGATCCTGTTAACCAAGATAAGTTAGCCAAACAAATATTTAAAACTCCAAATATTAATAGTCTTGATTTAAAAAAACTCTGAAACTGAAACCAAACCAAGGCGTCTGTTTAGAGAAATGAATGTACAGTTGTGCTCATAATTATACATACCCTGGCAGAATTTATGATTTCTTGGCCATTTTTCAGAGAATATGAATGATAACACAAAAACTTTTCTTTCACTCATGGTTAGTGTTTGGCTGAAGCCATTTATTATCAATGAACTCTGTTTACTCTTTTTAAATCATAATGACAACAGAAACCACCCAAATGACCCTGATCAAAAGTTTACATACCCAGGTGATTTTGGCTTGATAACATGCACACAAGTTGACACAAAGGGGTTTGAATGGCTATTAAAGGTAACCATCCTCACCTGTGATCAGTGTTGCCAACCGTCCGTTAATTTACGGACAGCCCATAAATTTCACCCCTTTTTCAGGGCGCCCGTAAATGCCTGTAAAAATGATGGCTTCAGGCCGACATCGCTACTGCGCATCGTACACGCTCGGTCGGGCGCAATGGGCGGGTGCATGCGCATTGATGTAATGTCGCCGCCTGGCGCCATTTTTGAATGGTCAGCGCTCATTCTCGGTGGCACCTCACAACAGCAGGGGTCCGGGAAAGTCGATGATGCCTGTGCCTGGCCTAGCCTGGATAGGATTCGGGAATGGAGGGAGCACTGACTGACCATCCATCCATCCAGGTCAGTGAGTCAGACCTCAGGCCTCAGTCAGATTGTGCTGACCTACCTATTGAGGAGGAGGAGGGAGGACAGATAGACAGAGCGACTGAAAAGGAGCAGAGCCAGTCACAGAGACAGACCCCCATCCTGTACCATGTCTGCACAGCATCTGACCCCCTGCACCATGTTCGCACAGCATCTGACCCCCTGCAACATGTCCACACAGCCTCTGACCCCCCTGCACCATGTCCGCACAGCCTCTGACCCCCCTGCACCATGTCCGCACAGCCTCTGACCCCCCTGCAACATGTCCGCACAGCCTCTGACCCCCCTGCACCATGTCCGCACAGCCTCTGACCCCTCTGCACCATGTCCGCACCATGTAAATTAAGAAATATGTTTTTTGACTTTTGTTTAACTTAAACACACTGCTAATAGCACTAGCTATATGTTTATGGTTTACATATTGATATTTGCTTTGTTTAGCACTGAAAACAAGCATTGTAGGTACTTTTTTGCAGTGCCAGTAAAAAATGCGTCTCTGTCAGTAAATTTCATGATTTTTTGCCAGTAAAAAAAAAAGGTTGTGTTTGTAAATTTTGGGGTCCTGCCAGTAAATTTTACTTTGGGGGGTTGGCAACACTGCCTGCAATCTGTTTGCTTTTAATTAGTGTATAAAAGGTCAATGAGTTTCTGGACTCCTGTAAGACCCTTGCATCTTTCATCCAGTGCTGCACTGACGTTTCTGGATTTGAGTCATGGGAAAAGCAAAAGAATTGTCAAAGGATCTGTGGGAAAGGTAGTTGAACTGTATAAAAAGATATCCAAGAAATTGAGAATTCCAAACTCTAATCAAGAAGTGAAAATGAGGGGTTCTGTTGAAACCAAACACGGTCAGGTAGACCAACTAAAGTTTTAGCCACAACTGCCAGGAAAATTGTTCGGGATGCAAAGAGAAAACCCACAAATAACTTCAGGTGAAATACAGGACTCTATGAAAACATATGGGGGGATATTTACTAAAGGCAAATCCACTTTGCACTGCAAGTGCACTTAAAGTGCACTTGGAAGTAAAGTCGCTGTAGATCCGAGGGGGACATGCAAAGAAAATAAAAAACAGCATTTTAGCTTGTACATGATTGGATGATAAAATCAGCGGAGCTTCCACTCATTTCAGATCTACCCCTTAGAATTAGAGCGAGTGCACTTTCTAGTGCACTTGCAGTGCACTTGTAGTGCAAAGTGGATTTGCCTTTCGTAAATAACCCCCATGGTGTGGCTGTTTCAAGATGCACAATAAGGAGGCACTTGAAGAAAGATGGGCTGCATGGTCGAGTCGCCAGGAGAAAGCCATTACTACGCAAATTTCACAATGTATCCCGCTTACAATATGCTAAACAGCACAGAGACAAGCCTCAAACCTTTTGGGAAAAGTCAATTGGAGTGATGAGACCAAAATTTGGCTTTTTGGCCACAACCATAAACACTACATTTGGAGAGGAGTCAACAAGGCCTATGATGAAAGGTACACCATTCCTACTCTGAAACACAGAGGTGGATCGCTGATGTTTTGGGGATGTGTGAGCTACAAAGGCACAGGAAATTTGGTCAAAATTGATGGCAAGATGAATGCAGTATGTTATCAAAAAATACCGGAGGAACATTTGCATTCATCAGCCAGGAAGCTGCACTTGGGACGTACTTGGACATTCCAACATGACAATGATCCATAACACAAGGCCAAGTCGACCTGTCATTGGCTACAGCAGAATAAAGTGAAAGTTCTGGAGTGGCCATCTCAGTCTCCTGACCTCAATATCATTGAGCCACTCTGGGGAGATCTCAAACGTGCAGTTCATGCAAGACAGCCCAAGAATTTACAAGAACTGGAGGCTTTTTGCCAAGAGGAATGGGCAGCTTTACCATCTGAGAAGATAAAGAGCCTCATCCACAAATACCACAAAAGACTTCAAGCTGTCATTGATGGTAAAGGGGGCAATACACAGTGTTAAGAACTGGGGTATGTAAAATTTTGATCAGGGTCTGTAGATTTAAAAAAGAATAAACACAGTTGATTGATAATAAATGGCTTCAGCCAAACACTAACCATGAGTGAAAGAAATGTTTTTGTGTTACTTATGACACAAAAAAAAAACTTATGAGCACAACTGTATCCCTACATTTTAACTTTCAAGAGTGACCCAAGTCTTATAGGACCCTAGCAATGAGAAGGATAAAACCATTCTGGAGCAACACAGATGGTCATACAATTCTTTTCTCTGGCCCCTTTCACACATGCGGACCGTACATTAGATCAGTTCAGTCACGTTTTTTTATCATCAGTTGTTGTCAGTAAACATCAGTTTTCATCCATTTTCATTTCCGTTTTTCGTCCTTTTACGTCCGTTTTTCATCCGATTACGTCTGTTTTTCATCAGTTTTTTTATCCGTTTATGTCCGTTTTCTATCCGTTTATGTCCGTTTTTATCCGTTTTTTTTAAAAAAAAAAAAAACAGTTTTTCATGAATTATGGGAATTTTTTTGATGAAAAACGGATGTCAGCGGATCGGATGTGAACGGATCGTCCGCTAACGTCCGTTTTTCATCCGTTCCGTTTTTTTTACGGAAGACAAAATAGGGTCTTCTTTCGTTCAGAAAACGGATCTTAACGGAGACGGATGTTAATGGACGTTAGCGGATGATCATCCGCTAACGTCCGCTATCCCATAGACAAGCATTAATGTCCGTTTTCATCCGTAAACGGACGTATGAAAAAACGGACGAACGGTCCGCCTGTGTGAAAGGGGACTAAGGCCCCTTTCACACATGCGGACCGTTCGTCCGTTTTTTCATACGTCCGTTTACGGATGAAAACGGACATTAATGCTTGTCTATGGGATAGCGGACGTTAGCGGATGATCATCCGCTAACGTCCATTAACATCCGTCTCCGTTAAGATCCGTTTTCTGAACGAAAGAAGACCCTATTTTGTCTTCCGTAAAAAAACGGAACGGATGAAAAACGGACGTTAGCGGACGATCCGTTCACATCCGATCCGCTGACATCCGTTTTTCTTTAAAAAAATTCCCATAATTCATGAAAAAACTTTTTTTTTTTTTTTTTTAAACGGATAAAAAACGGACATAAACGGATAGAAAAACGGACATAAACGGATAAAAAAACTGATGAAAAACGGACGTAATCGGATGAAAAACGGACGTAAACGGACGAAAAACGGAAATAAAAATGGATGAAAACTGATGTTTACTGACAACAACTGATGATAAAAAAACGTGACTGAACTGATCTAATGTACGGTCCGCATGTGTGAAAGGGGCCTTATTGGTGAGAGCCAGTGCATCCATTTAGGTGTGCTTCGCACAATTTTAAATTACCTGGGGAAAAAAAAAACCATACTGCTTTCTTTTCACAATCATTATTTTCAAAGTACGTTTCCTCCAAGTTTCTGATATAGAAAAATGTGCACTTTCTCTTGTCCAGTTAGCTGAACATGTGCTATAGTAGGAAGCCAAGCAGAGGAAATGCTGTAGCTAATGCGCCTATTCCTGATGCAGCTGTAGAAACAGAACCTTATTTACCTCTAATTGTGCCTTTAGGTCACTCTACACTCCTGCTAGCCAGACAAAATATTTGGCAGGCGTAGAGTGTCAGCAGAGAAAACATCCATTCTTTTTATCCTAAATTGATCTCTTCAAAGAGCGAACACAAGAAATTAAACTGGTAGAAAAGGGTAGAATCTGGACACTAAATACACGCGTATCATAGTTGCCAAAAAATGGACAGAGCCCGCTCTACTCTATGGGTGCTGGGAGCAAACGGACTCTGCTCTCCATTTACACCTATCTGTCTCCGATTCGCTCGCCTAAATGGAGAAGAATAGAGTCCCATTCAGTTTTTTTTGCGGTAGGGTGTAAACGGACACAAGTACAGTATGTTTACACTCGCCTGTCCATAGGGACGAATGGAACATCCAATCAGGTCCAAACCTTTTTTTTAGGTTAAAGATAGAGTAAGGAAGGGTTAAAACTCCTATCAGGTCATATTTTGCTGACTGTGTATTGCTGGGAAGATTTCGCTTTACTTACTGTCCTGTAGACACAACTGTAAATGAGAAAATCTCTCCATATTCAATGGAATTCCTATCTTAAAGAGTTGACAGAGGATCTAACCCGTCCGTACTAAACTGTTGATAAACTATACCAACCAAAAAAATGCCTTTACATACTCTTTTTAATTTAGAAAGTACTCGCCCAGAAACCAATACAATTGAATGCTAATATAAAATATACTATATATATATATATATATATATATATATATATATATATATATATATATAAATATATATATATATATATATATACACTGTATATGTGTGTATATTGATATATATGATATGACATGTATATGATGCACAATTCAAATGCATTTGTCGTGCTTTAGTTACATAAAGTGGTCCTGAACCCAAAAAGTGAAGACTTGATATAGTGTTTGGATACCTTTTACGTATATTCCTCCTGAAAAATAGCAGTGCACTCCTTGGTATGTTACTGTGCCTAGGCACTCTTGTACCTACAATGATTGCCTATTTGTGAACAAGTGGGCAATCATGACAGTATATGAGCAATAGCATCAATTTCCGAAAAAACAAACAGGTGATTGTGAAACGACACTATATTACCAAAAGTATTGGGAAATCTGCCTTTACACGCACATGAACTTTAATGGCATCCCAGTCTTAGTCCGTAGGGTTCAATATTGAGTTGGCCCACCCTTTGCAGCTATAACAGCTTCAACTCTTCTGGGAAGGCTGTCCACAAGGTTTAGGAGTGTATCTATGGGAATGTTTGACCATTCTTCCAAAAGCACATTTGTGAGGTCAGGCCCTGATGTTGGACAAGAAGGCCTGGCTCACAGTCTCTGCTCTAATTCATCCCAAAGGTATTCTATCAGGTTGAGGTTAGGACTTCACCCCAAACTCACTCATACATGTCCTTATGGACCCTGTCGGGGTTACCGCTACCCTGAATAAAGTTATTAATGTTCAAATAAGTTGAACATGTAAATATATTATGAACACAGGGATAGAATCTAGGTTTTGTTTTTTATTTCCTTCTTGTAAACTTGAAGTTTTATTTGAATACAATAAGTGAGGGTTTTATCCACTACAATGTCTTTAAGTGTGGATCAAAAAAATAACTATTCTTATAATGTCTGCCAAATCTTGTATATGCATAATGCTAAAATTACATGCACCTGCTTTATTGTACAACATAAAATATTACCATCATCATTTTAACAACTCCGATTAGCTCTGCTGGGAATTGCTAGCAGGAAAAGTGATGAATTTGCCAAACCGCAAATGACATTTACATAAACCGTTAAAAATTATAGGTAAGGTAATAACAATTTGCTGCATGAAACATGGGGATAGTTTATTACAAATACCAGCAAATACAAATGCCTTATTTCAGAAGTTTACTAGGGTAGATACACATGTAAGTAATGCACTGTGTTATTGTATAATCAGTTAATTAGACTAATGTAAGAAACTGTGCTGATGTGAGATTTGGGACAATGCCTCACTTTGTCATACCTCCAATCTTTCTAAAGCTTGCTATACATGAATTTCTAATCTGAAAAACCAATTTGATCTGAAAAAATTATTCTGAAAATCAAAGGAACCTGGTGGGAAAATTGTTGGCCATACAGCAGCTGCAATCAGATGCAGTAATTGTATGGGTATTCTAACAGCTCCAGGTCCCGGCTGTCAGAATACAATAGCTGGAAGGGGGATTTGTACATTCACACTGTTTAGCATGGATGTGGGAATCAAGGGATCTCTTTTGTTCAGCCTCTTACAGTGCATGGCCAACTTAAGATGGGAAAGAAGGTTGCCTTTTAGCATATAGAACGTGGTGAAGGACACACCCCTACCACACCTTTAGCTCCATGAACATTGTTGCTTTGCAGGAATATTGTGGTGGGAAACAAAATTGCACTGTTTGTGCCTGCACACTAGTGTTTGTGCCTGCACACTAAATCCCTATACACTCCTATGGGACTTCAGGCTGCTGCTGTCTATAATATGGTCTTATAACCAGCTCTGTGAAAATCATCCTGCAGAATACTTGCCCATGGGCAAACTCCAGAGGCAGCACTCTTCAGGGGTTCAGAGGAGAGGAAACGCACCCCCCCCCTCAACCTTCAGCTGCACTGTTTCTGCATCTTGCTGCTTAACCAACTAGTACATTACCAGGTGAGGTGTCCATGCGCTCCTGTAAATGTGTGAGGTAGGGGAAAGAAGGACACTGTTGGACACTCAGGTTCCTTTATATCCCGCTTTAGACCTCAGGGCTGGTGCAAGGATCTTTGGCACCCTAGACGAAACCTAATTTTTCCGCCCCCCCCGATTGTGTCCCTGACTCCACTTTACCCTGCCCTTGCTACACATGTGACCTATCTGACCCCTACACTGACCCCCTGACACATACACTGATCCACCTGACTCCTACTTCCTGCACTACTCACATTACACTGATCCCTACACTGACCTACCTGACACCTACACTGACCTACCTGACACCTACACTGACACCTACACTGACACCTACACGTACACCTACACTGACACCTACACTGACACCTACACTGACACCTACACTGACAAATACACTGACCTACCTGACTCCTACTTCCTGCACTACTCACACACAAACCCCCTCCATACAGCTCAATGTAGATCGGGAAGGATCCATCCTCCTCCTTACCTCTGCTCTTTGTTGCTTCATCGACCATCATCAGGGCCTCTCCTCAGCACTGGGTGTGAAGAATTGTTTAGGAGTCCGATTCCACGCCAGCGCCTTCCACCCACTCAATGATGTCCCCGCCGAGGCCAGGCCAGCGCCATCCACCCGCTCAATGATGTCCCCGCCGGGGCCAGGCCAGCACCATCCACCTGCTCAATGATGTCCCCTCCGGGCGGGAGGTCAGCTGACACACACTGCACTTCTCAATACTCATATCTCCACCGAGCCCCGCCCCTTCGCTGCACACACAGACACACAGCGCCGCACCAGAGGGACAGGCTGGAGCAAAGGAGTCCCGGAGCGGCGCTGTGAGATATACCTGACCTTTGTGAGGAGATGTGACAGCGCAGCAGGGCGCTCAGTGGGACACATGGAGGACTGGTGGCGGCACACAAGGGATTTGTTCTCTTCAATGGGGCGAGCGATCAGGAGAGGAGAACTGAGCTCACACAGGACAGAGGCCGTAGTTGCGCCCTAGGTGGTAGTGCGCCCTAGGCGGCTGCCTACTTCGCCTAGTGGTAGCGCTGGCCCTGCCTGACCTAGCAACCAGTGTTAACATAGCCTCTCACTGGGTTCCCCCTTGGTGCTAGGCTCTGAACGTAGACAAGCAACTTTAGCGGTAGGTGCTGACAGGCAGGCTTTTTTATGGCAGAAGAAGAAGAACTGTGCATGTGTCTTCTCTCACAGATGCTGTCCATGTGCAGCTCAGCGTAGGGTCTCAGCAAGATTTTATGCTGGGACAAAGTAACTCTTGTACGCATGTGTGGGAGTTATATCATTTTGGCCCAGCCAGTCATGATGGCTGTGGATTCTAAACCCAAAAAAAGACTAGGTGAAGATAGAGAAATAAGTGGTTTGAGGCTATTTTGGACCTTCATGGCATCTTTCAAAGACTAGACATAACCAAGATATATATATATATATATATATATATATATATATATATCAAATATTTTGTTAAACAAATTTTAAAACATACAATATATCTAAAAGTAATAGACTAGAAAACGTTTCATGCACATTCAGCTTTCCAGAAATACAGATGGGATGATCAGTAAAAGATGACAGTTATCAACCAAACCATATACCATCTGTATATTAGATTCAACATGTTTTCTATGTTTTAAAGATTTGTTTAACAAAATAAAATAAATATTTTCTATATATATATATATATATATATATATATATATATATATATATATATATATATATATATATATATATATATATATATATATATATATATATATATATTTATATATATATATATATATATTGGTTATATATATATATATATATATATATATATAAATATATATATATATATATATATATATACCTTGGTTATGTCTAGCCTTTATACGGTACAATGAAAGTCCAAAATAGCCTCAAACCACGTCTTTCTCTATTCGATAGGACGTAGGTACCACTTCTCTATGCGTTTTTTATATTTGGCACCCCTTTTTTCTATTATTGCATATGTTATTTTGAAAAGCCAGTGTAAAGGAAAAGTAGTGGTAAATAAGTACTTGTCAGCATAATCAATTATTTTTCACATATGAATTCTTTTTGATCTACGAAACTCAGGGCATAGCAGGTGTGTGTCCTTTGTCTACCTACTTAGTGCTCATCTTAAAATGTTGGAAAGTATGGGCACTAATAGTTCCAGTGAGTGCCAGGAACAAAATGTTGGCCTGTCTGCCAGTACTAAAGCATTACAGGTCTGCCTTGCTTTGTTTTTGTAATCAAACCCTTCCTGGAAGCTCTGAGGAAGTGCTAAACTATTACTTAGGAGTCATAATTATGCGGGGCTGTTAAGTGAAAATACATTTTACAATATTTTATTGAACGTAGGAATTTGCTTTGGTTTGCCATTTTTTTTTATATTTTCCTGTTTAGCTAAACGTCTAGGAACATTAAGGCAAAAAGCATTTAAAGCGAATCTCTTAGATTATGCAGGAGCATAAAACCTTTACAGCTGTTGATTTAATTATTGTATTCAAAGTATTTTTTCCTCCAGTGTTATTTTTATTCTGTCACATAATTCAATTATATCTAAACTCATTCTTTAGAATGTCATATAATTCTTAAGATGTTGATGTAACTTTAAAAGTTATTTACAATCTTTTTGAATCTGCAGTACCTGGTGATCATGCCAGTGTTCGACTGCTGTCACCATCGGGAAGCTGGTCCAGAGCAATGATGTTCAGCTGTTACTAGACTTTCAGGCAGTGCGGAAAGAGATTGCAGGGGATTAGCAAAACTGATATATCACAAAAGGATAAAAAAAATGCAGTATTTAAAAAAATAAAAAAAATGCTAATGTTTATCATATACACTGCATTTAGCTTATTAAATGTCATTCAGTTAGAGTTTATTCTATCTCTATTTTGAGCAGAACAAAATCCACACATTTAAAAGGAAAAAAAACACCTTTATAAATCCAATACAGAAAAGTTGCATAAATTTGAGAGCTAATAGTAGTTTCCGTCACATATTGGTGCCCAGCTCAGTGTACAGATTTATTTGGAGTATCTATAATCTTTGTACATCCAGTCATAACTTTTTTTGTTTTTTAAATGTTGCATTAGTACCTTTAAAATCTCTTAACATATTATAAGAATCATATATCTCCCACCCTCCTTAATCACAGGACAGGCAGTCATTACTTATCTCTTTCAGACGATGCTGCTTACTGGTAGTCACTCATGCTGATCCTATGGCTGTAAAGCTACTGTCAGGATGCCAACCAGTACAGAGATTCATGTGTATGCAATACGCAGGTTAAGAACTTCCGATAGTTACCTTTGTGGGCATGCTTGTTTGCACAGAAACGCTAGTATACGTTTTGCACTGACTCCCATGCTTGCAGGTGCACTTCAGCGCAAGTCTAATCCCAGAATTGACACTGATTTCAATAATTAAAAGAAGATATGATGACAGATGGTTGTTGGATGATCTTCAGCTAGTCTGTGAATGCTTCTTTGTATCCTGCCCTGTGCATATCCTAATTTCCTGTTACTAACCTGGCCCGCCTTTGGATTCTTCTCTGTCTGATTCTTGGTTGTCACACTGGCATGTTTAAGGTCTCTGCTTTTACTAATTATCCATGTATAACCCTGGCTCTGGCTCTGGCTCCTGACCACTCCATTGTCTCCAATTCTAATGACCAGCCCTGCATGATCTCAGCTTGGCCCTAACCTCTTCACTTCTACTCCAGTTCTTTCCTGTTGGTCATATCCTGCATCGCCTCTGCCTACAGTGGGTTTTGTCATCCTGCTAGCTGATGGGCCTGACCTGCTTTTCTACAATGTCTCTTCCTGATCCTTCCAAGAGACTCATCTCCTGGCTAGAAAGCTACCTTGCTGATCTTCTTCAAAAGAAGCCACTAGTGAGCTGGTCTCACCACACCTTTGCAACTTTGTGCCTTGCATTACCTGTCATCACCTTTAGGGATGTTTCAACCAGAGCTGCAAGAGAAAACATCCTGTCGCTTCAGCCTCTAACCATGTACATGATAGCTACCTACTGAATGATTTTTACAGATCAGGGCAGAGGATAGAACCCCCCTCCCACCCCCCCCCCCCAAGAAAATGGGCTACTGCAATTGCAGATCTCAGAAGGAAGTCAGCATAGGCAGCATGTATTTTTCTAATGTATTTCCCACTGGCATAAAACTTTTTAGCCCCATCCATTCGACTCACTTTCATTCAATAATTAAATAAAACCTTTTATAAAGCCTTTGTAACCCACATGAGTCCACTATCTGTACCCTTTCAAGGAATGAAGACCAGTGATGTACTGCTGCAGTTCATGCCCTTTAACAACCGGTCAAGTTGCATTCCCTTGTTGGGATGTCTTCATGCCCTGCCCTCACAGGAGTATTCCACCACTGAAACCAACTAGAACTGTCCACATACCCAGGCAGCCACATTGGCACCTGAAGAAAGATCTTTTCACTCTTCAGTGCAGAAGAGAAAAGATTCACAACCCGGTGTGTTACACTGAATAGTGTATTACCCTGCTCAACAGACATTGATTGAGTAATAGACTTCTGTCAAAGAGACAAGTTGTAAAAGTATCCATCGATTAGAGGCTGCAGCCAATTGGCTACAGGCGCTGATCAGTGTATTCTGATAGCAAAAGTGAATAATGAAATGGGAGGTGGCAGTATGCCTCCATCCACCCCATTAGTATAGATAGGGGAATCTGTTGGCCAGCTTTTGTTTGGTTTCTTAATCAGCTGGCACGATTAGCTAAAGAAGTGGGGTCCTGGTTTAAACAGAACTTGTCAGGTTAGGGATACAGGTGCTGCCATTGCTGACTTATTTTTTGAAAGTGCATACTTCAGGTCTGTCATCCTTATTCTTGCTTCACTATATAGTTGCATAGTTACACAGTTAGTCAGGTTAAAGAAAGATACAAGTCCATCTAGTTCAAGCAATAAAAGTCGCAGAGTCACAAAAGTGAGTCACTGACCAAGCTTATGTGTCCATAACACATACAGGCATGTGTAAGTCTGATCAATGTTTCACCAAATGGTGAAGATAGAATTAATGTGATAGCGCTGGAGCACTGAACACTGACTGAGAATTTTAAAAGTTTGTCTGACCGATGTTTTCCGACCGATGTTGGCTCAAACTTGTCTTGCATACACACGGTCGCACAAAGTTGGTCGAAAATTCCGAACGTCAGGAACACGGTGACGTACAACACGTACAACAAGCCGAGAAAAATTAAGCTCAATAGCCAGTGCTGCTCTTTTGCTTAATTCGGAGTATGCGTGGCACTTTGTGCGTCGGAATTGTCTACACACGATTGGAATTTCCGACAACGGATTTTGTTGTCGGAAAATTTGAGAACCAGATCTCAAATTTTGTGTGATGGAAATTCCGATGGAAACTGTCCGATGGAGCCTACACACGGTCGGAATTTCCGACAACAAGCTCCGATCGCACATTTTCTGTCGAAAAGTCTGACTGTGTGTACGCGGCATATGTCAGAAAGTGTGAAAAGTCAAAAATAGGGGTAAACTGTTTTGGAAAAATGGAGTTGAACTTAAAAGAATCTGTAATGTAGCAGTATTCACAGATCCATAATTCTGTAGAGGAAGGGTTAACTGGGCTCTGGCACTATAAATTTATATTTTCTCTGCATCCTGTGCCCCTCTTATCCTTTACATCACTGTCTTTATTTAAAACATCTCAGTGAATTTGGAAGCAATTACCAAGCATTTTCATAGGTTTACTTGCAGTTCAGTCTCTGCATGGGTCAGAGACTTCCAGTAACTGTTTTGTATGTTAAGATTAGAAAAACCTGTTTAACAAATAATAAAAAAAAAAAAGGGTCAAGTACGAAATCTCAGACAACATAGTTAATGGGTAAAGGTATGTAAAGAAGGAGCAGTCTTGGAAAGCGAGTCTGATACTCCAAAGTTATTCTTTAGGCATACATTGATGGAATGTTTTCATGCATGATGGGCTAAGAAAATACATACCAAAGGGTAGATTTGGCATTAAAAAAGCAAGATTGCAAAGTTATGTTTTAGATTACAATTGCCTAAATGCAATTTTAAATCTGAGCTGTCACCAAAGCAGAAAGCTAAAATTGACTGCATGAAAATGTTTTATTCAAAGGTTTATGTTTATCTATAGAATGAATCATTTTTATAGACAATTCAGATTATTTTACAGGAGAAAATCACCAGTTAGAGAATTGCGGTTCAAGAAGTTACTTCTAGCAAGAAGAGTTATATGGACGAAATGGAGATGATTTACTAAAGGCAAATAGACTGCTTTTATTTTGCTAAAGAGTTTGCATTTCGAAAGGGAATTATAGATAAAGCTTAGTGAACGGAGTTAAGCTCTGCTGACTTTTTTTTTTTCTTGCACAATTTTTCTTGCACAATTTTTTTGTACAGTTTTCCTTTAGATTTACCTTAAATTATGTAGTGCAAGGGCCTGCCTAATTGGATACATTTGAAAGTTGTTTAGTTTGTTTGACATCATATTATATGTTTTTTGGTAAATCTAATGCCGCGTACACACGGTCGGAATTTCCCATGGAAACAGTCCGATGGGAGCTTTTCAACGGATTTTCGACCATGTGTATGCCCATCGGTCTTTTTCTGTTGGAATTTCCGACGGACTTTGGATTGAGAACCTGTTCTCAATTTTTCAGACGGAAAACCTTTCTATCGGATTTTCCGATCGTGTGTATGCAATTCCGACACGTAAAATTCCGACGCATGCTCGGAAACAATTCAACGCATGCTCGGAAGGATTAAACTTCCCTTTAATAGTGCTGTCGAACGTGTTTTATACCGCTGTGTTACAGACCTTCGGAATTTGGTGTGACCGTGTGTAGGCAAGACAGTTTGAGCGAAATTCCGTCGGAATTCCGACGGGAAAACCATCAGAGCTTTTTCCGACGAGAATTCCGACCGTGTGTACGCGGCATAAAGGAAAATTGTACAAGAATATTGAACATAGTATGGCCAGCCTAAGTATTCTTTGCAAAGGGAAATTTCACTGCATTCACTAAACTCTAGGGAAAGTTCCCTTTCAAAGTGAACAGCCTATTTGCCTTTAGTAAATAAACCCCAGTATTTAAATCTAGCTGGAGTTTGCAATTATATTGAGATAGGGTAAGAATTTTCTTAATTGCTGAAACTTCTGATGGCTTTTTGGTGGTTTGACAGCTTTTGCCAGCTGTTAACTACTGAGCTTACATCCTGTTGCCACAGGCAGAGATTTATTGTAACACAATCAGAGAGGGAAAAAGGGTAAGGTGGCTGTAATATTCTATAGTATACCAAGAGAAAGAATACAAAGGGAAGTGAATCACAAAGAACTGCATGGAGCTCATATGACTCCTGGTGCCTGTTCATTTTGAGTTTCAGTACATATCAGTGTGGAAAGTTTAAAGTTCAAGAGAAACCCTTTATTTGCTGACATAAAGTGTATGAAAAGGCAAAACTTGGAAAAAAAAATAGGGAAAATCCTTAGAGATGCTACCAGAGCCAAATCTTTCAATGGGGACACCAGCTCTAGTGACATCTGCCAAAGAGGGGAGTACCTGTCATTTAGTGAGATTTCCTCTCCCTTCATCTGGTGTTTCTGGGCTTGTTCTGGAGCCAGACTCTGTGTGTCTATAGACAAACATAACGCTGTTTGTCCCTACCCCCTGCTCCCTCACTGGATTTGATTGAGGTTGCTGCCTCTAAGCCAGTGAGACATAGCAGCAATGCTGCTCTGGGGCAAAGCGGCGGATCGAGATCGGGGTCAGGCAACTTTTTAGTAGGGGCTGGGGGGGGGCGACAAATCTTGGAAGGTTTTTAACCTTAAAGGGGAGGGTCCGCTAAAAAATTTTTTTTAAAAGTCAGCAGCTACAAATACTGCAGCTGCTGACTTTTAATAATCGGACACTTACCTGTCCCAGGGTCCAGCGATGCGGGGGAACGAAGCCCCCCTCGTTCCCCGATCCGCTCGCGGCGCCATCATTCTTACTGTGGGCACCCGGCTGTGGCTTCACAGCCAGGCACCCACTGCGCTGATACGACGCTCAGTCATCTGGGAAACGTGACAGGTCCCAGATGACTGTGCGGCACCGAGGGGAAGTGATGTCAGTGCCCGGGCACTGAAGGTGGCAGACTACGAGGGACCCCCTAGCAACAGGCATTTAGAGGTGAGTAAAAAAAAATGTTATTTTCCAATAATTTTTTTTATGATTTTTAAGGAATTTTTTTTTTTTTGGTGGCAACACCACTTTAATGCAGAGAATGCATTAACCACTTCAGCCCCGGAAGGTTCACCTCCTTTCCTGACCAGGCCATTTTTTGCAATACGGCACTGCGTTACTTAAACTGACAGTTGCGTGGTCGTGCGACGCTGTACCCCTTTCATTTGGTGGTATTTTATCACCTCTGCGTTTTTTTTTTTTTTTTTTTTTTTGCGCTATAAACAAAAAAAACTGACCATTTTGGGAAAAAAAAACTATATTTTTTACTTTCTGCTATAAAACATCCAATTAATTATAAAAAAAAATCTAATTTCTTCATCAATTTCTGTCAATATGTATTCTGCTACATATTTTTGTATAAAAAAATCCCAATAAGCATATATTGATTGGTTTGCACAAAAGTTATAGCGTCTACAACTATGGGATATTTTTATGGACATTTTTTTTACTAGTAATGGCAGCGATCAGGGATTTTTAGCGGGACTGCGACATTGCGGCGGACAAATCGGACACCTAACTGACACTTTTTGGGGACCAGTGACAATAATACAGTGATCAGTGCTAAAAAAAAATGCACTGTTGCTGGACTAATGACACTGGCAGGGAAGGGGTTAACATCAGGAGCAAATAAAGGGTTAAAGGGGTTTCACCTTAATGCACTCTATTTTCAAGTGCACTTATTTTTTAATGCACTCTATTTCACCTTAATGCATTCTATGCATTAAGGTGAAAAACATCCTGTGGTGCTGCAGCCCCCCCCCCCCCCGAGCCTCCATTTTGGTTAAGACCCCTTTCACACCGCACCGCCCATAGCGTCGGCGGTATAACGCCGCTATTTTTAGCAGCGTTTTACCGTCGGATTTGCAGCGCATTTCGGCCGCTAGCGGGGCGCTTTTACCCCCCGCTGGCGGCCAAGAAAGGGTTAAAACCCCCGGCAAAACACCGCAATAGTAGCGTTTTTCCGGTGGTATTACAGCGCTGCCCCATTGATTTCAATGGGGAGCAGCGCTGGAGGAGCGGTGAGTTCACCGCTCCTTCACCGCTCCAAAGAAGCTGCTGGCAGGACTTTTCCTGACGTCTTGCCAGCGCACCGCTGCAGTGTGAAAGCCCTCGGGCTTTCAAACTGCAGACAATGGTGCAGCTGTTTTAGGGCAGATTGCAGGCGCTATTTCTAACGCTATAGTGCCTGCAATACGCCCTTGGTGTGAAAGGGGTCTAAGAGTCAGGCAAACCAGGTCAACAACTCGCAGGGATCAGGTTCAGAGTTAGCAGCAGGTTCAGGGTTACGATCCAGGCCAGAGTCCATATCAGGCGAGCAGATCCAGAGTTGGAAGTGCAGACAGAAGCGTGGTTGTGATGCAGTTCAAGGTCAGTACAGCTGGATAAACAGGTTGAGAAAAGCAGGAAACACTGGACACATTTACCGATACTGTTGAAGAAAAGTCAGCAATGAGCATTGCTTGGACAAAAGGGGGAGATAGAGAACAGCAGGATCAACCAGGTGTTTTGCAGAATACAGAAAACTAGTTTCATAGGGGTTTATTTACTAAAGCTGGAGAGTGCAAAATCAGGCTCACATCTGCATAGAGAACAGGAATATTGTAACTGAAGTTTGGAAATGCACAACAAACCTAGCAGAAAGGCAATCTGATCAGGGGCGCACACAGGATGTGACAGCGATGAATACCCAAGTGGGAGGCTTCCAGGAAGGATGGCGTGTCCCTGCAGTATCCCTACTCATCTCGTCTCCCTGATGCAAAGCACTGTCCTTGAAGGGAGACCAGTCCTTTCTCTAGCAATACATTAAATTCTTGCCAAACCCGGGAGCCAGGGTCTTTAATTAGACTCTGCCTGACCTAAGATTGCCACCAGAGTCACATGGGGCACCAGCATCCAACCGGATAGCTCCCCCCTGTGATTGTGGTTCCTCCTGACCACCTCTCCCTCTGCAATTACGCTGCGGTTGAGCGCCACTTGCAGTGGAGATAATAAACTGCACCTGCCTACACATCTCTCTTTAATACCTAGAACTCTGCATACAACTATAGTTCAGCCTCCTGAAAAAAGTGACAGGAAATTCCCAGGATGCAGCTGTGAGATTCATCACCAATCTTTTAAGAAACCAAAATAAATAAATAATTTTAATCACTTCAATACAGGGCACTTTTTCCTCCTTTTCCCCCTTCCTGCAGAGGGCAATTTTCAGCTTTCGGTGCTCATATTTTGAATAGAAATTACTCAGTCATGCAACACTTTACCCAAACTAAATTTGTATCACTTTTTTCAGACAGATGGAGCTTTCTTTTTGTGGTATTTAATCACCACTGTGTTTTTTCGACCGGACTCGAGTCCGGTCTAAAAATTTGTTTGACTGTATGCTAGTCCGACGGACGAAAACCGTCGAAAACCGACGCTAGGGCAGCTATTGGCTACTGGCTATGAACTTCCTTATTCTAGTCCGGTCGTACGTCATCACGGTCGAATCCGTCGGACTTTGGTGTGATTGTGTGTGGACAAGTCCGATTTGACGGAAGTCAGTGGATACTCAGTCGAAAAGTCAAATGGAATTCAGTCTTTCGAAAAGTGCGGTCGTGTGTACACGGCATAAATGTCCAAGGTCTTAATATACCACAAAAATGACCCACTGAACAATCTACTCCTAGGTTTTTCAGCTCCTCTTATCCACAGGTATATACAGCCTCAGCAGCTACTAAACAACAAGGTGTTCTTATAGCTACTCACCGTACAACCCCATTTGTATTTTCATCTGAAATTAAAGATCCTGAAGGCCGCTACCTTATTCTTATTGGGCACATTTCGGATGTTGCTGTAACCATTGTATCATATTATGCTCCTAATAAACATTCATTATCATTTCTTTCCTATCTTTTTCAAGTAATTGATTCACACAAGTTAGGTACAGTGATATTATATGGAGGCTCAAACCAAGTTATTTTTCCTTTGGATAAATCTCCCCCTTCTCCCTCCTCCTGCCCCCCTAAGCTTTCATTTCAGCAACTTATCTCTAAGCAACTTATCCAGCTCATAAACACTTTACATATTACTCACATCCACACAAATCATTTTCTAGGGTTGATCATATCTTCCTATTATCCGTTATTATGCTCTTTACTTGGTCTGATCATAGTGCAGTTTGTACTACCCTCTCTCCCCTATCCAGATATCCCAGGATTCGTCTTGGTGCATTAATGATTCCGTTCTAACTCACCCGTCCCATTGTCTAGATCAGTGTTTCTCAACTCCAGTCCTCAAGGCTCCCCAACAGGTCATGTTTTCAGGATTTCCATTATTTTGCGCAGGTGATTTGATCTGTTTCACTGCCTTAGTAATTACCACAGCTGTTTTATCTGAGGGAAATCATGAAAACATGACCTGTTGGGGTGCCTTGAGGACTGGAGTTAAGAAACACTAGTCTAGATATTAAACATGCTCTCAATGACTATCTCATTAATAACACTTCTGCAAATATTTCCCCTCTCACTCTTTGGGAAGCCCATAAACCTGTAATGTGAGGTACACTTATCTGCCAAGCATCATATCTCAAATGCGAGCATAAGCTACTTCACCAAAAATTAGAAAATGACTTCAATCTGTGTCACAATGCATTCCAAAATTCTCCCTCCCCTTCTACTAAAGCTAAGCTTGATAGAGCCTGCTTACAATTCGACCTGTTTCTCACTGTCTCTGCAGATAAATTAATACCTAAATCACACCCCTTTATTAACTCAAAGCAAACAAACCAGATACCCTATTAGTTTGAACCTTACACGCACTGCAAAAACCTAGGACATCTGTGCGACTCAAACTAAACCGGGATCCATACACAAGCAACCTTGTCAAAATTTTACACACATTCTGCTCAAATCTTGCTAAATTACATTCGCCCAACCATAATTTTGACCATGCTGCTGCTGATTCCCTTTTTTCACAAATTACCCTTCCAACACTCTCCCAAACCCACTGTGAATGACTAGAGTGTCCGATATCTGCAACAGAAGTCATCGCGGCTATTAAGGCTTTAAAACTTAATAAACGTCCTGGCCCAGATAGATTTTCTGCTTCCTACTACAAGAAATTTTCTGATATATTATCTCCTAACTGAGGCCTTCAATATGTTGTTGAGAGGATACTCTTTTTGTTCAGAATCCTTAATGGCCATAATTTCCATGCTTCTCAAATCTAAATCTGATACAACCTCTTGAACAAATTACCATCCTATTTCGCTTCTTAACCTCTTTGCGCCCGCGCTATAGCCGAAAGACGGCTGCAGCGCGGACGCTCTCTGCTGGGAGGACGTCCCTGGACGTCCTGTTGTTTACTTCCCTAATGCACGCTCCTGAGAGCGCGCATCGGGGAAGTTCTGTGCTGGCCGTGTCCGTCGGACACGGCCAGTCACAGATCGCTGTAAACGGCCAATCACAGCGGCCGTTTACAGCGACATCGGCGTGTCCAATGAGAGATGATCTCATATGCAAACATATGAGATCATCTCTCAGCGCCGCTCTGCCTCCTCACACAGACAGCGTGTGAGGAGGGAGAGTAGAACGTCTTCAGCGGCGCCGTAAGTAAAAAAAAAAAGAAAAGAAAAATAAAGTGATCTGTCCCCGCTGCCATGCTGCCATCTGTCCCCACTGCCATCTGTCCCCGCTGCCACCTGTCCCCAGTACCACCTATCCCCAGTACCACCTGTCCCCAGTGCCATCTGCCAGTACCACCTGTCCCCAGTGCCATCTGCCAGTGCCACCTGTCCCCATTGCCATCTGCCATGGCCACCTGTCCCCAGTGCCACCTGTCCCCAGTGCCATTTGTCCCCAGTGCCATCTGTCATCAGTGCCATCTGTCATCAGTGCCACGTGTCATCAGTGCCACATACGTGCCATCTGTCATCAGTGCCACATATTCGTGCCATCTGTCATTAGTGCCACGTATCAGTGCCATCTGTCATCAGTGCCATGTGTCAGTGTCACGTGCCATCTGTTATCAGTGGCACGTGTCATCAATGCCACTTATCAGGGCCATCTGTCATCAGTGTCACGTGTCATTGGTGCCACGTATCGGTGCCATCTGTCATCAGTGCCACGTATTAGTGCCATCTCTCATGAGTGCCACGTATTAGTGCCACATGATATCAGTGCCACGTATAAGTGCCATCTGTCACCAGTGCCACATATTAGTGCCATCTGTCAGTGTCACGTGTCATCAGTGCCCCCGTATTAGTGCCATCTGTCATCAGTGTCACGTGTCATCAGTGCCCCGTATTAGTGCTATCTGTCATCAGTGCCACATCAGTGTCATGTGTCATCAGTGCCACCTGTCATCAGTGCCACGTCAGTGTCACGTGTCATTGTCCTGGTGCTCCAGGGCCTTCAAAAGTGTACTAGGTAGTCAACAAGTTAGATGTGTAATTTATGCTCCCTGCATGTTGGGCCTCTCTAAGTGGCCAGGCTGTGTAAAAGTCCCACACATGTGGTATCGTAATACTCAGGAGGAGTAGCAGAATTTATTTTGGGGTGTCATTTGTGGTATACACATGCCATGTGAGAGAAATAACCTATTACAATGACAATTTTGTGGAAAAAAATAAAAAATAAAAAAATAATTCATTTTGCAAAGAATTGTGGGAAAAAAATGACAACATCAAAAAGCTCACCATGCCTCTTACTAAATACCTTGGAATGTCTACTTTCAAAAAAGGGGTCATTTGGGGGGTATTTGTACTTTCCTGGCTTGTTCGGGTCACAAGAATTGAGATAGGTCACCAGTGCATCAGGTGTGATCAATTTTGTATGATTTGCACCACAGTTTGTAGAGTCTGTAACTTTCACAAAGACCAAATAATATCCACTAATTTGGGTTATTTTCTACCAAAGATATGTAGCAGTATAAATTGTGGCCAAAATGTATGAAGAAAAATTAATAATTTGCTAAATTTTATCACAGAAACAAAGAAAAATGCGTTTTTTTTTCAAAATTTTCAGTCTTTTTTCATTTATAGCGCAAAAAATAAAAAACCCAGAGGTGATCAAATACCACCAAAAGAAAGCTCTATTTGTGGGAAAAAAAGGGACAAAAAATTCATTTGGGTACAGTGTTGCATGACTGAGTAATTGTCATTCAAAGTGTGAGAGCACCGAAAGCTGAAAATTGGTCTGGGCAGGAAGGGTGTTTAAGTGCCCAGTAAGCAAGTGATTAATATTGACATTAAACTTTTAGCTAAAATACTTGTGACCCGCTTGAATAGGCGAACTTGTTCATTGAGATCAAGTTGGGTTTATCCCCTCGCACCAAGCAAGTGATAATATTCGTAGAGCTTCTTTACTCGCCCATGTTGCTAAATCCAGACATCTACCTGCATGTTTTTTTATTGCTCGATATAAGAAAAGCAGAGCAGTGTACTATGAGCCCACCCAGGTGTGTTACAATAGCGAATGCATATTCACTATTGAAAAACTGATCCTCCTCCTGGCCAATCAGGAAGCGGGTATGAGACCCGTTTCTCATTTGGCTGAAATCAGAAGTGTCCCGATTGGTCGCTGAGGAGGAGGGAGGAAAAGGAAGCTGCAGAGAGCAGGGGAAGCCGCTGCCGCCACCATGATGCCCACGGAGAGCAGGGGAAGCCACTGCGATGCCCACAGAGAGCAGGGGAAGGAAAGGCCAAAGCTGCCGCCAACGTGATGCACGCAGAGAGCAAGGAAAGAGGCTGGTGAAGCCCACCAATAGATGGGGTAAGTGCTACGGACCCAACCGACCGGGGGGGGGGGGTAAAAAAATTACCACCTGACGCCAATGTAAATGGATATGTTTAGCTTTATTGCTATTTGAATATTGTACCACCATCCTTGTATGTACTCAATTTGTCAATTTTTGTTATATTTAAAAAATAATAAACAAAACTGACGAGAAAATAATAGCTGGTGTTACTGTCATAAAGGTCCTTGTTTCAGCACAATCGCCAAGCTACAAAACCATATTGTCATATGCTTTCCCAATAAGAAATAAGAAATATTGAAGCACACTGCACACTATTTTCAATGTAGTGCATGTGGACAGGGACAAGACATCAGCATTGAGATGTAACCAAGGATGAAAAAGTAAAAAATTCTATTCCCCCTATTCCTTAAGATACACAATTAGATACCTTCAGGACATATACTGTAGCATGAGTTTACATTTACTTTAACAGACTTACCAAGGCCTAACAGCTTTACACTAAGCTCAGCAGTTTGTCAGCAGCACTTATTATGCTTTTTCTATTACAGATAATGCACATCGTCAATATAAATATTAATAATGCAGCGTCACAAAATGTAAATCATAATACAAATCAAAAGTGCCAACAAAAAACAGTTCTTTCCAATTCAATATATTAGAAATAACTTTGTGCCACTTTGAAACTACTAAAAAACCCAATGAACAAAAAAAGCTGCTCCCCAATAATGTAGGAAATACCTAAACTGCAACCAATAGAAGTGTGAGGGGGCGCTAACATACACTAATCATATACTGTTGAACAATTCACAATAAAGTGCAAAGTGCAATAAACTTTTAGAATAAATAAAATTTAGTCCATGTAGTGGCAATGAAAAAAAGTTCTTATAAATAAAGTTCATAAAAAAATCTTCAATATCAGTGGATTCCTTCTTTAACGTGAAATGCTATTGTAAACCATCACCAGCTATTGCTTATTCAGCCGATAGTGCCCAACTGGATGTACACTCGCCAGATTGCCATGACCTCTAGGTCAGAAATCGCCTGGGATGGTAAGTCTTCTTCTGGATCTTCTCTGACGTCAGACATCGAAACGTACGTCGGGGCATCGAATACCGATAATGTCACGTCCGGGTCCCTGCCTTCCAGTTTTCACCAATCAGCCAGTGGAACGCATGCTGGCTCTAGAGCGTGAGCAGAGCTTTGGCATCTCCTCCAAACTTTCTATGCGGTTTATCCTAGTGTCAGGGAGGGCACTCTACAATGTAAGCAGCTTTTTACTTGTTTTATGTTTATGAGAAATAAACTGTATTACACTATATCAGTTTCATTTTTTTAATGCAGTGTTACAGTGGAGAGGAGGAGAGTTGCTTAGGACCACCGACAGGTGTAAGAAGATCCTGAAGGAGACATACAAACCCAGGCGATTTCTGATCTTCTTTTTAGTTAGTGGCAATCTGGTGAGTGTACATTCAGTTGGGTAATATCAGGTGGATAAGCAATAGCTGGTGATGGTTTACAAAAGTATTTCACATTGAAGAAGGAAGGAAGAATCCACTGATATAGAAGATTTTTTTATTAACTTTATTTATAGGAAACATTTTTCCATTGCCACTACATGGACTGAATGGTTTATTGCATTTTGCACTTTATTGTCAATTGTTACACAGTATATGATTAGCGTTTGTATCTTAGCGCCCCCTCACACTTCTATTTCTTTCCAAATCAATGTCTGTGTAATTCTCACCATTAAACGTATATCCACTTGAAATTCATATATCCTCAGTCACCCAACAGATTGCACTAGAAAGAAAATAGCTGCCAAGTCATAAGTAAAAACTCCTGATAGTAATTTATAAACTTTCCCTTTAAATCTGCTTCAGCCTCTGTTCAACTCATACAGATATTTCAATTCACCAACTGGGGGCAGTATTGTATCATAATGCTGTATAGACAAAGCTCACATACCAGAGCAAAAAAGAGAGGGACCACAGTGTAGTATTTTTATTAAAAGTGAGCGCTCACAAATTACACACTGCTCGCCAGATCGTATGAGGGAGTACAACCACCAACCTAAACTATTAAAAAAATGATTGCCCTTATTATAAGCTGTAAAATGCCTTTTACAATACGTGAGGCAGATCAAGCCTCTGTCCAGCCCCTCCAGGTACTCCGTTCCACCTATAACGGCGTTATGGTATCAAGTAGCTGTATGAACAAAGCTCACATGCCAGAGCAACATAGAGGGACCCTAGTGTAGTATGTAAAAAACAAATACTTGTTTAGTATAAAAAATGCTCACCAAACAAAACAACTGCAGCTGTGAATGCAAATAGGAACCAACTGGTTAAAACCAAAACAAAGCCTCTCTACAGTACACTGACATCAGCAGCTGCCACACAAGATCTGATGTGGCAGCAGGATGTCACGCATGAAGCTCCACCCAACGCATTTCACACAAGTGCGCGTCCTCAGGGGGCTTAAAGGGTCACAATACCATAGGGCAAGGTCCCTACGGTATATTATATTTTACAATAGGTAGAGTCCCTACTGTAAACAAACGTTCTCTCAAGCAAACCCCTATGCTGAGAGGAAAATAAAGTATTTTTTTCCTAATGCTCCATGCTCCACAGAGTAAGAGTAAATCTCTCCAAAGCTGGGGCATAGCCTCTCTTAGCTGTCCCTAGAACAAATTTACCCATTGGAAGATTTTCCCTCACCTTCTTCTTAAATGGAAACTCTAATTTTTAGATTTCCCCAGTGGTGTACCTGGCACATCTGGCACCTTATTTTTTGCACCCCCATCAAATTGTGGGTGTGGCCAACTTGTGTCAGTGGGAATGGCTTAAAGGGCTTATGCTTTAATGATTGTGCCACTAGCAAGTGTGTAGCAGACAAGTACAAACCTCACACAATGATTTCAATAACATTTTATAATATTCTAAACACACTACTGTAATGATGAACGTAATGTATTTTGAGTGCAGTAGTCAGGAGTATGACATTTAAAACACAATGAGGGGAATTTATCAAAACTAGAGCAGACAGAATCTTGAAAATGGAAGCTATGAGCTGATTGGTTGCCATGCACAGCTGCGGCAGATTGTGGCTGTCCCAGTTTTGTCTCTGGTGTCTCTAGTTCACAGTGCACAACAAAAGTTACCTCCTTTTCCCGGTACATATCACCCCTCCAAGCTCATACAGATCTCCCCTAACATCCCATAACACCCCCTCAGTGCAAATTTCCCTTAATTATCCCTAAATCCCCACTCCCAGTCTACCCCTCCCATACAGCCAAACCCCTAAAAGCAAGGAGGGACCCCCCCCCACCACCACAGATTGAACCCCCAACACAGAATGACCCCTCCAGCACAAACCCTTCAGTACAGAATCCCCTATCCCCCCAAGCACAGACCAACTTCCCTAGCAGAAACCCCTCAGCACAGACGAACCCTCTCGCACACACCCCTCAGTACAGACAGACCGCCCCAAGCACAAAACGCCCAGTACAGATTCCACTCCTAGCACATACTGAACCCCTCCAACACAGACCCCTCAGCACAACTGACTACCCCTGCACAGACTCCTCAGTAGAGAGCGACCCCCCCCAGCCCAGACCCCCCAGCACAGATCCCTCAGTACAGACTGACCCCCAAGCACAGACCAACCCCCAGCACAGACTGACCCCCCCCATCTCCTCAGCACAGGCTGACTTTAGCACAGACTAACCCCCTTAGTGCAGACCCTTTTACTACAGACTCCACCCAGCACAGACCGACCCCCCAGCACAGACCAAATCCCCCAGCTCAGGCCCCTTAGTACAGGCCGACCCTCATCCTCTCAGCACAGACTGACACCCCCAGCACAGACCGACACTCCCAGCATAGTTCCTTCAGCACTGACCAACCACCCAGCACAAATCCTTCAGCACAGACCAACCCCTCAGCACAGACTGACTTCCCCAATACAGACCCCTTAGTACAAACTAACTCCGGCCAGTACAGACCCCTCAGCAAAGGCTGATCCTCACCAGTGCAGATGCCCCCCCCACTACAACCCCCTCAGTACAGAAACAATCTCCTAGCACAGACCCCTCAGTACAGCCTGACACCCTCAACATTCCTAAATTCCCTCACTAGTACTGACTCCTTATTACATACACCTTTACCCATAGTAACACCCCTCCCCATAATACACACTCCTCAAAACAGAACCTTCCACCCCCTCCAGAATACAGAGCCCTCACTACAGACACTCCCTCTCCTCTCTACACTCATACCTCCCAACTTTTTGAAATGGGAACAAGGAAAACCTATTAGCAAAAGTATGTAGGCATAGGACACACCCGTTGCCATGCCCCCTTAAAGGAGAATTATAAAAAAGTGCTTTTTTTTACCACTACAAATGCAGCAATTTAGAAATTGGATGAAAGGTTTAGCACTAGGAAACACTTTTTGAAAAATAAATAGTGCATTTTATATACAACTATATAGATATACCCAAAATGAGGAACAAATGAGAACGAAAGAGGGACAGAGGGACTTTGCTTCAAATCAGGGACCGTCCCTCAAAATCAGGGACAGTTGGGAGCTAAGCTAAACTTACCAAATGATGTGCAAGAGCTCAGTGTGAGAGGGAATCCTCTGAGCTCCTTCTGTCACTAAAGCATCGGCATGGGCTCTGATGAGCCTCCTGTCATTTTTTTATGTGCTGTGTAGTGCTGCCACAGTTTTTTTCGTTGTCTGGCACTGCTTTTTTGTTTATTTCCCTGCTTCTTGTAAAAAAAAAAATATATATATATATATATATATATATAATTTATTACATTTTTTTGTTTTGTTTTGTTTTTAATCAAACACCAAATAAAGATCTCATATATTTTGAAAAAATGTATAGATTACTTATTTAAAAAGAAAATAAGGAGATTGAAAGTTTTCGTAATATTAAAAGCACTAGTCCTCAACAGACATTACAAGTGCTCTTTCACTGCTTAATAGCTTGGATGACCGTTGGATTCCTATATTTCACAGCAAACCAGTATGGAATGTATGTCCGTTTTGGCATGTGCACTACATAGTGAATGACTTTCTGCTACTGAATAGTTAAACTTCTCATATGTTTTACTATTTGCTGCATGCCATTGTTATGCACTTCACAGATGTATATGCTTGGCAAAAGATCCTTCTAGGGATTTTACAGAGTGAGCTGCAAAAAGTCATTTCCTAGCCCAGGACATTGGTTCTCATTATTATTTTGTTGCTAGGAGATATTTGTCTAACACTGTATGGAGGAAGAAATTGCAGCTTTCCCGGCATCATAAAGTGATAACATTAATACCCATGAGACAGTTCTGATAAAACAAATTAGTTGGATAGATGTGAAAGCATTATAGCCAAACCAAACATCAACACACAGTTTTGTGAAATGTCTGAACAGGTGTCTTAGAAATCGAATGCATAAAGAATAACACGGACCTCAAAAATAAAAATGTCATTTTCACAGAATCTTAAAGTAGAATTAAAGGCAAAATCATTTTTTTCATTTTGGATAGAGTCACGGAAGGTTATACCCCTTGTCTTTTTTTCCTATCTGTGTTTACTTCCTGTCCCATTGCCAGAGGAAGAGACAGCCAATCTCTGTTTGTCAACAGAGTCACCAGAACTAGTGACCCCATTGGAAGATTTCTCCTCTATTACTGTTTTTTGGGAAAACATAAAAACTGGGATTTTCTTTCACTTTCAGTGATAACGGTCAACAAATAGGGAGGATTAATCTACCTAATGGGGATGCAGTCAGCAATAAAAACCTAACAGGGGTTGTAATCCTTCTTCACTCTGTCCAAAACTGAAAAAAAAATCCTTTAGGTATCATTGAAGGACAAGGACAATCCACATTTAAAACGGGCAGACTCAATGGACTACTCAGTCTTTTTTTTTCAAATATTTTATTTAAACCATGATAGGAAGATCCAAGTCATTACATCAATAATGTATAGTCATCAATATATCCAATTACATAACATATAACATGTCTAACCATGAAGAAACAACTGGATATACATAGACTTAAAAAATAAATCAGCATAAGAGGATATTTCAGTTATAGATTTTTCATTCCTTTATAGATTCTAAGAGGCAAACTACCTAAAGAAAGGTTTGGAGCTGCCCACTCCTTTTTCCGTTTACAGTAAAAACAAGGAATTAAAGAGAAGAAAATAAGTTAGAAAAGACTAGAAAAAGAAGGGGGGGGGGGGGTTTGAGGTGATGTTGGTCCATGACAAGAAAGGTAGTCAGCAAATAGTACCTGTCAGAAAATTGTAGTCCAAAAAGAGCTGCCAGAGAGGACAAACATATTCCATAGCCTCCAAAGCTTGGAGTACTTTTCATGTTTGTGCTGCGTTGTAAGTATTAGATCCTCCATCCTATTTATTTCTTCCACCCTGTGCAGCCAGCAACTGATGGTTGGAGGTTGTGGGTTTTTACAAATTATCAAATTTTTGCGGGAATGGTTGACACATGCAGTAAAAAAAAGTCTGGATCGTCAGAAATCTCATAGTAAGTAAATGTTTGAGAAATTTCCTGGACTTCTTTCCAGAAGTGTTCTATCTTAAGGCAGGACCAAAAGTGGAACAACATTCCTCCTTCCTCCTGGCATCGCCAATAGCTATCAGCAACATTGAGGTAGAATTTATGTAGCTTCTGAGGAGTATGATACCACCTCATCAAATTTTTTAAATTGGTTTCCTGAATCTTCGTACAGATAGATGATTTTAAAGAACATCTGATAATGTTTTGTTGTTGGTCTAGTGTAAATGTGCGGTTTAGTTCCACTTCCAATTTCCTCATACAGAGTAGATGTGGTTGTTCAGAAGGGATAATCAATAGGTTGTAGGTCTTAGATAGGACTTGTGATAATGTCCCTTCATCTGAGGAATATTCTTCAAAAGTCGACAAGTGCTGACTAACCCCCTGCGGACTTCGTAAAGAGCGAAGAAAATTATGTAGTTGAAGGGCTCTTCAAAATATTAAACGAAAAGGACCTCTGTACAGATGTAATGGTAGGCCAGTGAAAAGTAGGATGCCTGATAGCATGGGGGAAAAGCCTGGGGGTTCCTCAGAATTGGGAATAAAGGAGAGTCTTTGGTAGAAAGGGAAACCTAAAGGTGTGATCATATACGGATAGTGGGTCCTAATTGGGGGTGTGACTTTATTCTGATGTCACTTTTCTATGTTACATTTGGAAATACTCCACATGCATTATTTACAGGTTATTTATTAGAGATAAGTAAGGAGGAACTACAGCCAAACATAACAAGATAAACATAATTAGCTCATTAAAAGATAAAATAGAACATAAACAAAAACATAAAAAATAACAAAACCATTTCTTGCTGAACTGTTCACCTTCAAGTCAGATATTTACCCCCTAGTACTTTTTCTAGATGTCCTGAGTCTGATTGCCTGCTTTTTTCAACTCCCTTCTTCTAGACCCGCCCCTGTACAGTGAAAGGAGGAGCAGAACACTAATGAGCATCTATCCAGGAGGCGTTTTCTGATTGAACAAGATGGAGACATCACCACCCCAGGTTGTGATACCACCACCCCATCTCCCAACCTCATCCAATCAGTGAATGGCTTATATTCATTCAAAAAAATCCAGGGTATACTGTGAATGGCAGCAGTATTGAACATGAGTGACCCCCTGGATTTACTACACTGTTTGGCACACTACCTAGAAGATAGATGCTATCATTATAGTACAGAAACTACTACAGTGATTTGCAGCTTCCAAGTATGAGATATGTAAATTGTCATTGGGCAAAGCTCAAACAATGTTACTATTCAGTAAAACCATACTGAGAGTTCAGTTGCAACAACATTTTTTCTAACAGTTGGGTTCACCTGGGGCGGATCCGCTGGACGGACTCCGCTAGCTCAGCGGGGGATCGTTCCGTTGATCCCCGCTGAGCAGGAAGATGACAGGTCCATCTCCGCTCACTGTGCAGGGATGGACCTGTCAGAGCCCCGCTGTTCTCTATGGGGAGATTGGATGAAAACGGACAGTCTATCCGTTTTCATCCTATCCCATCTGATCCGCTGAACAGATGACAAATGTATTGCCATCTGTCTGTTTTGAGCGGATCTTGTCTGATCGGATGGCAGGCGGTTGTCAGCGGACACATCTTCGCTGACATCTGCCTGCCCATAGAAGTTATTGGGTGGCCCGCTCGGATCCGCCTGAAAAAAAAACGGACAGGCGGATCCGAGCGGGCCGATCGTGTGAAAGGGGCCTAAGTTGTTTTAACTGACATCATATACATCGCATGTAACCCATTTCATCTACAAGTAAATGAAACAAAGGAAATTACATGTTGTTAGATTTGTATTTCTCAAAGAAGTTTCTAAACTGTGTTCTAAAGATTAAGAATCTTTGTTTTACACAGCTGCTGTAAAGCAGAGCAAGTCCGAGCTGTCATTTTGACAACTGGTATTAGCCAAAAAGAGCAGTGAGAGGAGCGGTGGCTTTCAAAGAGGAGCGAGGTCTAGGAGATAAACCCTAGGAACTTTTTGTAAATTTTTTAGGGCATATCTTCTATGCCTAAGATTTTCAAGTGGTTAAGGTAATGAGTCTCACCTCTTCTTGTAGTAGTATGGAAAAAACCTGTCCGGCTTCCCCTGTATTCAAATGGTTATGACCCCAAATTTCATATGCACATTGTCACTTAACAAATAAAAAAAAAAAAGAAAAATGGCCTTGTGATAGTTTTTCTATTAATAACACAAAGCCTCGAATTCCCATTTTTACCACTTGGCCCAGTAAAATACTGGCAAGATGACCGACTGCAGTGACTGCAGAGGGTTTATTTCTCATTTACAAATTATTACGCATATTGCAGCATTCCCCCTGGCTTAGCTGTATTAAAGTAATTGTACGTTTTCACCCTTGAATTTTTTTTCAAAATGTTCAATACTATATTCACTAAAATGTTGCTACTCCTCTGGACAAGCAAAATAAATTTCCACAAAATGGATGTGTAAAAGTATGCATTTGCAATTTAGTGTGTGCTAAGTGCGCATACGTATGCCGTGCATGTTTTGTGGGGTATTTACATAATTTTAAAAGCATTTCAGTATCAAAGTGGCTAGATAATTATTAAATTTTCTTTGTTTTCCAGCTCAAGTTCACTATTATACATAACTTGATATTAAAATGTATTTGTGTCCTTCAAAATATGTGTAGCTTCTTTTATTTTGTTAGTCCCGGTACACACTGGGGTGACTTGTCAGGCAACAGGGGGCGACTTCGGAGCGGCTTGCATTGACTTCTATTACAGAAGTCATTTGCAAGCGGCATTGTACGGGGTGGCTTCAGAGTCACGTGACTTTGTAGCCGCCCCAGTGTGAACCGGCACTTAGTGTCATGTTTCATGTTGTCCTAGCTGAACAAAGTAGACTAATGCCGTATACACACGATCGCACATTCTGACAACAAAATCCATGGGATTTTTTCCAACGGATGTTGGCTTAAACTTGTCTTGCATACACACGGTCACACAAAGTTGGTCGGAAATCCTTAACGTTAAAGAACGCAGTGATGTACAACACGTACGACGAGCCGAGAAAAATGAAGTTCAATAGCCAGTGCTGCTCTTCTGCTTGATTTGGAGTGTGCGTCGGAATTGTCTACACACGGATTTTGTTGTGGGAAAATTTAAGAACCAAATCTCAAATTTTGTGCGACAGAAATTCTGATGGAAACTGTCCGATGGAGCCTACACACGGTTGGAATTTCCGACAACAACCTCCGATCGCACATTTGCCGTCGGAAAGTCCGACCGTGTGTACACGGCATTAGACTATGCAGTATTGACAAGTCTCGTATATGTAATTTTGTTAAAGTAGATCTAATTTCCAACTAGATGACCCAAACTAATTCAGCAGAGGACTCCACACGACTTTGCATCATAGTGATGTGAGCAAAAACATCCCAAATCAGAGACAAATGTACATGCAAACTTAAAGTGGAGCTTCACCCAAAAGGGAAAATGACACACTCCCCCCCCCCTCCCATTTTTGAAACGTATTTTTTTGGAGGGGTGTGGGTACCTGATTTTGACAGATTTCCGTTTGAAGCGGAAGTTCGCCCCCCCTCCTTCCACAGCAGCCTCTTGGGACACGTCACAGGTCCCAGGAGACTGTGGGACCATTCACAGGGCGCAGCAAGGAGTCACAGTTGGCTGTCCACAGTTAAGATGCCGACGCCTGGACCCAAAGACGGGCAAAGAGCCAGGTGGGGTGAGGACATTGCTGGATCCTGGGACAGGTAAGTGTGTGTTTTTTTTACCAGCCAGCAGCTACAGTATTTGTCTGAGGGTGAAGATTTTTTTGCACATACAAACATTGGTACTTTTCCTTTGAGTGAATCATTCCATATTTGTTTTGAGCTTCCAGGCTCTTCACTGCAGCTATAGTATTAAAACATTCTCTTTAAATGAATAGGAAAGGAAGGAGACAGATCTGTGCATTGACGCAGGACAGCCCTCCTCATCAGAGAATAAATCTATTATTCCTGTAAACTTATTAAAAATTCATAAAAAACACAAGTACTCAGGTGGCATAGTAAGACGCAAAAAGACAGAAAGAAAAAAGGGTTTTCTTTTTGAGTTTCTTAGAAGAGCTGCCTTCTATTCTTGCCATTGGGTGTCACTCTTTGACCTCTTCGCTGCATTCCTTTCCAAAGACAATGGTGACTGAATTATATGATGCATTCGGGACAAGGCATTTTGTGTAAGGGAAATAAGAACTTCTTGCCTGCCTTGCACATCTTGGATCAGCAGTTTATTTTGCCAGTAATTATTATACATTAGCCAACTGCAGACTTCATGGATGCTTTTCCTGCACGCTGTTTGCCAGCTAGCCTCATTACCTGTGCTAGGAAAAGCACTTTTGCAAACTGAAGATTATTTTACCATGTGTAATTCAAGCTATAACATTTGCAACTTTAGACCAAAGTCAGTTTTTCTCATTTAGGTGTCTCATGTTGCATTATTTTGTTTAATATTTGAAAAGCCCGGATATGCCAAAAATGGTGTTTCCGATCAGTGAATTAAAAGGTAAATTATATAACTTTTACTGGAGTGCAGATACATTGATTGGATTTGTCTAATTAAGGGATTTTCTATTTTTAGAGACTGCTGGAACCTCCGATTTGAGATGTTGTTGTGAAAAAATTGAGCAGCCAAAAAGCAACCAAATAGAGATACCAGAAATTCAGGACAGCTGATTTAGGCTGGGTTCACACTATTGCAAATTGGATGCGGGTTTCCCCGCGTTTTCAGGTTTGTAATCCCCCGAAAGCAGCCTGAATATAGTATTGAGCTATATTGCTCTTGGTCTTATTACTATTCTGTTGATTCACTTGACATATATATACTGTTACTGTCTATTACTTTTCCACAGAGACCTTACAGTAAAGACAATTTCTGTGTTTTATCCTAATCTGTGTTTCTCATTGGTCCTTGCACTTACACTATTGCCACGTGTGCCAGGTGGGCTGGGACTGTTATTGGGGTTGAGAGGCAGAGTACAGAACTGAACATACTTAAATGGCTCCTACGGGGGTAGCGCTCCATAGGCACAGACAGTAGGGCTTAGCCCTACCCCCTTCTCCCTTGTCACAGGATTTGATTGACATAAGCAGGAGCCAATGGCTCCCACTGCTATCACTCTGCCCTGTGAGGAGAGAGAGAGCAGAAATAGTCGCTGCACTGGGGTACAGTGCTAGGTTGAGATTGGGCTCAGGTAAGTATAGGAAGGGGTCGTCGGGAGAAGCTGCCCACAGAAGGTTCACACTTCTGCCTTTAGTACCACTTTAAATCCTGGTGTCCTTAGTGTATTTCTTCTAGAGTTCAGCAGTAATCAAGCTTCAGCTTCAAATCTTTATGTTTGTAATGCATTTTTGAGTTTATATAGCCACATACATTTTTCTTATATGAAATGTAATGTCTATACAATATTCATTTTTGTGGAAAATATTTAGGCACTAGATTCATCCAAATCAAACAATGCTGGATGCCAAACTTTAAAAATAACCCACAACGAGTTATTGGTACTAAGAGGTAAATTAACTCGACTATAATGGAAATCATTTTGTATATAGCATTTTTCACATATTTAAACTTGAAATCATTATTTAGTAAATGAAAGCACCTGCAAAGTCACATTTCTATGGAAATAGAGGTTTTTATGATAATGTTCTGAATACTTATGTATTTTAATTTTCCAAATAAAGTTTCCAAATGGACTCTTTGGCATTATAAATTGATTTTAGCCATGTGTGTTTATGCAATGTCCTAACATATATTAACGTGTCTTTTTCAATTCTCCAATGAAAAAAAATGTATTTGTTTTGAGTATTTGGTTACAGCCTACAGAATACTGGAACAGTGGTGGGTGGAATGGGGTCAACAGGGCAGTGGTGTACCAAGCAACCCCCTCCACACCCATTCCCACATAAATGATCTGTAGCGTGACCAAACTGAACTACCAGTAGGAGAGGTTTCAAAGGGGCATAGTTAGATAAAACCTGAGCCTGTTCCCCCTATACACAACATACAGGTGTCACAGTTCTTTTAATCACAAAATATGCTTTAATGACGGTGCCACAAGCAAGAGTGTAACAAAAATGTACACAACTGAGCACATTCATTTAAAAAAAAAAATGAAACTATTACATTACATATGCTTTTCTACACACAGCCTTCCTTAGCAAAGAATGTCAGAAGTAAAGTACTTAGAATATAGTGGTCTGGAGTATGCTTTTTACAACCCAGTGTACAGAGTATAATAGTCAGGAGTATTAAATGAAAATACTACTGTATATAGTGCAGGGCTCAGAAGTGTGTAATACACAGAGTGAAGGAAATAGGAGTGTGTAACATAGAGAGTACAGGGCTCAGGAGTGCATAACACACAAGTCATTTTATAGAGTACAACCAAAAAATACTCCCTCTTCCTAGTACAAATCCCCCCAAGCTCATATCCCCCAAATTATAGATCTCCCCTAACATACTGCCTCCCAACACCGACGCATCAGTACATTCGAAACCCACCTCCAGTACAGATCCCCCAGTACAGATCACCCGCTGGCTAGCATAGACCCCTCAGTACAGAGACCCCTTCTCCCCAGCACAGACCCCTCAGTACAGACTGACCCCCCAAACAGCACACCAGCACTGGCCCCTTAACATGGACACCTCCTAGTACAGCCCCATCAATACAACCCCCCCCCCCCCACTACAGACCCCTCAGTATAGACACCATCATCCTGCAGTACAGACCCCTCGGTACAGATAAACTCCCCCTCCCTCCAGTAAAGACCCCCCCTTCTCCCAAAATAGACCTCTAAGTACAAACATCTCCCTTCCCAGGACCTCCCCTCCCCTTCTTCCTTTGCAGTACAGACCTCCAGGAAAGGACTTCCCCCTCCATAAAACTCGCTCACCAGCCCAGATGCAATAGCAGTTGAGAGTGAGTGGAAGTCCTTCTTTGGCTTTGTCATATTACCAAACACTAGGAGGAGCCTCCTTTTTGGTTCTGAGAGCCAGCGCCTGCCAGCTCTCTGGGGGTGCTGTGGCCAGCTGGCACTTGTATTTGGTTTGTGTTACACGGTTCTGCGTTGCAACACCATGCAATACAAAAAAAATAAAAATGTCAGGCGGCCAATGGCTTTGATGTAATTTATATTACTTTTCTGCCTTTCAAGAACTAACTCTGAAGAAATAAATGTTTTGTTAAAAGTGCAACTATAGAAAAACTATAAAAGTCAGTTGTAGAACTTGCATAACTATTTGAAGCTTATTTATAGGCTTATTGTTGTCTGTGTCATGTGGGTAGATTCACCCTCACTATTTTTCTAGATTTCCCTTATCCCCAAGACAGAAAGTTATGAGATCTTCAAAATGTTACATTTGTCAGTAAAGGAATTTCTGTCCTTTATAATCTGTTACATGACAAAAGATCCTTGAGCAAATATAGTTTCATGATCAAATGGGAAGAGGATCTGCAAGATTAATTTTCAGTTTATGGCAATACGGTTCAGTTCTGAAGCCATCCACTGTGTTAACCACTAGGAACTTAAGATTACCATCAGATGGTATCTTACGCCCTATAAGCTAGAAAAATAAACCCTAATTGCTCATCCCTCTGTTGGAAAAATTGTGGTTGCATAGGTAATTTATTCCACATTTTATGGTTATGTCTAAGTATCTGCAGTTTCTGAAGGAAGGTTTTCTGCTTAATTTCTGAAATCTCAGGTATTCTGACACCCCCTAGTTCAAGTCTTGCCATTTTAAACATAGAGATTAAATCTTTCCCAGTCCAATATCGAAAAGTCATAGCTAACTTATTGCTGTCAGCAAGACTTACCATCACCCTCCACTGGCAGAGAGACCTGGCTCCTAATCCCTCAGAAGCTGTGCATACTACACACATGCACTATTCCTATAAAGCCCCATACACACGGTCGGATTTTCGCATGGATTCTGTCCGATCGGACAATGTTGTCGAAAAATCCGACCGTGTGTATGCACCATCGGACAGTGTACGTCGGATTGTCCGACGGACAAAGTCCTATCTCCTGCTGGATAGATTTTTTGACAACAAGGTCCGATCACACCAAATCCGACCGTGTGTAGCGTTGTCCGACGGACAAAGTGCTACGCATGCTCAGAAGAAATTCTGTGACGGAAGCGCTCGGTCAGGTAAAACTACCTTTCCTAATCGACACAGCACATTCGTCACGCTGCAATGTTAAAATGTCTTTAATGCAGCGCATTCTCTTTTTCTTTACAATGCAAGAAGAATGACATGTTTTAGCTGCTCCTATTCACCCGCACTTCTCACAAACTTAGTTCTTTATTAGTTTTCAGGATTTCTACACTACATGTTTATTTTTACTCAGATCGTAAAAAGAATCTTTGTTATATTTTTTAGCATGATTTGTCTTTTTTTTTTTTTTGTTGGAATACATATTTGAAGGAGATTTTTATTTATTTTTTTGGAGGGGGGTTGTGTGTCTCAACTTAGCAAAACCACATTATTAACATTTGTATTTGTTGCTTAAATTTACTAGGAGTTTGTTTGTTGTTGGTGCCCCTTGTTAATTATACTTTATGATTAGTGAAATGTACCTGCATACTCCCAAATAAACTGTCATTGTAGAAAAGTAAAACACAATAGGCAATGATTATTTCAAATCAAAAATACCTTTATTTCGGTCTCAGCAACAAAACAAAGAGGAACGCAGCCATGGTGAAACTTGGGGAATTTGCAAAGCCTTGGACCCCCACGGCAACCATCATTTTTCAAGCTTAGAAAATTGGGGGCCTGAGGAGTACCTATCTAAATAATAAGGGAGTGCAATCTGGTCCTGAAGTCCAAAACATCCGGAACTGCAGCAGATGCCATCTAGGTCCCCAGGCTCTGGTCATACGAGAGGCTCCATCTTCTCTCAGACCAGACTGAATCCAGGTCATCACTCTCAGGTCTTCCTTGTACGCTTCCTTCCACGCTGTGGCTGTGGTGCTGGTGGGGTGGCAGAAGGAGGAGGAGGCGGAGCAAGGTCACTATCGCAAACATGTGTGAGGGGAGTCATCCCCCCAGCCATCCCCTCATTTAGGATTTTGAGGATGACATCCTCACACATGCTGCGTTGCCCCGCCTCCATACCCGTCATTTTATTGGCAACCAAGGAGGCAAAGGCCTCCTCGTAGGTGGGTGTGGCATATAGGGAGGCTGAAGCATCTCTGATCAGCTGGAGCGCTGACTCTCCCACCTCCCCCATCCTTCTCGCCCTTCTGTAGGGAAGGCGGAGGGGAGGGACTTGGGAGACAGTCAGGCTCCTACGCCTACCCCCCTGTTGGCTGCCACTACCCCCTGCCTCCTCCTGACTGCCACATTCCACAGCCACCTCCTGGCTGAGGACTTGCTGTGTATGAAAAAGGGACATAGTTTGAGTTATTTGTTCATCAAACACACACAATTTTCATCTAGTGACTGTTGCAAAATGTTTACAAATATAAAACCATACAATTCTCAGCCCAGCAGTTTAGATTCTTGCCCCAAATATCTCCAACACTACTGTCTGTTGATATGTCAATCACGTTAGGAACTAAGCAATTGGGGATCCTGAATTAACTGAACATCATTTATTCTTCCCAAAAATGGGTACAAAACTACTATACCTGGCTCAAGCTGGGCTCCTCCACCTCTTCCAGACTGGAACGCCCAGGTTGGTCCTCGGAAGCCTCATCAGGGGTGGCGTGCATGGAAGGACGCGTGCAAGGAAGAGTCGAGAGTGACTTCCTGACATTAGCCTGGTCTTTGAGAAAGTGGAGCCTCTCATAGTACCAGAGCGTGGGGACATGGACCTGATCTGCTGCAGCTCCAGATGCTTGGGACTTCCGGACCTTATTGCGCTCCCGGAAATAGGTACTCCTCAGGTTAGCAATTTTTACTTTTAACTTCGCCACGGTTGCCGTGGGGAATGTTGGCTTTACAAATGCCACAAGTTTCTGCAGGGCTGCGTACCTCTTTGGTCTGTTGCTATAGTCGCGGTGTTTTGCCTGCCATAATAGGGGCATTTCCCTATATTTATCAATGAATAGGGGGAGAAAACTCACATCGTTGAAGCCGTCCATAATCTCTGCAAGACACAACACCACACAAAACACTATAAATAATGTCAGTCCAAAGTCTCCTAATCTTCTCCATAATGAAGCCTCAAGGTCTAATCAGTCTAGGCTAGTTATGTACCAACGTCAAATTGTTCCTTCGTTATAGCGATCGTCTCGTGCGTGAGCTTTCTCTCCCCTCGTCTCCCAGATCGTGGCTACGACACAGGCGTGTGACGTTTTATATACAGTGCGCATGCGTCAAACTCCGCCCGCCCCTGACGATCTTTCTCGTCTATTCCCCACCCCTTCTCTTTACGGCGCAGTGGGGAGAGCACATGGCGGGGACACAGCAGGTGCGCCCGAAATATCCCACCAACGAGGAGGAGGACGAGGAATGTCCGGAGGCAGAAACGTCCCGATCCCGGAGCCTGAAATTCAAGGCCTCCAATATGTCATTTGGAGAAATGTTGGAGATGGTGGACATATTAAAGAGGAGCGACTATGATGGGAAGTATGGGCCTTACCTCAACCCCAATGTCCGCAAGGCCAAGATCATGTCTAAAGTTGTGAGGAGGCTGTACAATCATTTTGGGGTACAACGATCCAAGGAGCAACTGAGGAAACGCTGGTCAGACCTGAAACTGAGGGAGGCCGATCAGTACAGAAAGATCAAGCGAGTTCTTCAAAAAAGTAAGTAGTTGTGTTTTGTGTTTGATTTCTTGCTTGCATACTGCTCCATGTGTTTGCATTTTTACAAAGTTGTACATTCCAAAATGGCCACTTTCAGGTTCATCTGTGCATTCGATCGTACTCAACCTCGATCTTTCTGCCACTGTCATGTTCGTGTGTGTGTGTGTGTGTCCATTCGATCGTACTCAATCTCGATCGTTCGGCCACTTATAATACGATGTTTGTTGTTTTTTGGGGGAAAGGAAGTTTGTTCTCTCTAGAAATGTCATCAAGACTGTCCAGCCAATTTATTCAATGTAAAGGAGACGTCACCCAGTAGCTGTTTACCCATCTGGACTCTAGAGCACTAGTGCTGGGACACCCAAACCCCCTTTTTATTAGGCTTTTCCACACATGTGCTCCAGTGGATACTAGAGGGGGGTCTCCATCACCCAAACGTCGACCAAAAAGCTATAAGTTTAGGACCTTTACAAAGTGACTACATTCATGTTGGTGTCATTTGTAACTGGACACCCAAAAATATTGTCCCTCACTTTCAAGCAATGTTTGTCATTTCCTATTTCTGCCCTCAATAGATTGTGTTGCTAAATCTTCCTTTTGTACATTCTCATAGGGGAGCGAAAACTTGGGACGTCTGAGGAAACCCCAAAACCAACACCCCCCAAAAAAGGGGAAAGAGCAGAAGCAGAGGAGGAGGAGGAGGAGGAAGGAGAGATCATAGAAATTGGAGAACTTGTCACCACAACAGGTGAGTGTGGGAGAACACAGCTACTGGTAAGCTAATCAATGTATGGCTGCCTCATTTCCAAGACCCTATTTTTTTTTGTTTTTGGTTTTTAGGTGACGTGGATGTTGTGGAAGAAAAATCGCACTTTACCACAGAGAGTGCCCACGTACTCATCGGGGAGATAATGGTCTGCAATAGAGATCTAGATTACATAAAGCAAAACATCAATGATGTTCAACAAAAATTGAAGAACATCATTGATGTTTTAGGAAAAATCTGAAAACGCACCAAGTAATTCACACACATTTGTGGCTGCTTCTGAACACATTTGCAAGTTAAGAACTGTGTTAAATTTGGAACATGCACACATTGTGTCCACATGTGCTAGCTCCCATCATGGTGGATGAATGACAACGTTTTTTTGGGGGTGCAACCACTTTACGAACTACTAAAGTGGTTGTGGTGAAGGGGTTGCACCCCCAAAAAACATCCATTCATCCCCATGATGGAAAATGGCACTTTTGAAGATTCGAGGCATGTGTTTTACCATATAATGACCATTTTCAGACCCAAATTGTGTGCATGTTCTAAATTTCCACTTTCCAGGGGTGACCCCCCATGTGATGAATGCAAGATCAAACACATTTTGAACATATAGTCATGTCTGATCTTGTCTTCACTTTAGAAAGTTGAACTTTCCTAGTTCCTAGGTTCTGTTTTGCTCCATGCCTGGTTTTACCAAATGTGGAATGTTTGTAAACAATGTTGTAAATAACCAAGATGTTGTCAGTTTGGGCAAGAAGTTTGTAAACGCACTTGTGAATGTTTTGCAAGTAAACTTTTTTACTTTTCTAAATGTGTGGCTTCCTTATTTAAAAAACAAAATGCATTATGTATGTCAAATGTAAAGGATTTGGGGGCAATGGGTGTTATTTACTAAAGGCAAGTCCAGTTTGCACTGCAAGTTTCTTTTCCAGGGCACTTTTTCACTGCACTTGTAGAGCATAGTGGATTTGACTTATGTAAATGACACCCACAGTGCTTTGTACGAAAACACGGAGCACAGCATTTTTGTGAATACACACATGTCTGACCTGGTGATGAAAAGGAGTATTTTGGGTGTCAGTTATGCACTACAAACCTTCTCTAGACCAAAGATTAGGTATCAAACACACAACATGAGAATAATCTTTTTGGGAAGAAGAGACTGTTACCTCCTTTTGCCCAGAAAGTGCATTCCCACTGTCGAAGGCAAAGGGAAAAAATTTCAAGGTCAAATAAGCTATGATACGGAAATGACAAGAAATCATAGGTTGGTTGAAAAAAAATATTTAATTAAAAATGCCTCTCACACATCGTCAGGCAGAGCAATGGCCCCCCTACCCACAAAGTAGTCCATATATTGCTTGCGGACCGCGCGGGCATTTAGAGGGGGCAAGCCTGGACGTGCCACTTGAAGGGCTGTGAGGTCAGCATTTGGAGGGCCCTCCACATCTGGGCCAACGGGCACCACATAGTTCCTGTTATGTCTTTTGAGGAAGTTGTGCAATATCCAACAGGCAAGAACTATGTGGTTCAGTTTGTATTCCGCCAAGTTAATAGCCGTCAAGAACAGGCGGAAGCGGCTGGCCAGGATGCCAAAAGTGTTCTCCACAACTCTTCGGGCTCTGGACAGCCTGTAGTTGAAGACCCTCTGGTCTGGGGTGAGGGTCCTCATCGGGAACGGCCTCATCAGATGGGGAGTCAACGCAAACGCTTCATCTGCGACAAAGACGAAGGGGAGTCCTTCAGCATTCTCCTCTGGAGGTGGCAAGCACAGACTGCCACTTTGGAGACGCCAGTAGAACTCCGTGTGCGCAATGGCACCACCATCCGAGATCCGGCCGTTCATCCCCACGTCCACATACATAAACTCGTATGTCGCCGACACCACCGCCAACATCACTACACTATTAAACCCCTTATAATTATAATAGTAGGACCCCGAGTTGGGCGGTGGGATGATGCGGACGTGTTTCCCATCAATTGCCCCTCCGCAGTTAGGAAAGTCCCAACGGCTGGCAAAGTGGGAGGCCACAGTCTGCCATTCCTGTGGCATGGAAGGGAACTGTGGAGTGAAACAAGAAAAAATAATTAGTCACTTTTCACATAAACATTGCAAGCAGATTAGACAATCAACATCTTGGAACAAGAGCATTCTTTAAAATTTGAGGCTGGAAAGTATTTGCACAGAAAAGTAGAGGCTCCCCTTCACAGATTAATCACCCCCCATCAATCCCCCCACTTCTGATGGGCCATTGCCAATAACTTGGTTTTGGGGGGGGGGGGGGGTTGGACAGGTAACCCTCTGCACTTCATTGATTGCCAAATGGCTCAATAATGTGTGCTAGTTTGGCCAGACCCTCCTTACTTAACACTATTGGCAGCCCCCAGGAAAGCTAAAATAACATTTCAAACCCCCCCCCCCCCCCCAAAAAAAAAAAGGAAAGCACATTGTGACATTCTGAAATTACCAAGCAAGCTAATAGGAGGGAAAGAACACAAAAAAAGAGGAAATGGAAAGTATGGAGCCAGCCCCTTGCACTACATGCTTTGCTGAATTCATCCCTAAAGATGCCCACTATAAAGAGGTAGGTATATAGTGTGTATTGACCTTGGGAAAGCCAGCAGATAGAGGATTGGTACCATCTGACAGAGCAGTTGGGGGAGGGGGTTCCTAATGAGTTTGCCCCCCCCCAAAAAAAAAAACAAAAAAAAAAGGGGCTCTACATGAAGTAAACCACACAGCAAACATTTGTGCATATTTTAGGGGGTGTTTGGGGGCAAACAATACTATGCAGCAGACAAAAGACATTGCTTAAGTGACTAGGCCATAGGTGTCTATTGGGGCAGAAGAGCATGCTGGTGAGGTAAGTGAAGGGAAAAATGCATGAAGGAGAAAAGGGGCACAGCATATTAGAACATATTGCAATCATGGTAATTAGGGAAGGAGGTCAAAAATACAAGACATTAGCAAACAGAGCATACATAGAAGGGAATAGTAAAGTAGAAATGTTACCTTAATATAGTCCTCCTGCAGGACCTCGATGATGGCAGAACAGGTCTCTGGAATAATGATTCCCAGGGCCTGGGGAGAGATACCTGAAGAGAACTTCAAATCCTGAAGACTTCTCCCTGTCGCCAAGTACCTCAACGTGGCAACAACCCTCTGCTCCGGAGTAATGGCTTGTCTCATGCAGGTATCCTGCCGGCTGATAAAAGGGGTCAGCAAAGCCAAAAGACGGTGAAAATCGGGGTCCGTCATCCGGAGAAAGTTCCTGAAATCATCAGGATTATTCTCCCGGATCTCACAAAGAAAAGGCATGTGCGAGAACTGATCACGCTGAAGCAACCAATTCTTGGTCCACATACTCCTCGTCACTCTGTTCATGGACGGGTCTTGGCTCAAAGCTAAAAGCCCGACACCATTTCCCGCGTACAGCACGAACTCGGCGACGAGTACGCACGGGAAACATCGCTCACAAACGGTCGGCTGGTCAGAACGGACAAACAGAAAGCACCGATAAACAGCAAGGCCTGAAAGAACGAAATGAATACCAGAAACGAGCAGACAATAAGCAGTGAAAATCAAAGCGTCCTATATCAAGATATAGGCCGCAATGACCAACAAATGCGAACTGACTACACGCACTAATAAACAGATACGCACGACAAGCACAAACTGAAGAGCAGTAACGATCTGAGTCAGAAAACTGAGAAGCGCGAATCGTAAGTCCCCAAACTTCAACTAACTCGCGATAAACACGGGATCAGCAGAAGGAGCCCAACGGGTGCCTGACGTGGTGCTGAACTTCCCTTTTCTAGTCTCGTGGAAGACGATTTACGTCACGACGTTCTTGCAGACCGGATATTCCGACAACGTTGTCCGACCGTGTGTACGCAACACCAACATCGGACAAAGTACGACGGACAGGATCCGACCGACCTGGTCCTCGGATAATCCGCGCGTGTGTATGGGGCATTTTTCATGTGTTCCAGCTGTTACGTCCGCATTCATCGTTGTTCTGTTCCTTAGCTATAGAAACTCAATAAAAACGTATTTTTCAAAAGAAAGATTTACATACCCTTCACAAATAAAATGCCAAGGTTGTCAATAAAAAAAACAAAAAAACTAAATTTACATTTGTCACCAGAACAAGAATTGTAGTAAATCTTCCAATGGGGACACCTATTCTGGTGAAACTTGGATATGCCCTTACACTTTAGAAATCTCCTCTCCCTTCCTGTTGCATCTCTGAGACAAGAAATAAACATAACTCTATCCAAAACAAAAAAAGTTTGGGTTAACTTACACATTAATGTAATAGCCACTCTAATTTTGTGAATCTTTATACATTTATTTATTCAATACCTGGTGATCTCGCAAGTCCAGACAATTTGCCACACAATGCAAAATTTGCAGCATTTTCATGCTATGCAGCCATTTCCTGACATGTGCTGAGGAGAAGGGTTATCAGTGTTGTCACCGCCATCATTTGTCAGCTGGAGTCAGAGCCGATCGGCCCTATAGGCACACTATGCAAGCTGCTTAGGGCCCCGCCGCTGTGGAGGGGCCCCCAAGACCCAGAATCCCCCCTGCACTTTTAGAGTGCAGTGAGGAGAGGTGGGAGGAGGTGGAAGGCGGCGATTGGCAGCTCTATGGTGCCTGAGTGGGCGGCGGGATCTCCCTGGGGTTTGTAGTACTCTTAGTGTATACAGTGGAGAGGAGAAGGGAGGTGCCTCTGACCCGGGCAGGTATCAGTTTCACTTTCACTCTGCTTGAACACTGTTGCTGATGCCCGGGTCAGAGGCCCCTCCCCTGTCCGCTGTATACATTCAGAGATAGAACTACTAGCCCCAGGGAGATCCCCCTGCCTGTGGACACCATATAGCTGCCGATCGCCGCCTCCCACCTCCACCAGCCAGGTACAGGGGAACCTCTGCCAGGGGGGGAGTCAGCTGTTTGGGGGCCCAAATGTAAGAGGGGGGGCTTTCTGGGGACACTAATGTAAGGAAGGGGGCCTCTGGGGACACTAATGTAAGAGGGGGGCTCTCTGGGAACACTAATGTAAGGACGGGGCCCTCTGGGGACACTGATGTAAGGACGGGGCCCTCTGGGGACACTGATGTAAAGAGGGGGGCCCTCTGGGGACACTGATGTAAGAGGGGGCCCCCTGGGGACACTAGTGTCAGAGGGGGGCTCTCTGGGGACTCTGTGTAAGGAGGGGCTCTCTGGGGACCCTGTGTAAGGAGGGGCTCTCTGGGGACACTAATGTAAGAGGGAAGGCTCTCTTGGGACACTAATGTAAGGGGGGGCTCTCTGGGGACCCTGGTGTAAGGGGGGACTCTCTGGGGACCCTGGTGTAAGGGGGGGCTCTCTGGGGACCCTGGTGTAGGGGGGGCTCTCTGGGGACCCTGATGTAAGAAGGGGCTCTCTGAGGACCCTGATGTAAGGAGGGGCTCTCTGGGGAGCCTGGTGTAAGGGGAGGCTCTCTGGGGACCCTGGTGTAAGGGGAGGCTCTCTGAGGACCCTGATGTAAGGGGAGGCTCTTTGGGGACCCTGATGTAGGGGGATACCCTCTGGGGACCCTGATGTAAGTAGGGAGGCTCACTGGGGACCCTGATGTAAAGAGGGGCTCTCTGAAAACACGGATGTAAGGGGGGCTCTCTGGGGACTCTGATGTAAGGAGGGGCTTTCTGGGGACCCTGATGTAAGGGGAAGCTCTCTGGGGACTCTGATGTAAGGAGGAGGCTCTCTGGGAAACCTAATGTAGGGGGAGGCTCTCTGGGGACCCTGATGTAGGGGGAGACTCTCTGAGGGCACTGATTTAAGGGGGCTCTCTGGGGACCCTGATGTAAGGGGAGGCTCTCTGGGGATCCTGATGTAAGGGGAGGCTCTCTGGGAATCCTGATGTAAGGGGAGGCTCTCTGGGGATCCTGATGTAAGGGGAGGCTCTCTGGGGACCCTAATGTAGGGGGAGGCTCTCTAGGGACCCTGATGTAAGGGGGGTCTCTCTGGGGACCCTAATGTAGGGGGAGGCTCTCTGGGGACCCTGATGTACGGGGGGGCTCTCGGGGGACCCGGATGTAAGGGGGGCTCTCTGGGGACCCTAATGTAGGGGGAGGCTATCTGGGGACCCAAATGTAGGGGTAGGCTCTCTAGGGACCCTGATGTAAGGAGGGCTCTCTGGGGACCCTAATGTAGGGGGAGGCTCTCTGGGGACCCTGATGTAAGGGGGGGGCTCTCTGGGGACCCTAATGTAGGGGGAGGCTCTCTAGGGACCCTGATGTAAGGGGAGGCTCTCTGGGGACCCTAATGTAGGGGGAGGCTCTCTGGGGACCCTGATGTAGGGTGAGACTCTCTGAGGACACTGATTTAAGGGGGGCTGTCTGGGGACCCTTGTATAAGGGGGGCTCTCTGGGGACCTTGGTGTGAAGAGGGGCTCTCTGAGGACCCTGATGTAAGGGGGGCTCTGAGGACCCTGATGTAAGGGGGGGCTCTCTGGGGACCTCATTCTGTTCTATATTGTTGTACTTATTCTTTGACTGTTTTGTTTAAAGGAGGGAGGATTGTTTTGGGAGCACTGAAGTGTCAGGTGTGACTGTGTGGCAATGGCAAATGGTTTACATAGCTCACGGCATCACGGGTCAAGTAGAGGGCCCCTTAGCAGAATTTTGCTTAGGGCCCCAGGGAGGTCAGGATCGGCACTGGCTGGAGTTGTGTAGAGGGATTCAGAAGTGTGCCCTACATGTAAAGGATATGATGTGAGGTTCCCCCTCTGATCCCACTGATGACTTTACTCTTTAGGTTCATGCTGCCATCACTCAGCAGTGTGAAATGAACAGAAACTTGCATGTAATAAATTAAGGGGCTCTTGGCACTACTTTGTGTCTGTCTTTAGCAATTCAAAATGTCAATGCCCAAAATTGGCATTTTGTTGCCATCATAATACGTTATGGCTCTTGCATTCAAGTCCAGGTCCAGCTTGAGCAAAAAGCATAAAAATCAAGACCCCAGCAGTTCTTAAAAATAAAAAAAAACTCTGACTGCTAACCTCATCTGTTCTGCTGCTGTTCCCTACACAGTGACTTTAAATCAACTTTGTGTTAGCCCGAGTATATTAAGTCTGTGCCCCTGCCCTGGAATCACAATAGAATGCTGCAGGGAATGCTCTCTGTGGCATTTAGGATTAACACCACTACTGGAGGATGAAGAGGACCTGTGACATCACTGGATCAGACTGGGGACACATGGTAAACGGATAAGAAAATAGAGATTCAGCATGCTCCGATGGGGGACAGTGCAAATAATGGGGGTGAGTTCAGAGCCCAGGGTTTGCCTTTAATTTGCTTAAGAAATGTACTGCTCACCCCTGGAGGGGTTGCAGGTCTTAGAGGACAGTTTCTCAAAGTCCTGTTTCAGTAATATTGGGCCCTTCTGTAGCAGACTCAAAGTAATGCTGGAAGTCGGTTAACCTGAGACTCTATACAAGCAGTCACAATCTATGCAGCAAATTCTGGCATCTAACCCTCAAAGCACTTGCACACCTAAAGCTATAGGTGAGAAGTCCTACTGACAATGTCCAGAGGCAGCTCCCAACCAGCTCCCCTGAAACAAATCAGTGAATGTTTTCTGTCCAGCCCAGCTTCCACAGGTAGTGTCCACCAACAAGTCTCCTTCGATCCAGTTTCATTCAGGCCTTTGGACATAGCACATGCTAAGGCCTAACAGCAGTAACTTTTCTGCATCACACACATGCTGCCTCCCAAGTGAGGGAGAAAAACATCCGATCAGACCCTCCCAAACATGAACCTTCTCCCCAGCCACAATCCCAGGGGATTGGCTAAGGTCAGGTAAATATTTATAACCCAATGGCTAATCTTTCACACTATTTCTAGAACATTTTTCCTGAGGTAGGCAGAAGCAATCAGCCACTGGATGTAGGGATAAAGCCTATTGGGGCAAACAAGGAAATCAGAGGTGCTGAGGGCATTCCATTTCCTGTTCGCGTGCATTGTGGGGCCAACGGGATGCCATTAGATCGTAGAACAGAAGTCATGTGAGAAAATTTTAAGCTTCTATAGCCAAGATGTCCATCGGTGTTCCCATTAAGGTTCTTCGTAAAACAGCAGGGCATATTGTGACCTGTGAAACGAATACAGGCGACGTGTACAGAGGGAAGCTCATTGAGGTGGAGGATAACATGAACCGCCAGATGTCAAACATCACTGTAACCTACAGGGACAGCAGAGATGCATAGCTTAAACAGATCTACATTAGAAGAACTGAAATCTGTTTCCTGATACTTCCAGACATGTTAAAAATGGCCCAGTGTTAAAGAGCATGAAGAATAAAAATCAGGGTTCAGGTGCTGGAAGGGGAAATCTGCTATTCTCAAGTGGCTGAAAGAGGAAAAGGACGTGGAATGGGACGAGGGAATATCTTTCTATTGGTTGAAATAGATGAACTTGTGTCTTTTTTCAGCCAGACTAACTATGTACCTTAAAAGAAATCTTTGCTGAGATCAATATAATCGCTGCCATTGCCTACTAGACATGTGCACACTGAAATATTTTGTTTCGGAATTTTGTTTTCGTCCGAAAAATACATTTATTTAGTTACTCCCGAAATTTGTTTTTATTTATTTTGTTTCGTTAAAAAATGCATTCGTCCGAAAATCGGAAATAATTAAGGTCGAATTTGTCATTGAAGGCTCATGGTGTCTGTCGAATGTTCTAAGAAGATTCGACGGAGCAGCTAAACTGTACGACGCTGCAATTGTACATTTCTGGTCGAATGTTCCGCCTACAAACTATAGTAGAATTCTAATGTTGTATGACATTAGAATTCTTCTATAGCCTATGGGCAGAGCATTTGACCATAAATGTCCACTCGCGCCGACTGCTTAGTCGAATCTTTATGTCAAATCTTTTCTCTCTATGTCGAATAATCTTGGACTAATAGAGTTAGGTTAGGCACATTCGACCTTTTTTGCTATTCTATATAATGTCGAATCTTTTCTCTCTATGTCGAATCTTTTCTCTCCATGTTAAATCTATTCTCTCTAGGTAGAATAATCTTAAACTAATAGAGCTAAGGTTAGGCACATTCGACCACAGGTTCGATGGACACAGATAACTATTGTCAGCGTCATGTCGAATCTCCTATCTATATCGAACTGTTGTCACAACAAAAACGAAAGTAAAGCATTTGTTTATGTGGGATCTTTCAGTTTTTGGATTCTGCACGTTCGTTATCGTTTGTTAAAACGATAACGAAAATATCCGAAATTCGGACGAAAATGCATTTGGACGAAAACCAAACACATGTCTATTGCCTACCTTTTGAAAATGCTAGCTGCCTGATTTGCCACTGTCCTGGACCCAGTATGCAGCTAGCAAAGCCAGAGCTAAGTGAAAATTACATATTTCCAAATGCATATTTACTCCAGGTCAAAGTACTGAAGAATTTGGATCAGCAAAACAGCCAGGCAGCTAGCACTCTCAAAGGTAGAGGTCAGTGTTGACGGTCTAATTTTTCCTTTAAGGCTTCCAGTGGAAAATTGAAATTGTGTTTATGAATGGGCTAATTGGATAATATATGGATGCTGGAGCATGGATATTAAATAATATGTGGAGAAAAATTGTGTGACATGCTATAAAGCAGGATAGCAGAAGATTCTAGTACAGATGTGCTAAGATTGCTTTCTGCATGTCTTGCAGATCCATATAAATGTTTTGTTTCTCTATGGTTATATAGAATAGAAACAGATGAGACATGGATAATACTGATTAATTATATGTATAGGGAAAAAGAGGATCATAAATCCACCTTGTCTAAGCCTCGCAATGACTGCTATAGTGACAGTAAGCAATTTAAAACAGACATTCAACAAAACACAAAGAAAACATTTTCCAAACATAATGCAGTTCTTTTTCACGCTATTCCTACCAAATGAGGTCTATTTATAAGGCGACTGAATAACAAACAGTTAAAATGTCCTTGTTGTTTCTTATCTGCTGCATTTATAAGCTTCCACTGTCATGCAGATTTAAGTTGACCTTTTTGCCTGTGAGAAAAAGTTAAAAGGAAAACCATCCTGTGAAAGAAACAACTTAATACTTCATCAAGCTTCAGAAAATACCACATTGTTCACTCACCTGCGCTGTGCGGTAAGCCCCAACGTGATCACTGACTACTATCTTGACCTATTTATGTGGACAATGCACACCTCGCTGCCTTCCAAAGACTGGGGAAGTCCGAAATTACTGAAAGCATAGAAGAACACAGAGGGCAGGGTAGGCCTAGTGCTTTATTCTCGATACATATATTTATTAAATAAAACAGAGGTGAATGTACTCACAAACCAGTGCTTGTATCATAGCTTTAATATCAAATCATCCGTTTAGGTCCATGTAGGAAAATACACATCACTTGCAGACACGTTGGCTAATGCTTTCCAAGGTTTCCCTCTTCTTCAGAGCCTCGTCTGGATGACTCTTTATACGGGCAACTTCTTTGGTCCAGATCAGTGGTTGTCTGTTTGGTACCGCTGCTACTTTGAGCCTCCTCTCATTCTCGAGTCCCCTGAAACGCACGCCCGCACAGATATAAGGAAGCTCTGAATAGGATGAGGTTTCAACAGGGTCGCTTTAACAGGATACTTGTGTACTTAAAAGTGGGGTATGCCTGTACAGTTTTTTGTGTGTGGTGAAGCTTTGGGCCATTAAAGGAAACCTATAATGTATTTTCATTTATTTTAATGTGATATTAGTCTAAAGATTTATATCCTTGTGCACAGTATGTATTGGGGGTTATGGGAAAGGCAAATCCACTTTGCACTGAAAGTGCACTTGGAAGTAAAGTCGCTGTAGATCATAGGGGGACATGCATGGAAAAAAAAAAACAACAGCATTTTAGCTTGCACATGATTGGATGATAAAATCAGCAGAGCTTCTCCTCATTTCAGATCTACCCCTCAGATTTACAGTGACGGCACTTCCAAGTGCACTGAAAGTGCACTTGGAAGTAAAGTCGCTGTAGATCATAGGGGGACATGCATGGAAAAAAAAACAACAGCATTTTAGCTTGCACATGATTGCATTTCAGATCTACCCCTCAGATTTAGTGACGGCACTTCCAAGTGCACTTGTAGTGCAAAGTGGATGTGCCTTTCGTAAATAACCCCCATAGTGTCAAGATGTTTGCAGGTTTTCTTACATGAACTACCACTATTAACCCCCCCCCCCCCCACGACATTTCAATTAGATTCAAATCAAGGCTTTGACTAGGCCAGTCCATAACCGTAATTTTTTATTTTTTTTTGCCATTTATTGGTGGATTTGCTAATGTGTTTTGGATCTTTATCATTTAGCAAGAACCTTTTTCCTGAAATTCTGTATTCAGTTTCTGCCTAGCAAGTACTGTAGCCAAACAACTCTATCTTTGATTCAAAAGTCCACAGCACATTATTACAAAAGACCTTCCCTTTGCTTGTACACTATATTACCAAATGTATTGGGACACCTGCCTTTTCACGCACATGGATTTTAATGGCATCCCAGTCTTAGTCCTTAAGGTTCAATATTGAGTTGGCCCACCCTTTGCAGCTATAACAGCTTCAACTCTTCTGGGAAGGCTGTCCACAAGGTTTATGAGTGTGTCTATGGGAATGTTTGACCATTCTTCCAGAATTGCATCTGTGAGGCCAGGCACTGATGTGGACGAGAAGGCCTGGCTCGCTGTCTCCACTCTATTTCATCCCAATGATGTTCTATCGGGTTGTGGTCAGGACTTTGTGCAGGGCAGTTAAGTTCCACCACCCCAAACTTGCTTATACATGTCTTTATGGACCTTGTTTATGCACTGGTACGCAGTCATTTTGGAACAGGAAGGGGCAATCCCCAAACTGTTCCCACAAAGTTGGGAGTATGTAATTGTCCAAAATGTCTTTGTAAGCTGACGCCTTAACAGTTCCCTTCGCTGGAACTAAGGAGCCAAGCCCAACCCCTTAAAAACAACCCCACACCATAATCCCCCTCCACCAAATGATTTGGACCAGTGCACAAAGAAATGTCCTTAGAAACATGGATGAGCGAGTTTAGGGTGGAGGAACCTGATTGGCCTACACAGAGTCCTGACCTCAGCCCGATAGAACACATTAGGGATGAATTAGAGCGGAAAACTGCGAGCCAGGCCTTCTCCAGTGCCTGACCTAACAAATGCACTTCTGGAAGAATGGTCAAACATTCCTATAGACACACTCCTAAACCTTGGGAACAGCCTTCCTAGAAGAGTTGAAGCTGTTATAGCTGCAAAGTATAGGCCAACTCAATATTGAAACCCTACGGACTAAGACTGGGATGTCATTAAAGTTCATGTGCGTGTAAAGGCAGACATCCCAATACTTTTGGTAATATAGTGTATGTTCAATAGAAAATTGTAGTGTCGTCTTAGGTTCTTTTAGGGAGCAAATGCTTTTTTCCTGCACACCCCATACGTTACATTGGTGCACTCTTTCTGATTGTAGATGCACTTCTAATGAAAACTATTGCAACTTGCAAATCTTACAATTGCATTTCGGGGTTCTTGGAGACTTCATTTTGCATTAAACCTTTAGCTCTTGGGCTGCATTTTTTTTTTTAGCTCTTACCAATCTTGGACAAATTAAAGTGGAAGTAAACCTCCCTATCGTTTTCAGCCAAGGAAGCTGCCATCTTTGCCTCTGTTTAATCTTCAACTGCCACAGTGCTGCACATGTGATCCGTTATGACACCAGCCATTGGATGGTTTGACTGTTTGGTTGAGAGCACAGCCAATGTGCAGTTAGCATTCACGGCATGCCTTTTTTTTTTTAGACTGTTAAATTGATGGGTTTACTTCCGCTTTAACAGTTGTTTTAAATCGACATCACTAGTTACTAGGGTTGATTTCATTGCTCTCAAATTTCTACTGTGTCCTGAAGTTATGAGTCTGATATAAAAAATTCACTGAAGCTACACTCTAAAGCATTGTACACACGATCAGATTATTGGACACATTTTCGTCAGTTTTTTTGTTGGATGAAAAAGTGAAGAGGGTTCTCACCATCAGAAAATTTTCTGACGACAGAATTCAATGTCAGAAGTGATGTAATCTGTTATATTGTTTTGTATGTGTTCTTTAATTTCAGAGCATGCCTAGTCTTGCTCTTCAGATTTTTTTTTGGCAGAAAACTGTACTAATGAAAAGAAAATCAGACAAAAATTTTGGAGCCTGCACATCCAGTTTTTGTCTGACGAAAATTCGTAATTATCTGAAAATCTCAAAAGCAGCATACTAATGGTCAGAAAATCGGCCGATCGTTCAGCGGACGAAATTTAACTTCAGAATTTCTGACTGGGTGTATGGGCCTTTACTCTTGAAGAAGGTAAAGATTTGCAGAGCAGGTGGCAGGAAGGTAAGTATAATGTCTCTTCTTTACGTGGTCAATTTTCTACTTTTCGTTTTTGCAACAAGTTCCATTCAAACTCCGAAAGTGAGTTGCAAACCTAAATTCAAGATTAGCATTGTTTGCAGGTCTGTCTTTAGCATTGACTGGACCTCTTCCATGCAATTTCACTCTCCACATGCTTTGAGACATACAATAAATACCCCTCAGTGACTGGCTGCTAGAGGTTACAGCACACATTATGGCTCACTGTTTATTTTCTAGAGGTTATAGCACATGACTTCTGCTTGTTGATTGGTTGCTGGAGATTTCTGTACATCAATACTGCTCACTGATTGATTGCTAGAGGTTGCTGGACATCTATACCACTCGCTAATTGGTTGCTAGAGGTTACTGCACTTTATTACTGCTCACTGATTGGTTCCTAGAGGTTACTGCATATCCTTACCACGCAATGATTGGTTGCAAGAGGTTAGTGTGCAGCATTACTATAAATGACTTTTTTGCAGTAACGCACAGAAATATACTGCGTTAAATGTGCACTAACACACTGAAATATATGGCGTTAAACTTGCAGTAACGCACTGAAATATACAGTGTTAAACGGAAGGTAACGCACTGAAATACACAACGTTAAACTTGCAGTAACACGCTGAAATATACTGCTTTAAACGTGCATTAACGCTCAGAAATATACTGCGTTAAATGGCCCATAATGCACTGAAATATACTGCATTAAATGTGCACTAACACAAAGAAATATACTGCATTAAACGGCATGTAACGCATATAAATATATTGCATTAATTGTGCACTAAAGCCCAGTAATATACTGCGTTCAATGGCACATAACGCACAGAAATATACTGCTTTAAACGTGCACTAACGCACTGAAATATACAGCGTTAAACTTTGCAGTAACGCACTAAAATATACTGCGTTAAACTTGCACTAATGCATTGAACTATATTGCGTTAAACGGAAGATAATGCACTGAAATATGCAGCGTTAAATTTGCAGTTATGCACTGCAGTATACTGTGTTAAACGTAAGGTAACGCACAAAAATATACAGTGTTAAATGGAAGGTAACGCACGGAATTATACAAACTTGGAGTAACGACTGAAATATACTGCTTTAAACGTGCACTAACACAGAAATATACTGCGTTAAACGGCCCGTAACTCACACATAAATATACTGTGTTAAACGTGCACTAACACAAAGAAATACACTGCGTTAAACGGCATGTAACACACTGAATTATATGGCGTTATACTTACAGTAATGCACAGAACTTTACTGCATTAAACGTAAGGTAGCGCACTGAAATATACAGTGTTAAACTTGCAGTAATGCACTGAAATATACTGCATTAAATGTGCAGTAACACACAGAAGTATACTGTGTTAAATGGCACATAAGGCACTAAAATATACAGCATTAAACTTGCAGTAATGCACTAAACTATACTGTGTTAAACGGAAGGTAATGCACTGAAATATATGGCGTTAAACTTGCAGTAACGCACTGAAATATACTGCATTAAACGTGCACTAACACACAGAAATATACTGCATTAAATGTCACATAATGCACTGTTATATATGGCGTTAAACTTGCAGTAATGCATGGAAATATACAGCGTTAAACTTGCAGTAATGCACTGAGGTATACTGCATTAAACGTGCACTAATGCACAGAAATATACTGTGTTAAATGGCACGTAAGGCACTTGGAAGGCAAAGTTGCAGTAACGCACTGAAATACACAGCATTAAACTTGCAGTAATGCACTGAAATATACAGTGTTAAACTTGCAATAATTCATTGAACTATATTGCGTTAAACGGAAGATAATGAACTGAAATAAACGGCGTTAAATTTGCAGTAACGCACTGAACTATACTGCGTTAAACGGAAGGTACTAGTAAAAAAAAAAATTATAATAAAAATGCCATAAATCTATCCCATATTTTGTAGACGCTTTAACTTTTGCACAAACCAATCAATATACACTTATTGTGATTTTTTTTTACCAAAAATATGTAGAAGAATACATATCAGCCTAAACTGAGGAAGAAATTCATTTTGGGGGGGGGGGGGGGATATTTATTATAGCAAAAAGTAAAAAAATTGCTTTTTTTCTAAATTGTCGCTCTTTTTTTTTGTTTATAGAGCAAAAAATAAAAACCGCAGAGGTGATCAAATACGACCAAAAGAAAGCTCTATTTGTGAAAAAAAAGGACATCACTTTTGTTTGGGTACAACTTCTCATGACCGGGCAATTGTCAGTTAAAGCGACGCAGTGCCGTAACGCAAAAATGGTCTGGTCATTATGGGGTCAAATCCTGCCGGGGCTGAAGTGGTTAAAAAGAAACAAAACCCCAATGTTAGCCCAATTTTTTCATATAATTTTGTAAATTGATACCTAACATGTCACGCTTTAAAATTGCACACACTCGTGGAATGGCGCCAAACTTCGGTACCTAAAATCTCCATAGGCTACATAGGCGTTTACATATGTGGACGCGGCCTACGTATGCGTTTGTTTCTGCGAGCAAGCACAAGGGGACAGGGGTGCTTTAAAATTAATTTTTTTATTGTTTTTTTTCTTATTTCTTTTTGTGTTTTTACATGTAACGGATGCCCCGCAATTCCTGCAACGTCGCCAAGTTGGCCACCTGGATGTACACAGGCTCTGCAACCATAGTGCACCTGTCAGCCCTGTGGGGAGATCTTCCCCTCATCCACACTGACTGTTAATGTGAGCGGCGCTCGCACAGGCATCCGCCCACTCTCTACTTCCTGCCCTGTGCTCTTATTGGCAGGAGGGGAGGAGCCAATCGGAAAGAGGCAATTACAGCAGCCAATCAGAGGGACTGTACTGAGCTGCAGGAAGCAGCTGAAATGGATTCTGGGACATGTAGTTCCCTATAGCCTTTTATAGAGACAGGAACTACAAAAGACCAGCATGCTCTGAGGGCAGGAAAGGAGAGACTCCTAAGGAGAATTCAGACATCAGGAAAAGATCAGACCTGAGGGAGAGATGTTGTCCCCCAGGTGATTTCACTGCACGATTTAGGCTTCCGCCTCCAGTCGGGACATCCAGCATGAGAGAGGGGGATCCCAGGTGCACATCCAGGTGCCCCTGCACAGACGGTGAAGCTTTCCAGTGTCGGGTGACCAGTCGGTTCGCCAGGAGAGCCTGCTGTTCGAGGACGTTCGTTTGGGCCTTGGGTGAGGGGGCTTTTGCCCATTTGCAGGAAACAGGGACACTGCACCACAGAAAAAGTTAAATGTATGCAGACATTATTGCTGTTAGTCATCTTGCTGACATTTGTAGTGTCACAGGGTAAAGGATAAGGCCATCCATTTCCAGGGACACTGTATACAGACAGCATATCTTTTCACCTTGCTGAGAAAGATCCTGCCTTCTTCACTTGATAATCTGGGCAATTTGTGTTGTTTGGCCCTGCTATGCAGGAGTTTAAGAGCACCAACGAAAGTGGCTAGCTGAAGACACAAAGTTTTATCTGTTCTTAAAAAGGACTGAAGCTACTAGTGCCATACAGACCCGCACACACATGTTCAGGGCTCTGTATATGCAGTGGGTGTGTGTAGGACAGTTTATCTAGGAAGTTAAGCCATTACATGTTGATTTGAATAAAGTTTTAAAGTTGGGCCTGTGGTGTCAGGGGACAGAAGAGAGAGGCCTAACATAAGAGGGTCATTCCTCTGCTCTCTTCCTGCTGGGACTCATAGAGCTAACCTAAGTAAAGGTAACCAATCTGATACTGATTGCATAGTGTGATTTATTTATTTTTTATTTTATTTATTTGTTGCTCTGCTTTTGGGGTTATTCTCAGGTTTTGAATGCCCTGAAAACAGCCTGAATATAGTATTGAGCTATATTGCTCATAACCTCAGTTATTGCTCTCCCATTGCATTCCCTGAACTGTTTGTTACTTTTCCACAGAAATATTGCAGTAAAGACAATTTCTGTTTTTTATCATAACGTGTGTGTTGCTCATTGGTTATTGCACTTACACTATTGCCAGGTGTGACAGAGGGGGCTGAAACTGTTACTGAGGTTGAGAGGCAGAGTAATGGACTGAACAAACTTTAGCGACTCCTCCGGGGGTAGTGCCACATACACTTTCCCTTTAAAAAATTGTTACGAGGAATGTAAACGTCCTATTTATGGAGAGATCTGGGATCTTTAAGTCCCCAAGTCTCTCCTCTATGCTGGAAAGCTTGAGATAAAAAAAAAAAAAACATTTCAGGCTTCCCAGCCAAATAGCAGTGTTTACATCTGCTGGTGCCAGAAGTGAAGTCATGACGTCGCTTCCAGCCTCCGAGGGTCCTAGAAATGGGTGGGGACCATCTGGTTAACCGCCAGCTCTATGGTAAACTGCTGCCCAGCTGGTAGATTCTTTCTTCGGCTCGCCAATTGCACGGGTGAGCCAGGAGAAGCAGCGGAGGGCGGCGAGGGGGGCATCATTCAGATACCTCCACTCAAAGTCCAGGACTTTGACCAGAGCAATACAGTGTTGCCATCGTAACACTGTATCACTCTAAGGAGGCGATCACAATTTTTTTTTTTTACATACAATACTTGCATATAGCAGTGAATTTCACTGCTATAAGCAAATCATTTTACTCAATTACAGTGTGTAGATAGTGTCTATTGTTGTGATTAGCTGTGATTGGTCACAGCTAATCACATGGTACAGATGGGCTGTGATTGGCCCTGTCTATACCATGTGATCACTGTGGTCAGTCACAGCTACTAACACAATTGTATACAATGAATGGCACGAAAGGAAGCCATTCATTGTTTACAACTGTCATATGGTCTGTTGTGATTATTTACAGGGATCACATGACATTAACAGCGGGTCAGTATAGTGATCAGTCATGTGCTGTAGCCGAGGCGCATTCTCAGGAGGGCGTCATATGTTGTCCTCTCAGAAAAACAGGGTCCACTACTATATGTACTCCTACTTAGGAAACTCAGAAAATTATAGAATTGGGACCGCAGTTTACAGTGGAGCCCTGGAGTGGTCACGGGGGCTTACACATATTTTTGCAAATGTGTGCAAACAAAACCCTCTGTTTTTAATGGAAATTGTAAGACAAATTGGTTGTTGAAAATCTTTTGTTTGTTTGTGATAGAATAAATGGTGGTTTGAGCATAAATTAATAAAAAAAATATTGGTTCAGATACAGTCTGCTAGACAGTATTATCACTATGCCAAGGTAACTTAGAAGAGTTCTGTATCACTAGACTAGGAGGAACCTCTTAGCATACTCAGCAATACTCATCCATCCATCCTCAGCAATACTCATCCATCCATGCTCAGCCATCCATCCGTCCCTAATCAGCAATACTCATCCATGCTCAGCCATCCACCAATACTCAACAATACTCATCCATCCATCCATGCTCAGCCATCCCATCCACCCCAATCCATACCCAGTCATACCCAGTCATACTCAGCCGTACCCAGCCAGACATTCCAGCCATACCCAGCCATACCCAGCCGTACTCAGCCGTACTCATCCGTACTCAGCCATACCCAGCTGTACTCCGCCGTACCCAGCCGTACCCGGCCATACTCATTCATGTTCAGTCATCCCATCCATACTCAGCCATCCCCATCCACGGCTCATCCATGCCACATCAGTTCTCATCCATGCCACATCCATGCCACTAGAGTGCCTCACAAAAGTGTAATAGGTAGTCAAATTAGATTTGAAACTTATGCCCCTAGAACACCTGATGGTGCTCCCTGCATGTTGTGACTCTCTATGTGGCCAGGCTGTGTTAAAGTCTCCCACATGTGGTATCTCCTTACTCAGGAGGAGTAGGAGAATCTATTTTGGGGTGTAATTTTTGGTATGTACATGCTATGTGTTAGAAATATTGTATAAATGGACAACTTTTTGTAAAAAAAAATGCGCTTTCATTTTCTTTACACATTTTCCAAAAACTTGTAGAAAAAAATGACATGTTCAAAAGACTCATTATGCCTCATAGATTATACATTGGGTTGTTTTCTTTACAAAATGGGGTAATTTTTGGGGCGTTTCCATTGTCCTGGTGCTCCAGGGCCTACAAAAGTGTAAGAGGTAGTCAAGAAATGATATGTGTAATTTATGCTCCAAGAACGCCTGACGGTGCTCCCTGCATGTTGCGCCTCTGTATGTGGCCACACTGTGTAAAAGTCTCACACATGTGGTATTGCCATACTCAGGAGTAGTAGAATGTGTTTTGGGGTATAATTTGTGCTATGCATATGCTGTGCTTGAGAAATAACCTGCTAATATAACAATTTTGTGAAAAAAAAGAAAAAGAAATCTTGATTTTGCAAAGAATTGTGGGAAAAAATTACAACTTCAAAACTCACCATGCCTCTTACTAAATACCTTGGAATTTCCACTTTCCAGAAAGGAAAAGTCATTCCAAGGAGTATTTGTACTTTCCTGGCTTGTTAGGGTCACAAGAAATGAGAGGCTTTCACTACATCAGGTGTGATAAATTTTCAGAGATTGGCACCATAGCTTGTGGACTCTATAGTTTTCACAAAGACCAAATAATATACACCAATTTAGGTTATTTTTACCAAAGATATGTAGCAGTATAAATTTTGGCCAACATTTATGAAGAGAAATTACTAATTTGCTAAATTTTATAACAGAAACTAAGAAAAAAATGCATTTTTTTTACCAATTTTTTTTCTTTTATAGCGCAAAAAATAAAAAACCCAGCGGTGATTAAATACCACCAAAAGAAAGCTCTATTTGTGTGAAAAAGAAGGACAGCAATTTCATATACAGTAGATACAGTGTTGCATGACTTAGTAATTGTCATTCAAAATGTGAGAGCACCGAAAGCTGAAAATTGGTCTGGTTAGGAAGGGGGTTTAAGTGGTGCCCAGTGGTCAAACTCCATAACAGGCCCTCGTGAAGAATAAGGGTTCTCATATGTTTTTTTTGTGGGGGGGGGGGCATCATGATTTATTTTATTCTATTTGTCATTCTTGCTGTAGGATGTATTAATTTTAAAGATTGCAGGTAATTTCGATTTCCATTCCAGCTTCTGTTTCATGTATTTTGGGGGATGTCCCCATGCTGCTTTTCTTTCTTTTACAAAGAAAACCAAGTTGGCAATTTAAATGCCATTTTTTTCTTTGAAAATGTCAGTTTTGCTGTGATACATTTTATGTGTCATACAGGTGCACCACTTCACAGGCAGCTTTAAGGCATCCTTCAGGCATACTTGTTTTTTAAAGGAATTGTACATTTTTAATGTTTGACTTTAAACATTATTACATTTTTTCGGATTGGTACATGTCCCCATTGGCAGTGCCCAGCCCCCATGACCCCATTGTTTGACAATCCCTTGATTATTAACCTTGAAAATGCTCAGAATTAATCTAAAAGTCTGCTCTTATTGACTTCAAAGGGGGTTCAGATTAACATTTACAACTTATAGGCTGTTCGGCGAACGTTATGCAAACTGAACCCAAGTATGTTATGCTCATACCTATTTAAAAGGTTTATTATGTTTTTAATGGACTTTGGTGAATCAAAGCATGTATATAATGTAAGAATTTTAGCAGCTATTAGAGCATACCTTTTTCTTTATTATGTTCAAGATATACTGTAGATGTCATCCCTGTCAGCACTTTCCTCAAAAAACAAAACCTGATCAATTTCAGTGTTGTAATTAGATAAGCTGCAACTCACAATCCCTTTAAGTAATTAAACACATTTAAAAATATTTCACCAAAGATAGAGCTCCTAGCAAAACCTGTAGTTTAATTTCAAGCTCATGTTATAAGTATAGTTATTCTAAAATTATGTTTGTGAGTCATAGTGCATTTTTAAGTAAATATATTATTTGTATTAAAACATACAGCACAGTTTCCAACAAATATAATAAGTAAAAAAGTACACATTTTCATTTAATTTACAAGTCCTATGTCCTTAAATTAAATTTCCAAAATCTGAACTATAACTTTCCTTAAAAATATGAATTTCTCTGAATATTTCTTGATGCTGGTTTAATATTTGAACAGGTGCAGTTCTCCAACCAGCAGCCCTGCACAAGTGGAATATATAAATATTAACATGTGCTACTGTGTCACTAATGCGTATACTGGGTGTGATGTTTCAAGCTGTTTAATAGGTTTTACTAGAATTAGTAAAATGACTGCCAGCTCAACCTGCAATGCTAAAGTAATTTACCCCTAGCTGACTAGTGAATCATTAACTGGGCTTTCCTACTTGTGTTTTTTATACTTCCTCACACTGTATATTTAGTAGCCTAGTTTTCACATACTTCTACAATTGGAATGATTGATATCTCAAATGTAGACTAAAATCTATAAAGCAGACCTTGCATTATAATTCCAATAAAACCTTCAAATACATTAAAATATAACACTACATCTAAATATAAATACATATCAATTTTAAAAAAGTACCTCACTAATCTACAAATTCTTTACATTTTCTGTGTAGGAGGATTCCTGAGTGGACATATTTAATGGCTTTAAACTGCATAGATGGAGATTGCTCCTTAAATCCTGTTTCATGGCTTGTGCTCTATGAAACTGCAGACACGCTCAGCTCTGCTGCAGGTACTATCCGAGGGTATGCTGAGTGTATTGCAGGGTGACCTCTTCATGCATGTGACATATTACATGCTGCCTTGTTCTGTACATATTACACGCCAATCCACTTTGAGTGCTATGCCCTGCTTTACATTTTTCATAACACTGATCAACATAATATAGATATGTTGAAGTGGTTGTACACCAAACCTTTTACATATCTGCTCTGTGTAATGTTTTTTTATAGAATGGCCCTAAACCTCCTCTTCTGGGGTCCCTGCCGAAGAAGGGAGAAAAGCTGCTGCAGACCAGACGGCAGTGGATCGAGAGAAGATTCAGGTAAGTGTTTAAGGGGGTTGGGGGCTGCTGGGGTAGATATTAAAGTAGATATATACCCAATCTCTAAAGTCTTATATAAGCTGTAACATATTAATCTATTTGTATATCCAAACCTCTTTTTTAAAGTTTTGGATAGACTAGTGAAGGGTTTAAACCTCTTTGATTAAAGTGGAGCTTCAGGCTCCTTTAGAAAAAAATAAAACAAATCCAGCAGTGTCCTCACCCAAGCCGAGTTTTCAATCGGCTCTGGGGTGCTGTCGCCGCCATCCCCAATAAGGGTAACCAGCAGTGAAGCCTTGTGGCTTCACAGCCGGTTCCCTACTGTGCATGCATGAAGTGCGCTGCGCTTTGTGAATGGCCCGGCGGGGAAGGAGGATGGTGGCCAAACTTCCCGCTGCGTCATCAGCCAAGTGGGAGCGGGTACCTGTTATAACCAGGAAAGGTGCCAAATGTGGTAGCGGAGGGGGGGGGGGGAGGCAAATAAACGGAGCTTCCCCTCCGCTTTAATTGTTATTTTCCTTTGGGGAGATTTATCTTATTTCCTGTCTGATAGATACAACAGGAAATGAGAGGAAATCTCTACAAAGATAGTGAAATTCCTTTCCATAGACAAATGTCACTGGACAAGGCATTCCCTGTGGAAGATTTACCTTCATTGTTTCTAGTGACAATTAAAACAAATTTTCTACCTCTTTCTGTCTCAGAGATAGCTGTCCCCAGGACTAATGGCGAGTGTGAATATCCGCAGTGGAGATACAGGCGACAATATAAATCTGATGGGGGTTCTAAACCTATGTGCTCTTTTTTTAAATTAAAAAGAAAAATATTTTGACTACACATACATTTTATGTAATTTTAACCTTTTATTTTAGTTTTTTTTAATATGCAAATTTATTTTAATACCTGGTGATTAGCTTGTGTTTGTTCCAAACGGAGTTTCGGTCTGAATCCAGAACCCAAAAGTCAGCTGGCATTCCTAGGCCAATGAGCTATAGGCATGGAATTCCCCACCCCACATCTGACATTTACAAAGGGGCATGACATCATCGACCTCATATGGCCACTGTCTTACACTGTAAAACAACTCTTTCAGTTTAAAATAGAAATGAAAGGCAAAAAATTTGTGTATAGATATATAAAAAAACATTATATATACCCACCCCCTTTTTTTTTATAAGTGATCACATTCCCTCTGTTTGCATGTCAGGACAAGACTGATCGTTGGAGTAGAGTACACTGAGTTCCCAGCATAGATAGAGAACTGACCACGGTGTGCTCTCCTGCTTAGTGTGGTCAGTTTTTAATAGGAAAGCAGAGGAACTAGCAGGAACACCAGGGATTTTACACAAAGGAAGCAATACAAAGAGAATAGGATACTTTTTTCATACAAGCACAACATGGTAACGCAACCACATAGCAAGAATATGAAAGGTTGGGGTAACAAACACTTTAATATCACCATGTAGCCAGATTAAGTTCATGACGTTACAAGCATCCCCGTCCCTTTTTCTATGGTAGCTATGGGAAGGAAGATCCCCTGCCTGCAATTCATTGGCCCAGTAAGGAAAAAACCCAGATCCAGTTCAGAACAAACACAAGTTCATCTCTACTGGAGATCTTGTCATGAGGGCCCTTGCTCAGGTTTTTCCTATGGTGTGACATATGGTATCCATGTATCCTCCTGCATTGTCACCCTGTACATGTGCTCCTAATGGAAACTACAAACAGCTGAGATGACACACATTATGCAGGAATGATCCACTGTTATCATTCACAATCAGTAAATTGGCTCAAAGCAAAGATTTGCAGCCAATGCTGGAGCAAGTGAATGTAGACAGGAGGTGGTTGAAAAAAGTCAGAGAAAATCAGTAGCACTGAGCTGCAAAAAAGAATGAAAAAATCAGCAGCGTCAAGCTGCAAAAAAAAAAAGATAAATACAGTTAAGAAAAATTATAACAGTACTTTAGCAAACTAAATGCTATACAGTTAGGGTTTAGATGGAACATCTGATTTATTTATATGATAGTTTTTGCTAACAAGGAAAAATCACTGAAATAGCTTTTTCTCCACAAGAGTTTATAATGAAGCAAGTAATACTAAATAATACCAAGTGTGCTTCTATTATACACATATTTTTGCATGAAAGGAATTGTTTACTTGGGCTTTTATTAATAGCACTTGAGTGTTTTTCAGCTCATTTCCCCATGCCTGACTACGCCCAACATGCTGAATTTCATTCTTTACACTTCCCCCATTCACACATTTTCAGTTAATTTCTCTACGTCTTACTATGCCAGACTGCGCCCAATATACCGAATCTCATTCTTGCTAATTGTCCCTGTTCACACTTGTACACTCAATCGCTCTACACCCTATGCTAAAAAAAGTACATGAGCTTTTTTTTTTAGCATACTCAGCCATTTCTAGACTTTAATGGAAGCGTTTGTAAATGCGCAATATGCACATTTTTGTGCTTGAACAATTTCTCTCCTACTTTAGGACTGCTTTATTCCCCTGGCCCACCCCAGGAAGCAAATGCCGAAGGCCCCTTTCACACCTATACGATTTGTCCCACGATTTGGGACTGCAAAGTAGCATGACAAGTCGTTCCCCATGATTTCCAATGACAGCCATTCGTATTAGTACGACTTCAAGTCGTTCCGACTTCAAAGTAGTCCCTGCACTACTTTGGTCCGATTTTGATGCCACTTACACAGGCATTCCTTGAAATCGCGGCGAAATTGCGGCAAAATCGCAGAAAAAATCACAGCAAAATCGCGGTAAAATTGTGTGACTTTGAAGTCGCACAAGTGTGAAAGGGGCCTAAAGCTTGATACATGTGCAAACACTGTTGTAAAATGCTTGTACAATGCCTGTAAAATGTCTGATAAAAAAATGCCTAAAGATCACCAGAAATACACTTTGCTTACGCTCTACGCAGGTGTGAATGCAAGCTTACAGTATATGACTGATAAATCAATAAATCCTGTTATTGTTTCTTCTGTTTATATTATACCACCATGCTATCTCCTGACTACCAACATTGTTCTCAAAAATGTGTAATGCAAATCCTACAAATGTCTGCTTAAGTGGAATAAAAAATTAGATTGAATTTCCCCCCATTCTAGGAATGTATATTATCTCATACATTGAAATTACAAGATAGAAATCCAAAGAAGACATAAATAGAGGCTGTTGTAAGTGAGAATGGATGTGGAAATAATGAAATGTGTCAGGCTTTCCCATTAGCATGATGACATTTGGCCACACGGGAGTGACAGGAAAATCTAGACAAGGATTATTTGAGCAAGGATTGTGATCACCCTTTCCAACTTAGTGTTAGGCGTGCCTGGTGTTCTGCTTCACTTTTCCTCCTACAATATATCCATTATAACCAACTTTGACATCCCAAAAAGAGGGTTTTAAATGCCTTGGAAGGTATTACTGTTTGATTGTGTTATATTAACCCAATAAAAACTTTTTTTTTTTTAATACTGTTCCACTAAATTTAAATCTATTTTTATGGTTAACAGTCTACAGAATCCCAAAGGGATCGCTCATCGTGCATCTTTGCTTTGATCGGCAAAATAATAAGAGCAGGATTGGTATGGTTGCTGCCTAACCACATAATTTATTAAAAGCAAATATACTCACACATATAAAAACATCTGTACAACTGACGTCTTCGGTCCTATCTTTTATCCCCTGAAGACATCCATTGTACAGATGAAACATATGTAGGGTGAAGCCAGTGGCTCACGATGTTACACACCTGCTGATATCCTCTGATGTGATTTTTTATTTTCTTTTGATTATGAGATGCTTTAATATTTGTGAGTATATTTGCTTTTTATAAATTATGTGGTTTTAAGTAACACTATTCTATGGTTATTTGCTTTTTCCTCCATGTTTCTGTATTCTGAGGAGTGGTCTTTGGATAACCAGTGGAGGACTCTGAAGATTCTGGAGTCTGCAGTATTTTGTTTGGTGGCCCTTGATTGAATAGTTTATGCTCTTTTGATCTCTTATAATTTGGAGATCATTACCATTTGGTAAGGGAACTGGCACACTTCAAGGTGGTTTGGGACTATTACACATTGACGATACTGTATGTTTCATGAAGCTTCCCCTTTTTTATGCACAAGTTTCAACTACTGTATATGTTTTATGATGGCCACTTCACCTTGTATTTTCGATATATACAGTATATTGAGCATTAAGTCTTTAATTATGAGTTATGATCATATATGATTTGTCATTGAGTTTGTGCACTTTCTAAGTAGTTATTTTTAGATTTTCCTTATGTCTGAATACATAAGTGCAGCATCACCTTTTTGCAATAAGCGCACAGACTTCTTTTATGTTTAATATCACATAAAAGGAGAAAAAGGAAGAACTATTAAGGGACTGACTCGGGGTAGTCTTAGAGAAGACGTTGTGGAACACACATACAGTGTAGCAGCTGCTGTGGGGTCATTTTGCTGCAGTGCCGGGGATGCAGAGAGGCTGAGTAGTGGACATCTTCTGGTTTGTGTGAACATCATTGATGAGCCTGTGTCACTCCCTGATTGTGGAGAGAACGTCACTGCATCTGACATTGCTGAGCCCTGGATGTAGTTAGAATAAGGGTATGTATTAAGGATCACCCTTGGAGTTGGTAAAAGATGCTGGCCATACCCTACCACACCCTACTTAACCCCTAGGTGCCCATGGTACGCAAATATGTGGCCTCCTGGTGGGTGGGCCTTGGTGCCGAGAGGCTGTTTATTTGCGTACCAACTAGCAAACACAGCTGTGCTGAGATAATGCACCCTGCACGCTTCCAACACAGCTACTGACAGCTAACAGAAAGCTCCTGATTGCTTCTTGCGATCTGGAGCTTTCCGATCATGTGACCACTGTTACCGCCAATCATGGCGGTCACATGATCATAAACCCTACCCTGCCTCCCGGCATCTCAAATCCCTTAAAGGGCCGGGAGGCCCTGGCACAAAGGGGTTAAAGATACAGTATTGCTTACTTTGGACACCGTTCAGACACCTACACCCAGGTTCGGACCTAATGTTGAGAGCTCCAATGCCAGATTTAAGCCCCAAAAGAATGGCCAGTAGTGGGGTTTGCGAAAGACTGCTGGACCATTATCCTAGGATTGTCCCTTAAAGAAGACCTCCCATATTATAGCAGAAAGGGGTCAGTCACTGGTCTGCTAGTTTATTACCAAGTGTATATGTTATTTTACAACTGTTTTACATACTGTACTTTTTGAAGTGTTTGTTGCTGGTTTTTATTCCTTAATTGTTGAATTTTTGTGCATTGTTGCAATACATATCCACTCTTTAGCCCTGGTGTGTCAGAGAGCATGGTATTGCTTGGAAAGTGATGGGTACTTGGAACAGGGGACCCAAGCAGCTCCTTTGAGGGAAAGTGCTATATAATCTTTGGGATGTCATGTTTTGTAAGGCCAAGTGACTGCAGGGCAATACAGATCGCCAGTAGATAGTACATATTAATGGAAAAATGGTACAGCATACTTCTAAATATGCAGTCAGTGAAAAAATGCTGGAGTTTCTCTTTGAAGAAATGTCAATGTGACAAGACCCTAAAATACCCCTGGTAGAATGTGTAAATGTTATGCCTCGTACACACGAGCGGACTTTCCCGTGGGAATGTCCGCCGGACTGGAGTCCGCCGGACAATCCGCCCGTGTGTGGGCGCAGGCGGACTTTTCCAGCCAAAAGTCCGGTGGACTAAGTTTTAAGTTCAGACTTAAAATTGTCCGCTGGACTCGCGAGTCCGGCGGACAATCGCGCGGTCTGTATGCTAGTCCGCCGGACTTTTGGAATTGAACGGACTTGACGATCATCGGAAAGTTCGTTCATTTAGAACGTAACTGCAGGTAGACGGGGCTAGCGAAGGCAATGAATGCTGCCGCGCTAGCCCCTTCACCTGGTATGGATTTAAAGGGAATCCCTATGCCGAAAAAATGGCGTGGGGGTCCCCCCCCCAAATCCATCTCAGACCCTTATCCGAGCACGCAGCCCGGCCGGCCAGGAAAGGGTGGGGACGAGCGAGCGCCCCCCCCTCCTGAGCCGTACCAGGCCGCGTGCCCTCAACATGGGGGGTGCCCTGGGGAAAGGGGGGCCGTGTGGCCCCCCCACCCCAACGCACCTTGTCCCCATGTTGATGAGGACAAGGGCCTCTTCCCGACAACCCTGGCCGTTGGTTGTCGGGGTCTGCGGGCGGGGGGCTTATCGGAATCCGGGAGCCCCCTTTAATAAGGGGGCCCCCAGATCCCGGCCCCCCACCCTATGTGAATGAGTATGGGGTACGATGTACCCCTACCCATTCACCTAAGGTGTAAAAGTGTCAATAAAAAAAACACACAATTTTTAAAAAATATTTTATTGCACTGCTCCGGGGGTCTTCTTCCGTCTTGGGGGGTCTTCTCGCCGGACTCCTCCACTCTCTTCTGCTCTTATATCTAGCTCTTTTACCGAGCGGAGGAGCCCGGCTTTCTTCTTCATCGTTGCTGTCGTCGTCTGGGGATCTCGATCCGCCTTCGGGGGTCTTCGGGGGTCTTCCGGAGTCTCTTCTGTTCTTGCCGCTGTCGCCGCTTTCTGCGCCGTCTTCTTCTTCCTCTTCTTCTTCTTCTCCTTCCGATGTTGACTCGTCGCTCTCTCTGGCCGGAATGGCAGAGACGCACTGTGTTGTGACTTATATAGGGACAAGGAGGCGGGGTCACATGCTCATGTCACATGGTGACCCCGCCCCCCTATGATGTCACAGTCCCAGCATCCTCCGGGACTGTGACATCATAGGGGGCGGTGTCACCATGTGACATGAGCATGTGACCCCGCCACCTTGTCCCTATATAAGTCACAACATGCGGCCAGAGAGAGCGACGAGTCAACATCGGAAGGAGGAGAAGAAGAAAGAAGAAGAAGAGGAAGACGGCGCAGAAAGCGGCGACAGCGGCAAGAACAGAAGAGACCCGGAAGACCCCCGAAGGCGGATCGAGACCCCCCAGACGACAGCGGCGACGACGAAGAAGAAAGCCGGGCTCCTCCGCTCTGTAAAAGAGCTAGATATAAGAGCAGAAGAGAGCGGAGGAGTCCGGCGAGAAGACCCCCCAAGACGGAAGAAGACCCCCGGAGCAGTGCAATAAAATATTTTAAAAAAATGTGTGTTTTTTTTATTGACACTTTTACACCTTAGGTGAATGGGTAGGGGTACATCGTACCCCATACTCATTCACATAGGGTGGGGGGCCGGGATCTGGGGGCCCCTTATTAAAGGGGGCTCCCGGATTCCGATAATCCCCCCGCCCGCAGACCCCGACAACCAACGGCCAGGGTTTTCGGGAAGAGGCCCTTGTCCTCATCAACATGGGGACAAGGTGCTTTGGGGTGGGGGGGCCGCACGGCCCCCTTTTCCCCAGGGCACCCCCCATGTTGAGGGCAAGCGGCCTGGTACGGCTCAGGAGGGGGTTGCGCTCGCTCGCTCGTCCCCACCCCTTTCCTGGCCGGCCGGGCTGCGTGCTGGATAAGGGTCTGAGATGGATTTGGGGGGAACCCCACGCCGTTTTTTCGGCGTAGGGATTCCCTTTAAATCCATACCAGATGACGGGACTAGCGCGGCGGCATTCACTGCCTTCACTAGTCCCGTCTACCTGCAGTTACGTTCTAAATGAACAGACATTTCTCCGTGTGTGGGGCAAGTCCGTTCATTTTCAAAAGTCCCGCAGACTTTTTCCCGCGGATTGTCCGCCGGAGAAGTCCAGGCGTGTGTGGGCAAGTCCACAGCTCGGAAAGTCCGGCGGAGCTCCGCTGGAAAGTCCGGCTGTTTGTCCGCTGGACTAGGTCCGGCGGACGATCCCGCCGGAAAGTCTGAGCGTGTGTACGGGGCATTACTATAACCTTTCTGCAAAGACATTTATATTTTTGGGTTTAATGGTCTAATAAACCATAAAATAAAACAATAAATAAAATTACACTGGGCACATTATTGCTTTAAACAAATTATTGCTTTGAAAATTAATCGAAATGATTCACAGGCAGAACAAAAACCTGAACTGGAATGGAGAAACATGTGTGAAAGTCATTGTTTTAATGAAATAACCTCTTGCTCTATATGACTGGCGCAGAAGAGGATAAATAAGTGCCATAAAGCGTAGGCCCCAGGCACTCAATGTCCTTCTAAGCTTGTAAAGTTCAAGCTCCATTAACTGTTTCACAGCTGGAATTAGCTACTGTCTAATCTGGAACAACGCAGCATTGATTACTGTGGTCAGTAAGGGGTTACCTAATCCATTGTAATGCATATTGGCTGGCCAACGCTAGAATAATACTTTATGAATAAAATAAATACCTTTGCTAGCATCCATGACAGCACATTAAAAAGCACTTGTATTTATACTGGTAAATCATTTGCATTAAACCCACTGGTTGGAAATTGTGCAGAAATGCTTTTATCAGCCACTTGCTTTTACAAGCTGTGTCTTCCACTTTTGACATGGTGGAAAATCATCCCACCTTAACCTACTGAAACATAGGTGAACTTAGGGGTATGGTTATAGCACTAACTATTACTTAAAGTGGCCCTGTTACCAGAAGGTAATTTATACACAATGCCCAGGAGGTAAAAGAACAGGCTCTACATTTATCTTTGCAAGTATTCAATCCTTTGTGTGTGTGTTGAATAACTGTTTCACTGCCACATGTTGTGGGTTCCCAATCTGGCTTGTACATTCTTTAGTAAAAAAGGAAAAAACACACATATGGAGAGTTCGGGCTGCGCACCCCAAGATACATGGAAATGATATGGGAAGGTTCCCCCAGGGGGGTTTTAATGCAGCAGAATAGGTCAATCAGAGTATGACAATTAGATAAAAGGGTCTTTATTAGCTGAGTTACAAATACATGTCAGTGTTAAAATGTTACACTCTGGTTGAAAGAATACAATAATCATTCCATAATACAGCCAAGCAACCATATATTCATACAGCATAACATAGTGGTTTAAACTGCATGCGAATCCCGACGTTTCGACCTATTATATCATGGTCTTCTTCTGGGGAATGGTTGACTCCTAGATAAATATGTTTGAACATCTCAGTTATAAGAAGTATCATACATTATGCATCAATTATTATCACGAGCACAATGCTATTATATTTACCGCTGGAGGGTGAAATGAAAAGGCCTCGCAACCAGAAATTTTAAAATCTGTTGGATGATCCAGTGGGTTCCATGGCTGTCCTGGCCTCACCAGGAGAGGGAATACGGCCCAAAGGGCTTGCAAGAGACCACACTGCGAGACACCCCCCATGGGAAGGAAAGGGAAAAGCGGCACCTGCAGCAAATGGGAATCAGCGATAATTGAACTTCTAACACTAATATATGTCTATTTAGTGTTCATATCAGGATGTGCATCCACTATGGATATTCTTATCAATGCATGAGCTTATTACATGAGAACTAGTGTTTTATAAGGAATAGAGTAATGTAATGATAATTATTTTATGATAAAATTAGTGATTAGTATAACAAAAGTAAGTGCTGAGTGAGCAAAGTGTGCAGGATTGAACAGTGTAAATGGTAAACATATATTAGGATTAGTGGTGACACATTGTGTGTGGGGGAAAAAATAAAATAAAAAATAAAATAAAATAAACACAATAGTAGGGGAGGGAAAAACAAAAACCCATGGGGGGTGTCTCGCAGTGTGGTCTCTTGCAAGCCCTTTGGGCCGTATTCCCTCTCCTGGTGAGGCCAGGACAGCCATGGAACCCACTGGATCATCCAACAGATTTTAAAATTTCTGGTTGCGAGGCCTTTTCATTTCACCCTCCAGCGGTAAATATAATAGCATTGTGCTCGTGATAATAATTGATGCATAATGTATGATACTTCTGTAGCGGGGTTCTACCCCTTTTAGGCGAAGAGACTACATCTCCCATGATTCCCCAGGCCCCCGGGCTGCTGACTTCCGCCCGGGAGGCTGCTGGGGGAGATTATAAAAGGGAAGAGCGGAGACCGCCTCTTCCTCTTGGGACACTTCCTCTTCTGAGGCCGGACAGGACTGGCCTGCCTCTGCTGACAGAGCTTGTGACGCGGAGAAGACAGCCAGCAGAGACACCTGTGCGGACCGGAGCTGAAGGCCTGAGGCCTGGGCCTTGCAGCCGATGGAGTGAGACTCTCACCCCTCAGAGTCCACAGCAGCGGAGCGGAGACTTCCCCTTACTGTCGGTCGGACGGAGCTGATGACCGGAGTTCAGGGCTGTGACTGAGGAGACCGGACGCCGCCATTGAAGAGACCAGAGCCACCATTAGAGGGACCGGAGCTGAGGACGGTACCCAAGGATTGGTGAGAGAGCCGAGAGGCTCATCCTACATTGACACACAAGTTTTATGCCTATTGAACTGCCTAGGCGCAATTTACCTCAGAGCAGCAATGTTACTTTTTGTGGATTACAAATGACACCATTTAAAGCTACATGTGCACCACCTCTACAGATTCATTGCCGGTGAAGAACACTGTACTAGTACAAGGACTGAGCTCTATTACTAGGGATCAGGCCTGGTCCATTAGGTAGGCGCAGATAGATTTATTGCACCTCAGGGGTGCATAGCAGACGGTCGCCACACTGGGCGCTCCGTTTCCCCATTACCAGTTGTTACATATGTGTGTACATGTTAAAGTGCATATTGCAGGGACCTGCTAAAGTATTGTAAGTCATATGTTCAAACGCATGTTGCTATTTCTTTTCCTTACTGACAAAAGTAAAGCCAGTTATTCTTATTTCAGCAGTCTGCTTGTGAGTTCATACCAATTACACTTAGAGTATAAGCTAAGTTTTATGTGCATAGGGACGTACCCCTTTACTAACTGTGCCAGAGCGGGTAGAGCCAAATTGCCGGGGGTTGGTGGAGCTGTACTCAGGGACCCAAAACAAACCAGCGGCTCTCTTAACTGGGGGTAGCGCTACACGTGGGGGCTCGTAATCCGGGATCCTGAGTCAGCGGGAAAAGCCGCCAGAAGGTACCGGCATGGACCCAATAGAAGTGGGACGGTGGTCCGCAACATGGGCCGCTGACCCAGCCGCAGCAGCAGTCATTGAATTGCCAGGGATGTGGCAGAGAGAGGCAGTGAAGCAGCTCATAATGTCATTATCCCCATGCCAGAAGTCATGGATAATGGACATGAGAAATGATGCTGGGTACACGTACGCCTTAATAGAATGGAAGGAAGAGACTCCAGAGCAGTTCAGGAGCCAAAGCATACAGGCACCGAATGGTCAGGCCTACCAATTGCTGCATGCGCTGCCGCGCAAGGGAGAAGGTTCTCCTATGAAAGCCATTCTATCCCCAAAGAAGGAAGAGCAGAAGGGCGCGGAAAGTCCCGCACCCGCACAGACTACTCTTAGTGCAGAACTGTGTGCTGTCCTAGGGGAGATTGTGACCCAGTGCAGAAGAGACCCCGGGGATTACCCAATGTCGGGATACAGGAAACTCCGGATGTTTTCAGGGAGGACACCTGTACCCTCGGGAGAAGAGGGATTTGAAGAGTGGTTAGATGGTGCCACGCAGGCCCTAGAAGAATGGGAGGTCTCAGAAGGCAGAAAGAAGCAAAGGATTGTTGAAAGCCTAAAAGGACCTGCCTTAGAGGCCATACGCAATCTGAAGACGAGTAAAAAGGATTGCACTGCCCAGGACTACATAGACATCCTGGAAGGTGTGTTTGGTGGGACAGAAAAAGTCACAGAACTTACCTATCAACTGGAACACTGTTACCAGAAGACAGGGGAGAAGCTGTCAGAGTACATGGGACGCATAGACAAGATCCTGCATAGGATTATCCTGAAGAAGGGGATAGATCCAGGGAAAGTAGATGAAGCCCGTGCCCAGCAGGTGATGAGGGGAGCCCAACCCTTGGACCCTGTCGCACTAATTCTACGCACCCGGCAGGATGGGAAGAGCCTGGACTACCCTGACCTCATCCGAATGGTCAGAGAAGAAGAGGCCATGTTGGAGGAGAAACGGGAGAAGCAGGTGATGGGGTCTACAAGGCTTCCAGTGGCCACGGTCAGGTCGGCCTTAACCCCTGAAAGAGACACAGAGGTAGATGCCCTGAAGTTGCAGATGTCCCAGATGATGGAGATACTGACATCTCTAGTGGCGAAAGAGACGCCCAGTCCCAAGAAGGAAACAAGCAGGAGGGAATTGTTTCCAGCTGTCCCAGCACCAGCATCCCCACCTGACCACGGTGAGATGATTTGCTTTAATTGTGGAGGAATTGGTCATATTGCAGCTGTATGTGCCAGTCCCAAGAAGAAGAAAACATAAAGTCGCCAGCCGGCGGGAAACGCCAAAGGGCCCCGGTGAAGGAGTCAACCGGGTGCCCATCACCTTCAGTGAGCTCCAAGAAGCACAACAAGAAGAGAAAGCGAGGAGACCAAACCCCTCAGAAGGGGCCCAGGGATCCTCAACCAAAGTGCACTCCAGAGAAAGGGGGCAAGACCCCTCTGAAGAGACACAGCACCCCAAAGCAACAACCCTTGCAAGTGAGAGATAACAATGCCCCTCAACGGGTTCACACTCCCACTAAGAGGGAGAAAATCAATGCATACCAGGCTCAAGAAAGGAGCAAGTGCAAATCGAGTGCTGGTAAAGCAAAGAGTCCAAAGAAGAGGACAGCATCAACTAGGCCCTACCCAGAGGAGCTAGTTGGTCCATCTCCTACTGTACCCATCCAAGTGGAAGGAGTGTACACGAAGGCCCTCCTGGACACTGGAGCACAAGTGACCCTGTTGTACAGGGACTTCTATGACAGATACCTGAGTCATCTGCCTATACAGAAGATAGAAGAGTTGGAGATAAGGGGATTGGGAACCCAGAGTTTCCCCTATGATGGATACTTACCCATCAGATTGACGTTTGACCCATCCGTAGCTGGGAAGTCTGAAGTGTTCGACACCTTAGCAGTGGTGTGTCCCCGCCCACCAGGAACCAGCAAGACGTCCCTGATTATAGGGACGAACACGGACCTAGTCAGAAGGCTTCTGACCCCCCTGGTGAAGAAAGAGAGTCTTTCAACTCCCAAGATCCATCCCATGCTGAAGGCAGCCTATCAGCGGTTGGTCCTAGAGCAGAAGACCCCAAGTGAGGGGATAGGAAGGGTATGGAGGCTTGGAAAAGAAGGAGCAGTGTTACAGCCTGGAGAGGTGACCTGCATGAGAGCCACGGTGAAACTTACTTGGGAGCAGCCTGGCCCCTTTGTAATGCTGGAACCTGACCCAATGGAGGGTCACTCAGGTCTGGAGGTGATACCAGAAGTAATTTCACTGAAGGACCTGAAGAAGGCTAAAGGAAGAGTCCCTGTCAGTGTGAGGAACCCCACGGAGCAGCCCGTGGAGATCCCTGCCAGGATGCTTCTGGGACAGGTGAGTCCTGCTGTCCCAGTTGGCTGGTCAGAAGTGAAAGGAACGGGTGAAGGAGAAGATGTTTGGAAGAAACTCTCCATGGAAAACCCAAACCTACCTGGAGCTTGGAAAGAGAGAGCCAAGGCCCAGCTGACCAGATGGGAGAAGATTTTCTCCAAAGATGAGTTTGATGTGGGGTGTGCGAGGAGTGCCACCCATAGAATCCGCATGCAAGAGGACAAGCCATTCAGAGAGAGAGTGAGGCGAGTCCCGCTAGCAGATCTGGAGGATCTGAGGGAGCAGCTTGCGGAATTGAAGAAGACGGGAGTGATCAGGGAGTCCAGAAGCCCCTACGCCTCCCCAATTGTGGTAGTCAGGAAGAAGAATGGGTCATTGAGGCTCTGCATTGACTACAGAACTCTCAACAGGAGGACCATTCCTGACCAGTACACCACGCCAAGGATAGAAGATGCCTTGCAGAGTTTATCTGGAGCTAAGTGGTTCAGTGTGATGGACCTCAAGAGTGGGTATTACCAAATCCCCATGCACCCAGAAGACAGAGAAAAGACTGCCTTCATAACCCCAGTAGGATTCTTTGAGTTCAACAGGATGCCCCAGGGCCTATCTGGAGCTCCTGCTACGTTTCAACGCCTAATGGAAAGGACTGTTGGAGACATGAACCTCATAGAAGTCCTTGTGTATCTGGACGATGTCATTGTCTTTGGAAAGACTTTGGAAGAACATGAAGCCAGATTGGAGAAAGTACTGAAGAGGCTCAGTGAAGAGGGACTTAAACTTTCTCCAGAGAAGTGTCGGTTCTATCAGTCCTCTGTGAACTATCTGGGACACATAGTGTCTGAAAAGGGAGTGGCTACAGACCCTGAGAAGCTGGAGGCAGTTACTTCGTGGCCAAGGCCCACAACAGTTACAGAACTTCGGTCTTTCTTGGGGTTCTGCTCCTACTACCGCAGGTTTGTGGATGGATTTGCCCGCATTGCCAAACCCCTTAACGAGCTGCTGAAGACAGAAGGAGAGGAGGATGGAATGGGGCCTAGGAGGTCCAGTGAGTCGGTCCAAGACCAGTGGAATTCAAGGTGTGAAGAGGCTTTCAGAACCTTGAAGAGAAGTCTCACCACAGCCCCAGTTTTGGCCTACGCTGATCCCACTAGACCCTATGAGCTACATGTTGATGCCAGCCATGAGGGCCTAGGTGGAGTACTCTACCAGGAGTATGAAGACCAGCTACGACCAGTGGCCTATGTGAGCCGGAGCCTGACCCCCTCCGAGAAGAACTATCCCACCCACAAGTTGGAGTTCTTAGCCCTCAAGTGGGCAGTTGTTGACAAACTGAGAGACTATCTGTATGGGGCCGAGTTTACTGTAAAGACAGATAACAACCCCTTGACCTATCTATTCACCACCGCCAAGCTGGATGCAACTGGACACAGATGGTTGGCGGCGTTGTCTGGATTCAACTTCAGCCTCAAGTACAGACCAGGGGCTGGAAATAGGGATGCAGATGCCCTGTCCCGAAGATCCCATGTCGTGGTCGACGATTGGGAAGACTGGACCCAAGTGGCACCAGATGGAGTGCGAGCCCTCTGCCAGGGGGCTGAACTCCAAGCCAGAGGAGGATCCAGAGCTGAAGAAATAGGAGTTACCACAGTGGGAGTCCCAAAGTGTTACTGTGGGGTAACTCAACTGGCAGAAGAGTGTCTGCCGAAGCTGTCCAAGAAAGAGTTAAGGTGTGACCAATTGGAAGATCCCATGGGGAAATTGGTCCTGGAAGCCCTGGAAGACAAGAGTCCAGAGGGACTTCGCCTTCACCCTTCTAAAGAAGCTCGCCTATTGAGGAGAGAATTGGACAAGTTACAGGTGCATCAGGGGGTAGTCTACCGAAGGGGCCCCTCTGATGGACCAGAAGACAAGTGGCAGTTGTTTCTCCCAGAGAAGCATCGAGAGACTGTGCTGATTGCCTTACATGACCAGCATGGTCACTTGGGAGCAGAGAGAACCTTCCAACTTGTCAGAGACCGGTTTTACTGGCCCTGCATGAGGGCCGAAGTGGAGGAGTATTGCCATTCCTGTGCAAAATGCATTCAGAGAAAGACTTTACCCCATCAAGCTGCCCCAATGGGCCACCTACAAAGTCAAGGCCCAATGGATCTGGTATGCATTGATTTTCTCTGCCTTGAACCCGATTTGAGTGGATTGGGAAATGTTCTGGTGGTAACCGACCATTTCACTCGTTATGCTCAGGCTTTCCCAACCAAGGACCAGAAGGCCTCTACAGTAGCCAAGGTACTCCTGGAGAAGTACTTTGTTCACTATGGACTGCCACAGAGAATCCATTCAGACCAAGGAAGGGACTTTGAGAGTCGCCTGATCAGGAAGTCACTAGATTCTCTGGGAGTAGAGAAGACTAGAACTACACCATATCACCCTCAAGGTGATGCCCAGCCTGAAAGGTTCAACAGGACTCTATTGAACATGTTGGGAACTTTGGAAACAGAGAAGAAGCAACATTGGAGTCAACACATATCAGCTCTGGTGCATGCCTACAACTGCACCACAAGTGATGTGACAGGTTTTTCCCCTTACAGGCTTATGTTTGGGAGAGAAGCAAGATTGCCAGTGGATTTGGCCTTCGGCATTTCTTTAGACCATGCCTCTGCTGCCTCCCACAAAGGATATGTGGACAGACTGAGGCACAGTTTGAAGATAGCTTACGAGAAAGCTCAAGTGGCCTCCGACCAGAGGGGGGCCCGAAATAAGAGGAACTTTGATTTGAAAGTTAGAGTACAGGACCTACAGCCTGGGGACCGTGTACTGTTACGCAATCTAGGGATCCCTGGAAAACACAAGATTGCTGATAGATGGAGATCAGAGCCATATATCATCTGTAGAAAACTTCCAGGATTGCCTGTTTACAAGTTGAAGCCAGAAGGAAGAGTGGGGCCATTGAAGACCTGGCATAGGAATCACTTGCTCCCACTCACTGAAGCAGTCAGAATGCCTCCAGTAAGAGATGTACCTGAATCTGTTTCCATTCTGGATACTCCCAGGCCTAATACTAGGTCCCAAACATCCCAAGCTAGGGATGGAAAGGACCCCCAATCAGAGGAAGAAAGAGGAGAACTTGAGTGGCTATGGCCTTCCTCAACTCAAGGAAATTCTGCCATAGATCTTCCACCTACTGAAGATGTGGAAGATAACACATTGAACCCAGAAGCCACAGAGTTTGTGCCATTCAGTGATGTGCCTGAGTGCTGGGAAGATATCCCTGGTCTCTACCCAGAACAAGAAGATGATGTTCCAGAACCAGAGATGTTGCCAGAATGTGTTCCTGAAGAAGTTCCAAGAGAGCAGAGAGCTCGCAGGAGTGTGAAGCCTCCCAAGAAGTTAACTTACCCCAAGATGGGAGAAAGTTCAGAGGACTCTGTTACCACAGCAAGGAGAAGTGCTGAAAGCCCTGACCCTTCCGCTGTTCATTTAGTGGAGGGCAACCCCAGCTCACTCTCTGGCACAGTTAAGCAGGTCGCCCACACTGAAGTGACCTGTAGACAGGACAGCTCCCCATCTTATGCCAATTGGTGGGAGGCTCCTCTGTCCAAATTATGTGAAAATGTTGTTCCCGAGAAAGTTTGTAGTTTGAACACTGTCTTTGGGGACCAAAGATTCAAAGTGGGGGGAGTGTGTAGCGGGGTTCTACCCCTTTTAGGCGAAGAGACTACATCTCCCATGATTCCCCAGGCCCCCGGGCTGCTGACTTCCGCCCGGGAGGCTGCTGGGGGAGATTATAAAAGGGAAGAGCGGAGACCGCCTCTTCCTCTTGGGACACTTCCTCTTCTGAGGCCGGACAGGACTGGCCTGCCTCTGCTGACAGAGCTTGTGACGCGGAGAAGACAGCCAGCAGAGACACCTGTGCGGACCGGAGCTGAAGGCCTGAGGCCTGGGCCTTGCAGCCGATGGAGTGAGACTCTCACCCCTCAGAGTCCACAGCAGCGGAGCGGAGACTTCCCCTTACTGTCGGTCGGACGGAGCTGATGACCGGAGTTCAGGGCTGTGACTGAGGAGACCGGACGCCGCCATTGAAGAGACCAGAGCCACCATTAGAGGGACCGGAGCTGAGGACGGTACCCAAGGATTGGTGAGAGAGCCGAGAGGCTCATCCTACATTGACACACAAGTTTTATGCCTATTGAACTGCCTAGGCGCAATTTACCTCAGAGCAGCAATGTTACTTTTTGTGGATTACAAATGACACCATTTAAAGCTACATGTGCACCACCTCTACAGATTCATTGCCGGTGAAGAACACTGTACTAGTACAAGGACTGAGCTCTATTACTAGGGATCAGGCCTGGTCCATTAGGTAGGCGCAGATAGATTTATTGCACCTCAGGGGTGCATAGCAGACGGTCGCCACACTGGGCGCTCCGTTTCCCCATTACCAGTTGTTACATATGTGTGTACATGTTAAAGTGCATATTGCAGGGACCTGCTAAAGTATTGTAAGTCATATGTTCAAACGCATGTTGCTATTTCTTTTCCTTACTGACAAAAGTAAAGCCAGTTATTCTTATTTCAGCAGTCTGCTTGTGAGTTCATACCAATTACACTTAGAGTATAAGCTAAGTTTTATGTGCATAGGGACGTACCCCTTTACTAACTGTGCCAGAGCGGGTAGAGCCAAATTGCCGGGGGTTGGTGGAGCTGTACTCAGGGACTCAAAACAAACCAGCGGCTCTCTTAACTGGGGGTAGCGCTACACTTCTTATAACTGAGATGTTCAAACATATTTATCTAGGAGTCAACCATTCCCCAGAAGAAGACCATGATATAATAGGTCGAAACGTCGGGATTCGCATGCAGTTTAAACCACTATGTTATGCTGTATGAATATATGGTTGCTTGGCTGTATTATGGAATGATTATTGTATTCTTTCAACCAGAGTGTAACATTTTAACACTGACATGTATTTGTAACTCAGCTAATAAAGACCCTTTTATCTAATTGTCATACTCTGATTGACCTATTCTGCTGCATTAAAACCCCCCTGGGGGAACCTTCCCATATCATGTACATTCTTTAGTGACCTATGATGAGCCAATGAGAGAAATCATAACATGTGGCAAAGGAGTAACTATTTCACTTAACAGGAAGTGTGGAACATACGCAGTGGCTGGGGAGCAGTGAAGAGGTTGTGCCTGTTTTTTTAAAGCCTGCGCATGTAGTGACAGGGTCACTTTAAAGCTGAACTCCAGGATAAATAAACATTATCTATATACAAGAGGCATGTGTATTGTTACTTGAATTGTGGTGCACTCTGTGTAACCCTTTTAGATCTGTGCAGCAATCCTTTGTGCAGGAGTTTCCTGTATAAAGAACAGTCTGTGGGCTTATGCAGCGTATCCTGGCTGACTACCCCAAGTTGTGGACAAGGTCACTCACCCTGCATGCAGAGGTACCTTCCACATGGAGTGCGCTCATTAATGCCTTGGTCCAGACGGGGACCGCGGTCATGTGAGAATTAAACATTATGTCGGATCCCTGGCTTAGAGATTAGCTTCACACAGCGTGCAGTAGGTAATTACACCTAGTCCTTCTGTAGAATGCTGTCCCACATCACTACACACCTTAGCTTGGTAGATGTTATATTAAGGAGGGACTCTGCTCAGCCCATGCCCTCTCCACCAGTCCAGCATACCTCTGCCACTTCACTCCCAGTGACAGAATGGGGTCCCGCCATTCTCTAAATGTGTGCATGAGATGGGTGCACTAACTAACTGGGCACAGCAGTCCCCCTCAGTGCCCCATGGTGATCACAGCATCTTCTTGCACAGGGAAACAAGAGCCCCTGAACCCGGCCTTCCCCCTCCTTTTATATAACAAGGCAGATAAGCAGGGCCCAAAAAGCCTGGGAACAAAGGTGCAGAATATTAACCCCCTTCCCCAGCCTGGATCAGCCATGGTCTAACTCACAAACTGTAGGCAGCCTGTCTACAAGTTACTGCTGATCTTACTCCTTGTGCAAAGCAACTTGTCTAGTACTATCCCTCCGCTGTATTTCTGCAAGCAGTTTTAGCAAGTGGACCTTTTAGATCCTCCATAGCTCTGCTTACATCACAGTGATGATGTCACCATTACTGTTACAAGGTAATACCTATGTTTGAAAAGGCAATTGGTACACACAAAGTTGCTTTATAGCATTTGTGGCTATTGGAGAATATATTTGAATGAAAGTTTTGTGTCCAAACTTCAGCTTTAAAACCTAATGTCAGCCACAGTATTTTATTTTAGTTAGAGTAGAGAAGCTAGAAGAGTTAAAATTTCTCTGAAATTTTTATTTCTGTTTGTAAAACCATTAAGGGGATTTTCCTCCACTGCTCGTTCTTGTGACACCCATGCAAAAAAGAGGGGATGCAGTTCTCATTGGAAGTAGAAGGCATAGACAACAATAGAAACATTGTCACAAGTTCTAACCCATTCTCAAGCAAAAAAATAAAAGTTTTTTATTTGTGTCTCCTTTGCAGAAATCCCACCTCACTTCTTGTCCTCACACGCAAAACCACATAAAAATATTGGCATCGTGTTAGGATTTTAACAGAATCTTTAACAAAACTTCAACCAGAGAGAAAGAGACAATAAAACAGATCCCGATATGCATGATATGGGTTGGGGCTTCCCTTGAGGGGAGGAGGAAAATACCCATCGTAGGAGATTGGTTACCTCTGAAGTGTGAAGCAAGAATAAAGCATAACTAAACTTTTACACCTATTTAGTTCTGCTTCTATGCTCCCCCTCTCTGCAAGCAGAATTGTGGATAATGTTTTTTTTTCTTTTCTATTTTATTTTCTTTTTTATTTTTAGCCTTACCCTCCCTCCACCATTCCAGCCAAAGCCAGAATGACATATACCTGGTCATGCAGCCTCCTGGTTACTTATATAACATCTTCCAGGAGGTTGCAGGATCAGCACACAGAGCAGGCCGAGGGTTGGGTTTGACACATTATCAAAGCTATCTGCCTACACCTGGAAGAAGCAGCCAGTTGAAGAGGACCTAGATGGAAACATGGGACCTGCTGCGTGACAACCGAATGAGAGATTCATTGTGCAGATGCGTATGTGCTTTGAAGAGCACAACAGTACTACAGGTAAGTGAGAAAAAACATGGGTGGTAGTCGAGTACAGGTTTCAACAATAAGGAACTGTGTGAGCATAACTATTTATCACATTAAGAATGGATGATCACTGTTGAAACAGTTGTGTTTTATTGTTGGAAACTGTGTTGTACAGTAAAGAGTTTGTTCATCCAGATGTAGCTCTCCCCTCACTGGGGCTGAGAATGGATTAACAAAACAGTTGTTTAAACTGCTGGAGAATTGTGACATGCCTTTAGAGGGAAAGGCTACTACTTGAGTGGTTGGCCTTTGGTGCTTCCCAGTGCCAGATGTGTACAGTTTATGGGTGCTGGTTCACAGTCTCACTGAGGCTGTGTGTGACTTGGTCCTTGTGTCTGTGGTATTGACCTGGGAAGATGGTACCCTCTGTGTCTTTGAAAGCTGGATTTGGGGAAAGAACTGCATCCCTTGTGTCTGCGAGAGAATGACAGCTATGGTTGACTTGGGAAGGCTTGGGTTCACGTCCCTGTGTCTAGAAAATGCTGCTGGGATGTCTTCAACTGCATAGTACTAATAATTATAGAAACATGCAAGCAGTGGATGGCCCCTTGTGCCATATTTATGGGAAATGAGAGAAGAGTTGGAGCTGTTAGGAATGCTCTGTTGTGTATAGTTAAGCTAATAGTACTGTTTGATGGAGGATTGAGCTGACAGTACTGCTTGGATGGAGGGTTGCGCTGATGGTACTGCTCAGATGGAGGCATGAGCAGATGGTGTTGCTCACATTGAGGTTTCAACAGATAATATTGTATATATAGAGCGTTCAGGCGATGGAATTGCTCAGCTGATTGTACTACTCTGACTGTTGGAGGATCGATTTCCCATGCACTAGTGTGTCCTTTATCATTCTAGAGCAGCAGAGCCTCTCTCAAATAAGAAACTATCGACTCCAATAATTTTAGCTGTGCTACCATTGACCACAAATGATATTCCAACACCTCACCACTGAGAACCAATGTATGAGGGCACTACACCCTCAACCACCAATGTAGGGAGGCACTTCACCACTGACCACAAATATAGGAAGGTTCACCGCTGACTATCAAAGTACAAGGGCACTGTGCCGCTGACCACATATGTAAAAATACTCTAAACTACAAACCACCAATGTAAGAGGGCACTGTATCAATGACCACCAATGTCATTACTCTCTCCTGAGGACACTAATGATAGCATTTGGGGAGATATGGAAAAACAGAAAAGGCACTGGAACACAAACTGGTATTAGGGTAGCAACTATGGAGCTCAGAATTGAGTTATGGTACAAAGTACAATGAATAGGAGATGTAGCACACGGTACTGGAAAGAGATCAAGGTGGAGAATGGTGTGAACTAGGGATGAGCCGAACACCCCCGGGTTCGGTTCGCACCAGAACCTGCGAACGGACCGAAAGTTCGTGCAAACGTTCGAACCCTATTAGTTACAATGGACGCGAACGTTCGAAATCTAAAGTGCTAATTATAACGGCCAATATGCATGTTAATGTCATAAAAGAGGTTTGGGGACCCGGGTCTTGCCCCAGGGGACATGTATCAATGCAAGTTTTTTGGGGAGCAGTCATTTTAATGATGCATAAAGTGAAAAAAAAAAAGTGAAATATTCCTTTAAATATGGTACCTGGGGGATGTCTAAAGTATGCCTGTGATTAGAACTGTCCCTGCAAAAAATTACATCTGTAAAGGAAAAAAATTAGCCATTTAAAACTGCTTTGCGGCTTTAATGTCATAGCTTGTCCTGGCAATATGTATGAAAATCTTTGAGAAAAATGGCATGGCTACCCCATCCCCCCCCCCTACCCCAGCCTATTACCAGCCCCTTTGGGTCTTGTATGGATATTAAGGGGAACCCAAAATAAAACCCTATACCTAAAATCCTATATACTCTGAACCGCAGTATACAGGCGGTGCAAACAAGACAGGGACTGTAGGTATATACTGTATGTATGTATGTATGTATGGACTGTATGTGTATACTGTGCTGGAGGCACACAAAACACACTAACTCCTGCGGCTGTCTTAGGTGACAACAGGGCAGATACAGAGTAATGTGGTTTAGTGTGCTGTGTTATAGTCACAGAACACACACACACGCTAACTCCTGCAGATGGCTGGCTGGCTGCCTTAGATGACAACAGGCCAGAAGGGCAGATACAGGGTAAGGTGGTTTAGTGTGCTACTGCTGTGCTATACTAACACAGCACGCACACACACTAACTACTCCTGCAGATGGCTGGATTGGTAGAGATTGAGAACAGCACTGAGAAGAATAAACTATCCCTGCCTATTTTTCCTCTTTCCCTACACTAATCCCCAGAATCCACACACAGAAAGCAGATAATGTCACTGACACTGTTCCTAACGCCGGAACACACTACATGAGGCCGCCAGCGCGGCGGCCTTATATAGTGTGGGGCATGTACTAAACCCCCTGAGCTATAATTGGCCACAGGCATCCTGCCTGTTGCCAATTATTGCGCTCCTCGCCGCTGGCTTTATGATTGGCCAAGCATGCGGGGTCACAGTGCATGCTTGGCCAATCATCAGCCAATCATCAGCCAGCAATGCACTGCGACTGGCGTAGTGCATTGTGGACCGTTCGCATCAGACGAATTTGATGCAAACGGTCCTGAGAGTTCTGGTTTCGACGAGCGGTCGAACGGCCGATGTTCCATTCGAACATGGGTTAGAATCGAACACCGGGCCCATCCCTAGTGTGAACGGGTGCAGACATGATTGAGTTCTATGTTAATGCCTATATGGCAGATAGAAATTGTTTGTATGAGCACCATAAAATGAAGAAAAAACCCAATTTGTTTGGCTTTGTTATGAATGTGAGACATGCAGATGCCTTCTATTTTGAGAAGCTAATAGTCTGTCAGTTTATACATCTTATGTGCTTCTCCAAAACCTTTTCGCCACCTTTCTATTCTATTTCTCTTTTTACCCTGGTGTCAAATTGAAGTTTACATTTTTTATTCAAATCAATTTTTTATATATATTTTATTTACGTTTTGAGTTTTGTATGTAATTCACATTTAAAACAGGGTGATCCAATGGCACTAGTTTCAAAGAATTGCCTTGTTAATGCTAGTGACAGACCACATCTTTATGTCATCTTTAATTTTGTCCTTAGTAACTCTTTCATCTCTAGGAAAGAAGGATCACCAGTAAGGATAACCATTATCACCTGTTTCCGCCCAGAATGGTTGGTCTTTAGAATTCTGTGTGTAGGGTTGCTGCAGCACATGCCTTATCATATGACTGTCATGACCTCTGTGTGTGTGTCCCCAAATGTAGAGATTTACAACACAATGGTTACAGCCTTACATTACATATTGTATACATTTCTTCTACAATACTATTGTTTTTTTTTTTTTTTACTGGGTTCTACTTTAGTAAAGCTGTAGTTTCAAAAATATTCAGCTCAAGGGATCATAAGCATTTCAAAGCACAAAAAAGGATTAACACGTTTTTTATTGCAGAACTTGATGGCTGTAAGTAGTCTTTATAAAGTAAAAATATCATTGCTAGACAATAATTTCAGACATAGGAGTGACTTCGTCTGTCTGAATGTACAAAAGAATATTTTTCACATTTGTTAAGCCAAAAGATACATTTTTCCTCTACATAATTAACATGTAATTTCACATGTGGTTTATAACAATGCTTACACATTATTATATTTTCTTTTTATATATTACAGTTTCCTTTATCAGTTTTTTTTACGTGAATTATTTTTATTAAATTACAATTTATACTTACAGTAAGAGTGTATTTTTTCCTATAGTCTTACCGCCTATGCTTCACTTAAAAGGACCTCTGGGAACTTCCACCCGATCCAAAAGGCTAGCCTAGCACTTACAGCAATATGAAAGCACTTATGACAGTATGACAATACTTGTAGCAACATGACAGAAGTGCTAGCAACATGGAAACATGGCATTGAGTGTCAGAACATTAAGAAATGATACTGAAAATATAGGGAACAGCGAAGGTGCCTGAGGGAAGAGTTTGTTGTAATTTCTTTGAAACATGTGAAAAGTCAGAAAATAACAAACTTAAATTTGAACCCCCATTGATTAGAGAAGTGGAAGTGAACCTTGATAATCAATTATGACCCTTTTCAAAGCTAATAGTAAAGTGATTTTCAAAAAAGGGCATGGGGATTTGGTCACTGCTACGGGGAACATGTAAAAAAATGAAAAATAAATAAATATACAACACAGAGATGTTTTTTCTTTTAGATCCCTTTCACACAGGTGTTCCGTTTTCTTCATCCATTCAGTCACTTTTAGAAAATCAGATTTTACATCCATTTGTGTACATCCATTTTTACACCCATTTATACATCTGTCAGCGGGGAATACCCAGCTGACAGGAGAATGTAAACAACAGAGGAAGGCAGTGTGTGAAGCAAGAGAGGGGGCAGTGTTTACAGAACGTGGGGAGTGTGTAGACATAGGATCTGTTACTTGCCAGCAGCAAATTACATTGTCAGTTTTCCTGCCATTAAAGTAAAGGGACGGGGCCATTCTGTCACACCACCTGGATCTGTCATTTACCAGCTCCAAATCAGCACCGGGAGAAGCAGATTTGTCATTTGGCCTTGCTGCTAAAGTAGACAAAGTTGCAGGGAGAGCTGATAAAGTAGACAAAGGGGCAGGGTGAACTGACAATTTAATATGCTGCCAGAAAGGGACAGATCCTCTGTCTATATACTTCCCCCTGCCGGAAAGTGACAGATCCTCTGTCTACACACTCCCCTCAGCTGGAAAGTGACAGATCCTCTGTCTACACACTTCCCCCTGTGGGAAGGGACAGATCCTCTGTCTACACATTTCCCTCAGCTGGCAAATTACAGATCCTCTGTCTACAGACCAGTGGCAGCTGGTGCTCAAAATTTTTTGGGGGGGGTGCAAACTGAAAAAAAAAAAAAAAAAAACATCAATTGCAGTCTCACTGTGCCCATCAAATGCAGCTACTGTGCCCATCAAACGCAGCCACTGTGCCATCAAATGCAGCCACTGTACCCATAAATTGCCACCACTGTGCCCATCAAATGCAGCCACTGTGCCATCAAACGCAGCCACTGTACCCATACATTTCCACCACTGTGCCATCAAGCGCAGCAACTGTAACCATCAATTTCCGCCAGTGTGCCCCATCAATTTCTGCCAGTTTGCCCCATCAATTGCCGCCAGTGTGCCCCATCAATTGCCGCCAGTTTGCCCCATCAATTGCTGCAAGTTTGCCCCATCAATTGCCACCAGTGTGCCCCATCAATTGCCGCCAGTTTGCCCCATCAATTGCCACAAGTTTGCCCCATCAATTGCCACCAGTTTGCCCCATCAAATGCTGCCCGTCACTTACCTGTCTGAGGTCAGCGCATTCCTCCACGCTCCCTCTGAGTCCTCAATGTCTTCTCCCATCCTCTTCTGCTATGATTGGACGCCCAATAGGCATCCAATCACAGCGACTGTTGCTTCAGCCAGTCAGGTGACAGGTAACCAGACCCAGTGCACTTGATTGGCTGAGAGGCGGGTCAGTGTTAGGGAAGCGATTTATTTGATTCCCTAACACAGCACTACGTAAGCAGCGAACGCACAGCAGTTTACCAATTTGGAAGCCTATTAGAGCCTACGGCTCTAATCAGGATGCCCATTAGAGCCGACAGCTCTAATCAGGCACTTCCGAAAACAACCCGCCGCTGTAATTCAGATGCCCCGCGCCCGACAAGGGGCCAGACACCTGAATAGGGGGCGGAAGCGGCGACATTAGATAGATTTATGCAATGCATGAATCTATCTATTGAAGATTGGCGGGTGTAGGAGAGAGGGGGCAGTGCTCCTCTATGCGCAACGCCACTGCTACACACTCCTCTCAGCTGGAAAGTGAGAGATCCTCTGTCTACACACTTCCCTCCGCTGGAAAGTGACAGATCCTCTGTCTACACACTCCCCACGCTCTGTAAACAATGCCCCTCCCCTGCTGTACACACTGCCCGCCTCTGCTGGTTACACTCTGCTGTCAGCTGGGAATTCCCTGCTGACAGCAAAGATGAGTCAACGGCTCCTAACAACCAATGCAAAAACGGATGCAAAAACTGACTATTTGTACGTTGACATCCATTTAGGTCCTCTTCTAATTTTTTTAATGGAAGAAAAATAGGGCTTTCTTTAATTTTAAAGAAACGGATGTTAACGAAGGCGGATGTGAATGGATGATCATCCGCTATCATCCGCTTGCCCATAGAAATACATTGGTGTTCGTTTTTTCCTCCATCAATGGATGGAAGAAAAATGGACATAAGGAACGCTTGTGTAAAAGGGGCCTTAATGTGACTTCAATGGCAACACAGGAAAAGCATACATTCTTTAAACTACATATAAGTGTATAAGATGCCTTTAAATTGTATTTGAACAGTACGAGTCAGTGACACCATTATCTTGCATCACACATTTGGATGTGTCATTGATTTTGTAACTTTTACATTATTGCTTGGCTTAAATACAGCACCAGTGCCTAAATCTGATTTATTACGACATAAATATAAAGCTTTTTTTAAAGTAGTTTTGGTCACAGCGCCTGTTTTAGGCCCCTTTCACACGATCGGACCGTTCAGATCCGCCTGTCAGTTTTGACGGCGGATCTGAACGGGCGCTCCATGTTAGTCTATGGAGCGTCGGATGTCAGCGGAGACATGTCCGCTGACATCCGACCCGGTCCGATCCGCCAAAAGCAGACGTATGGCTCTACGTCCAGATCCGATCGGATCGGGTGAGATCTGATGAAAACGGACATACTGTCCGTTTTCATCCGATCTCTCCATAGAGACCAGCGGCGCTCGCAAGCCCCTCCCCGCTCAGTGAGCAGAGAGGGACTTGTCATCCGCCGGTTCAGCGGAGATCAACGGAGAGATCTCCCGCTGAGCCGGCGGACAGAGGCGGACTCCTCATGTGAAAGGGGCCTTACTTAGCGGTAAAAGTTCTGAATTAACCAATGGAATTGCAGTCATAACAGTTCTAAAATCTATGGAAAGATGGATTTATGATGTAAAAAAAGTCAGAGCCTTCAATTTAGAACAAATTGAAAAGTGTCAAAACAGTTTCAGTTATCTTAAAGTAAACATTAGAGTATATTATTTCAGAAGATAATAGCCACAAATATTATACAGTGGCTGGACAATATGTAAGGAGCTTAGTTAGGCTGCAGTTTAATAGGGAGATATGAGACTGGCTTTAACTTGAAATAAACATTAGAGATTATTATTTTAGAAATATTAGCCACACATATTATACAATGGCTGTACAGTATGTCTCGAATTATTATATAACTGTACTGTCTCTATTTATTTTATGCTGAGTAAACTGTTGGTGCTACATAAATCCATAATAATAATAATAATTTACAAAATAGTCCACACAATTGTAGACATAAAGCATGATTTACTCTGTAGCAAACATTAAAACATTGGCAGCTAAAATCCAGCTGAGCATTGTGTGGCACATTTACAGTGCTAAAGCACTGGAACAGGCTGTAAAACTTGGAGACACAAAGTATAATTTACCCTGCAGCAAGGCAGGATTTGCCCTGTTACAAACACTCATAAATTGGCAGCTTAATTCAAGCTGCAAAACATTGTGTGTCATTTTTAAAGTGCTGGTGCAGTGGAAGAGGCCACAAACTTGGAGACACAAAGCACAATTTACCCTGCAGCAAACAAATGAAAGTTGGCAGGTGTGGTCCGTCTGCAGCAACTCTGTGTGGCGCCTTCAAAATGCTGGAGCACCAGAAAGGGCCACAAACTCTAAGGGGCGAAATGATTTGCCATGCAGCAAATATAGAAATGTTGCAGTCGAGTTACAAAAACATTGTGTAACACCTTAAAGCCCCGTACACACGGTCGGACTTTTTCATGGATTCTGTCCGATCGGACAAGGTTGTTGAAAAATCAGACCGTGTGTATGCACCATCGGACAGTGTTCGTCGGTTTGACCGACGGACAAAGTCTTATCTCCTGCTGGAAATCTTTGCCGTCAACACGGTCCGATCACACCAAATCCGATCGTGTGTACGGTTGTCCGACCGGACAAAGTGCCACGCATGCTCAGATCACATTACAAGACCAAAGCTATTGGCTACTAGCCTCTACGTAGTCCCGTCGTAGGCAACAAACGTCACCACGTTCAGAATGATCGGATTTTCCGACAACTTTGTCCGACCGTGTGTACGCAAAACCAACATCGGACAAAGTATGACGGACATGGTCCGACGGACCTGGTCCGCGGATTGTCCGACCGTGTGTATGGGGCTTTACTGTTCTTGAGCACGGTAATAAGCTGCCAACATTAAGGAACAATGCAGGATTTACACTGCAGCAAAAAATTACAAATTTTGCAGTGGAGCCACAGCTGTGGAAACATGTGCAGCAACTTTACAAAGCCTCCCGCCGGGGGGATGCCGTTGGTGGCAGGGGCTGGTAATGGTACAATTTTTTTGCCGGGATACAATGAATAAATTTGTTGCAGCATCAGCAGCAGGCAGGGAGGGGATAGGAGACTTATAATGAGGTTCAAGCCTATGCTTTATGGTGCAGATTCATGTATCTACTCATGCATGTGGTTCCCAAATGGCTGGTAGTTTTACCATGCCTGGTACACTGTAGGCAGATGCTACAGACCACAATGTTGCTGTCAGCAGCAGATGAGTGAAATGTGCTAGACTGCATCACTCTATGTACCAGTTGTGGAGATAGCAGTGGCCTGTACCCATAGGGCACTGCTGTCCACTGTAGTAGAATAGGATGGTTTCCATCCAGTTCTCTGCAAGCTGCCCCTGCCCTTGGACAAAATAATACCTTGCTGCTGTTTTGCTTCTCCCTCACTTTCCTCCTCTCCAATGTCTGACACTCACATACAGTCTGCCACCTTCTGCAGTCATCTTCCACCCCTCATTGCTGGAGCCCACTTGGCATTACATTGCAGCTGAAGGAAAATCACTGCCTTATGCTGCACCCTGATGTCCCTCCTCCTTCTACCTGCCTTGTTGGTACTTTTTTTAAATATGCTGAAGGCATTGTCTGCAGACCTCAAAGGTGCAGTGGGCAGAATATACATCAAACAGGCCCACACTTCAGAGCTCTGAGTACTGGCCTTGGGGATAGCAGTCACCTGTACCTGTGGAGCATCAGATAACTACTCCCTCAGTCCCCCAAATGCTGCCCCTTCCAATTAACAAAATCCCCTCCTGCTGTCCTACCTTTCCCCCAGAACTTTGCTCCTCTTGTTGGCAGTCAGTGGCACCCATGGAAGGTCTGCCACCTCATCATCCACCTCATTGCTGGAGCCCACTTGGCAGTAAGCTCCAGCTGATGGAACAAATTGGGCCTCAAGGCAGATGTTTGCTCCTGTGTCATCTCTTTATATCAGTGGCGGCCCATCCATATGGGGCGCAGGGGCGCCGCCCCCCTAATCCATGCGTCCAGCCCCTAATCTACATGCAGGGCACCGGTCACATGGATTCCAATGTTTTTTTTTCCAAGCACGTGATTAGTGCCGGTGGCTTCAAAAAGGGTGGGCTAGGAGTGCCCTGAGCCCACCCAGTTGTGTGACCACAGCGAATTAATATTTACTATTGTCTTCCAGATTCTCCTCCCCCTGAGACCCGATTGGCCCAGAGGAGAAGGGACCGTATTGGCCGCTGAGGAGGAAGAGATGCAGGGGAAGCTGCCGTAAAGCCGACAAGGAAGAGGGGAAGCAGGAAAGAATCTGAAGCTGCCGACAACCTAGATAGGGTAAGTGTGGGGCTGGTGGGCGGATGGACGGACGAGCGAGTGACAGGGGGGTATTGGGGCCGACCTACCGATCCATTGGGGGGGCAGGGGGGTAGAGGGGGTTTGGGGGGGGGGTGGCAGCTGCCGCCACTGCACCAGCCGCCACTGCTTTATATACTGCATTATTCTGTGGGAATCTTTTGCCATGTATTAAAGAAAAAAATATAATGGCTTTGGGTTGATTTTATTTTTTGTAACCTTTTTTTTACGTTTTTTTTTTTTGTTTACCATAAGTGCATAGCTACATAGGGAAATGTTTTATTTCATTTTTTTCTAAGTTTATATGTTTTCGAACTGCTATTTTAAATCTTTTTACTACAGATACACAATCCTTGATTTACAAAAAAAAATTACATAAAAATATTTAGTACAGTGCAAAGGATTTTCAGAGCTCTATGGTTTAGCTAAAGAGACAGATTAGGAGCTGTTGCCTGTTTTAAGGATCTTTTTTTAAACATGCATCTCAGTAGTTACATTTTTGCAACATTCATTTCTCATGTCTCAAAAATGTAAAAACAAGCAAGTGCCTACAAGTATGAAGTTACCACCTTATCTGAAGGATTTTGTAAAACCCATAAAACTGATGTATTCCAGAGGGTGCTGCTAAAAGAATGTTGATAGCAGAATTATAAATATTATATTTCTTTGGCTTTTCAGTGCTGATGACATCCAGATGGCTATTTTTTACTTTAAAATACTGTATATATATTTATATAGAGTCAAAGCATTTTTTTCTATCTTGGATAAAATATGGAAGATTTAAAAACTCTTTTTTGTTGCCATCTGTATTACATTGGGAAGACACATCGGAATTGAGACAACATTTTTTGCAACAATTGTTACAAGTGTCCCCATCTAAAGATTTCTCTTTCTTTTTAGGAAACAGTTAAAAATGTTGGAACTCCCCTCATTAGAAGATTCAGAGAGCATAAATCTCCCTAGTGGAGACACATACAGTATAAAAATCTGAAAGGGCTGTTAACCCTTACCCACTCTATCCAATTTTTCTTTTTTTAAACGGCTTAAATACGGCTTAAATACAATTTAAATACAATTTAATAAAGGTTTGCAAGGGCTCTCAGATGCTTCAGAAGTCTTCAAGGGGTGTAGACTTTTCAAAAGCTTTGAAGGGAATCACACATTGAGAATCCAATCTTCTGAGTACAGTGGTCAAGGGTTAAATTAAGCTCACCAGGGTTGCTATTTCTAATACAATGTTGACTCAGAACTTAGATTTAGGTACATTATGATGAACTTACTGACTGGTTTCACTGTAATGCCCCGTACACACGGTCGGATTTTTCGACGGAAAATGTCCTATCGGACAATGTTGTCGGAAATTCCGACCGTGTGTAGGCTTCATCTGACTTTTTCAGTCGGATTTTCTGACGGACAAAGTTTTATCTCCTGCTCTCAAATTTTCCGACAACAAGGTCGATCGGACTTTTTCCGATCGTGTGTAGCGAATTCCGACGGACAAAGTGCCACTCATGCTCAGATCAAATTACAAGACCAAAGCTATTGGCTACTAGCCTCTACGTAGTTCCGTCGTACGCAATGAACGTCACCACGTTCAGAATGATCGGATTTTCCGACAACTTTGTCCGACCATGTGTATGCAACACCAGTGTCGGACAAAATCTGTCGGAAAAAATCCAAAGGATTTTGTGGTCGGAATTTCCGACCGTGTGTATGGGGCATAAGTGTTATTAAGCCCAGGTTCACACTGACAGCGGGAATGAAATGGTGCGAGTTCAGCTGAACTCGCACCATTTCATTCCCGCATGTCAGTCCCGACTTTGGGGGCGATTTCAGAGACATCTGTGCGGGTTGCTGCACAGATGTCTATAGAAATTGCACCCCGAAGTCCCCAAAAGTAGTAATAAAAATGATTTGGGAATCGGTGCAGTGTCACGATTTGGACAGTGTCATTGCTGGGAATTGCCGCTGACTTGGCATCCGATTTGACATGTCAAATTGCATGCCAAATCGCGCCAATGTGAACCTAGGCTAAAGCCTTGTATTAACCAGTGTTACAGTACACCATGTATATAATATTTTCCCTGCATGGTTTCAGACAAATGCAAATGTAAAGCACACTTCCTTACTTCCAATAAAAAAAAGAAGAAATTACTATACTACTATCCTGTTACCGCAAGACAAGAAATAGCACTATTTTGTTTACTGCTGTACTTTGGTAAGCATATTTCCGTGATAAATTAAAACCTAATCTTCAATGACAAATATTTAGACTGCACAAAGTAAAGTTTTCTTCTTGCAGGGCTTTAGAAAATTTAAATTAAAAGCAAATTTCTCCATTACTAATTCACCCCATCCACACACCATTTATTCCCTTGTCCATACTTCCAATAGTGCTGAGACTAATGCCACGTACACACGGTCGGAATTCTCGTTGGAAAAAGCTCTGATGGTTTTCCTGTCGGAATTCCGACGGAACTTTGTTCAAACTGTCTTGCCTACACACGGTCACACCAAATTCTGACGGTCAATAACAACACGGCATACAACACGTTCAACTGCACTATAAAAGGGAAGTTTAATGCTTCTGAGCATGCGTCGAACTGTTTCCGAGCATACGTTGGAATTTTGCGTGTCGGAATTGCATACACACGATCAGAAAATATATAGATAGAAAGGTTTTCCGTCAGAAAAATTAAGAACAGTTTCTCAATCCAAAGTCCGTCAGAAATTCTGACAGAAAAAGACTGATGGGCATACACATGGTCGGAAAATCCGATGAAAAGCTCCCATCGGACTGTTTCCATCGGAAATTCCGACTGTGTGTACGCAGCATAACACTATCCTGGATGTGATGTCAGAAGTTCCAGCAGACTCAGAGCTGACACTCTAGTGATACTTTATAGCATTGATGGCGAACCTTGGCACCCCAGATGTTTTGAAACTACATTTCCCATGATGCAGTGTAGCTGAGCATTATGGAAAATGTAGTTCCAAAACATCTAAGGTGCCAAGGTTCGCCATCACTGCTTTTTTAGTATTCCTCTTCACGCCTTCCCGAGCAGCTGCATTAAAAGTTAAGGGGGTTAAGCGAAGGGGTGGAGGAGGAGCTTGGTCAGCACAGACAGTAATTAGACACTACAATAAGAGGAGAGAGCTGTGACATGTACGGAAGGAGGGGCTGAGCTAGGGAATTAATTCCTGGAGTAGTTAAACTTTTAAGAAAGTTCTGAGACATATTGCAAGTGAATAAAAAATGATTTATAGAAATAAAAAAACACATCTTATGAGCATTTAAAATACTTGATTTTTCTGTGCTTTTACCTGCAACGAGAAGTGTCATTTGTGTATTGTACTGATTTACAACACAACAGTCCTGAGAGATAATAGGGTAGAACAGAGGTGTGTTCAAAATGGATACACAGTACTTTGGAGCTTAGGGCCTACCACTGCGCTGTTAGGGCTAACTTGACCACCAGATAATAGAACCAAAGGTTAGGGAGACCAAGGCTGCCCGAATGCTGTGGCAAGTGCAAAAGGTGTATGTTATTTCCAGGATTAACCAAAAAAATCGGTTGATTCCCATTACCATTTTGTAAACTGTGCTGTATATTCCTTATTCCACATTGTCCTATGTGCTGTGCGTTACCTTTTCAACAATGTCACATTTGTATGCTGTGCTGTACATTTCCTCTTCCACACAGTCCCATTCTGTACACTGTGCTTTGTGTTCTCTTCTCCACACTGTCACATGTTGTACAATTTTGCGCAATATGCTCTACATTCTCCAGTAGGGTTGGTGTCACCTGGTGCGGTAAAACATGGTGTCACCCCCCCCCTCCCCTTCCTGGTTATCAGACCAGCTCAGGGTGGGCAGCTCAGCTACTTTACCTATATACTGTATATACTATATACTGTATAATATAGCTGTGTCCAGCAGCAGCACCCCCCTCAGTTATCAGATGTCTGATAACCAGGGGGGGGGATGCTGCTGCTGGACACAGCTATATTATATATAGATATATATAGGCTGTGTCCAGCAGCAAGACCAAACCATCATCCCCCCCAACACCCCCCTTAACACTACAGCTCACCTTGGGTGGTGAAGGACACCCCCCATCGCAAGCCAACATCCCCCGTCCGTTACCGCACCAGCTCAGGGCCAGGGCGAGCGGCTTGGGTGTACACGGTACACCCATGTGGTAGCTGGAGAGGACACACAGTGTGCAGCCATGCCACCCCGGCGGAGATTACATATAGTGACAGGAACAGGCTCAGAAGCGTAGTAGTGAAAGAGGAAGAGGAAAACACAGGCCAGGCGTGGCCACAGCGCCAGAGGTGTTCCGGCTGAAAAAGAAAAACTGCCAAAGTGAGCCAGGGCTTTCATCACCCTGGAGATGGTGTCACCCGGGTGCAGACCGCACCCCCCCCCGGGCACCCCCCAGCTACGCCACTGACATTCTCCATTCCACACCCCCTCAGTCTGTACAATGCGTTGTACCTTTCTTTTTCTACGCTTTCCCATTCTGTACACTGTACTGTACATTCCCTATTTCTCGCCACCTCATCTTCTACCTTGTGCTGTGCATTTCCTATTCCACACTGTCCTATTCTGTATGCTGTGTTGTATGCTCTGCTTTCCACATCGCTTCATTTTAACCACCTTATTACATTCCTTATTTTACATTATCCCATTCTGTATGTTCTTCTGCAAGCTCCCTATTCTACACCACCTCATTCTGTATGCTGTGGTGTACATTTTTTACACAACACCATCCCACCTATCTTACCTTCTTATTCTGTGCTCTAAGCTTTACATTCCCCATTTCACACAGACTCATTCAGTGCACTTTACTGCACATTCCCTCTTCTACGCCATCTCATTCTGTATACTGAGCTGTATTTCTTTTGAGGTGCTTGTCTAATTTTGCGCAGCTGTATTTTTTTTGCCAGGAGGACCTATTCTGATTTAGCAAATTTCACTCCTGTGACATCCCATGATTTGCATATATTAGAAGTATTTTGCACTTTAAGAAAGGTGTGCAGCCAAAAGGTGGTATAAAAAGTGTTTTAAAACAAACAAGTGGGCGGACAGTAGTGAAGTTGTGCTAATTTGTCATTTCTTTTGAGACAAATTTATGTACAAGGTATAACTGTATTAGTGCACATTTAATTAGGTATCATTTTTTATTTAATCAAAACATTTATTTTTAAAACCACTGCCTGGTCCAAACATTACAATTTAATTCTGTGCAATTTGTAGAGTCACATTTTTAATAAATGTTGATATATTATAAGAAATGTGTGGTTTAAAAACTTGAATATTAACATGAACATTACATCTATTTTAATCATTTAAAAGTTCTGCCTAATTGCAAACATGCTTAAGATGTCTGCTTTTACCTTTATTAGCCTGCAAATCAATATATGACTTTTTTCTGCTTAAAAACCTCTTTTGTGCATCCTTCCTATTTAGTTTCATTTTCCTTTACTAGGAGCTTGACCTGCATAATTCCTGAGCTAAGTCCCACCTTTATGCTTGTACCCTGAGTGTCCTCAATTGCCACTGGAGTGCTTTCATTAGTTACAATGCTACAAGGACAGAAAAATACATTTTGATTCCACCGCACATCTAGTGAGCCCCTAACTTTCTTTTGTTGGCTGACACTGCACTAAAATCCCAAGGAGTGTTGTCAGCTATGTCTGTGACCACAACCATCCCCCAAGCTAGCGCTGCTGCCTTGACTCTCACCAGTGCCTGGACAAGGCCATCTGGTGCCCAGGGCAAAGATGGCAAACTGTGCCCCCCCCCCCGGTATAAAAAAGAGGCAGTGTCTTTTCAAAACCAGAAAACACTTAAAACAATACAACACTACAATACAATACTGCAGCCCTGTCGCAGTATATGTACTGCGGCGGGTCGGCAAATGGTTAAAGTGTAAGTTCACCTTACAGAAAATCTGTAAGGTGAACTTGCACTGGACCCAGTGGTGTCACTAGGGTTGGTGTCACCTGGTGCAGTAAAACATGGTGTCACCCTCCTGTCTAGGCTGCCCAGCACTATTCAGGTGGTGTACGGTCACAGGGCACACCCCAAACCAGCCCCTGTAAATTATAGTATAGGGTGGTATAGTGGTGGTTAGGGAAAAATAGGGAAAAACCTTGGGAGAGTCGGGATGGTGTCATCCCTCTAGCGGGTGTCACCCGGGTTCGGACCGCACCCCCTAACAACGCCACTGACTGCACCCCCCTTCCTACAATAAATTGCTCTGCCCAGGGCATCCGTCCCTTCCGCCCACCCCTTGTACCAGCCCTGACTCTCACACACTATGGGGTTGATTTACTAAAGGCAAATAGACTGTTCACTTGCAAGGGAATTTAGTATGTTTTGTGAATGAAGTGAAGCTCTACTGTCTACCACTGTTTTCTTATTTTCCTTGCACATGATTGGGTATGCTGGGGCATGCTGTACAAGGGTAGAGGGGGGCGGGGTTTGAGGGTACATTTTGATCATGGGTGACTTATTTCAAAAGTTGTTTTTAATCTTTTTTTTTTCAGCTTTCACTAAAAGATACCTGCCGACCCTGTCATGAAAGTCTTCATTCAGGCGCTGTTTGCTCTGGATTTGTAGGCAGGTGCTGGTATTCTTCTTTCCAGTAGGTGGCATTGTGCCAATGCTACAGGGGAAGGGAAGTCTGTTAAGGGAAGTTGTCCCCTTAAAGACTTTGTTGGTCCTGTCTGGGAAAGGTAGGTATCTGATTTGACGGCAAATTCCTGTGAGAGTTCAGGTGGGCATCTTAGCGAGAGAGCCTTTAAGCAAGGGATCCCACATCATTTGGTGGGCTTTGAGTGAGTGGTAGGTTAGGGTGAGGAAACTGCTGGAAAGGCACAGTGCGTAGAGCAGCGAAAGGTTCCTGGTAAGTAGGGAAGAGTAAGGGACATTATCCAGTGCCGAAAAAACTTTCAGGGATCCCTTATAGTGAGCCAGTACAGTGTGGTTAGCCACAAAACCAGAAACTCTCCTGCAAAGGCCGTCCACCAGTAACACTAATGTAAATCCTATTATAGAGGGCTATATTTTTACTCTCTTGTTCAGCAGTGTGCCATAATGTTCTTCCATTGTAATTACTGCAACTCTGAACTGTTACTATAACATTTCTACAGTTACTATACCCCTGCACGTTTACTTTGCATGCATAAGAGGGATTCTTCACTATGTGATAAATGCCAATTGAGAGAGGGTACTTTCCTTCACATGGTGTAGGAATGTTCCAAGGTAAGGCCCTTCTGGTCTATGGTAACCGAGTTCATGGCTGATAAGTTTGGTCTCCCCAATGTATGCATCCCCTAGCTATGATTATTGGGAGTTATTAAGGATGAGGCGATGGATGCGGCTATGAAATGATTCCTTAGACTTCTTTTTTTTATGTCTGCGTGCTCATAGTGAGGTGGATATATATATATATATATATATATATATATATACAGAAAACTTGACTCAGGGGATGTGGTCGAAAATAGTTAATGCAGATATTGCCCTTTATCGGATGATATACGAGGCCTGGGGGGGCTTCCAAAAAATTCAGGAAGGTTTGGTTCAGATAGGTGGACATTACTGACACGTTAGAGGCAGTGGTGGATATTATTATTTTATATTATATATTGTTTATTTTTGTCTGATTTTGTTTCTTGTTCTATGTTTAGATGTTAGGGCTGGTCATGGCTTTTTTGGGGGGGGAGGGATAAAAATGAAAAAATGCTACTTACCAGGCTCTGTGGTACACTTTTGGTCTGTAAAAGGGATTGGGGGAGTACAATTGGTGCTTATATATTTTGTACAAACTATGTGTCGGTAAATGAATGCATGGATCTTTTCGTGTGCTGTTATGTTACTGTATGTAACCTTAATTGTCTGGTAGTAAAAAACTTAAAAAAAAACTAAAACATTTTTTACAGTGAAAAGACTCTGCGTGTGTGTGGTCCCTCCCCAGCAGGCACCTTGTTTGAGGCCCCACCTATGGTTGACAACTGGCTCTTAGTTGTACTCCTGAGTTGTAACTCTATCACATAATGAATACTAGAAGTGGCCTTGTTTGCCCATTGGTACTATCAGGAAGTTGGTTCAGAATACACGTAGAGCTGAAAGAGGCTGGTGAAGATGCAAAAAAAGATTGATAAAATGGTAAAAACAGAACTTCATGGAAATTTTATAAAACATGTAATATTTTAGCAAAATAAATGTCATCCAGTTAGGGTTAACATTGACTTCAAGTTTCATGCCAAATATGAGATTGATTATGTAGGTGTCTTCTGCAGAGCTCTGTAAGAAGCTCCTTTTTTTCCTACAAAGTAGCTTATATGTTAAATGTAAGGATTCTTTAAGAAGTTTATATCTGTCATGTATGTGTTTATTTTGCTTCTGTCTGTTTACACCTTGATCCCCACCAGATCTTTTAACAGCCGCAGAATGTGAATTGGAACTTTTCATCTGTATAGTGTGATGATGGATATACTGAAACTGCAATGCATGCACACACATATCGTGTACACATGCTTTTGCTATCTCAGGAACCTGGTGGTCAAGGCTAGTCCACACCACAGGTCTAGGTTGTACTTCTAAAGATAAATCCACCACTGTGTATTAATATTTTTAAAAAGGTGAAAAGTTAAGCTATTAGACTTTCTGTACATGCGGTTTCTTGGTTGCAAGGGTGCCAAGGTCAACACAAACACAGAAGAGTTCATGTTTCTGTCTCGTCTGTGGTGAACTGTCGAAATGGTACATGGGTGCAACTTTGCAAGCAAGTGAAGTGCAAAGATGTAAAAATCTTACCACAAGGATTAAAGACACATAAAAGATGTGTATAGTTTCATAAAATTGAACTCTAGGCAGATATAAAAGACACACATTAATGCAGCTCTGTAGTCATGAATAAAACATTACATTTGCTTTTTAAATGTAATTAGTGTCAGTAACTGAATTTAACTTGGTGTCAGTCACCTGACTTGCAACCATTTTTCAATAGCACTCAGACTCGGGGTGGAAGAGTTACGACTGAAAGCCAATCAAGTGTACTGCATTCAAAAGTACTGACAAGTAGTAATGAACCGAACTGCCCTAGATCCAGTTCCAGTATGCTGAATTCACATGCAGTTAGCTTGTTATTTCTTGTCTTATCTCATACAATAAATGAGTTCAAGGTTTTGTCCGAACATAAGTTTAGACCAAACTTTGGCTGGTTTGCTGTGTAGCCTGTTCGGCGGGAGCGAAACATCATATACAGGGGCTGATTTACGAATGGTTTGCGCCATGAATTGCGGCGCACAGCGATGCGCAACGGCCATTTTCGTATTTACAAAACATTTGCGCCTGTAACACAGCGCAATTTCCCATTTACTATTATCTTGCCGGTGCATGGGAGGCGGCGCTCGGTGCGCCATTATAGACATGGCGCACGGCATCTTCAACTCAGGATTAAAAGAAGGTGGAAGTGCCAATATTATGGGGGTGATGTGAGGTAGTATAGTTATAGCTGTCCAAGTAAAAAATATGCCCAAAATAGAATGAGAAAGGGACTTTCTCTGAACAAGCCTGCTGCACCGGCAAGTACACTTAGAACTGCGTGAGGTCAATTATTGCACTGCGCATGCGTAAGCAGCATTTGCACGTGTTCAAGTGCTCTGGTTCACTGCTCCGGCAAAATCTTAGTAAATGTCAAGCCATGTAAATGCAGTAAATGACTTTTTTTGGCAGGTCCCCCCTCCTAAACCATACCAGGCCACATGCTATCAATATCGGACAGTGCTTTAGGGTGGGGGGGCTCTGCCCCCCTCTGATGCCACGGGGAAGCCATTTGAAAGTCCCCATGCGTCAGAGGGGGGCGGGGTCACCTCGGTACGTCACTGTGTGGCCCCGCCCTCAGTTATATAAGAACTGTCACCTGCAAGGACGCGTCAGACGGTGGGTGCCTCCCATGGGGGCAGGCAGATCGGTGGCGTTTTTTTTTTTTTTTTTTTTTTTTTTTTTTCGGTCCATCGGCAGAGCCATAGAAGAAGATGAATGGACTTCGTGGGACATTTTTATATTTTTTTTTTTTTAATAAAGGACTTGTCCCAAGTTGTGTCTTGTTTTTTTTAACATTTTGACACTTTTTTGTGAAATTGTAGGGGTACAATGTACCCGTTACCATTTCAAACGGGGGGCGGGATCTGGGGGGTCCCCTTGTTAAATCCAGATTCCGATAAGCCCCCCGCCCGCAGACTCCCACAACCACCGGGCAAGGGTTGTGGGGATGAGGCCCTTGTCCCCATCAATATAGGGACAAGGTGCTTTGGGGGGCTACCCCAAAGCACTCTGCCCATGTTGAGGGCATGTGGCCTGGTACGGTTCAGGAGGGGGGGTGCTCTCTCGTCCCCCCTCTTTTCCTGCGGCCTGCCAGGTTGCGTGCTCGGATAAGGGTCTGGTATGGATTTTTGGGGGGAACCCCCCCCGCCATTTTTTTTTTATTTTGGCACAGGGTTCCCCTTAAAATCCATACCAGACCTGAAGGGTCTTTACAGGCATACTGACACCCCCAGGTACGAAATTTAAAGGAATATTGTTTCACTTAAAGCATTATTAAAATCACTGCTCCCGAAAAAACTTTAGTTTTGAAAACTTTTTTTTGCATTGATACATGTCCCCTGGGGCAGGACCTGGGTCCCCAAACACTTTTTATGACAATAACTTGCATATAAGCCTTTAAAATTAACGCTTTTGATTTTTCATGTTAATGTCCCATAGACTTTAACGGTGTTCCGGCGGCTTTCGAATTTCCCCCGAACACCGCATATTGTTCAGTGTTTGCAGAACATCCAAACAACCAAAGTTCTGCCCAAACTTATGCTCGGGCCGAACCGTTCACCCATCCCTACTCAACAGGAGGGAGGGGCCAGGAGAGCCGAAGAGGGACCCGAGAAGAGGAGAATCTGGGATTTGTAAATCCACTGCAACAGAGCAGGTAAGTATGACATGTTTGTTTTTTTAACTAAAAAAAAAAACAAGACTTTAGTATTACTTTAATTTCTTTTTTCCAGTTCATATGCAACTCTATCAAGAATCGATATGGCATTTGGAAACGGGGAGGTGTTACAGATGGTAAGAAGTATAGAGTATGCTACTAGGGGAGTGTTGGATCATTCACCACTAATAGTAATGATTCAGCTCAAGGGACAAAAACCTTCGAAAGAGTGGAGTATAAGTCCATTTTGGTTAGAATTAATGGGGGAACCAACAGAGGTAATATTAGAATTAAAGGAATTTGTGGCATTAAATAGGGGCTCTGCAACTGCCAGGATAGTGTGGGACACTTTGAAGGCCTTTTTGAGAGGGTTAATAATACAGCAGGTAGCAAAAATTTTACGAAAGTCCAAGGAATGGGAGGAGGAGGTTGGGAGGGAAACTGTAGAATTTGAAAAACAATATGTAGAAGATCCAACTCCAGAAAAACAAGACAGGTGGTTGAAAAGCCCACAAAAATATAAAATACTGTCATTAGAAAGGCTGAGAACAAGCGACTCTTTCAGGGTCAATGTGCTTTTGCCGAGGGGGAGAGTGCAGGTCGTATGCTTGCCAGGTTGGTAAAGACCAACAACTCCCCATCAGTGATCGCTGCGATCAGGACGCCAGAAGGAAAAATTACCTCTCGGACTCCTGAAATATTGGATTCCTTCAGAAAGTATTACGACAATTTATATAGTTCTAGGTCAGGGGAAAAGACCAGAGAAATGGATCTGTTTTTTGAGGGGCTGGAGGTACCTGCTCTTTCAGAAAGGGAAAAAGATGAATTAGATTCCCCCATAACTCTGGAGGAACTACAGTCTGCAGTGGCTGGGATGGCTAACCAGAAGGCTCCCGGTCCAGATGGGCTTCCTACAGAAACCTATAGGCGATATGGTGAAGTGCTGCTCCCAGGACTGTTACGGATGTTAGAGGAAGTGGCCGCAAGGGGGGGGATGCCCACCTCCATGACAGAGGCTACCATTATAGTCCTCCCCAAAGAAGGGAAAGATCAATTGGAAACTTCATCTTATAGACCAATATCATTATTGTGCTCAGACGCCAAAATATTGGCAAGAGTACTTGCGGCCAGGGTAAATAAATATATACAAAATATTGTACATCCCGATCAATCGGGGTTTATCCCCAATAGAGCCACTAGTATCAACATAAGGCGGGTATACTCCATATCCCGACGATAGATAGGGGCTCACGAGCTATAGTCGCCTTAGATGCCGCTAAGGCATTCGATAGCCTGGAGTGGGATTATCTGTGGCGGGCTCTGGAGCTTTTTGGGTTTGGCCCTATTTTTGTAAGCTGGATAAAAGCTCTTTATAGGGCACCAAGCGCTAGGATAAGGATCAATAATACTCATTCTGACCCGATTCAAGTAGAGAGGGGAACACGACAGGGATGTCCCCTGTCACCCCTGTTATTCACCCTGGCAATAGAGCCATTAGCAATTGCGATTAGATCTGCAGGGGGGATGCAGGGATTTAAAAGAGACATGGGAGAAGAAAGGATTGCATTATATGCAGATGATATCCTTCTTTTCATGGGGAATATGGATGCATCCCTTATAACAGCTATGAAGATTATAGAGGATTTTGGGCAGTTTTCGGGATTGATAATTAACTGGGACAAATCTTTTGCTCGACCTTTTGCTACGTTTGACCTCGCCTCTGCCTTATCCCTGTGTACCGTGCCTTTCTCAGCTGTCATTGGGGTCGAGTTGCTATTGGAGGGCACGACCTGGTTGCTACCGCCGCTGCAAGTCCATCCCGCCTTGCGGCGGGCTCTGGTGAAAACCAGTAGCAACATTAGAACCGGTCCTCCAATACAACCCGTGCTATCGCCTCATTAACATAGGGGATCCACCTCCCATTTCCCGCCATACCCGGAGCGTGACAAGAATCTTGCCCCTCTCTTGCTTAGGTTTAGACGTAAGTGCGATATCTGGAGCTGTCTTCCCCTCTCAGCTGCCGGCAGAATTAATCTGATCAAAATGATATGGATGCCTCAATTGTTGTACCAGTTACATAATTCCCCGGTTTGGATCAGAATGGATTGGTTTAAGAAAATGTAAACATTATTTAGGGAATTCATTTGGAAGAAGGGACAGGCTCGAATAAGCCTACAGACACTGCAATTACCAACAAAAGAGGGAGGAGCTGCAGTTCCATATCCCCGTAATTACTTCCTAGCTGCCCAACTACAGCATCTGAGGGGATGTAATATACTGGGAGTTGGGAATACAAATAACCAAATGATGCTGCAGGGAGCCCCCCATAGTAATTTGTTTGAAGCCTTGGAGGCAGACTCTCTCTCTCCTGGCTCCCTTAAATTAAAATCAATGTCCAAGGTATGGCAGGCAGCTAAAACAATAATGGGATACAATGGATTAACAGAGTACACCCCGATATGGGAGAATAAATATCTCCCAGACTTGATTCCTATTGGTAAAATAAAAGAGTGGGAGGTTTGTGGTATCAGAAAACTTATAACTTAACTTAAATTATACAAAGGGAATATTTTGAAGTCATTTGCAGAGTTGAGGGGTGAGTACGGTATCCCAAACCACTCATTCTATAGGTACCTGCAAGTAAGGCACGCTCTGAATGCTCAGTTTAAAACACAGTGGAATGGTGTAGAGTCCCTCTCATACAAAAGATAGTTAACTCAGGATCCTCCAAGGGCTTGATATCTGATATATATGAACAAATATGTGGGAAAACAATTCACAGGGAAAAACTGGCAAAAATAAAAAATAGATTGGAGAGAGACTTAGGGGAAAAAATAACAGAAGAACAGTGGAGAAAGATATTGAAAATGAGCCATCAGGTGTCAGTCTCCCCTTCTTAGAGAATATCACAATTGTACTTATTACATAGAGTTTATTATACTCCAAATAAGCTTTTTAGGTATGGTTACAGAGCTGATGACAAATGCCCTAGGTGTCAAGGAATTGGCGATCTGATCCACCTGACGTGGAGATGTCCAAAACTCTTTAGGTACTGGAAGGAGATAATTGAGGATATCAACAGTATCTTTGGGACTAAACTGGAGATGGACGCCACAGTATGCTTGCTGGGGAGAATGGAGGAAAATGGTATATCTGCAACTACTAAAATGACAGTAATAAGATGTTTATTCCAAGCACGAAAGATAATTGCCCTAAACTGACAATCTGCAAGGCCCCCTACATTTGAAGATTGGGTTAAGGCGATGGATGTTAATGTGTGGAGGGAAAAAGTGACATTTACAAGACAAAAGAATTTGGAGAAGTTCTTAAAAATGTGGAACCCCTGGTTAAATAAAATAGGAGGTCCACCATAATGGGAATAGAAATTACACTCATAGAGAAGGGGGAGAGGGATGAGAAGAGAGAGGGGAAGAGATGATGGTGGAGTGGGGTAAGTGGGAGAGTAGAGAGAATTAAAACCCATATACTGTATTTAACTAAAAAGTAAAATAAATATTGTGTACAGTGAGAAATGTTTAAAATGCATCGGTGAGAAGGGGGAAGGGGAGAGGGGAGTAGGATGGGCTGGGTATAAATGGTTTATAGGCACTAAACAGAGGGGATGGAATGGGGTTAAGGGGCCCACACAGATTTATTGTTTTTACTTCTCTTTTTTTTATTTCTTTTTTGATGAAGTGTGGTACACTGTGCCCCCTTCTGGACTAGCCTCTTTTACAGTGGGATGTGCAAATTAGAACGGTGTATAATAATGTATTGACAGTTACCCAATCTGGTAAGGTCACCAGACGAGTCTGGTATGGTTGGAAAAAAATGGATCTTGAGATATAAGAGCCCTTTGAGAAGTGGCATATTTAAATGTATATGTATGTATGTAAAAGTATAAAAATAAAAGAGTTAAACATTTTTTTTTAGCTAGCCCAGGGCAGAGGCGCTACATTAGCTTTAGTATTTATATGTTGTAAAACCCCAAAATTCTCTATGCTTTTGTTTCTAGGTTACAAAAGATGACATCTTGACAAACGCTAAACACACATAATTTGAAGCACCCCAAAACAGATTCAGCGGTTCCCACTTACAGAATGTATCTCTGTTTTAGAACATTTACTGTAAGTATGATCAAATCGGTCCTCTGACACTATATACAATTATATACAGTAGTATTCATAGCAATGTCTTTTTGATCTTAACAGAAATTAGTCATAGCTACCTTTGATGTCAGCAGTAAATAGGGCTGAGCACAGCCGCTAACACTTCATTCACTTTGTTTTTTTATTGAGAGGAAAATAATTCAGTTAAGCATTAATGCAGCTCAATCACAGCACTTCAAAACAATGACACATTTGTACAGGACGCATGAGTAATATATGACAATATTTAGCATCGCCTGTGTCAGGAAACTCTGTTAATAAGATAACTTATTAAGATTTGTGATATTTTCACTCCACTTTATCTCTAAATGTTTTGCAAAAACCAAACTCATATCAAAAGAGTAATCAACATGAGCACTCTTACACCCAAAGCATGGTCAGAGTTTTTCTTTTAATTGTTAAAAGTTTAAAACGCAATATTATCGACCAAAAAATTGTTCCATACACTATAGGGAACCCTAGCTTTAAAGTGGAAGTAAACCCTCCTATCGTTTTCAGCCAAGGAAGCTGCCATCTTGGCCTCTGTTCAATCTTCAACTGCCATGATGCTGCACATGTGATCAGTTATGACACCAGCCATTGGATGGTTTGACAGTTTGGTTGAAAGCATAGTCAATGTGACAGGTAGCATTTCCGGCATGCCATTTCTTTTTAACTATTTAAATCAAAGGGTTTACTTCCGCTTTTAATGGAATGTTCATAGGTTGTTTTTTTTTTAAAAAAAACAACAGTTTTTGAATATGGCAATCAATGTTGTAAATGGTTAGCATTTATTGCCAACAACAGGTATCTAGTACTTTGATTCCCAAAGTGAGAAAAGAGGCTGATATGTTGGTCCACACGGCAGATGAGGTGCTTGTCTGTTTTCACTCTTTTTATGCTAACTTGTATACCTCCTCCCTGATGTGCTCAAGTGCAGACATTTATGAATATTTGGTGGATTTAACATCCCCTACCTTTACAATGGAACAGGTTACACTATTAGATAGCGACATCATTGAGAAGGAAGTGAAAAGGGCTATTGTGTATATGGCCTATGGTAAAGCCTCAGGACCAGATGGTATACCTCTGGAGTTTTATGTCCATAGATGTTATAGACCCTGTCTTGATCCATGTGTACTCAGAGGCTTACAGATGGAGGAAGTTGCCACCCTCAACATATACCCCCACAGTGGTTCTTATTCCTAAACCTGATAAAGGCCCTGCCCAATGTGCATCCTATTGACCAATATCATAATTAAATATTGATTACAAAATTCTGACAAAAACCTAGCTATGAGGTTAGACACAGTGTCTAATGTTATATATCATACATGAGGACTGGACAGGGTTTATCCCAGGCAAATCTACCTCAACATTCATAGAATGCAAGTTAAAAGATATGTAAAGGCTTGTTTAAAAAAAACAAAAAACAAACAAACATGCAATACTTACCTCCTCTGTGCAGTTGGTTTTGCAGAGTGGCCCGATCCTTCCCTTCTGGAGTCCCTCAGCGGCGCTTCTGGCTCCTCCTCTTCTCGAGTGCCCCGTTGGAGAGCCGGAAGGCAGAAAGGCCCGATCACCATTGTCACTTCCGCCGAGATTTATGTACGTCGTGGCACTGCGGAACAAAATATTACAGCGCACACATGCAAAAAATACATTTACCCCCAGCAAAGCTTATTTAAAACATCTAGACATTTTTAAAAAACATTATCAAAAAATATGGGGATTTGGTCACACCATATTGCTATATGGTGCTTAACCCCACTTACTGCGACAAAGTACCCCATGATTAGTGGGTCCTACACTATCCATAGATGGGAGATCCTGCTTCTCTGAACCATGGGAGCAATACACTCCTCTATATGGGAGAACTCGAGGTCTCCACCCATGACACAAGGGACACTAATGAGAGGTACTTAATGAGGGAGTGGGGTGCTCCTCACCCAAAAGGATTTGGTCAGAATCCATACAATAGACAAACAAGATATTTGGGGGGCACACCCTAAAAGATGCATTAAAGATGGTGCAGCCATAAGACCATACAACAGAACAAAATATTACAGCGCACACATGACGAGACATTTACCCCTCCAGCAAGGCTTATTTAAAACCCCTAGACATTTTCAAAAAACATTATCAAAAAATATAGGGATTTGGTCACACCATATTGCTATATGGTGCTTAAGCCCACTTACTGCGACAAAGTACCCCATGATCACGGCGCTGCACACACACACGGCATTCCCACACATGATCGGGGCTTTCTGCCTTCCTCCAGCAGCCAGGATGCCACATCTTCGAGGTGGGGGGGGGGGGGGGTTGGCTCCTGCAGCCTATTAGTGGAATTCAGGAAGCCCTATAAATAACATCAGGTTGCATGTGGATCAAGACAGGATCCCATGCATCTCTGAAGTGATAGTCATTCTACACGAATGGCTCTATGTAAGTATTTCATATAAGCATGGTCGATTTCCAATTTGCCTTTTCAGGTTACCATTTTTAAAATACATCCTAGATTTAATACTGTATTTTTGCTTCTGTTTATATAGTCTTTGGCTCATTATATAGTTGTAGCCAGGCATCTTATCCTAGTTAGCTGATGAATTATAGCATTTACACATATACTTAGATCCATATTGTTAGACTCATATTGTTAGACTCTATTTATGGGTTGTGCACTTGCTCTTGTCTCATTGTCAATTTCACCTTGCAATAACTATATTTTCTTCTTTTTTATATCCTCACACAACACAACCACTCAACTCATACCTATTACATCACTTTTTCCCTTCTACACAACACCATACTATTGTCAGAACAACATACACACACATCATCAAATTAACACAAATTAATTACTATAACAATATTTGAACATATTAAAAACCCAATAAACATGTGGCACCTGATCGGCATCTAATGTTGTAAACTTATTAAGATCTTCATAAAGGAGACATATATTGATAACAAACATTTGGAATCCATTTGACATTTTGCATCATGTTAGGGCTTTTTAGAATCCCCTTTTGATTTATTAATATCATTCTGAATTTGCTTCAGGTGTTGGCCTCCCTTACCCTCTGAGGGTGTCCTTAGCGTGACTGCTAGAAAGTCGCATCAGATTGGTCTTTCCCACCTTCGGAGTGAGGATGGGTATGGACCCTCAGGGATCATCCAACGGTTTTACATTTTGGTCAGGAGATCTCTCTTTTCACCTTTCAGTAGTAACTATACATTTAGATATGAAATTGAATACATGTTGGAATATCTCCTTCTTTTGAGATACTAAATATATCTCTTTATAGCAAACCCATCCCCTGAAGAAGACCATATGGGTCGAAAGGCGTCGGAACATCATCACAACAGACCAATGACATGTGATGCTGTAACTTTGTGTTTGCTTTCTGTAAATGTGAAATGTCTTTGGTATCCCCTAACCAGAGTATACCTTTTGATACGGCAACATGCTATTGACCTCAAATGTTTCCAAAAAAATACTTTTATATAATTCCTTTCTGAATTGCTTGTATGGCTGTTTTAAAGCCCCCCTGGGGGAACCTTCCCATGTTACACAATTTGTTTTGGTATGTGCAGCTGTTGTACCTCTCCTGTATGTGTCTTTCCTTTGCTGTATTAGGGATGGCTATTCCCATTGCTTCTGACTTAGAAAAGTTAATCTTAAAATATGATAAAAAAACATATTTCTTTATTTCCTGAAAGAGGTTGGGGAAGGATATCATTGAGTTTGTTAGTGAAAAAAGCATGCCGTCTGCATATGCTGAGATTTTATGTTGGACACTGCCTACTTTCACTCCCTGTATATCTGGATTTGCCCGAATTTTACATAAAAAAGGTTCTAATGAAAGCGCAAAAAGAATAGGTGACATGGGGCACCCCTGTCTGGTCCCATTAGTAACCATGAATGGGTGGGATAGAATTCGGTTTACCTTAACCTGTGAGGACGGTAGCGAATATATACTCCTAATCCATCTTAACATATTGTCTCCCAGCCCCACATGTCGTAGCACCGAATATATAAACTTCCAATTTTCTCTGTCAAAGGCTTTCTCTGTGTCTGTTCCTAAAAACATGCATGGGGTCTTAGATGTATTAGCTAAATGGATTAAGTTCAAGGCCTTTATGGTATTATCCTATGCCTCCCTCTCCGGGACACATCCACCTGGTCCAAATGTATCAGGGAGGGCAGGTGTTCTTGAATGCGTGTCCCAATCATTTTAGTGAAAAATTTCAAATCTGTGTTTAGGAGATAGATTGGCCTATAGCTCTCGCATTGTGTGGAGTCCTTACCTTCTTTCGGTATTACGGTAATGTGGGCTCTCAAAGTTTCACTATGAAAAATAAAGGTCAAATCGCTTAGTCCATTAAACATTTTTATGAGGTAGGGCCCCAGAGTAGTCATTAATTGTTTATAATAATACACAGTGAAGCCATCTGGGCCCGGTGCTTTACCAGGCTTATGAGTTCACTGCTTTCTGTAATTCCTCTAAAGTAATGGGTAAATCCATTTCTTTCTGTGTCATGCTTGTTAAGCCAGGCCTAACAGATGATATTAGTTATTCATCTTTTGTTAACTGATCGGGCGTGTACTGTTGCAGATTATAAAGTGAGGGATAAAATTCTGCAAATTTGTTCAGTCATTTGTTTAGGTAGGGTGGATTTTCTTCCCTCTGCTCCCATAATTACTGGGACATAGGTCATTGATTATTGCTCCCCTAGTGTTCAAACCAATAGTCTACCACATTTATTACCGGATTCATAAAATTGTTTTCGCCCTCTCTCTATAGTCTCTTGAGCTTTATAAAGCAACAAATCCGTGACCTGTCTACGTGCCACCAAAAGGTCTCTTTCTATCTCAGAGGAAGGGGTATTTTTATGAATTGTTTCTAATCTATGTATTACCGCTAATATAGATGTTAGTTTTGCTTCCCTTTACCATTTAATCCTAGCCCCATATTTAATCAGGACCCCCTGAATCACTGCCTTATAAGCCTCCCATATCACCCCGGGGGTTACATTCCATAGTGTCGTTGGTCTAAAAAAAACATGTCACCTCCCTTCTGACATCCTCCATAACCTCTTGGTCTTGTAAAAGGCTTTTATTAAGTTTCCACTTTGCCTGGTTGCAGTGACTAGAGTCAAAGATATTATATTTTATGAATATTGGCACGTGGTCTGACCAAGTAATTGACCAGATCATGGTATCGATTACTGAGTGCAGTTGACTGTGGGGGATGAAAAAAAAGTCAATGCGAGAGTATGACTTATGTACTGGGGAGAAGAATTAAACTAATCTTTTTCAGGATTTAAAGGATTTGTTTCCATAGGCTCAAAGGCACTGATGATAATCCTATTGATCCAGGAACTAGAGAGACATTAAGATCTCCCCCCACAATCAACTGACCTTCAGATAATTCAAGTTTACTTATAGTATTCCTAAAGAATACGTCTTGTTGTACATTTGGTGCGTAGAAGGAGGCCAAGGCCACTTTAATGCCTCCTATTGTGCCTTTCAAAAATAAGTATTGACCCCTTACATCTATATGGGACTCTATACATGTCCATGGTATTTTACTTAAAATCAAAATAGACACCCCTCGAGACTTGGAAACAGGATTAGTGGCATGGTAAGCTACCGGAAAAAAAACAATTTCCAAGCATAGGGAAATACCCTCTCTGAAATGGGTTTCTTGGAGAAATGCAATATCGACGTTTCAGCTCCTAAAGGAATATTCGACTCTTTTCGGGAATATTTAGTCCCTTAGTGTTAAGGGACATTATAGAGAGATTATCCATTTCCTATACTTCACCCCTGAGCCTCCACACCCAGCATAAGCTCAGGAACAGAGGGTAGGGGCACAGCCCGTGGGTGAGGGGGGGGGGGCAGAGAGAGAGAGAGATGAAGAGGGAGAAAGAGAGAGAAAAAACAACCAATAAACTAACTGTGGCCCTCTGGGGTAAGCTCCGACCTATAGCCCCCCCAAGGGTCACACAAGTAATTTGCTTTTAAACACACCCCGCCTTCTAAATCTAGGCTGAATAGGTGCTAACCTAGTGAGGGGAAGTAGCTCAAGAACTTACGAGCCGAGGAGCATGCCCGGTGATCCCTGCCGCCTCCCAGTTAAATCAAAGTAACAAAACACAAGGTTAATTCACACCCTTTTCAAATTATTATTGTTTACTCAGGTCTACCATAGCTTCCTTGCCCCACATATTCAAGATAATCAAAACATACTGTATTTTTTATCAGAGCGGGGGGTTAGAAAGATAGAGAGAGAGAGAGAGAGGCAGGGCTGGGAAGGGGAGGACTTTCAATTAACGGGTGGGATTGCTCATTCCTACGTTGATTTGGCATTTACAAGTGTGTTATTATATTATTATTATAAATGCTTTAATTCTGCAAATGCCAAATACTTGGGCCTTCCCTGATCCGGGTATATATTTTGACCAGGTAGGGAGGGAGAGCGACAAGAAAAAAGAGAGAGAAAAAATAAATATCTTTTCCTTCCCCTCTCTTCTCCTCTTCCCTCCCTCCCCTCTTTTAAATAATAATAATAACAATAATAAAAATAAAAAACCCTTCAAACCACACAGTGTCTCCACTCAAAACATATCTCATACCATCCAGTTCATCCCTCCTTCCTTGTGTCCATTCCCCTCAAAACCATCTTCCCCTAATCTAGTGCCAAAGCGGAGGGAGTGAGCTCCGGCCCCTGAATCTAGTGATCTAAAATGTGTGTACTGTGGGGATCTATGCTCCTTATAGGCATTATGCCTTGTGAATATATTCTTCTTCCCATCACCCTTCCTTATTCAACCTTCCCTATGCCTTAATTATTGTGAGATGCAAAGATCTTATTATTTATTACTTGTGTATCGTAGTTGTTCCGTTGCTGTTGAATGCCCTTCCCAGTTGAGGGATATGTGTTATAGTGTCATATTCCCCCTAATTCCATGTATGTGTGTTGTTCATATATATTCCTTCCTTCTCTTCTCTTCCCACCCCTTCTCCTATTTACTACCCCAAATGCTGTTTAAACACACATGTTCCCTAATGAGTTGTGTATCCTCCCATGGTGTAAAAAGGAAAAGGAAAGGAGAATATATTCAATAGTACTCTCTACTTTATGTATTCTTCCCCATCTCACTCTCTATCTAAAATCCTATATCTTCTACCCTCCAGTCCTCCCTTCCCCCCTCAGTTCAATCCATTCCTACCTTCCTCCCATATCCCCCCTCCCCCTCCTGTTCATCCTCTGTTGCATATATAAATTAATATTGTTCACTTCCCGTCTATTCACCTTTATCTATTTCATTCTTTTCTATTTTTACCCCTAGGGGATGATTTAGGGTGAACGGTTGAGGGGGAGGATACTTAGAGGGGGCAATAGGGGTCCTAATCAGGTCATTCATCTATATCATATCCTAATCCTGTTCAGTCACCCTCAAATGATAAATTCCATATAGAAGCTGTACACCTCCTATTGCCCCCCACTTTCCTCCCCCAAACTCACAATTCATTTATAATAAATCAGTTCATCATAGTCATCTCAAGATATTGATACTAATGCAGCTATATATCCCCTAGCAGTCCGAGATTTCACGGTATATCAGAATATGTCTGATCAAATAGCCATCATCTGCTGTTATTTCGGGAGCATGTCTACTTGGGGATTCTTTGTCTTAGTCCTTGTGCGACCTGGTGTCCGGGGGAGCAGCTGTAGCCAGTTGGTAACCAGGAAGGGATCTATGTTCAGATAATTGAATAGTTCTGGAAGATCAGCCTGTGTATTCAATGAAAAGGATGAGGTGTTCTGCCATATTGTAACTGCTATCGGGACTCTCCATCTACTGTATATGTGCCACCAGCCTGGCAGACTTGATCTAGTACCGGCCGGAGCAAGGCTCTACGTTGTAGCATAGTTTTAAATAGGTCTGGCAATACTTCAACCTGTGCCCCCTTTAAATCTACCGTACCCGCCTCCCATGCATTCCGTAGTATCATCTCTCTATTGGTAAAATAGTGCAGGCGGCATATCACATCCTGGGGGCGATCAGGGTCTACGTGTTTAAGGCCCAGAATTCTATGTACCCTATCCAGTTCCATATTATTAGGGACATCTTCCTCCAGCAGTTTATGAAAAATCTCCATTACCTTCCCCTAAGGCCCCTTTGGTCTATAGTCCCAGGGAGACCCCAGAGTTGCAGATTATTCCTGCGACTCCAGTCCTCCATTTCTTCTAAATGCAGTTGAAAGGCTATTGCCGTGTCATAAACCAGATGTGACCAGAACTGTGAGACTGCAACAGAGTGAACCAGACATAAATAGGTGAAAGCAAGTTTATTAAAGTAAATGCATATAAATGTGAACACACCACCAATACAAACTGAGTGTACAAACCAAACAACCAAGCAGTGATAATAAACCAACCAGCATATGTAGCAAAATGGAGTACCAGAATCGTAGTCAAGCAAGGCCAGGGTTATAAACAGGAGATCAGTAGATGAGGGGCCAGGAGTAAACAGACAGGGAAGAAGATGGAGGGATCAGGCTGCAGGGCAAGGATCCAGGGATACAGGAATCAGGAATCAGGAATCAGGGTTCAGGATCAGAATAACAGGTAAACAGGCTGCAGGTGGCCGTCAGGGCACAAGGACAATACCAGGGCAAGGTATGTGCACTTGCCAGGTATTTATACTATAGCTGCTATCAAAGTCAGGTGATGCCTGATTGCAGAAGGTAATACCTGCTCCAGACTGCCAGGATCCCTCCGCTGGTGGATGCCAGTACTTCGGCCCAAAGATGACATAATAACAGCAGGGAAAAGCTCTTCTGAAAGCTCCATACTGCCAGGAGAGGGAACCTTTCCTGACAGTACCCCCCCTCGAAGGAGCGTCAAGCTGGATAGCAGGCACAGGAACCTCAAGCTGAGTAGCAGGCACATCGAGCTGGGCAGCAGGGACATCGAACTGGGCAACAGGCACGTCAAGCTGGGCAGCTGGCACAGGCACATCAAGCTGGGCAGCAGGCACAGGCACATCAAGCTGGGCAGCAGGCACAGGCACATCAAGCGGGGCAGCAGGCATATCAAGCGGGGCAGCAGGCACATCAAGCTGGGCTTCAGGTATGGGCACATCAAGCTGGGCAGCAGGAATTGGCACACCAAGCTGGGCAGCAGGCACGGGCACATCAAGCGGGGCAGCAGGCACGGGCACATCAAGCGGGGCAGCAGGCACATCAAGCGGGGCAGCAGGCACATCAAGCAGGGCAGCAGGCACATCAAGCGGGGCAGCAGGCACAAGCACATCAAGAAGGACAGCAGGCACATCAAGCGGGGCAGCAGGCACATCAAGCGGGGCAGCGGACACGGGCACATCAAGCTGGGCAGCGGGCACGGGCACATCAAGCTGGGCAGCGGGCACATCAAGCTGGGCAACTGGCATGGGCACTTCATGCTGGGCAGTGTGCACTTCAAGCTGGGCAGCGGGCACGGACACTTCAAGTTGGGCAGCAGGCACGGGCACTTCAAGCTGGGCAGCAGGCACGGGCACATCAGGCTGGGCAGTGGACAGGAACACATCAGGCTGGACAGCAGATAGAGGCTCATCAGGCTGGGCAGCAGACAGTGGCACATCAGGCTGGGCAGCAGACGGGAACACATCAGGCTGGGCAGCAGACAGGAACACATCAGGCTGGGCAGCAGACAGGAACACATCAGGCTGGGCAGCAGACAGAGGCTCATCAGGCTGGGCAGCATACAGAAGCTCATCAGGCTGGGCAGCAGACAGGAATACATCAGGCTGGGCAGCAGACAGAAACACATCAGGCTTGGCAGCAGACAGGAACACATCAGGCTGGGCAGCAGACAGGAACACATCAGGCTGGGCAGCAGACAGGAACACATCAGGCTGGGAAACGGGCAATGCACCCTCAGATGGGGAAACAGGCATCGCAACCTCAGACGGGGAAACAGACACTGGAACTTTAGACTGGAATGCTGGCTCTTCAGACTGGAACACTGGCTCTGGCCCTTGAGACTGGAACGCTGGCTCTGGCCATTCAGACTGGAATGCTGGCTCTGGCCCTTCAGACTGGAACCCTGGCTCTGGCCATTCAGACTGGAATGCTGGCTCTGGCCCTTCAGACTGGAACCCTGGCTCTGGCTCTTCAGACTGGAACGCTGGCTCTTCAGATTGGAACGCTGGCTCTTCAGACTGGAACGCTGGCTTTTCAGACTGGAACGCTGCCGCTGGCACCTCAGGCTGGAACGCTGGCGCCTCGGGCTGGAACTCTGGCACCTCGGGCTGGAACTCTGGCACCTCGGGCTGGAACTCTGGCACCTCGGGCTGGAACTCTGGCACCTCGGGCTGGAACTCTGGCACCTCGGGCTGGAACTTCAAGCTGGGACAGATTGGTGGGTGTGGAGGCAGGTTGGGTTAATGGCAGGATCGTTTTGGTTGGGAAAAACTTTTGTTTTTTCTTTGGCTTAGCTGCTGAAGCTCTGTAGGTGAGGGGTGCAGCAGACTGGAAAAGAGGATTGGGATATGGCAGAGAAGAGGTAACAGTAGCTGGGGGAAGTTCTTGTGGGTTTGTAGGCAGCTGAGAAGAGGCAGGTGGGTTGAATGCAGGATAGGTACAGGGAGCAGAGACCGGATATGAGTATTTGGTTGAGAGCAGCGTATACTGGGCTGCAACTGAGGTTGACATGGGTGATGGGAAAACATACATTTGGGTAGGCTGGTGTCTGATGGAAGAGGTGGTTTGTTTGGCTGGGGCTGATTGCACCATGCCAGACCATGCTGAAAGTATAGATTGTACAAACTGTAGTTTTAAGTCTCCCTGTCTAACAAAAGACCGAGCAGACACAATGCACTCAGAAATCACATGTGGGGAACAGGCTGCGTAGTGCTCACAAAAATCGGCGGGATCATCTTCAAAAAGCCATACTAGGGATAGGGATACAACCTGATTCATATTAAAAGGAGGAGTGACATCATCATGGCCCTCTGGGATGCAGGGCAGGGCCAGCTCAGTACAGATCTTGATCAAAGGCTGCACCTCCCCAAACAATATATAACCCTGATCAACCAGGGAGTGGGCCAAACGTATAGTTGCAAACAACTGGTCACTAGACCATCCTTTCAAAGCCTGGCACCAATAATCACCACTTTCAGATGCCAGCAGAGAAAAATAAATAACCTCATCAGCATTCATGTTTGCAACCTGAATCAAATGGTTCCCCTGTGCAGCCACTTCTGGTCAGGGATGGCCCTGGTATTCTGTCATAAACCAGATGTGACCAGAACTGTGTGACTGCAACAGAGTGAACCAGACATAAATAGGTGAAAGTAAGTTTATTAAAGTAAATAGATATAAATGTGAACACACCACCAATACAAACTGAGTGTACAAACCAAACAACCAAACAGTGATAATAAACCAACCAGCATATGTAGCAAAGGGAGTGCCAGAATCATAGTCAAGCCAGGCCAGGGTCATAAACAGGAGATCAGTAGATGGGGGGCCAGGAGTAAACAGACAGGGAACAAGATGGAGGGATCAGGCTGCAGGGCAAGGATCCAGGGATACAGGAATAGATACAACAGGTTCAGGATACCGGATACAGGAATCAGGGTTCAGGTTCAGGATCAGGTAAACAGGTAAACAGGTAAACAGGTAAACAGTAGGGATGGGCCCGGTGTTCGATTCAAACCCATGTTCGAATCGAACATCGGCCGTTTGACCGCTCGTCTAAACCAGAACTCTCAGGACCGTTCGCATCGAATTTGTGTGATGCGAACGGTCCACAATGCACTGCGCCAGTCGCAGTGCATTGCTGGCTGATGATTGGCCAAGCATGCACTGTGACCCCACATGCTTGGCCAACCATAGAGCCAGCGGCGGGGAGAGCAATAATTGGCCACAGGCAGGATGCGGCCTGTTGTCAAGTTCAGCCAAAGCTCAAATTCATTTTGCACTCCTGTGACCTGTTTTCAGCAGAGAGCGGGCGGAAGTCTGCTGACGTCATGGATTTCAGTCCATGCACCGTGTCATCACGGCAATAAAGTCTGGTCTGTCAGGTGCCTGGATTGACACCCATCTTAACCTTTCAGTGAGCCACTGAGAGCCTGAGACGGCCCACTCCGCCCCCTCCACAGCTCAGCACTCCAGTGAGCATGGAGAGAGATGAGCAGAGAGCTGTGCCTAACAGCTCTCTGCTCACGGAGCACTAAAAAAAAGAAAAAGTGATCAGCGATGTTTAATTGCTTGGTTTTCAGTGTAGAGGCTTCGGGGGACAGATGTAGCATCGGACCGATGCTGCATCCACCTAGATAAGTATGAATGGGGAAAAAAAAAAAAATTCCCATACTTCTCTTTTAAGTAAAAATTAAATAAATTATTTTTTTTTTACTTGTCAAGGTTGCTTTAACTCTATTCATCTACAGATCGAAGTTCATCCCTTTTGATCTGTAGATGCAAAACACAGAAAGTAAGGCCTCATGCACACAGGACGTTAGAAAAAAATAGCTTTTAGCAGCGTTTCTCTGCCTCTATTCAAAATCAAGGGTTCCCTATGGGAGCCCATTGAGTTGAATAGAAGTCGCACCAGAAGTCGAATCATGATGATCCGACTTGCGTCGCGGTTTGTGTGCTGAGGATCTTGAAGGGGAAGCCCTCGCACCAAAATTTAAAAAAAGCAACTGGCATGTGGTTCCCCCAAGAGGAGACCAGACCCTTCAGTCTGGAATGGATTTTAAGTGGAACCCTCACGCCATACCAGACCCTTATCCGAGCATGCAGTCCGGCAAGTCAGGAAAGGGGGAGCGAGTGAGCGCCCCCCCCCTCCTGGACCATACCAGGCCACATGCCCTCAACATGGGGGGGTGGGTTCTTTGGGGCCCCCGCCCCCCACCCAAAAGCAACTTGTCCCTATATTGATGGGAACAAGGGCCTCTTCCCGACAATCCTGGATGGTGGTTGTGGGGTCTGCGGGCGGGGGGGCTTATTGTAATCTGGAAGACCCCTTTAGCAAGGGGGCCCCCAGATTCTGGTCCCCTATGTGAATGAGTATGGGGTACATTATACCACTACCCATTCAGCCCAAAAAAAGTGTCAAGAATAAAAACAGTACAATAACAGTACAGTCATTTATTAAAGCAGCTCTTACATCTCTTCCGATTTCTTCTCCCTCTGGCGATGTCTTCACCCCCTGGTTCTTCTCCCTCTGCTGATAACATCTTCCTCCGCCGATGTCTTCTCCCACTGCCGGTTCTCCTCTCTCCACTGTCTTCTCCCTGGGTTCTTCCTCCGATGTTCTCTCCCACTTAGACATGGGGCAGGGGGCCACCCAGTGGCATCATCTGGAGGCCCCCCCTTATGAGGTCATAACCCATCATGCCCAGGGAAGTGACATCATAAGGGGTGGGGCCTCCGGGTGACATCAACGGGTAGCCCCGTCCCATGTCTATATAAGTAATAGCACACGGTGGACCCAACATTACAGCGGGAGAGAGCATTGAGAGAACATCGGAGGAAGAACAGAGGGAGAAGACAGCGTAGAGAAGAGAACCAGCAGCAGGAAAAGACATCAGCAGAGGAAGATATCATCAGCGGACGGAGATGAAATCGGAAGGGATACCGGAGCTGCTTTAATAAATTACTTTTATTATTCTAGACACTTTTTTTTGGGTGAATGGGTAGGGGGACAATGTACCCCATACTCATTAACATAGGATGGGGGACCGGGATCTAGGGGCCCCCTTGTTAAAGGGGGCTTCCAGATTCCAATAAGCCCCCCACCCACAGACCCCGACAACCACCGTCCAGGGTTGTCGGGAAGAAGCCCTTGTCCCCATCAACATGGGGACAAGGTGCTTTGGGGTGGGGGGGTGCAGGCACCCACCCCCCCATGTTGAGGGCATGTGGCCTGGTATGGTCCAGGAGGGGGGCGCTCACTTGTCCCCCTTTTTCCTGACCGGCCGGGCTGCATGCTTGGATAAGGGTCTGGTATTGATCTTGGGGGACCCCACGCCATTTTTTTGGGCATGGGGTTCCCCTTAAAATCCATACCAGACCAAAGGGTCTGGTATCATCTTGGGGGGGGGGGGACCCTACACCAGTTTTTTTTATTTTTATTTTGGTGCGAGGCATTCCCCTTCAAGACCCTCAGCACACAATCCGCACAGCAAGTCGGATCATCATTATCCGACTTCTGGTGCGACTTCTATTCAAATCGATGGGCTTCCATAGGGAACCATTGATTTTGAATAGAGGTAGGAGAAATGCCTGACGAGGCTTAACGCAGCTGTATCCAGCGTTAAGCCGCGTTTAGCAGCTTTAACCAGCGTCAGATGTTTTTACAGCTCTAACGCCACGCCTCAGAACGCGCTGGTATTGTTTTTTTTTTTTTTTTTTTGCAGCTTAAAAAAGCCTATGCCACTTACAGCTCCCAAAAGCCCGTGTGTGCATAAGGCCATAGAATAACATTGAGAGGCGTTTTTAAGCTGCAAAAAAAAAAAACATCTGACGCTTCTAAAAACAGCTATAAAAACGCCCCGTGTTTGTGAGGCCTTACAGTTGATACAATGTTTCAAAGTAACTTTCTGTGATCGCGGCTTAGCAATGTTGTTTTATAAACATTGCCAGACTGCTTCTTTTTTTTGACAGCTCCTGCTGCCAACCTTCTCTGTATACTTGGCTATGCAGCTGTGTCTAATGAGTCACTTGTCCACTTCACTGACAGCTTCAAGTAGTTCATCCCCAGTAAAAGGGCCCAATATGGGGTGAAAATCTACAAGGTATGTGACCGAACCAGAAACCTGAAAGTGTGCATGAATACAATATGTTCAAGGGGGGAATCGACTACAACAATCAGATGATCCAGATCTATCTTGCTACAAGAAGAGCCCACCATTGGTGCAAAAAAGTTTCCATTTATCTTTTTCATTTTGCCATTTATGTATGTGATCTACTGCAAACCCACTGAGAGACCTATATCCTTTCTTAGCTATCAGGAGGAAATTGTCACTGCCCTTTTGTACCCAGAAAGCCCACCAGAAAGCATTCACTCAGATGCAGTGAGCAGACTCCATGAATGCCATTTTCCAAATAAAGTATCTCCCAGAGAAACAAAAAAATGTCAGGTGTGCTCCAGAGGGGGAGTTAGATGAGACACTAGTTATTATTGTCCCCAGTGTCCTTCCCAACCAGGCCTCTGCATAGGTGACTGTTTTCACCATTACCATACTTCTCTGCAATATTAGTATAGTATGGTGAACATAATTCAGAATTCCTGCCATTTGCCTTCAAACTCCTAATTTTTCTGCCTGCTCCTGAACTGACCCTAGCCTGTTATTTAAGTATGTCACTTCCTGCTGCCTGAACTGACCCTGGTCTGTTATTTGACCATGCCTCTGTCTGCCATCTAAACTGACCATACCTCTGCCTACTCCATCCTAATTGACCATGCTTTTTGCCTGCCGCTTGGACTGATCTTTTTCCCTGCAACTGTAGTAGTGGGATTCAAGATACCACAGGGGTCTCACATATGTGAGGGGCTTCAGAGTACTTTTTCTGAGTGGAGAAAACTATGTTTTGGTTTTCTCTGGGTTTTCTAATGCCCGGATTTTGCTCTGGAGATTGGAGGCTTCGAGATTTAAGTGAGAAGAATCCTCTACCCCAGTGCCCAGGTTCTACCTGGCCAAGACCCTACCCTGGCCTGTTAATTCATCGTGTCTTTGCCTGCCGCCTGAACTGACCACACCTCTGCCTGCTACCTGTACTGACTAGGGACCATGTTCCTGCCTTCTGCAAGGACCATGCTTTGGCTGTGTTGACCATGTCTCTGCCTGCACCAATGCTTTGGCTGTGCTGATAATATCTCTGCCTGCTGCCTGTACTGACTATGGACAATATCCCTGCCTGCTACCTGGATGATACCTTTTGCTGTCGCACTGATCACGTCCTTGCCTGCTGCCTGGGCCATAGCTTTGGCTGTACTGACAATATCTCTGCCTGCTGCCTATACTGACTATGGACAGTATTCCTGTCTGCTGCCTGGACGGTTCCTTTTGCTGTCATTGACCATGTCCCTGCCAGCTGCCTGGACCAATGCTTTGGCTATGTTTACAATATCTTTGCCTGCTGCCTGTACTGACTATTGACAGTATTCCTGCCTGCTGCCTGGACGGTTCCTTGAGCTGACGCTGATCACGTCCCTGCCTGCTGCCTGGACCAATGCTCACCTCTGTGGAGAACTATACTACTGAAACCATAGGTAATCTTTTGTTTACCCTTTGTCCCATACTATGTGCCTCCAGTTCTTTCCACCAGCCCCTGCATCACTAATGTATTCTGTAATTACCTAGGATGGACCCACAGCATGCAGTGGGGGATGCAGGCATTCAACACACACACATCAGATGTGCATATTCTGCTGCCTTATGTAGCTGTACAAGAGAGCAAAGATCCCATTAATGGGCAGCAGGCCAGCAGAAAAGTACAAATGTCTTCTTTGACTGGGTACCTTTTTTTCCTCATTTTGTTTTTTAAAAAGTAAAGTTTAAAAAAAAGGGGGGAATTTGTTATAAACTTCAACCGGGTTGTATGGAAGATAAGTTACTGTAACTCTTTTAACAATCAAGGATTAGTGGAAATATTACTCTAAAACAAGACATTGTTGAAAGAAACATTGCAATGTCGTGAATCTTTGAAATTCAGTTTAATTTTCTTATCTTTCTTCTTAATGCATCTGAAAATGATATAGCTCACTTGTTGAGATGATATACTGTATCGGGAGGTCAATCCAGATTTGTTATACAAATGTTTGTATGCAAGTTTTTGTTCTAAACGGAAAAAAAATTAAAATAAATACAAAGACAAAATTCCTAAAAATTCAATATATAAGAATTTGAATATAAAAGGTTCATTGCCTGCATGGGTGGGTGAGATTGCTGCTGCTATGTATTTAGACTTTTAATTATTCTATTGATGCTATTCAGCTGAAGTAAATCAGTAATGTTTGCATTCAGGATTGTTGAGTTGCCATAAGAAGCATTGTTTATGCCTATTTTCATGTGGCTAAATACAAAGTCACAATTAAGACCATGTTTTGTGACACACATTTTGGTGTCCTGCGTCCCAGCTAATTTCCAGCATATTGCAATAAGTTTGATAATATTAAATTCATTTTACTTTAAATTAGGGAATTATCCCATGCTCGCCTTCAAGACTTCTCCAGAGCCTCTCCCATCCTCTGGAACTCCCTGCTCCAGTCTGTCCGATCAGCCCCTACCCTGTCCACCTTTAGGAGATCCCTGAAAACTCTATTATTCAGGGAAGCCTATCCAACAAACACCTAACAATAATTGTCCCCGAGCCACCCCCATCAAATCATTCTCTGCAGCTATTACCTTTCGTACCACTACCCCCTCCCTTTAGAATGTAAGCTCTAAGAGCAGGGCCCTCCTGTACCTTTTGTATTGAACTGTACTGTAATTGTGTTGTCCCCCATATACATTGTAAAGCTACCGTGTATAATAATAATAATAAATAAATTTCTGTACAGTGATAGGATTACAGCATTGCATTGTAGAAAACAAAAGGGGAAAGGCTGCATCAGGGCTAATTTGTATCACACATTTGTATATATATGAGGTGTGACAAATTAGTTGCAGGAATGGATTGCAAAGAAAATGTTTGTGCAGGAGCATTGTTCTAATGGAGAATCCACTTGTCAGGCCAGAGTTCAGAATTTCCAAGTTACAATGTTGGTTGGCACTTGTACCATGTTCTATGAACTTGCAGTGAACTATCCCTTTGTGATAAAAAAACAAAACAAAAAAAACACACCAGCATGAGCGTAAGAGGGTTTGCACTCTGTCCACATTTGCAACCTTCTTTTGCATTTTTGGCTGCCGTCTTCTTGTCATCGTGGACATTTTCTCACCCCTCTTTAAACTACATATGCCATTCAAAAATAATTAATTTCTTTCACCATAAGTCTGTTGTAACAGACCGAAAGTTTAACTTGCACTTTTGCCGATATTCAAACAAAATATGATGTTAATCGGCTGCTCCGGATACCTGTTACCCATTATCCACCAACAGCGCCACATACACATGTATTTTTTCTTCTACTACTCCATAAAGAGTGAATCGGTCTGCAACCCAAGATAGAACATGTCAGAACACAGTCAAGTGTGATTGGTTGTGTGGCTTACCACCATAGTGCCATGCCACAGGCATTCCAGGAATTATATTGTGATATTATATATATATATATATACTGTATATATATACATACTGTATATCTCTCCTGCCCTGGGTTGGCTACATTTAGTATATGGCTTTGTATTCAACTGATCTGCAATAAATTTTTAGGTCTCTTCAGGTTTTCCCTAAACCTGGTGGCTGATTGCTTCTGTCTGCTGCTGGAAGAATATTCCAGCAATAGAACGGGAGCATCAATCACTAGGTTATGATTAGTTATATGACCCTAGCCAAACTCTGGGAGGCTGACCCAGAAGGTATGGCTGGGGAGAACATAAATATTTGTAAGGATCTGATCAGTCTCTCACTCCCTTGGGGCTTCTTTCCTGGGAGGGGGCATGTGTGTGTGATCCAGAGAAGCTACTACTACTAGGCCTGGGAAGTGCTATGGGCTGAGGGCCTGAAGGAAACTTGCCTGTGAAAGCTCAACTGGAGAGGTGGGACCTTTTAGCTGTAGCTCCAGCTCCAGGTATTAAAGTACTTCCTAAGGGTTAAGCCTAGTACACACTAATAGTTTTTTTTTTTCATTCAACCCGCTTACAAAAAAAACTGACAGCTTAGGTCAGCTGTACTAACAGTCCAATATTAGTACAGCAATCTCCCCCGCTGAACTGTTGTGTTCTGACAGGGGGGTGGTCCCCCTGCCACAATACTCCAGTCAGCGCACAAAGCCATTGATCAGGAGCCGGTCAGCTGCTGGTTTTCCAGCATGCTCGCCCAACTGAGATGCACACGTTCCGAATGTTTGCCGTTTTTTTTTTTAAACATAAAAGGTTTATTGAAGAATAAACAAAATACAGAGGATTCAACATGAGTACAATGTCAAAAATGTTGTACAAACTTATCATTAAGTGGTTTCACTGAATGTTCCATTGGTAGCAATAGATTATAAATCAGATTCCAAATTGTAGTAACTGACTAAAACAGACACAACAAATCCTATTTAGTATAGTTTGGGCGTTTTAGCTGCCTCCCACCTGTGAGTGGGGAGATGTACTCAGAGAGCTTAAAAATACAGAAAAAGGTCAGAAAATAAAGGGGTGAGATGTGAGCAGCAGAAGAAGAAGAGTGGAAGAGGAAAAGTTGTCCCATACTTATAATTGCTGAAGGTACCAGCGAGTATATCCTGGGAGAGGCTCTCACTTCAGTTACCTGATGTCAAGCTGTCAAAGCGAGCCAGGGTCAGTTGTTTCCAAACTAGGGATCGCAGAGTAAGTCTACGGTTAGATTGTCATACTATTTTATTCAGACAGTGTGTTGTAATCTTGGGAGAGTCTGTAGCTGAACCAAGGAGACCAGGTCTTGAGGTAACGCTCAGCTAATTCCTCAGCTTGGGCTCTGGTGTCCTCTAGCTCACATATGAGGGAAATTTTGAGCAACCACTCCCTGATCGTGGGGACCGAAGTGGTCTTCCAGTGGAGTGGGATGATTGAATTGGCAGCTATTAATAAGTGTTTGGATAAACAATTCTTGTATTTCTGTAAGGAGAAATTAGAGATGTGTAAGAGGCAGTTCGCAGCATTCAGATCAAGCCTGGTCTCCGTGATTCTATAAATCGTGTCTGTCACCGTGTTCCAGAAAGGTGCCAGTTTCTCACACTGCCACCAGATGTGGAACAGAGTGCCCATCTCCTTGCCACACCTCCAGCATACATCACTGGCCTGCGGATACCATTTATGAATCTTTACTGGGGTTGCATACCAGTGAGTAAGGATCTTGTAGGCCGTCTCTTGTGCTTTTGTACTAATGGAGCATTTGTGAGCCAATATGCAGGCTCTCTCCCATTGCTTTTCTGTTATGACCATGTCCAAGGCGACCGACCATCTCTCTCTGAACCTGTCCCGTGGAGGGGCCACCAAGTGCTGCAGCCACTCGTAGGTCGTTGAAGTGGTTTTGGGCACCAACTCCCCTTTTAGGCACACCGACTCCAAAAGCGTAAGTTCTCTAGTAAATTGTTCCCTCCTTGTGCTCTTGTAAATGTATGTGCGTATTTGGAAGTAAGTCCAGAGGGGTAGGCTGGGCATGTTGTTGTCCCTTTTAAAGTCTGTAAAATCCTTAATAACCCCTCCGTTGAAGCAGTGTAGGGTAAGGAGTGGTGATTGTTTATAGTTTAATTGGAGTTGTCTGTTTCCTATACCTGGTGGGAAGTCAGGGTTATTCAACAATGGGGTCAGTGGTCCAATTGAAGAAAAGTGTTTCCTTTGTTTGGCCAGTAGATGGAAGATACCTATGGTAGTCCCTATCAGTGGGTGCCTTCTCATTCCCAGTGGGTACCTGTTCGGGGTGATCCAGGGCGAGAATTTCAGGGGGATCGGACTGGAGTCACTTTCAAGTGTCACCCAATCTTTCGTGTCTGCATGACAGTGCCAGTCCATAATTCTTGCAATATGTGTAGCATAATAGTATGTTTTGTAGTCATGGACGCCCATGCCCCCCTGCGCTTTGGCCCTTGTAAGTAACGAGAACTTAATGCGAGGTGTTTTGTGTCCCCAGATGAATCTCATTTGGGTTGCTTGGAGTGCCCTGAAGAAGCTTTGTGGGATTTTGATGGGTAGCGTACGCAGTAGATACAACACTTTTGGCAAAATGACCATTTTACATATGGCTGCTCTACCGAACCAGGAGAAGAGTTTGATGTGCCATCGGCTTAAGTCACCCTCAATTAATTTGAGTAGAGGTACAAAGTTATGTGAGAAAATGTCAGACACCTTAGGGGTCAGCCAGACTCCCAGATACTTAACCGCCTTGGAGACCCATTTAAAGGGGCTGTTGTCTTTAGTGGCCTTGAATGTGGGGTCTGGGAGCGTAATGTTTAGTGCTTCTGACTTGGTGTAGTTTATTTTGAGGTTGGACACATAGCTATAGGTATTAAACTCTTTCATAAGGGAGGGGATCGAGATGTGGGGGTCTGTCAGAAAGAACGCGAGGTCATCGGCGTATGCCGCTATTTTGTATTCCCTGCCTTCTACCATGAATCCGTGTATTGAGCAGTTTGCTAAGACTTTCCTAATGAAAGGTTCCAGTGTAATGATAAATAGAATTGGAGAAAGCGAGCAGCCTTGTCTAGTCCCGTTTTTTATGTCCACCTTATTTGACAGTGTACCGTTGATTTTCAGTCTAGCTGAGGGGTTTTGGTATAGAGAGGAAATCCAATTGAGCATCCTAGGGCCTAATCCTATATGTTTACAGGTTTCAAACATGTAGTCCCATGCTACTCGATCGAAGGCCTTCTCCGCGTCCGTGGACAGGAGAAGACCCTCGATCTTTCGCTCTTGGGCAGCATGAATCAGGTTGAGGGCCTTGGTGACATTGTCCCTGGCTTCTCTTCCCGGCATGAAGCCTGCCTGGGACGGACCAATCAGTTTGTGTAATAAGGGTTTCATTCTTGTGGAAATGATTTTCGCCATGAGTTTAACGTCTATGTTCAATAGTGAAATTGGTCTGTAACTGGAGCATTGTGTCGGGTCCTTGTCGGGTTTAGGTATCACAGCAATATTAGCTGATAGGAAGTCAGGGGATATTGGTCGTCCGTCTGCTAACGAGTTTAAGGCTGTCTGTAAGTGAGGGGTCAGTATGTCAGTAAATGTTTTGTAGTAGATGGCTGTATAGCCATCGGGACCTGGACTTTTGTTGGTTTTCAATTCCTTAATAGCCAATTTGATTTCTGATGGTTCTATAGGTCTGTCTATGTCAGAAGAGTCCTCCTCCTGTAATGAAGGCAGGTCTGAGTCTTTAAGGAAGTCCTGGATTATCTGGTGTCTTTGTCCTCTAAGTTCTGAAGGCCTATGTGATGGGGGTAGGTTGTAAAGTTTGTTGTAATAATCCTGAAAGTGTTGGGCTATTTTATCTGTCGTCCTATCCAAGTTGCCGTCTGAGTTTCTAATGCCCGGGATAGTGTTTTTGGCTGATAAGTCTTTTAGAGCCCTCGCTAGTATGTGGCCAGCTTTGTCTCCCTGCTCGTAGTATATCTTCTTCCTGAAGAAGAGGATACGTTTGGTTTTGACTTCCAAAATTTGTCTGAGTGCTTTCCTCAACTCAAGGAGTTCTGTGGCTGAGTGAACAGACAGAGATTGTTTATGGAGAGTCTCCAGGGCTTTGATTTTATGTGACAGGGTTTGGACTTCTATGTCCCTTGCTTTTTTCTTCTGGGATCCCATGTTCATCAATAGTCCTCTGATATTGCATTTGTGGGCTTCCCAAATATTTAGTGGGGACATTTCAGGGGTTGTATTTATTTCAAAGAATTCCTTCAGGGCAGTCTGTATTCGCGGGAGTAGGGCAGGGTCCGTCAGAAGGGAGGAGTTTAGTCTCCATTGTGGGGTGCCTTTACCACCAGTGGGTAGGTCAAGGTCTATTGAGATAGGAGAGTGGTCGGATATCGATTGAATCCCTATGTTGGCCTCTAAGACTGAGTGGAGGTCTTTTTGTGTAATGAATAGGTAGTCAATCCTTGAATGACGGTTGTGTGGGATTGAGAAGAAGGAAAAATCCTTCCCGTCAGGGTGCAGGTAACGCCAAGTGTCTACAAGGTCTAGTGAGTGCAGGAGTTTTTTGATCTGTTTTAGGATTCGGTACTGTATAGAGGTCTTCCCTGAGGATGTGTCCAATAGTGGGTCTAGGGGGATATTAAAATCTCCTCCTAGGATTAGGCGTCCAACGCTAAAGCCCAGCAGGCCTATCACCAGTTTCTTACAGAAAGCTAAGTGTCCGGTATTGGGGAAGTATACATTTGCCAGTGTTGTGGGCACCCCTGAGAGGGAACCCCTGAGGAAAATATATCTCCCTCCTGCATCTATCAGTTTATCTGTAATTTCGAAGGAGGCATCCTTACTGAGTAGAATGGACACCCCCTTGGACTTAGTAGTGTTGTTTGTCGAGTGATATGCCTCCGTGAAATAGGAATCGGTGAGCCTAGGGATATGGTGCGTCTTAAAATGTGTCTCCTGTAAGAAAATAATCTTGGGCTTACCCTTTTTGAGTTTGCGGAGCATAGTGGAGCGCTTCTCTGGGATATTCAATCCCCGTACATTATGAGATACCAGTTTCGGCGTTCTGCCTAGCGCCGAGTACGCCATTGGTCAGGTCCAGAGAGAGACGGTATAACACACCTGTAATCAAAGCTCAGAACAGATATGAGAGACTTGTATAATGGAAGCTTGTATATCAGATATATCACTAAGGATAGTGAAACGGACAGACTAGGGAGATGCAGTAGGAGATAAGGAGAAGAAAATAGGAGAAAATAGAAAAAGGAGAGTCGAGGTGTACGACTCACCGAAACAGTCGAGCTGTCTAAGTGAGTCCTGTAATTACGTCTCAATGAGGGTAATATTCCTCAATTGAGTACGTGGTTATTTGCGGGGGTACCTGGGAGGCCCGCAATCAGAGAAGCAGCCAAGTGGCGTCAATTATATTTGAACAGAAGGTTCACAGTAAAGTGGAGGGGTCAGACCCAGGCCCTCTATCGGCCCAAAAACAGTGTTTAAGAAAATTTAACTTTAACTTTCCTGCCAGAAAAAAAAAAAAATGCCTATAGTAGTTAAAGTAATAAAATAAACAAACCCAAAGAACTTGAGAACTGAGTTGCAGAGCATGTCTAATTCTATACCAACACCGTGGGTGATCATGTATTTCCAGGTGAATTGATGCACAGTAGAACCGGCAATTGAGCATAAATAAAGAAAGGGAAAAAAAAAAAAAAAAAGGGGTAATAAAAAATAAAAGGGAAAAAAAAAGGGTGACAGTAGTACAATCGGGTGCTACATCTGTTTGTTTTTCATCACGTCTGGCATTTGCTTGCCCAGGGCATACAGAGACATAGATCTGGGTTGGGGGTTTATGCTGTGGCAAGAGGTCTCCCCCAGCAAGATTGCCTTGGATAGGAAAACAGTGTGTCATGTCCCTGGGCTTCCTGGTGCCTTTTTCAGATCCAGTATGATCCTTGTTACCGGTCGGGTTAGATATAAGTTTTTTTTTTTTTTTTCCATAAAGATTTTATTAAACTTTTCAACATGGTACAGGAACAAGTAAAGATGAAACAAAGTACAGATTAGTACATGGAAGACACAACGCATATGAGTGCTGTACAGTTTTTACATCATTAGTAAGTATAAATGTAGCACGCGCTCCTCTACAGTTGCATAAAGGGAGAGTCCGTTAGATGGAGCTATAATCGTTTGAGTCTGGTTAACAAGTATCCTGGCTATTTTCTTTGGTGTGCTAGGTACCTAGTGCGAGGCACCTGTAAGATAGAGATAGAAGAGGAAGGGAAGAGGAGCCTGGGAAATTAGAGAGGGGGGGACAGGGCAGGGGAGGACATCGGGGGGGGCGAGGAGGGGGTCGGGGAGGGATATGGGGAAGGGGGGAAGGTGGGGGGGGGGAAATGCAGGGGAGGGGAGATCCAGGGGAGTGACCACTCGGGCAGATAACTTTCGACAGTGGGGAGGGTGAGGGAATGGGTGATTCTCGCCTAATCAGGGGGGATATGTTGTTTATATTCGGGTGTTGTTTTGAAATGTAACCAACAGGCCCATGTGGTTGAGAAAGTCTCCACTCTCTCCTGGGAAATGTGAATCAGCTCCTCCATGTCACAGATTCTAGAGACCGTCAGAAACCATTCTTTCAGCGAGGGGCTTTGGGTGGTGCGCCAGTGTCTGGGAATACAGACTCTAGCAGCGTTGATCAAGTGCATGGTTAGAGATTTGTAGTATGTTCTCCTGGGGAGTGACGTGTGGTGCAGGAGGAACTGTGCTGGTGTGTAATTGAGGGGGTACGTGGTAATCGAGGAGGTAAGTCTGTGGACTTCTCTCCAGAAGGTTTGGATGTGGGTGCATTCCCACCATATGTGAATCATGGTCCCAACTTCAGTATTGCACCTCCAGCACACGTTGGGGGTAGATGGTGAAAATTTGTGTAGAAGGGATGGCGTTCTATACCATCTAGTGAGCACTTTGTATCCATTCTCCTGGATGGCGATATTCAAGGAGCCCCTATGTGCGTATTCGTACACTCTAGACCATTCTGCGGGCGTCAGGGGGTGAGATAGGTCCCTATTCCAAGACTCTTGAGATGGGGAGAGGGGGAGGTCCCCAGGTTCATTCAAAAGGTTGTAAAGGAGGGAGATAAGGTGTCTCTGAGGAGTCTTATTGTGACAGAGAGCCTCGAACGGGGTGAGGTGTCTTGTCCAGTTGGCAGTTCTGGAATGCATGGATAGGAAGTGGCAAATTTGCCTGTAGGTCCAGAAGGAAAAGGATGATGTATTCGAGATATTCCTGAGGTCTTCTACCGAGGCAAGCTTGCCTTCGGGGAAGAATTGGGTAGCAAGGACTTCTTGGAAGGGCCATTCCTGTTTAAGGAACGAGGGATTCTCTCCTGGAGGAAAGTCTGGGTTTCCTCTCAGTGTGGTCAATGGACCGGGGGAGGAAGCTAGGAGTCTGCTAGCCTGTGGGTTCCTAAGGAGCATCAAAGAGGTGTAGATAAAGGGGTGTGGGGTTAAGGTCGTGGGCCATTGTCTCGGGAGTAGCCATGGAAGGAGATGTAGTGGGGTAGGTGAGAACGCGTTTTCGAGAGAGACCCAGACCTTCACATGGGGGTGGATGTTCCAGTCAGCTATCCTCGTGAGATGACAAGCTATATAATATTTGTAGAGATCCGGGAGTGCTATACCCCCCATGGGTTTAGGAAGTGTGAGTCTGGTGTATTTAATTCTAGGGGGGGCCCCTTTCCAAAGAAAGGTGGAGCAAGCCTTCCTATATGAGGAAAAAAATCCCTTTGGGATTGCCATTGGGATGGTTTGGATTAGGTACAATATGCGTGGAAGTATGATCATTTTGATCAGAGCTGCTCTACCAAACCAGGAAACATTAAGTGATGACCACTCTTTCAGGTGTTTTTGTGCTTCAGTCAGGGCAGGGAGAAAGTTGAGGGAGTACAGGTCCGAGAGGGAAGTGGGGATCCGGATCCCGAGGTAGGTGATGGCAGTCTTTTCCCAGTGGAATGGGAAGGCCTCTTGGCAGTGCTCCACTTCCTGGGTGGGGAGGGAGATATTTAGGGCCTGGGATTTGGAATAATTAATTTTAAGATTCGAGATAGAGCCAAAGGCTTTAAGGTCTAGGAGGAGAGATGGCAGGGATGTGCGTGGGGCTGAGAGGGAGAGAAGGATGTCGTCTGCAAAAGCAGCTACTTTAAATTCCCTATCTTTGACTTGCAGTCCTTTAATATCTGGGTTCCCTCTAAGTTTGTTCAGGAGGGGTTCAAGGGAGAGGACGTATATCAGAGGAGAGAGGGGGCATCCCTGACGCGTACCGTTGTTGATGGGGAAGGCATTTGACAGGTGGCCGTTAACTCTCACCGCAGCTGTGGGGTTAGAGTATAGTGACATTATGGAGGTAAGCATTCGGTCCGCAAGGCCGATACCTTTCAGGACTGCCCGCATATAGTCCCAGGCCACTCTGTCAAATGCCTTCTCCGCATCAAGTGAAAGGAAAAATCCCGGAAGTTTGGACGATGTGAGCCAGTGGTGAAGGTTGAGGACTCGGGTAGTATTATCACGGGCTTCCCTGCCCGGGACAAAACCCACCTGGTCGGTGGAGACAAGGTCAGGAATTAGGGGGAGTAGTCTGTTGGCGATAATTTTTGCGTAGATTTTAATATCCACGTTGAGGAGTGATATTGGTCTGTAGTTAGCTACTTGTAGGGGGTCTTTACCCTCCTTGGGGATCACAGTTATGTGCGCCTCTAATAGTCTGTTCGGTCGATCTTGGGGTGTGGACAGGGCATTGAAGGTCTGTAATAGGTTCGGAGTGAGGGCATCTGCGAAGGATTTGTAGTATTGAAGGGTATAGCCATCAGGGCCAGGGCTCTTGCCTATTTTCATCTGTTTCATCGCAGAATCTAATTCTAGAGTCGAAAATTGACCCTCTAGGGATTGTGCCTGTTGGGAGGTTATGGGTTTGGGGCCGTGTTGGGATATGAAATCCTCTATGAGTGACTGACGGGTATCACCCGAGGATCGGGGCGGCAAAGTGGGGTGGAGGTTGTACAGTTTGTGGTAGAAAGTCTCGAATTCCTTCGCTATGTCTTCACTCTTGGCTATGGTGGAGCCTTTGGAGTCTCGCAAAGAGTGAATGGTAGAGGAGGATTTAGCGTTCTGGACTGAGCGTGCCAGTAGGCGTCCACTCTTGTTGCCCTGTTCGTAAAATATACGTTGGCCTAGAATGTAACGTCGTCTTGTGCGTTTCCCTAATTCTTCTGTGAGGAGTAAGCGGGTTTGGATCAGGTCCTGTAGTGTGTTTTGGGCCTGTGTCTGTTTATGGGAGAGTTCCAGTGTTTTCAGTTTCTTGAGGAGAGTGTTTACTCGTTCTTGGTGAAGTTTTTTGAACTGCGTGTTCAAAGTGATTAGTTCGCCCCGTATCACACACTTGTGTGCTTCCCAGAGGGTTATGGGGGAGATGTCTGGGTTAGTGTTTTCCTGAAAGTATAGTTTGATTCGCGAGCGTATAGATTCAAGGGCAACTGGGTCCTTTAGTATGGAAGGGTTAAACCGCCAAATCTTGGCTTTGGGACACGTTTCCGGGAATGATAAAGTGATCGTAATGGGGTGATGGTCTGACAGGAACATAGGTTCTATGGACGATTGGCTTAAGGTAGACAGGTCGGTCTGGGAGAGAAAAAAGAAGTCTATTCTAGAATATTTTTGGTGGGGAGGCGAGAAGTATGTATAGTCTTTGGATGAGGGGTAAAGGATGCGCCAGGCGTCGTGTAGGTTCAGAGTCTGGAGTTGGGCCTTAATTTGGCGTAGTGCCGCGTAGGTGAGAGAGGACGAACCCGTTGACGTGTCAAGGAGGGGGTTTAGGGGGACGTTGAAATCCCCGCCTAGGAGAACTAAGCCGCTCTGGAATGAAGATAAAAGTGCACAGGTTTTTCGAAAGAAGGATACTTGGTGCTCGTTAGGACAGTAAATATTAGCTAACGTGATTGGCTTAGAGGCGTATGTTCCTTTAAGAAATATATATCTGCCTGCTGGGTCCACTAGGGAGTCAGTCAGGAGGAAGTTTGCATGCTTCGAGATAAGGATCGATACGCCTTTTGACTTAGCGTCAGGATTGGTGGCGTGTAGGGCTGTGCGGTATGTGTGGTTGGAGAGCTTAGGTATGGCATCAGAGCGAAAGTGAGTTTCCTGTAGGAAAATGAAGTGCGCTTTGTGCTTGGAGAGAGCGGAGAGTGTTTGCGATCTCTTTTCTGGGATGTTAAGGCCTTTCACGTTGAGTGAGAGGCATTTCAGAGTCAGTGGGTTACTTTCTCCCATTTTGGGGGGGGGGTAGGTGTTGGCTGGGGAAGGAACCTAATATGGCAGTAGGGCCCAGCTAAATGGGACGGTGGGGGTGAGGGTCACTCCCCTAGGGTTAGTTTGGAGTAGAGGAAAGAGTGGGTGGAGTACGGGGGGTTTGTGGGTGAGAGGCCGGTTGGGGGGGGGGGGGGTGAGAGGGAAAGGAGGGTAAGAGGGGTAGAGGGTGGTATAAAGTGAAGTGAAATGAAAGGGGGTTCAAGGAGAATGAGACTAGGCGGGTGGAGAAGAGGCGTAGAGGGTTAGTTAGGGAGGGGGGAAAGAGATGGAAAGAAAAGGTGTACCAGGGGTGGAAGTAGTTTAACTACCCACCTATAGGGTCAAAGAGGAGTTCCTGGTGTGTCGGCAGCGTCTCCGAGAGACTGCCGTGTGGGGGTATATGGTATGAACGGGAACCACAGCATGGCCGCGGCCCGGGAGTCCAGAGTGTGAGGGAGCAATTTCCTATCTGAAATAGGAGTCAGTGTAGCTTAGTGGGGAGCCTACCATTATGGGGAAGAGCCTATGTGGGAGGTCCACTCATATCATGTACAATTACGTGGTTGCATACAAGAAAATAAAAATAAAAGTAAAAATACAAATACGAATACAAATACAAATACAAATACAAAAACAAAAACCCCCTATGAAGGGGAACGTTCTAATACTGTACTGTAACCCGCTTATGGGGCCTAGGTAGATCAAGTAAACATTGCCTGCAAGAAAAGCGGAACAAAACAAAAAGAAAAGAAAAGCAACCCCTGCACATCAAACATTACTCATGTTAATAGCAGCCTGTGAGAAGAGCCCTTAGGGAAAAACAGTTCCATACCAAGTCAGGCACATCCTGGCCTAAAGTAGTATTGGAAGTGGAGGGGGCACGGGGGGGAAATTATGGGATGGGGGAAGTGAGGGACAGGGGGGGGGGGGGGGGGGGGGGGGGGAGAGGGAGAGTGGGATTGGGGAGGGAGGGGGAGTGGAGAGGGGGTAAACAGGGCAGGGCGGGGAAGGAGGGGGATGAGAGAAGGAAGGGGGGGGGGGGGATGGGGAGAGAAGGAGGGGGGGGGGGGGATGAGAGAAGGAAGGGGGGGGGGGGGGGGGGGAGGGGAGGGGGGGGGGCAGAGGAAGGGAGGATTGAAAGGGTAGGGGGAACATTCCTACATTGGAGGAGGGCTTTTGGGAGAAAAGGGGGGAATTGAGTTACCTTGGCACCTGGTGATATTCTGAAGTGAGGATAAAGGCGCTCTGGATCTTGGCGTGTGGTAACATCGTTTGGTCGGGCTGGACCAAGCCCTGTTTCCACCGGAGCAGCACAAGGGGCTGGCAGAGCGCAGGCCGGAGCTAAAGATCAGACAAGGAAGACACATAAAGAACAACGTTTGTAATTGCATGAATCACAATGGAATTAGCAGAGGCTTCATATATTAGAATCAATACTTTGCCTGTGGGGCAGCAGGTGCTTTGTCAGCATCGGGGGGGTAGGGCTATGATGTGGGTGCGGGTCCCCAAATCAGGGGGGGGTCTGTGTCTCGAGGCTGTGGCACAACAGGTTGGGGATCAAGGGTGGAGGGCAGCAGCCTGAGTCTATTTATCTGTAGGGCTTCCACTCGGTGTAGTCCTTCTTGAGAGGCTGGCATAAGGCGGGGGATTCTCAGTCCCTAGGATCAGCACCCATGTCTGAGGAGAGGAAGTCCCATCTTCACAGGTGTGGGGCGTCCTTCCAGCGTGGGGGGTTTGTGCTGCGGGGCAGGAGAAGTTGCGGGACACCGCGCTGGTGTGGATCCGGGTGAGCCTGTGGTAAGGTGAGAATGCAAGGAAGCGTTTCCAGGGTGTCCGCTTGCTGTGTGGTGATATGGCATCTACGTGCCTGGAAGACGTTGTCCTGTGGCTCCATGGTCGGGACAGGGGGAGAGCAGCATTTCGGCGAGGCCAGTCCGGCACAGCGCGGTCCGTGACGTGGGGTCCATGTCCACGGGCAGGGGGATGGGGGTGAGTGAAGAGGCAAGGGAAGTCTCTGGGGGACCCTGAAGGGGTAGGGTCAGGGGAGGATCGCATGGGGGGTGTAGAGGGTTACTCACAGTCCGCAGCGTGCAGTCCGGGTAGCAGGCATTCCTTCGTCTAGCGGAGCGCGTCACATGCGAGGGGGTGACGGGCTGCGTTGGTGCAGGTTTCGACGAGAAGAGCGGTCGTTCGGAGACAGCGGATCTGGTCTACGTCGTCTTGATCTCTGGCGGGCGGACTTCGGCGACGGGTTGAGGGATACTGGAAGCCAGGGTTCTACTGGGAAATAAAGCGCGTACCACTCCGGAAGTTCGATGTTGGGCAGGTCAAGTTGGTCGCAGAAAGCTTGAAGGTCTTCCGGCGTGCGTAGTAGTGCAGAGCGCCCCCTGGCGGATGCAGAAAGACCAAACGGGAATTTCCAGCGATACTGTATATTCCTTGTCCGCAGGGCATCTAACAGTGGTCTGAGTGCTCTCCTATTCTGGAGGGTGATTTGGGAGAGATCTTGAAAGAGTTTCACCTCATTTCCATTAAAGAGTATGCGCCCTCTTACCCTTGCCTTGCGAAGGATTTCCTCTTTGAGGGGGAAGTTGACAATGCAGCATATTATGTCTCTGGGGGGTTCGTTGTCTCGAGGGGGGGGACGGAGAGCGCGGTGTGCCCTTTCCATATCAATGGGGGAGTCTGCTGGGCGCTCGATCAGGTCATTAAAGATGGCGCTGATGGTTTGTTGGATGGCGCCCGGCTCCACCGTTTCAGGGATCCCTCTCACCCTGATGTTATGCCTCCGTCCCCTATTGTCCAAGTCCTCCACGTGTCTGTGGAGTTCAAAAACTTGAGTTAACTGCGAGTCGTAGGCAGACTGTACCTGGCGGATGGCTGCCGCGTGCGTCTGTGAAGTCTGTTCCACGTTGTCTATACGGTGGGCAACTGCCAGGAGGTCCGTCCTTAGATCTGCAATCGCCGCTGTGACTGTGCTCTTTATGTCCGAGGCAACCTTTTCCAAATCAAAAAGACTGGGGGGTAGAGCCCCGCTGGGGTTGGGGGAGGATGCTCCCGGCATGATAGCTGGCGGTCTGTCAGGCGAGGCCGCGGCTTGGGCCTGTGTCGGCGCGTATGGTGGAGCGAGGGCCTGAAGTTTCTGGGCCCGGAAGATCTCGGGAATGTTCCTCCCCAGGTGAGTATGGGGGTCTTTGGGGGTGCGGGGGGTGGACGAGCTCCTAGTGGTCCTGTGCATAGCAGGGAAGATGCGGTAGGCTCCCGTTTAAAGGCTAGGATGTCCCGGGCACGCAGGAGCTCACGAGTCAAGCAGCCATCTCAGTCTCCGTCCAGGCCACGCCCCCTAGATATAAGTTTAACCAGCCCAACTCTTGTCCAGCTGTAGTCTTCCTTCAGTGGGGCATTAACTCCAGGGTGGTGGCATAGGGTAATTGGGAGGGCATAAGCCAGTTTCAGGAGTATGGGAGGGGAGCTGTAAGGGACAGTAAAATAAGGCCAAAGCGATGCCTGTAAAGCGGCGTCTTGTCCGGTTGATCAACCGAGGTGAGATGCGGTGATCGTGGGGTCAGAACGTTGCCGGGTGCTTTAGGATCACCTGTGCTTGGTTGATGACGTGTACCCACGGTGGAGGTCAGCGCATGTCGGTCCTAATCGTCATAGGCTGCCCTCGAGGAGTGAGGCCTGTTGCGGGGAGTTCCGGGCCCCGTGTTATCTTGCCTGTTCTGTCGCTGCTTTTTTGCTTGGTGTTTTTCGGGTGAAGCCAGAGGTGAGTGTGGAGGACTTCTCTCACTCGGAGGTACAGCGAACTCCTGATACCACTCAGGCAAATCAATGTGGCCCAGATGCAGGGTGTCGCAAAATTCCGGCAGATCGTTCGGCGTGCGTAGGGTGTGCTGTTTGCCGTTATGCGTCACCAGAAGGGCAAAGGGGAAGCGCCAAGTGTAGCGTAGCTCTTTCTCTCGGAGAGCATCCAGTAGGGGGCGCAGAGCCCTGCGGTTCCTAAGCGTTATCTGTGACAAATCCTGGAAGAGTTTTATGTTTTCGCCACTGAACACAATGTGGTCATTCCTTCGTGCTTTAAACATAATTTCTTCCTTCAGGGCAAACTTTTGTAAGCAACAAATAATGTCACGCGGCGGGAGCGAATCGGGTCCCCTTGCTCTAAGGGCTCTGTGCGCCCGAACGAACTCGATCTCCGTATCTTCAGGCCTTTCCAAAAGGCTGTTGAAGACTCTTTGGAGGACTGGGGTGATCTGTTCAGCTGCCACAGACTCAGGGATGCCACGCACCCTGATATTGTTCCTCCTTCCCCTATTGTCCAAATCCTCGAGGTGTCTATTCATTTCAATAAAGTGCAAAGTATGTGAATCAGCTACCTCGTCTAATCTGCGTATGTCTCTGTCTCTGCCTTTCCCCGCTGCTTCAACAGTCGCCATCTTCTCAGTGAGAACTAGTAGGTTAGTCTTAAGGTCAGTAATGGCCGCTGAGAATGATGTCAGCATAGGTTAGGGGGTGATCAGTTCTCGTGTTCCTCCTACCGTTGTCTTCCATTGCTGACTGGGAGTCCTCGGACAGAGCGTCCTCGTGGTGCACCGGCGCCATCTTGCCTCCGGCCGAGATCCTCTGTATAGCAGCCTGATTTTTAAAAAGTTCGGTAATGTTTCTCCCCGCGGACGTTGCGGTAGATCGGCGGGACCAACTTTGTTGGGTAGAGCGGGTCTGCTTGCTCATTATCAGCCGTGTGCTGGCAGGAAAGGTGCTTAGGGCCTTAGGTCTGACAGAGCTCCTCTCTTATGCTGCCATCTCCGCTGCGCGCCAAGCCACGCCCTTCATGTTTGCCGGTTTTTATTGAACCGGCTGAAGTCTCCTGACATTTGAGCCATGTGTGTTAGGCATTAGACGCCAGAAATTGCTGCTCAATATCTGTGACTGCTTGCATAAGGTCACAGATGTACTGACTGTCCCCTCTTTCATCTGCATTTTGAGGCTGCTACTACATGGTCTAATACTGCTGGAAAAAAGATATTTAGGAAGCTGTCCTCCAGGATTTGTGAGTGCCTTGAATATCCTGCACCCTCAACCCTCCTCCCTGCATTTTTGTAACATGCAATACATCCTCTAAACTGGAGCCTGACTTTGTCAGTATGCTTGAAGGACTAAAAACAGGCGGGCGGCCTCTGGACGAGTAAGGGGGACCCAGTTTATTTCCAGCAGCCCCTTCAGGGGTTATCACTACTGTACATGCATAAATGTATCATCTTTGAGCCAACATCTAAGTCCAGAAAGTAGATGCTGACTCTGGATGATGAAAAAGCAAATAAAGTCATTGTCAGAGGGAATATTGGGAACTCTTTGAGAGTTAATAAATACCTGTACGTGTTACTTTTCCAAGTACTGTCTTATGTCTTATAGATAAAAGCTATTTATCCAACTATTTTAGCTACAAGTTTATCCAGATTTCAGTTTTGTTTTTTTTTAGATAGTTTTGTAATCAGTTTGATTACTGTTATGAATGACTGGTCATTTATTATGATTATAGCCCATTCTGACGTTGAAGAGGCTTAATTTAAATTAAATGCAGATATTTTGCAACATACTCTTCCATAAATCATGACAGAAGTCTGTATGCTCTTTTTCAAACATAAGACAGCATCACACTTTAGACAGATTTAAATGATAACATCTATGTGGTCAGGTACATACTTTGAGTATGTGTATGTGACTTTGTGTATTCAAAGTCAACAAGAATTAGCTTTTTACATGATTGGATCATAAAGTAAATCTTCACCTAATTGATCCTGAAGATTCTAAACTGCTTTACTAAATCAGTCTTACTGTATTAGGCTAATAGTCACCATACATGTCACAAACTGCACATTTAATCAATTTTAGATTTACCAAAACTATGTAAATTAGGCACCTACCTAATCTAATCCAATCAATTTGTATCCAGTCAGGCAGGCCCCTGCACTTCATAGTACAGAGATTGCACAGACTGTAAAGTGTGTGGCAAACTTTAGTCATACAAAGTAGATCTAATATCGTTAAATCTATAATTGTTTAATTACTAAAAAGGTATAAGACAAAAATATATTTTTTTTAATATCGGTTAAGTAGAGATGCATAGCTATGAAAATTTAGAAAAGTCCTCAATTTATTTTATAGCCATTCAGCTGAAAGAAAAATGTAATTGCTGGTTCATTACATTACTAGGAAACATGACAGTAGAAACCTTTAAGTATAGTTCTCGATTACACTATTGTGTCTCTGTCATCTAAAGTAGTGTATTTTATACTCCATTTTGGCTTTTTTGTATTTGATTGCTTTCTTCTGTCATGTTTATATATGATTTTAATCATTCAGTTTTATAGAGAGAAATGTTTGCAAATAAAGAGGGTTCTGATTTTAGCAACTAATTGTTGATTGCCACGCTTTGATGGCTCAAAGAAGACAGAACATTATTTTGAACATCATTTTTTATTATTTTTTCAAATTTTTTCAATTTTTTTTAATGAGGTTTTAATATAGGACATTTAGGGAAGTTAAGAATTTAAAGTGGTTGTAAACCCTTACAGACCACTTTTTGCTACAGGTAAGCCTATTGCCGCGTACACACGAAGGGATTATCCCACGGGATTGTCCGCTGGACCAAGTCCACCGGATAATCCCCTCGTGTGTGGGCCTCCGACTGACTTTTTTTCCAAAAATGCGGCGGACTAAAGTTTTAAGTTTTGTTTTAAAATTATCCGCTGGACTTGGCAGTCCGGCGGACAATACAGCCGTCTGTAGTATGGTCCGGCGGACCAAAAAGGACGCATGCTCAGTAGCAAGTATGTCACGGAATCGCTCGGTCTGGTAAAACTAGCCTTCGTATTGAAGCTAGCACAATCGTCACGCTGCTGATTCTTTGATATTTTCTTACAGCGGAATTTGTATGTTATTGTGCTTGAAGAATGTTTTTGCCTTGCTGCTTATATATTCACGCAGAGTCCTCCTGAACGTTTTTCTTCCTCATTATTTAGTGAACTTATATATATATAGAGCGAGATATATCTAGATCTCGATCTAGATATATCTCATTATACACACACACACACACACACACACACACATACACACACACACATATATATATATATATATATATATATATATATATATATATATATATATATATATATATATATATATGTGTGTGTGTATATATATATATATATATACTATGTTTTTCAATTACAAACACATATAGCATGATTTGGCTTAAATTAAATTACCATTTATTCTGGTTAAAACAAGGGTAAACAAAATAGGGAGGCAACACTGGAGCCACTTTGAGATTTTGTGAAGGCTTTTTGCCCCCACGGCAGACATCAAGTTTGTGAACCCAAAAATGAAGATTGGGCATATTTGATACAATAGGGAGCACAACAAGATTGTCCAGGAATCACACAGACCAGGAACAGCAGCAGATGACATCTATGTCCCCAAGCTGTGGCACTACAACAGCCTGCGTCTTCGGTCAGACCAGACTGAAACCAGGCAATCACTTCCGACTCTTCCTTGCAGCCTTCCCACCACGCTGCCCTGCAGTCTTCCCTCTACGCTTCCTTGGAGGCTGGACCTCTGGTGGCGGACTTGTGGTAGGAGGAGGAGGAGGAGTTGCTGTCGGGCCTGCATCTGTCAGGCGGGTGGATGCAGTCAGTTCACCCCTCAAACCCCCCTGAAGAGCTGCATAAAATAGGCCCTCACACAGCTGCCGTTGGCCCTTCTCCATTTCCTGCAACCTGCTGGCCAAGTAGGTGGCATAGGCCTCTTCCGGATTGGGGGGTCTTCGGAGAATATCACTCGCCTGCCGAATGAGGGCGAGTGATTCCTCCTCAACGATGGTCATCCTCCTGGGTCTTCTTGTGGCTATGCGCAGGGGAGGAGCTAGACTTCTTACAGTCTGGCTCGTGCTGGGCCCAGCCACCTCCTGGCTCGGGCTGGTCATGGTCTCCTCCTCCATACCACTTGTCCCGGCATCCTCCTGGGTCAGCTCATCCTGTGTCAAAAGAAAATAAAAAATCAAACACATGTTTTTTTGGTTCTGGCCTCCTCAATCAGACAATTGTAAATTTCTTACCGTGCAAATAAATGTGTCCATATATCAAAAAGGCTATCATTTGGACCCCAGCATTTTCCAAGCAGTTCACCAATCTTTTTTGAAGGCATTTTTGCCCACTACTGTATAGTTATATGTATACATATGTAGCACCAACACTTTTTAGAAGTGGGCACTATTTTAATATTTGGTTTGTTCAGAATTCTGAGTTCAGGGTGTTAATTGTTTGACATTTTTACGTTGACATCAGTTTGTCTGGCCTGTGCTGGAGTTCTGTCTGGTCCTAGGTGAGGTGAGGCACCTGTGACAGGCTCACAACACAGTCTGGTTGTACACATTATGAGGTTACATTTGCTCGGACACAATCAGTGGGAGCGTCTGGCCCCACTGTGTATTTTGGGAAGAGGGATTTGAGATGCTGAGGTCATGTGTTCAGGCTTGAGCTTCACTTTCGATTCCTGGTTCTGGTCCGCAACAACCCCACAAGTGTTCCTGGGCCCAGGAGTGTCTGCTGGCCCTGGAAGCCTGGTCACCCTGACCAGCCCCAGAGGCCCTTGTTGTCTGTGGTGGGGATCCATCCGTTCCCGAGCCTCAGAACTGGCTAGTTTGAGGCACAGCAATTAAAGGAGGATTCTGAAGTGTGGGGGAGGGGGCTCTTCGGAGGAGGGCAGTGGGGCTGGCTGCTTGTTAGGAGCTGAGATGTATGGACACTAGTGAATTGCCATGCCCTACTGTTTTGCTGCAACGGCTGAAAGCTAAACGTAACCTCGGAACTGTTGCAAAAAAACAACCTTTCCTTACAACATAGTGTGTGGCGGACACTTTGCTGGTTCCAAGTCACTTGTTGTTTGCTACATCTGCGGACAAGGGTATATCCAACAGTGAAGTGTCCAGTTGTGAGGGGCTACTCTCTGGCCTTTCTTAATAACCTTTCTTGGGCTGCCAGCAGTTCAGAAGTGCCTGAGCTTTTTCACCCATGCCCTCAATTTACAACCGAGACACTGTGTAATGTTTAAACGTTGTTAAATAATCATCCAAAATCTGTCCAAATGAAAGGTGTTTGGAGTATGGATCTCCGCAATTGATGGTTACTAACCTGGGGAACCCCTAGACAATGAATGACAAGCTACAAGAAGCGGGTAATCGGTAAGCCGTGAAAAGACATAGCGGCCTGTTATAGAGTGGGAGTGGAGGTGGTTCCGCATAATAGAATTTATGATTAAAACATACATTTTAAGCAAGTCAAATCTTTACATTTGCAACATTAATATTCACCCAATCACTATTTAGGCAAAAGAATAGATACCTGGCTCCAGCTGGGCGCATCAGCTAGCTCCAAGGTGGAGGGGTCTTCTACTTCCGTAGAAGCCTCAGCTGGGGTGGAGGGAAGAGTGGAGGGAAGGGTGGAGGGAAGGGTGGAGGGAAGAGTGGACAGTGATTGCCTGGGTTCCATCTGGTCACCTAGAAAACACAGTTGGTTGTAGTACCACAGCTTGGGTCTATAAACATCCTCTGCTGCTGCTCCTGATCTGAGTGAATCCGCAATCTTCTTGCGCTCCCACTTGTACATGTGCCTCAAACTTGAAATTCGGACTTCAATAAACTTGATGTCTGCGTTGGGGACTCGAGTCTTCACAAAATCCAAAAGTGGCCCCAGTGTTACCTTCCGGACATCCCTATTTCCATATAAGGGGTTTTTGACCTCCCACAGGTTTGTATTTTTGCGGTATAGCGTTATAAATTGTGACAGAAAAGCCTGATCCTTAAAAGGATTTTGACTGGATGTTGACATGTTTCTGTTTTTGTTAGTAATGGCAATACAAAAGACAAAAACAACAAATGTTACTAAAAACACACATTCAGTTTTTATTCTTAAAAATGACACAACACACCCACACCCACACCCAGCCACCAACAGCCACAACCAGCCACCAGCACCCAGCCACCAGCACCCAGCCACCAACACCCACCCACCACCACACCCAGCCACCAACACCCAGCCACCAACACCCAGCCACCAACACCCAGCCACCAGCACCCAGCCACCAACACCCAGCCACCAACACCCAGCCACCAACACCCAGCCACCAACACCCAGCCACCAACACCCAGGCACCAGCACCCACACATGAGTAAAAAATGCAGGCCCAAAACCCAATAAACCACAGTGATGTATCCTAGAAACCCTTACCTTCGTCCAGAGCGCTCGCTACTTCTGTTCGAAAAACACGTGGCCGTCAAATAGCCTTATATACACTGCGCACGCTACACTGCGCACGCGTCGAAGTCCGCCTGCGTCCTCCTCGTCGCCCGCCCATGACGTTCCTTGTGACGAGCATTCCCCGCCCCGCTTCCCCTCGTTGCATTGTGGGTGAATAAGTAGATGAAGATGGCGGACACATTATCAGCAAGTAGCGTGGAGGAAAGCCTAGAACCCCAGACATCTGCATCCAGCAGCAGATATAAGGCCACCAATATGGCGTTTGAAGAGATGGTGGAGATGGTGGACATCCTCCAAAGGGAAGATTACGACGGGGAAAATGGCCCCTACCCTCGACCCAACTTACGGAAGGACCAGATTCTCAATACAATTGTCAGCACCCTGGAGCATAAATTTGGCGTACGAAGGGGCAAGGATCAACTGCGCAAGCGATGGTCCGACATTAAATCCAGGGAGCCCGATCAGTACAGGAGAATTAAAAAATCGATCAAAAAAAGTAAGTCAGTGACGTGCGCTACTATGGTTCTATTTGATATCTCGAATCTTGCAAAGCTTTTCTTTGAACTCGTACGTGAATCTTGCAAAGATTTTATTAGAACTACGTACGAGTTCTAATAAAGTCTTCGCAAGATTCACGTACGAGTTCTAATAAAGTCTTCGCAAGATTCACGTGAATCTTGCGAAGACTTTATTAGAACTCGTACGTGAATCTTGCGAAGATTTTATTAGAACTCGTACGTGAATCTTGCGAAGATTTTATTAGAACTCGTCCGTGAATCTTGCGAAGATTTTATTAGAACTCGTACGTGAATCTTGCGAAGATTTTATTAGAACTCGTACGTGAATCTTGCGAAGATTTTATTAGAACTCGTACGTGAATCTTGCGAAGATTTTATTAGAACTCGTCCGTGAATCTTGCGAAGATTTTATTAGAACTCGTACGTGAATCTTGCGAAGATTTTATTAGAACTCGTACGTGAATCTTGCGAAGATTTTATTAGAACTCGTACGTGAATCTTGCGAAGATTTTATTAGAACTCGTACGTGAATCTTGCGAAGATTTTATTAGAACTCGTACGTGAATCTTGCGAAGATTTTATTAGAACTCGTACGTGAATCTTGCGAAGATTTTATTAGAACTCGTACGTGAATCTTGCAAAGATTTTATTAGAACTCGTACGTGAATCTTGCGAAGATTTTATTAGAACTCGTACGTGAATCTTGCGAAGACTTTTTGAAATTTCGTTTGTCATTAGAAAGTTGGTTGAGTTTACCTGGCTGTGGGTTATTTGACTTGTAAGGTTATTTATTATTGTCAGGATACATAGTATTACTACTGTAGTAATGGTTTTGTGGGTAACTCACACAGGGACTCCAGAGGATGGTTTGGGGGGGGGGGGGGCTACATCTGTTAAGCAGGGTGTCCAGCTACAAATTCAAAATAAATGGTCAGCATCTACAAATACTGTAGCTGCTGACTTTTAGAATAAGTACACTCACCTGTCACAGGGTCCAGCGCCCTCAGCACCCAAGGCCAAACTGTCCCTTGGATGCTGCAGCCACCATCTTTGATATTGGAATCAGGAAATTAATCTTTGCAGCTTCACTTCCCGGTTCTCTATTGGGCATGCGCCAGTTGCGCAATGCAATAGGACTGGTCCGCGCTAGCTCTGGGACCCCTGTGTGTCCCAGCAGACAGCACGGTGGGACGGGATGTGGCGTATACTTCTGTGGGAGTCTAGGGCCGGATGTGTGTGCAAATACCTGCCTTACACAGGTATCTGCAACCCCTCCCCCCTAAAAGGTTCCAAATAAGACACCGGAGGGGTGCAGGGATCCAATGAGCGGAAGTTCAACTTTAGGGTTGAAGGCCGTTTTAAGTATTGGAGTTGGATTAGATAGGGATTTCAATTATGTATTGAAGTAGGATCTTGTAACAAACTGCTAATAATTGGACACCACTTTGAAACAATGTTTAATATTCATATTTTGCCACGCAAATATCAGTGTGATTAAAAGTGTACCTTTGTGTTCCATTCCCATAGGGGGCAAAAGACTCAGACCTCACTCAGGACATCCCAGGACCTCCCGGCCTCACCAGCCTAATTGGGCAATTAGCCCAAGCCCACGCGGGGATGTGGAGGAAGAAGAGGTGGTTGAAGTGGAGCACATCTGCACCCCACCAAGTGAGTGTCTGAGAACACAGATTGAGCTACTAAATTCATGTCTGCATGTTTTTGACCTTTTTTTTTCTTTGGTTTTATCTACCCAACTTTTAGGTGATGATCTGGTTGTGGAAGGCCAAGTTGCGGAGCCGTTTTCCTCAGACAGTGCCCACAGGCTTATTGGCCAGATCATGGCCTGGAATCTGAAGCTGGAAACCATGTGCAAGCAGATGGAACTCATGCAGGACCAGATGGCCACCATGCAGCAGGGAATGAAGGACATGATTGATGTTTTGGGGAGAATCTAATAACCCTTTTCCAGTTCAAAGCATCAATCATGTCCTTCATTCCCCTTTTAACCACTTGCCTACTGTGCACTTAAACACCCTTCCTGCCCAGACCAATTTTCAGCTTTCAGTGCTCTCGCACTTTCAGTGACAATTGCGCGGTCATGCAATGCTGTAACCAAATGAATTTTTTATCATTTTGTTCGCACAAATAGAGCTTTAGTTTGGTGGTATTTATTCGCGACTCCGTTTTTTATTTTTTGCGATATAAGCGAAAACATAGCGGAAATTTTGAAAAAAAACAATATTTTCTCCTTTCTTTTTTAAAAGAAATCCAATAAAATCAAACTTTGTCAAAAATTTAGGCCAAAATGTATTCTGCTACATGTTTTTTGTAAAAAAAATTCCGTTAAGTGTATAATAATTGGTTCGCGTGATCACGGACATATGTACGCAAATGATCATGTAAAAGGGGTGTGCAGGTGATCATGGACATATGTGTGCAGATAATCACTGGCACATGTTATTTTACTGGGACATATGTGAGGGACATGTGTTTTTATTATTTGGGGACATGTGTGTTTTGGGGACATGTGTGTTTTGGGGACATGTGTGTTTTGGGGACATGTGTGTTTTACTGTGGGGACATGTGTGTTTTACTATGGGGACATGTGTGTTTTACTATGGGGACATGTGTGTTTTACTATGGGGACCCTAGACTGGTGATCAGTGAGTAAAATAACGGCTAATACTCACTGATCACCAGCCGGCTGCACTCTGTGAGGAGAGGAGGGCTGATTGCCTAGCAACCGGCTGTTTGTTTACATCACATGACGGCCGTGATTCGACACGGCCGTCATGTGATCAGGAGGGCCAATCACAGAGCCCTCCTGACGATCCGAGATGCGCCGTGTCCGGGTGACACGGCCGCATTGGGATCGCGCCGCTGTGCGGGCACGCGCGCGCGATCCCTCTACTTCTGAAGGACGTTCCTGAACGTCCACTCAGAAGTAGACGGCTCCCACCCGGCCGTATATCTACATTGGCCGGGTGGGAAGTGGTTAATATGCGTTTTTTCTCAAAGTTGAGAGGCCAAATTTTGAATATGCACATGGTGTGTCAACATGTGCTATGTGCCATCATGGGATCTCAATGTACGCATTTTGTGTTTGAAACCCCTTCATCATAATGCTAGTAGGTGAGAGGAAGGGGTTTCACACACAAAACACGTCCATTGATTCCCCATGATGGAAGATAGCACATGTTGACACTACCCATTTGGAATTTCAATTTCTGTGCATATTCAAAATTTGGCTTCTACTGTACATGGGTGACATCAACCAGTTGAACTTTGTAAGTTCCATAGTTTTATATAGTGTAAATAGTTGTAAAAAAGAACTAAGGTTTTAAATATTTTAAACCATGTTTTAATTTTTTGAAAAAAAAAAAAAAAAATTTGATAAATCCAAAAAAATAAAATAAAATATTTCAGAAAAAATCCATAAAAAAAATTTCATTACCCAAAAAAAAAAAAATAAAAAAATAAAAAAAGGGATAATAAATCAACCAAAAAAACAAAAAAAAAAAAAATGGAAAATGTTTGGATGTGCACTGTAATAAAAAAAAATGTTTGCACAAATTAAACAATATGTGTGGCTTCTTCTTTTTCAATACTACCAGTTTGACCAAAAAATGTTGTGGTTCATTGACAAAGGGGCTTATTTAATAAAGGCAAAACACGTTTTGCACTATAATAAGTGCACTAGGACAACATATAAAACAGCTAAAAAGAAAAGCAAACAATTCGAAAACCACAATATTTTTTTCTGAAATCAATGTATTTATTTGGTAACAAGAAAAAATGGGTTAAGGGTCTGCTGCCATTGCAATGGCCCCCCTACCATTAAAATAAGTGACATATCTGTCTCGCACTTGCTGTGCTGATTGGGGGGGCAAGCCAAGACGGCGATTATCCAGCCCTGTCATCTCGGCCTCCACTCCGGCCTCAGATCCAATGGGTAGCATGTAGCTGGCAGAATGCTTCCGTAGGTAATTATGCATTATGCAGCAGCTCAGAATTATTGTGTTCATTTTGTACTCTGCCAGATGGAGAGAAGTCAACATCAATCTGAAACGGTTGGCCATAATGCCGAAGGCATTTTCAACCACCCTTCTTGCTCTGGCCCACCGGAAATTAAAAACCCTCCTCTCAGGGGTGAGGGATCTTTGGGGAAATGGCCTCATCAGGTGTTCACCCAGACCAAACGCCTCGTCTGCTATAAAAACAAAGGGGAGTCCCTCCACATTCTCCGCATCTGGTGGCAGCTCCAGGCCACCAGTCTGGAGACGACGGCAGAACTCCGTCTGGTTAAAGACTCCTCCATCAGACATCCGGCCGTTTTTCCCCACATCAACATAAAGGAAGTCATATTGTGCCGACACCACCGCCATCAACACAATACTATGGAACCCCTTATAGTTCCAATAGTAAGACCCCGAATGGGGTGGGGGCACAATTCTGACATGTTTGCCGTCAATCGCCCCTCCGCAGTTGGGAAAGTCCCAACAGGGGCAGCAAACTGGGAAGCCACAGTCTGCCATTCCTGTGGCGTGGAAGGACACTGTGGAGTTAAACCGAAAGATACAATTATAAGTAAATACAAGCCAAAGCCCCAAAATAAATCCAAGAAATTAACAAACAATTTAGAGCAACATATGTATTTTTTTTAAGTAGTCCTTGAAAAAATAAAAAAAAACTGAAAGATAAGGGCCAATTCTCTGATTGATGACCCCTCTGATGGCCCAGAGAAGATAATAATGGGGATGTGGGTGGGGAGTAATTAATTATAAGGTCACCCACTACACATGAAGTACATTTAACAAGGTGGGGGGAGGGAATTAATTATAAGGTCACCCACTATTCATGAAGTACATTTAACAAGGTGGTGGGGGGGGGGAATTAATTATAAGGTCACCCACTACACATGAAGTACATTTAACAAGGTGGTGGGGGGGGATTAATTATAAGGTCACCCACTACACATGAAGTACATTTAACAAGGTGGTGGGGGGGGGGGGAATTAATTATAAGGTCACCCACTACACATGAAGTACATTTAACAAGGTGGTGGGGGGGGGGAATTAATTATAAGGTCACCCACTACACATGAAGTACATTTAACAAGGTGGTGGGGGGGGGGGAATTAATTATAAGGTCACCCACTACACATGAAGTACATTTAACAAGGTGGTGGTGGGGGGAATTAATTATAAGGTCACCCACTACACATGAAGTACATTTAACAAGGGGGGGGGGGGGGAATTAATTATAAGGTCACCCACTACACATGAAGTACATTGAACAAGGTGGTGGGGGGGGAATTAATTATAAGGTCACCCACTACACATGAAGTACATTTAACAAGGTGGTGGGGGGGGGGAATTAATTATAAGGTCACCCACTACACATGAAGTACATTTAACAAGGTGGTGGGGGGGGAATTAATTATAAGGTCACCCACTACACATGAAGTACATTTAACAAGGTGGTGGGGGGGGGGGAATTAATTATAAGGTCACCCACTACACATGAAGTACATTTAACAAGGTGGTGGGGGGGGGATTAATTATAAGGTCACCCACTACACATGAAGTACATTTAACAAGGTGGTAGGGGGGGAATTAATTATAAGGTCACCCACTACACATGAAGTACATTTAACAAGGTGGGGGGGGGTGGGAATTAATTATAAGGTCACACAGTACACATGAACTCTATTTAAAAAAGAGGGGCAAGGGGGTTGAAAGGGGGGGTGAGTAAAGCAGTACAATGGAGCTGTTAAGATACATTTTAGTTCTAATAAAGGGACTAGGCTATGGGTGTTTATGGGCCCAAGATTCCATGCTGGGGAGGTTGGTGCAAGCAAATATGCATGTGGCCCACTAAACAATAAATTCAAAAGCAATTTCTAAAAGTGAACCGCCAAAAAAAAAAACAATAATACAATTTCAAAATGCTGGCATGAATAGGGGACATTCATAGAATAGTCCTATCATGGTAATTAGCTAATGATGAAATTGATGCACTACATTAGCAAACATACAAGACATATGTAATTTGAAATGAGAAAACTTACCTTAATGTATTCCTCCTGCAGGACGTGAATAATGGCAGAACAGGTCTCTGGAATAATGATTCCCAGAGCCTGGGGGGAGATGCCTGTCGTGAACTTGAGGTCCTGCAAGCTTCTCCCCGTCGCCAAGTAACGCAACGTGGCAACTAGCCTCTGCTCCGGAGTGATGGCTTGCCGCATGCAGGTATTCTGCCTGCTGATAAAAGGGGACAGCGAAGCCAACAGGCGGTGAAAAATGGGGTCCGTCATCCTGAGATAATTCCTGAAATCATCAGGATTATTCTCACTGATCTAACGGAGCAAAGGCATGTGGGACAATTGGTCACGCTGGCGCAGCCAATTCTTCGTCCATGAACTCCTCCTCACCCTGTTCATGGACGGGACTCGGGCCAAAGTGTTAACCGCAACACGAGCCCCAGCACAGCACGAACTCGTTCCCGAGTACGTCCACACTCCATGGCTTCAAAACGGTCGGCTGATCAAACAAAAAACTTAACTGAACGCACTGAAGAACAGCAAGGCCTATGAAGAACGACCTGAAGAACAGGAACGAGCGGACCAGAATGGCCTGAGAACAGGTAGGAACTGATCCACACGCACTGAAAGACAGATACAAACCTCACAAGCACAAACTGAACGGCAGAAGCGAGCGAATTAAGCAGAAGTCTGAGAAGCGCGAATCGTCTCTAACCAAACGTCAACTAACACGAGATACACACGAGATTAGTTAACGGTGCCCAAAGGGTGTCGTTTTGGATCTTGAGCTTCCTTTTTATAGTCCCGTCGTACGCGCTGTACGTCATTGCGTGAACCGCCGGACTTTTAGCGTGATCGTGTGTGGTCAAGTCCGTTCGCTTTTTAGTCCGCCGAAGCCAGCTGGAAAGTCCGGCGGATTGTCCGCCGGACTAGGTCCGGCGGGAAAAGTCCCTTCGTGTGTACGCGGCATATAGCTTACCTATAGCTACCCAGGATATTTCCTAAACCTGCGCGGTTTAGGAGATATCCCCTGTATTTGCATGTGCCGACATCATGGTACATTTCGTTGCTTCAGTTAGACTGTGCCGTCACCAGCGGCTCCCACGCGCATGTCATCGTGGCTCTGGCCAATCACAGCGCAGGAGCCGCGATACCCAGAAGTAACCCTAGAGTAATGCCGCGGCCGGTGCTGTGTACGGGCACCGCAGCGAAGGCTTCGATCTCAGGTGAGTATTACATAATGAGCTAGTATGCTATGCATACTAGCTCATTATGCCTTTGTCTTGCAGATGTTAGTTTTTTTTTTTTTCAAAAGTGGGTTTACAACTACTTTAAAAATAAGGAAATCTGCTTGTCGGTACAAACTGTAGATGTCTAAGCTCCAACAACAATAATGGGATCAAACCCTTGGTATCCTTTAGTAGAGGGAAGCACCTTTGGTTATGAACCATGCAGACAAATTTCCAGTTATGAAGAAGGACAGTGGCAATGATACCTATTAGCTAAGATTTAAAAAAAAAAAGTGTCATCAGTACCACTTGCCACAGGTGCAGCAGGCCCGATATATGACACCAAGGTTCAGAAGCAAAGCCATGGACGCATATTGGGAATTGCCATCCAAGAAGGTTGACAAATATGAGGCTATAAAGGTCACTATGATCACAAAGTATCAAGTGGCCCCAGAAGAATACCGCAATAACTTTTCCGCAGGATGTGGAAACCTTGCAAAAAGATCTGAACAAATTAATAGGGTGGGTGACTACATGGCAAATGAGGTTCAATGTAGAAAAATTTAAAATAATGCATTTGGGTGGCAAAAATATGAATTCAATCTATACACTGGGAGGAGAACCTCTGCGGGAATCTAGGATGGAAAAGGACCTGGGGGTCCTAGTAGATGATAGGCTCAGCAACGTCATCCAATGCCAAGCTGCTGCTAACAAAGCAAACAAAATATTGGCATGCATTAAAAAGGGGATCCAATCCAGAGATAAAACGATAATTCTCCCACTCTACAAGAGACTGGTCCGGCCGCACCTAGAGTATGCTGTCCAGTTCTGGACACCAGTCCTCAGGATGGATATACTGGAAATGGAGCGAGTACAAAGAAGGACAACAAAGCTAATAAAGGGTCTGGAGGATATTAGTTATGAGGAAAGTTTGCGGGCACTGAACTTATTCTCTCTGGAGAAGAGACGCTTGAGAGGGGATATGATTTCAATATACAAATACCATATTGGTGACCCCACAATAGGGATAAAACTTTTTCGCTAAAGGGAGTTTAACAAGACTCGTGGCCACTCATTAAAATTAGAAGAAAAGAGGTTTAACCTTAAACTACGTAGAGGGATCTTTAATGTAAGAGTGTCAAGGATGTGGAATTCCCTTCCACAGGTGCTGGTCTCAGCGGGGGGCATTGATAGTTTCAAGAAACTATTAGATAAGCACATGAACGACATACAGGGATATACAATGTAATACTGACATATGATCACACACATAGGTTTGACTTGATGGAGTTGTGTCTTTTTTTAACCTCACCTACTATGTAACAAAAAACTCAGGTTGGTGCAAAAAATAGGATTTTTAAATACAGCTTACCTGTAAAACCCTTTTCTTGGGAATACATCACGGGACACAGAGGCTTGTACCTTCAGGTGATTGGACACTGGTAACCCTAATTACAAGGTGAGTTCCTCCCCTATATAACTCATATGGAGAGTACCTCAGTTTTGTAGCAAAGCAATAAGTACCCCAACGTAGGTAAGCTGTATTTAAAAATCCTATTTTCCTGTTCATACATCACGGGACACAGAGGCTTGGTAATTACTTAGTGGGATGTCCTAAAGCAATGCCCAAATTGAGGGCAGGGAGACACTGATCAGAAAATACATAGACCGCCAATGGACAAGAGGATCTATACTGCTGCATGCAGCACACTGCGCCCGAAGGCAGCATCCTCATGCCCTCTTACATCCACCTGATAGAATCTAGTGAATGTATGGACTGAAGACCAAGTTGCAGCCTTGCAGATCTGAGCCATGGAGGCCTGGTGATGTATTGCCCATGAAGCACTAACCGCTCTAGTTGAGTGTGCCTTAACCTGAAAAGGAGGAATCTTCTTCTTTATACCATAGGCCTGAATAATAACTTTCTGAATCCATCTAGAAATAGTGGATTTCGACACTGCCTGGCCCCTTCTGGGGCCTTCTGGCAGAATAAACAGACAATCAGTCTTTCGTATCTGAGCGGTTGCCTGCAGATAGATACTGACTGCTTTTACAACATCTAGAGAGTCTAACAACTCCTCTTCCGTGGACTGCGGATCTGGAAAAAAGGACGGTAGGACCACATCTTTATTTAAATGGAATCCTGAAACCACCTTAGGTAAAAAAGTCGGGTGAGGGCGCAACACCACCCTGTCTTTGTGAATAATCAAATATGGCTCTTTACAAGAAAGAGCTGCTAATTCTGATACCCTTCTAGCAGAGGAAATGGCTACCAAAAAGACCAGTTTCTTTGTCAGAAGAACTAAAGAAGCATGGTGCAATGGTTCAAAGGGTTGTTCTTGCAAAACTGACACAACCAAATTCAGATCCCATGGGCACACAGGAGGTTTGACTGGCGGATTCAAGCGCAGTGCCCCCTGAACAAAGGCCTGGACCAGGGAATGCGAGGCCAGTGGCCTTTGAAAGAATACTGATAAGGCCGAGATCTGGAACTTGATAATGCTCAAAGCCAGCCTCATTGCAATGCCTAATTAAAGAAAAGCAAGAATCCTGCTGATGGCATACTTTCTAGGATGCCACCCCCTGGGTTCACACCAGGAAACATACGCCTTCCAGATTCTGTAGTAGATGAGCCTGGAGGCCGGCTTCCTAGCATTAACCAGAGCAAAAAGGACTGATTCCGAGAACCCACGGCTTTCCAGAATGTGGGTCTCAGCAGCCAAACCGTCAAATTCAGACTTCGTAAGGCAGGATGGAATATTGGACCTTGTGAGAGTGGATCTGGACGCAGCGGAAGAACCCAAGGTCTTCCCACTGCCATCTTTACGATCTCTGCATACCAAGGTCGTCTGGGCCAAGTTAGGGCCACCAGAATGACCGACTTTGCTTCCCTCTTGACCCTCCGAAGGAACCGCGGAAGAATTGGAATTGGAGGAAAAGCATAGATCAGAGAGTACCGATCCCATGGAATCGATAAGGCATCTGACCCTTGTGCTAGCAGATCCTTTGCTCTTGACACAAAGCTGTCCAGTTTTTTGTTGAACATCCGGGGTACTCCAATTTTGACATATGATCTTAAATATGTCGGGGTGTAAAGACCATTCTTCTGAACAAAGCTGCTGGTGGCTTAGAAAATCCGCCTGCCAATTTTCTACCCCTGGAATAAAGACCGCAGACAGGCAAGGAATATGCCTTTCTGCCCAGAAAAAATGTGATTCACCTTCTTTTGGGCATCCAGGCCTCCTTGGTGATTGATATAAGCCACAGCCTTGGCATTGCCAGACTGTATCAGGATCACCCTGTAGTCTGAAAGTCCAGACCTTGAGGGCTAGATTAATTGCCCGAATTTCCAGAATGTTGATGGGCAAGAGCCTTTTGGCTCTGTACCATCTTCCCTGGGTGGAAGCTTCTTACAGAACTGCTCCCCAGCCTATTAGGCTGGCATCTGTGGTTACAAGTTTCCAAGTAAATGGGACAAAGGACTTTCCTTTTAGAAGATTCTTGGTCAGTAACCACCAATTGAGGCTCTGGCACACCCCTGGGGATAGGCACATTGGAAGATCCAAGGCTTAAACACTCTTGTTCCAGACAGAGAGGATACTGCTTTGTAAAGGCCTCGAGTGAAACCAGGCGTAAGAGACAGCATCGAAAGAGGCAACCATTTTTCCCAATAGTCTCATACAAAGTTGGAAGGAGGGATTTCTCCTTACTGAGACTACCTGGACCAAATCTTTTATGGCCCTGGCTTTTGATCTGGGCAAGAACACTCTGCTTTGGACCGTGTATGACCATGTCCAAATACTCCAGCCTTTTTAGGGGCTGCAAATAGGATTTCTCTAGATTGAGGACACAGCCTAGGTACTCTAAAGCCCCATACACACGGTCGGACTTTTTCATCGATTTTGTCCGATCGGACAAGGTTGTTGAAAAATCAGACCGTGTGTATGCACCATCGGACAGTGTTCGTCGGTTTGTCCGACGGACAAAGTCTTATCTCCTGCTGGAAAGATTTGCCGTCAACACGGTCCGATCACACCAAATCCGAGCGTGTGTACGCTTGTCCGACGGACAAAGTGCTACGCATGCTCAGAAGAAATTCTGTGACGGAAGCGCTCGGTCAGGTAAAACTACCTTTCCTAATCGACACAGCACATTCGTCACGCTGCAATGTTAAAATGTCTTTAATGCAGCGCATTCTCTTTTTCTTTACAATGCAACAAGAATGACATCTTTTAGCTGCTCCTATTCACCCGCACTTCTCACAAACTTACTTCTTTATTACTTTGCAGCATTTATACACTACATGTTTATTTTTACTCAGATCGTAATACAATCTTTGTTATTTTTTTACCATGATTTTTTTTTTTTTTTGGGGACTACATATTTGAAGGAGATTTTTTTTTGTTTTTTGGAGGGGGTTTGTATGTCTCAACTTAGCAAAACCACATTATTAACATTTGTATTTCTTGCTTAAATTTACTAGGAGTTTGTTGGTTGTTGGTGCCCCTTGTTAATTCTACTTTAGGATTAGTGAAATGTACTTGCCTACTCAAAGAAAAACTGTCATTGTAGAAAAGTAAAACACAATAGTCAATGATTATTTCAAATCAAAAAAACCTTTATTTAGGTCTCAGCAACAAACCAAAGAGGAACGCAGCCATGGTGAAACTTGGGGAATTTGCAAAGCCTTGGACACCCATGGCAACCATCATTTTACAGACTTAAACAATTGGGGGCATGAAGAGTACCTATCTAAATAATAAGGGAGCGCAATCTGGTCCTGAAGTCCAAAACATCCGGAACTGCAGCAGATGCCATCTAGGTCCCCAGGCTCTGGTCCTACGAGAGGCTCCATCTTCTCTCAGACCAGACTGAGTCCAGGTCGTCACTCTCTTGTCTTCCTTGTACGCTTCCTTCCACGCCGTGGTGCTGGTGCTGGTGGGGTGGCAGAAGGAGGAGGAGGAGGCGGAGCAAGGTCACTCTCGCAAACATGTGTGAGGGGAGTCATCTCCCCAGCCATCCCCTCATTTAGTATTTTGAGGATGACCTCCTCACACATGCTGCGTTGCCCCGCCTCCATACCCGTAAATTTACTGGTAACCAAGGAGGCAAAGGCCTCCTCGTAGGTGGGTGTGGCATAGAGGGAGGCTGAGGCATCTCTGATCAGCTGGAGCGCTGACTCTCCCACCTCCCCCATGTTTTTCGCCCTTCTGTAGGGAAGGCGGAGGGGAGAGACTTGGGAGACAGTCAGGCTCCTACGCCTACCCCCCTCTTGGCTGCCACTACCCCCTGCCTCCTCCTGACTGCCACCTTCCACAGCCACCTCCTGGCTGAGGTCTTCCTGTGTATGAAAAAGGGACATAGTTTCAGTTATTTGTTCATCAAACACACACAATTCTCATCTAGTGACTGTTGCAAAATGTTTTCAAATACAAAACCATACAATTCTCTGCCTTGCAGTTTAGATTCTTCCCAAAAATGTCTCCCACACCACTGTCTGTTGATATGTCAATCACGTTAGGAAATAAGCAATTGGGGATCCTGAATTAACTGAACATCATTCATTATTCCCCAAACTGGTTACAAAACTACTATACCTGGAACAAGCTGGGCACCTGCACATCTTCCATACTGGAAGGCCCAGGTTGGTCCTCGGAAGCCTCACGCGGGGTGGCGTGCGTGGAAGGACGCGTGCAAGGAAGAGTCGAGAGTGACTTCCTGACAGTAGCCTGGTCTTTGAGAAAGTGGAGCCTCTCATAGTACCAGAGCGTGGGGACATGGACATCAGCTGCTGCAGCTCCAGATGCTTGTGACTTCAGGACCTTATTGCGCTCCCGGAAATAGGTAGTCTTCATGTTGGTGATCTTAACTTTTAAGTTTGCGACGGTTGCCATGGGCAGGGTAGGCTTTACAAATGCCACAAGTTTCAGCAGGGCTGCGTACCTCTTTGGTCTGTTGCTATAATCCCTGTGTTTCGCCTGCCATAAGAGGGGGAATTGCCGGTATTTATCAATGAAGTGGGGTAGAAAGCTCACGTCGTAGAAGGCATCCATCACCTCTGCAAGACACAACGCCACACAAAACAATATAAATAATGTCAGCCTAAACTCTCCTAATCTTCTCCATAAAGAAGCCTCAAGTTCTAATCAGTCTAGGCTAGTTATGTACCAACGTCAAATTGTACCTTCGTTTGTAGCGATCGTCTCGTGCGTGAGCTTTCTATCCCCTCGTCTCCCAGATCGTGGCTACGACACAGGCGTGTGACGTTTTATATACAGTGCGCATGCGTCAAACTCCGCCCGCCCCTGACGATCTTTCTCGTCTATTCCCCACCCCTTCTCTTTACGGCGCAGTGGGGAGAGCACATGGCGGGGACACAGCAGGTGCGCCCCAAATATCCCCCCAACGAGGAGGTGGACGAGGAAAGTCCGGAGGCACAAACGTCCCGATCCCGGAGCCTGAAATTCAAGGCCTCCAATATGTCATTTGGAGAAATGTTGGAGATGGTGGACATATTGAAGAGGAGCGACTATGATGGGAAGTATGGGCCTTACCTCAACCCCAATGTCCGCAAGGCCAAGATCATGTCTAAAGTTGTGAGGAGGCTGTACAATCATTTTGGGGTACAACGATCCAAGGAGCAACTGAGGAAACGCTGGTCAGACCTGAAACTGAGGGAGGCCGATCAGTACAGAAAGATCAAGCGAATTCTTCAAAAAAGTAAGTAGTTGTGTTTTGTGTTTGATTTCTTGCTTGCATACTGCTCCATGTGGTTTGATTTTTACAAAGTTGTACATTCCAAAATGGCCACTTTCATGTTCGTCTGTGCATTCGATCGTCCTCAGCCTCGATCTTTCTGCCACTGTCATGGTCGTGTGTGTGTCCATTCGATCGTACGCAACCTCGAACGTTCGGCCACTTATAATACGATGTTTGGTGTTTTTTTGGGGGAAAGGAAGTTTGTTCTCCCTAGAAATGTCATCCAGAATGTAAAGCCAATTTATTCAATGTAAAGGAGAGGTCACCCAGTAGCTGTTTACCCATCTGGACTCGAGAGCACTAGTGCTGGGACACCCAAACCCCCTTTTTAGTAGGCTTTTCCACACATGTGCTCCAGTGGATACTAGAGGGGGGTCTCCATCACACAAACTTCTACCAAAAAGCTAGTCAGTTTAGCACCTTTACAAAGTGACTACATTCATGTAGTTGACATTTGTAACTGGCCAAACTAAAATAGTGTCCGTCACTTTCAAGCAATGTTTGTCATTTCCTATTTCTGCCCTCAATAGATTGTGTTGCTAAATCTTCCTTTTGTACATTCTCATAGGGGAGCGAAAACTTGGGCCGTCTGAGGAAACCCCCAAACCAACACCTCCCAAAAAAGGGGAAAGAGCAGAAGCAGAGGAGGAGGAGGAGGAAGGAGAGATCATCGAACTTGGAGAAATTGTCACCACAACAGGTGAGTGTTGGAGAACACAGCTACTGGTAAGCTAATCCATGTATGGCTGCCTCATTTCCAACACCCCATTTTTGTTTGTTTGTGGTTTTTAGGTGACGTGGATGTTGTGGAAGAAAAATCGCACTTTACCACAGAGAGTGCCCACGTACTCATCGGAGAGATAATGGTCTGCAATCGAGATCTAGATTACATAAAGCAAAACATCAATGATGTTCAACAAAAATTGAAGAACATCATTGATGTTTTAGGAAAAATATGAAAACGCACCAAGTAATTAACACACATTTGTGCCAGCTTCTGAACACATTTGCAACTTAAAAACTGTGTGAAATTTGGAACATGCACACATTGTGTCCACATGTGCTAGCTCCCATCATGGTGGATGAATGCCAACGTTTTTTTGGGGGTGCAAACACTTTACGAACTACGAAAGTGGTTGTGGTGAAGGGGTTGCACCCCCAAAAAACGTCCATTCATACCCATGATGGAAAATGGCACTTTTGAAGCTTCTAGGCATGTGTTTTACCATCTAATGACCATTTTCAGACCCAAATTGTGTGCATGTTCCAAATTTCCACTTTTCGGGGGTGACCCCCCCATGTGATGAAGGCAAGATCAAACACACTTTGAACATATAGTCATGTCTGATCTTGTCTTCACTTTACAAAGTTGAACTTTCCTAGTTCATAGGTTCTGGTTAGCTCCATGCCTGGTTTTAACAATTGCGTAATCTTTGTAAACAATGTTGTAAATAACCAAGATGTTGTCAGTTTTGGCGTGAAGATTGTAAACGCACTTGTGAATGTTTTCCAAGTAAACTTTTTTATTTTTCTAAATGTGTGGCTTCCTTATTTAAAAAACACAATGCATTATGTATGTCAAATGTAAAGGATATGGGGGGCAATGGGTGTTATTTACTAAAGGCAAATCCACTTGGCACTGCAAATTCCTTTCCCAGGGAACTTTTTCAATGCACTTGTAGAGCATAGCGGATTTGACTTATGTAAATGACACCCACAGTGCTTTGTACGAAAACACGGAGCACAGCATTTTTCTGAATACACACATGTCAGACCTGGTGATGAAAAGGAGTATTTTGGGTGTCAGTTATGCAGGACAAACCTTCTCTAGACCAAAGATTAGGTATCAAACACACAACATGAGAATAATCTTTTTGGGAAGAAGAGACTGTTACCTCCTTTTGCCCAGAAAGTGCATTCCCACTGTCGAAGGCAAAGGGAAAAAATGTCAAAGTAAAATAAGCTAAAAAGAAGACTGAAATGACAAGAAATCAGAGGTTGGTTAAAATATCAGATTTATTAAAAAATGCCTCTCACACATCGTCAGGCAGAGCAATGGCCCCCCTACCCACAAAGTACTGCATATATTGGTCGCGGACCGCGCGGGCATTTAGAGGGGGCAAGCCTGGACGTGCCACTTGAAGGGCTGTGAGGTCTGCATTTGGAGGGCCCTCCACATCTGGGCCAACGGGCACCACATAGTTCCTGTTATGTCTTTTGAGGAAGTTGTGCAATATGCAACAGGCAAGAACTATGTGGTTCAGTTTGTATTCCGCCAAGTTAAATGCCGTCAGGAACAGGCGGAAGCGGCTGGCCAGGATGCCAAAAGTGTTCTCCACCACTCTTCTGGCTCTGGACAGCCTGTAGTTGAAGACCCTCTGGTCCGGGGTGAGGGTCCTCATCGGGAACGGCCTCATCACATGGGGAGTCAACGCAAACGCTTCATCTGCGACAAAGACGAAGGGGAGTCCTTCGGCATTCTCCTCTGGAGGTGGCAAGCACAGACTGCCACTTTGGAGACGCCAGTAGAACTCCGTGTGCGTAATGGCCCCACCATCCGATATCCGGCCGTTCATCCCCACGTCCACATACATAAACTCGTATGTTGCCGACACCACCGCCAACATCACTACACTATTAAACCCTTTATAATTATAATAGTAGGACCCCGAGTTGGGCGGTGGGACGATGCGGACGTGTTCCCCATCAATTGCCCCTCCGCAGTTAGGAAAGTCCCAACGGCTGGCAAAGTGGGAGGCCACAGTCTGCCATTCCTGTGGCGTGGAAGGGAACTGTGGAGTGAAACAAGAAAAAAAAATTAGTCACTTTGCACTTAAACATTGCAAGCAGATTAGACAATCAACATCTTGGAACAAGAGCATTGTATAAAATTGGAGGCTGGAAAGTATTTGCACAGAAAAGTAGAGGCTCCCCTTCACAGATGACTCACCCCCCATCAATCCCCCCACTTCTGATGGGCCATTGGCACTAACTAGGGTTTTGGGGGGGGGGGGGGTTACAGGTAACCCTCTGCACTTAATTGATTGCCAAATGGCTCAATAATGTGTGCTAGTTTGGCCAGACCCTCACTTAACACTATTGGCAGCCCCCAGGAAAGATAAAATAACATTTCAACCCCCCCCCACCCCAAAAAAAGGCAGGCACATTGTGACATTCTTAAATTACCAAGAAAGCTAATAGGAGGGAAAGAAGACAAAAAATTAGGAAATGGAATGTATGGAGGCAGCCCCTTGCACTACATGCTTTGCTGAATTCATCCCTAAAGATGCCCACTATAAAGAGGTAGGTATATAGTGTGTATGGACCTTGGGAAAGCCAGCAGATAAAGGATTGGTACCATCTGACAGAGCAGTTGGGGGAGGGGGTTCCTAATGAGTTTGCCACCCCCCACCCCCCCCCCAACAAAAAAAAAAAATTTCTAAAGGGGCTCGACATGAAGTAAACCACACAGCAAACATTTGTGCATATTTTAGGGGGTGTTTGGGGACAAACAATACTATGCAGCAGACAAAAGACATTGATTAAGTGACTAGGCCATAGGTGTCTATTGGGGCAGAAGAGCATGCTGGTGAGGTAAGTGAAGGGAAAAATGCATGAAGGAGAAAAGGGGCACAGCATATTAGAACATATTGCAATCATGGTAATTAGGGAAGGAGGTCAAAAATAGAAGACATTAGCAAACAGAGCATACATAGAAGGGAATAGTCAAGTAGAAATGTTACCTTAATATAGTCCTCCTGCAGGACCTGAATGATGGCAGAACAGGTCTCTGGAATAATGATTCCCAGGGCCTGGGGAGAGATACCTGAAGAGAACTTCAAATCCTGAAGACTTCTCCCTGTCGCCAAGTACCTCAACGTGGCAACAAGCCTCTGCTCCGGAGTAATGGCTTGTCTCATGCAGGTATCCTGCCGGCTGATAAAGGGGGTCAGCAAAGCCAAAAGACGGTGAAAATCGGGGTCCGTCATCCTGAGAAAGTTCCTGAAATCATCAGGATTATTCTCTCGGATCTCACGAAGCAAAGGCATGTGCGAGAACTGGTCACGCTGAAGCAACCAATTCTTGGTCCACATACTCCTCGTCACTCTGTTCATGGACGGGTCTTGGGTCAAAGCTAAAAGCCCGACACCAATTCCGCGTACAGCACGAACTCGGCGAAGAGTACGCACGGGAAACATCGCTCAGAAGGTCACAAAAGGTCGGCTGGTCAGAACGGACAAACAGAAAGCACCGATAAACAGCAAGGCCTGAAAGAACGAACTGAATAGCAGAAACGAGCAGACAATAAGCAGTGCAAATCAAAGCGTCCTATATCAAGATATAGGCCGCAATGACCAACAAATGCGAACTGACTACACGCACTAATAAACAGATATGCACGACAAGCACAAACTGAAGAGCAGTAACGATCTGAGTCAGAAAACTGAGAAGCGCGAATCTTAAGTCACCAAACTTCCACTAACTCTCGATAAACACGGGATCAGCAGAAGGAGCCCAACGGGTGCCTGACGTGGTGCTGAACTTCCCTTTTGTAATCTCGTGGACGACGACTTACGTCACGACGTTCTTCCGGACCGGATATTCCGACAACGTAGTCCGACCGTGTGTACGCAACACCAACATCGGACAAAGTACGTCGGACAAAATCCGACCGACCTGGTCCGCGGATTGTCCGAGCATGTGTATGGGGCTTAAGTATTTTACCGTGCAGAGCACATTGTGGCTTAGGCGTGTTATGGTCTCTGAGTAGCAAATCGTCAGTTATGCCCTGAGCCCTTAGATTTGCTAGGGGCAGGGCTAGAACTTTTGTGAACACTTGAGGATCGGTAGCAAGACAAAAAGGAAGGGCCACAAATTGAAAGTGGCGCCAATCCACCGCAAACCTTAGGAATCTTTGGTGAGCGGGAAATATTGGCACATGCAAATATGCATCTTTGATGTCTATCGATGCCAGGAATTCTCCCCCCTGAAGGGGGGAGGCTACTGAATGGATAGACTCCATGTGGAAAGGATGAATGTCTAGAAATTGATTCAGGTCTTTTAGCTCCAGAATAGGTCTGGCATCTCCGTTTGGTTTTAGAACCGTAAAGAGGTTTGAGTAGAACCCTGAGCCTTGCTCTTCTGGGGGCCACTTCTATAATTACCCCTTGGGATAACAGATGCTCTAAGGCCAGAAGTAAGGGCCTTCTTTTTTCTGGATCCCTGGAGACTCTTGAACTTAGGAAACGAGATGGCGGAAGCTCCCGGAAATCTAGTTTGTAGCCCAGAGACACCGTGGAGGCTACCCATCTGTCCTGAATCTCTTTCCGCCAGGTGCCTGAAAACTGCAGCAGCCTTCCCCCCACTCAGCCAAGGGGGGGCTCCCCTTCATAGGGAGGCTTTGGGGTTCTGTTTACCAGATCTTGGACCCCAAGGTTTCTATTGCCCTTGGGCTTGACTTTGAACCTTTCCCCTAGTATTTGATTGGGGAGGCCATCGCCATTGCCTGGAGGATGAGGCTCCAGGGGCTGGGGACAGAGAACGTCTAAATGAAGGACATTTACTCTTCCTTTTTACCGGTAGCAACGTGGTTTTACCCACAGTAATCTGGATATATTTGTCCAGATCATCCCTAAACAGGCGTTCTTCACAAAACTGGAACCCATTGCATGAAGCCTCAGCTGCCCAATGTTTAAGCCAAAGGGACCTGCGCATGTGTACCAGTAGGAGAGTGGGCCGAGATGCTTGCTCAGCCTCCTCAGTGGAAAGGAGGCTAAGCACCTGCTTCATCTGTTCCTTGACGAACTGGCACATGCCAATGGCTGTGACCGTAGACTGGACCACAGCGCCTGCCACAGAGAAAGAGGCTTTAAATAAAGTTTCCAGCTTTTTGTCAGTTGGATCCTTAAACCCTTGAGCATTGTCCACAGGACATGTCAGGCTCTTATTCACACAAGAAACAGCCGCATCTATGGCTGGGACTCCCCATTTCTTGGTGAAACTTTCCTACATCGGATAAAGCATAGAAAACCTTTTAGGAGGAGAAAATAGTTTATCTGGGTGACCCCAGTCCTCATACAACAATCGATCCAGTAAAGGATGAGTTGGGAAGGTGTACGCAGCCTGTGGGGATTTCCGGGACCCCAGGGAGGAAACAGGGGAAATGGCAGCCTCAGCAGGGGGCAATCTGTATGTGGAACGCACCAATTCAGTATAGTATTGCACCTGTTCTTTGAGGGCCTGGGAGGTAGAAGAGAGCTTCTCCTCTTCCCCTGATTTGTCCGACTGCACCCGATCCCTATCCTCAGATAGGGATATTTCCTCATTATCAGAATGCACATCCGATAGGGAACCCAAAGCAGAGGGAGGGGGATCTACCCCTTTTTCTGTTATTTTTTAAGGAAGCTGTGACAAAGGTAGTAATCCTTCCTTCTAAACCATCCAATACAGCCTTCAAAGTGTCTTCTGTGACATAAACAGGGACTGAAACATTGGGAGAAGCTGCAAAACCTGACAGGGGTACAGACTCATCCTGTGAGGCTGCCTCCAGTCTTGCAGGGGGGGGGGGGGGTGGTATCCTGCATGCATGTCCAGTACACCCCTAGATGTAGGCAGTGATTTTCTAGTGCCTATTTTACCTCCCCCTAAAGCCCTCTTATTAAGAGACATAGTCCTAGCAGAGGTACTAGTGTAAAGTGAAATCACTGTTGTGCTATAGTCTTACAATATAAACATTAGCTACAAACTGCACAACCTGATGCCGGGTAGGTGTCTTAGGTTTGCCAGGATCCAATCCACTGAGATGCTTACTGCCCACAGCTCTGTGTCCCACCGCTTACAGGAGCTCTGACACCTTGGGCTTTTTAAAAAACGACGACTTTGCGCCTGTGCACTGGCATGCCGTGCATGACGCTGCAAAAGGCCCCCCCTCCTTCCCCACCAACCCTGGCGTAAAAGCGCGCCCTCCCGCACGCGTAGGACCATCATGGCGGCGGCCGGGGCGAGGGGGGAGAAAGGAGACCATCTGATGACTGCATGGGACCCCCGGACTGTGTGGGATTTCCCCCTTTCAGTTTATGTGGCAGAGCCTGCAGCGAAGGAGGTGAGCGGTTTCACAGACCAGCTTCACTAAGTGTGTATCCTGGAAGGCATGTAAGTATACACCAGGTATGTCTCTTACTGCTTCTAGTGGCGGAAACCAGGTAAGACATACAAACTACTCACAGAAGATAAACCATAATGTGTAAACTTTAGGATTGTCTTCACTTACTTTATCCCCACCGCAGGAACTGCTGAGAACAGACAGATTCCAGCCTTCACCCATCACGGCGGGTAGTGTTGTGCCAACCTACTCACAGGATCCTCTTCCCTGGACCGGATCCTCTTCCCTGGATCTGTAGAAGACTCTGCCAGAAACTTTTCGTGCCACTGTTATATTAGTACACCAAAGCCTGGATCCCTGGATACCATTTTTCTTCTTATCACAAGGCCCAGGTACCATCCATCTTAGGTGTTTTAGTATTTGCCCGAGGTATGGATCCGGTTGTATAGCTCCTAGGTCCTCGCAGAGACCATCAAACAGAGCTTTCTTCTTAGCACATCTTCAGTGTGACCAACTACCTTAGACACTGGCGAAAAAACTGAGGTACTCTCCATATGGGAGGGGTTATATAGGGGAGGAACTCACCTTGTAATTAGGGTTACCATTGTCCAATCACCTGAAGGTACTATCTAACCCACTAAGTAATTACCAAGCCTCTGTGTCCCGTGATGTATGAACAAGAAAGGACCTGCAGCATCCAAAGAGTTACACAAACTGAATGAATTTTGGCCAGTTCATGATGAGCCAACTAATATTTTCTTTGTTGGTGGCCCTGTCAGAACTCTCCTGCCTCAAAATCTTTCAACTAATGTAAGACATCAGGCAGAAAATGTCAGTTGAACAGCTGCTGTATAAGATTGGCTGTTTGGGTATTCTGACATCCGACAGCGCTGGCTGTCAGATATGATAGCTGCAGCAGAAATTTAGCCATTTGCACTGTATAGATCTGTAATCTGTTAGATTTTTTTTTTTCAAACAGCCTGCATGTGTTTATATGGCTAGCCTTACACAGATGTGGTAAACTGCCTATGTAGAACTTTAAGGCAGTTGATTGAAGAACTGAAAAAAGATTCTTATGACTCCTTGGAGGACCTGATGATCCAGCATCAACTTCAACATATCTGTCCTGTAGAAATTCATCAGTTTGTAATATAGTGCAAGCCCAAATCTGCCAAAGTGGGAGCAGAAGTCCTGAAGAAGGATTGTTTTGTCCCCAGAAACAAGTTAGCAGCTTTTTTTTTGGACATTTGTGGAATTAAGTAAATACTTTTGGACTTTAAGAAACATTTGTTTGGAGCTCTTTCCGTCTTGGTTTAATTGCAGATCACTCAATTTGGGTGATCTTTGTCTTTGGGAGGGGTCCATGTTTGGTGGAGAGTGGCCAATCCTAAATCACCAGGCTAAGCTAAGAACTTTGTATTTGTCAGTTGGAGATACTTGTCCAGCACCTCACCTCTACCTCTCCTTTGGATTTCTGTAAAAGCTACAGAATCAAAGCAGAGATGTCATTAAATCTTCACTTCAGATTCTGTAAAAGACTGCTAATGGGCCTTGTCATAAATTGCTATGTCACAAGCAACTCAGGAATACATATCTGTCATGCTGAGGGTAGTGACCTATACTGACATGTATGTCACATACAGATGAACTACACAAAAATATGGAAGAAGTCTCACTAGAAGTTAATAGTGCTTGTTAAATTCCCCAAGGGAACCTTATGTACATAGGAACCTTTAAAATCAGTGCTGTGATTCCTAATTATCATTGTTGGATAGCTAACTCCTCCCACTGCCCACCTCCACCATCCAAGAATGCTAGACAAAAGGAGACAGGCTTTAAGTTTGGCGGATGACACAGGCACAAAGCTCACAGAGCCCACACAGTCTTTGCCATCTCTGAATGCTGTAGACAGAACATCTGCAGCCTTTTTTATCATGCATCCCTGTGCCTTCTCTGCTCACAAAATCCCAAAGCCCCCTCTACATTTTGCAGTTTTGCCTCCTCTGCTACTGGTAAAAGACTGATCCTGTAATCTCCCACAGTAGCCAGCTAGTTCAAAGTAAGTTACTAGAGGAATAGTGGGTGGCTTGTGTTGTGTGGATGACAGCAGCTGGAGTGCAGTGCTAGTCACTGACAAAAACACAAGCCAACAACAGCAAATGCCAGTAGCTACTACACTTGTCTATCTGGAACAAATGTAGTAGCTGCCTGCATATATTGTTGACAGCTTGGATTTTAGTAAGTGATCAGTGCTGCTCCCAGCTACGACTTCAGCAATCTCCTCAGACCTAGCTGGCGGCTGAGGGGTATAGTGGGCACAGCCATTTTGTCAGGGCTGGCTTAGGCCTTCCTTCTCTGGGCTGGCTGCTCAGCTGTCAGCTAATTGCCAGCTCTCATCTCTCTCCACATTTACCCAGCTTTTCCTGATCCTGCTCGTCTGACCTGCCTACTTAACCACTTCAATACAGGGCACTTAAACACCTTCCTGCCCAGACCAATTTTGAGCTTTCAGCGCTCTCACACTTTGAATGACAATTGCGCGGTCATGCAACACTGTACCCAGATGAAATTTTTATCATTTTTTCCCCACAAATAGAGCTTTCTTTTGGTGGTATTTGATCACCTCTGCGGTTTTTATTTTTTGCTAAACAAATAAAAAAAGACCGAAAATTTTGAAAAAAAAATGTTTTCTTTTTGTTTCAGTTTCAAAACTTTGTAAATAAGTAAGTTTTCTCCTTCACTGATGGGCACTGATAGGTCTGCACTGATGGGCACTGATAAGGCGGCACCGACGGGCACCGATGAAGTGGCACTGAGGTGGCATTGATGGGCACTGATAGGCGGCACTGATAGGCGGCACTGATGGGCGGCACGGGTGGGCACTGATGGGCGACATGGATGGGCACTGATGGGTGGCACAAATTGGCACTGATGGCTGGCACAGATTGGCACGGATAGGCGGCACAGATTGGCACGGATAGGCGGCACGGATTGGCGGCACGGATGGGCACGGATAGGCGGCACGGATGGGCACTGATAGGCGGCACGGATGGGCACTGATAGGCGGCATGGATGGGCACTGATAGGCGGCATGAATGGACACTGATAGGTGGCATGGATAGGCACTGATAGGCGGCATTGTTTTTTACTGATGGATGCCAATCAGTGCCAAACAATAATGCATGCCAATCAGTGATGCCCATTGTGGGCACTGATTGGCATCCATTGTGGGCACTGATTGGCATCCATTGGGGGCACTGTGTGTCATCCCTGGTGGTCTAGGGTGGCATACCTTTTGATGGGCATCCCTGGTGGTCTGGTGGCGTCCCTGGTGGTCCAGTGTGGGCATCCTCGGGGGGGCTGCGCTGATCGATCAGCACAGACCCCCCCCTGTCAGAGGAGCAGCCGATCGGCTCTCCTCTACTCGCGTCTGACAGACGCGAGTGAGGAAAAGCCGATTACCGGCTTTTCCTATTTACACTGTGATCAGCCGTGATTGGACACGGCTGATCACGTGGTAAAGAGTCTCCGTCGGAGACTCTTTACCAAGATCGTAGTTGCGGGGTGTCAGACTGACACCCCGCAACAACGATCGCCGCGATGCGCGCCCCCGGGGGCGCGCAGCGGCTCAAAATCCTGAGGACGTCATATGACGTCCTGTCAGGATTTTACAACCACTTTGCCGACGTCATTTGACAATGGGCGGGCGGCAAGTGGTTAAAGCTGTCCAGCTCACTTCATCTCTGCCTTCGCCTTGTTCACATCACAAGAAACCATCTCCTGTGTTCCTGTTTAAAGACTGGCTTGCTGACATCCCTTCTGGCTCATTATCCTGCTTGCTGTTCCTCTACTTGGATCCCTGACTTCTGGCCTGACTGATTACCCGATCTGGTTATTGAACTTTGGCCTGGCTGACTACTCGATCTGGTTACTGGACTCTAGCTATGCTTTGACTACGATTACTCTATTTACCTTTCTATTTTTTTAGTAATAAACAAGTGTGATTTAATTGTACTTCTATCTCGGTCTGGTTCATGGTTTCTGACACATTTATTTATACAAATGGAGCAGAGGAGGCACAGGAATGCACTGAGAGGGGAGTGTGACTTCGGTGCTGCCTTTATGGGAGCTGTGACTTTGTTGCTGTCTTTACCTCCATCAGAGGAACTCCCATAATTTGGGCTTCTCCCTGGGGTGGAGCTACAGTCAACACTGACCGTATAAAAACAACCTTTTATTTCCAAACCAATGCACAGATTTTAACGAAGACAAGTGCTATGTGCACAGGGTCCCCTTACTTCAGGTGAGAGTTCTTATTTTAAGGAATATGTTAACCTAACATTTCATATAGCAGATATGTGTCTGTGTTACCCCGTACCTGTGTTAAAAAGTATCCTGGTCTCTTTGCATTGTTTCCTTTTTTTTAACAGAAAAGTTTTTATTTATCAGATACAAAAGAAAATAGCAAGGCACACATTTTACCATATTACATAAAACAAAGTGCAATATACATAAAGGCTCTTTAACAGTGTATACCATACATCCACAAAGGGATCAGAGCGTTATTGCATTGCTTCCTTTGTGTTATATCGGACGATTTTTCGTATAGTGTGTGGCCAGCATTAAGAGAGTTGTGTTCATTTCCTCCTCTCAGGTCTCGGATTACACTACGCTGTCCTCTCTGTGCTGTGCAGTGTGTGATATCAGATCCCCACCCCCTGCCCCCTGAAGCTGAGGAATGCTATATAAACTTTGCACTTTGAGCAGCTGTAGAGGAGAAAGGGCAGCAGATAAACAGGTAAAATGTATGCAGGAAGATTTGTTTCATCTCTGTGTATCACAAAGAGTTCCATTGGCACATAGAGCGTGGCTCAGCCCCACCCCTAACTCCCTCCTCACTGATTGTGATTGACAGCAGCAGGATGCAATGGCTCCCACTGCAGTCTCTGAGCCAATGAGGTGGGAGAGAGCCAAGAGAGCCGCCGCTCTTGTGCATATTGCTGGATCGTGATCTGTCTCAGGTAAGTATAAAGGGGGGGGGGGGGCTGCATACAGAAGTTTTTTTACCTTAATGTAAAGAATGCATTAAGGTAAAAAAAAAAAAAAAACTTCTGCCTTTAGAATCACTTTAAGCAATGCTTTACATTAAAGCTGAACTCCAGTAAGTAATAAAGGAACATTTTTCTCACTCCTGTGGCATCTGGTGCTCCTTTTCAGTCCCTGCTGCTCCAGAAATGTGGACAGGCCCTTGATGTACTTGATGCAAAAAGCAGAATTGCTGGGCGAAGAGGCTGCAATTAGACAACCAGCAAAGAAGAGGCTTTGCAGAACTAGTAGTAAAATGAGGAGGCAACCTGCAAGCAATAAGGCAAGTATTCCCCTACTTTACCCACTCCCTAGATTAAACAAGATATTACATTTTTCTGTCTGGGTGAAGGGGTCCATGATATTAACATTTTACTGCAGACTGGAGTTCAGCTTTTATTAATTAAAAGGGCGCAAATTACAGACTTCAGTCAAAAGTGATAATAGAGGTAATGCACAGGAAGAAAACAACCCTACTCATAAAAGTTTGTAAATCTCAGCAGTGGGGAAATATTAGACACAATAAATGAAGGATGTAATTTTGTGTTCCATATAGTAAGATAAACATTCTTTATTGGATTCAATTAAGGGAATTCATAAAAAGTGTCTAAGACACTCTTTAGAATTCTGAAGTTCCTCCACATAACAAATGTCAATGCAGTTTACATATTCACGTACCTCAGTGCAACTGAGCGTCCTCCTGCTGCTGAAGCTGTCACACAAACAGTTGGGTGGGAGGAGCCTGATGGGGATTTGCAGACAAAAGTTTCACATCAGGTCCGTTTCCATTGTGACTAACAGCAGGCAGACCTTTAACCAATACACAACCTGCTATTGGCTATAGGATCCCCCCACTGCCTGCTATGAGACGAAAGAAAAGAGTGGGCCTTATGGGGAACTAATGTCTTAACTTTTCCATTGGGCTTTGCCCACTGTCAGCTGTGAGGCCAACAACATCCTTAAAGTGATTGTAAAGTCTCCTCTTTTTTTTTTTCAAATAACAAATGCAAATAACAAACGCTAATGTTATACTTACATGCAATGTTTGCAGTGGATTTGCATAGGGCAGCTTGGATCCTCCTCATATCGGGTCCCTCTTCGCTGCTCCTGGCCCTTCCCTCCTGTTGAGGGCCCCCACAGCAAGCAGCTTGCTATGGGGGCACCTGAGCCGAGCTGCAGCTCCGTGGGTCCCTTCAGACATGGAGCCGCAGTTCGGCCCCACACCTCTCTCTCTCCTGATTGGCTAACTGACTTTGATTGACAGCAGCAGGAGCCAATGGCGCCACTGCTGTGTCTCAACTAATCAGGAGGGATAGTTCCAGACGGCTGAGGGACTCGTGGATTAAGATGGGGCTCAGGTAAGTACAAGGGGGCTGAGGGGGGCTGCGGCACACAGAAGGCTTTCTATCGTAAACCATAAAATGTATTAAGATAAAAAACCTTCTGCCTTTACAACTTACAACCTTTTTAACTTAGAACTTTTTTATTGAAGAATTTCAAAGTATACATACAGTATAGTTGTAGAGCTGAATCATTGTGTTACATAAGAAAGTGAACAGTGATGACATAAAGGCCAATATGCCTTATTAAATAAAAGTTCCATAGATCCATAGGTATGTGTGTAAAAGTTTCAGCAAGATTGCAGCTATGAAAAGGGCGTAGCCACGCTGAGATGTGACGGAGCTGAGTAGGCAGAGAGCTGCCTGCTCTGCGATGTACCGGACATAACGATATCACCCACCTAGCCCACGTGTGAGCCGCTGCCTCCGAGCCATGGAATGAGAGAGGGAACTTCAAACTATCTCTTCGCTGGCTAATATCCTACCCGATCCTGCTGTCCCTGCTGATGCCTTGATGATCCCCATTCCCTTGCTGATTCCCAGCCGATAGTCGGAGCCTTAGCTGGTGATCGCTCTCACTCCCGTTTCTCATTCTCCTCACCAGCACTGCTAATACTGCTAATACCACAGACAGCTTCTGGCTGGTCTGTGTGCCTTGAGTGTGCTTGATCGATTCTGGATGACTGGATGCGCTGGGAAACCGCTGATCGTGGAGCGCTGAGAGCTGACTAATCTAACTCACCTGACTCACCAGAAGCACGCCTGGGAAGATGGCAAAATGGTAAATTGTAAACTAAGTGATTCAGGAAGAGGGGAAAGCCAGGAGGACAAGAGGCATGGAGGCTAACCCCAGGATAAATGTTTAAAAAGCAGACTATCTCCAGTGTTAAACACCGATGCCTGACAATGCCTGACAATGAAAATGTTTTAAGAGTGGTAACCCCATAAAGTGTCAGATTAAGAAGACAAAACAATTAAATATACAAGTACAATTAAATATGGCTATTATGTACAGCATGGCAGTGATAAGGAGAACCTGATTATACTTAAGCAAGCTGCATTTAAATATGATATTTAATTATAGCAGGGCAGTGGCAAGGAGAAGCTGAAAATAAGTAAGCAGAAGGAAGAAAAATATCAGTAGTGGTAAGTGTTGCTTTCTGGACTTTTTGTTAATTATTGCTACACATTACTAATATAATACCTCTACTGCTCATATATTGCTCATTCTGCTCATGCTGCTTATACTGATTACACTGCTTGTGCAAATGCTCTAAAACATTTTATGACTACTCTGCTGTACTATGGAAAGGCTACTTGGTGTTGTTATTTGTAAAATTATTTGGAAATTGCCATCCCCAAAGCTGAAGTGCTGACAACCGGCCAGAGCTCTGCCAACCTCTGCTCAGCACTGATAGCATCTTATGGGTTCCATGGACAGGAGATGGTGAACCTATATCCCCAGACACCAGTTGCAGAGACAGGGGATTTGATAGACTTTTCTGCTGAGGAAGAAGAACCTGATGAGCCTCCAGCAGAAGAGCTGGTATTAGGGCCAAACTTCACTGTGCTTTGCCCAGCACCAATGGCAGTATCCGTGGAGTTACAAGGAACTTCCCCAGCTGAAGCGCTGGTCAACGGACAGAGGGTCCAAGACCTCTGCCCCACACCTGTGGCAGTTCCAGAGGCCCAGGGTGAGAAGGTGGCAATCACTTCCCAGCAGCAGATACAGGGGGAGAAGGGAGAGGAGGTGTTTGTTGTCCCTCCTCAACAGTCGGCCAGGGTGGAGAAAGCGGTCTTTCCTCCCCAGCAAAGATCCGTGCACCTGGGAGCCAGTACCACAGACATGTCGTCCCAGCAGCCAGATGAGGGAATTGAAAAGGAAGCAGCCGGCTCCCCTTCCCAATGGCAGCTACACAATTTGGGAGTGGAGGAAGCCAGCCTCCTGCCCCAATGGTTAACCGGAGTGGAGGATGTGGAGCAGAAGTGCTGGCAACAGGGCAGAGTGCTACCCATCTCTGCCCAGCACCAGCAACAACTGTGGAGTTCCAGGGAGCCGGGGTAGTCAGCCCCTCTCTCCAGCGACAAGCTGAGGTAGTAAAGCTGCTACTCCCAGCCGAATCACTGGCAACAGGACAGAGCGCCGCTGGTGCAAATGTCACCCTGTCTTCTCTACAGCGTCTGAAAAGACTCCAGGAAGAAGGGTCAGTCCAGGCCTCTCCCCAGTGGCAGATATGTTCTCTGAGAGAGGCAGAGGTTGGCTGGGTGAGGAATACTCTGTTTGGAACCATTTGTTTGGGGTACTGTGTGGATACCAGCATTAGAGGACTGGAACCCCTGGCTAACTTTGGAGTCAACCCGTCTGGGGTCTCCTCCTGTGTTAGTCTCCTGCCGAAAGGGGAGAAATGTGACAGACATAGCCGGGACACGGGCTTTTTGAAAGGACTAAATGCGAGCCTCTTGGCAACCGATTATGGGCCCTGGATTTTAAGGGGCACAGGGTGAATGAGAACCCCACTATAATCTGTGCTAGTCAGATTCAATTGCAGGGTTAATTAGCACATTCAACAATGGGTGAAATACTCTTTGGAATCTGTGTCAAGATAGACTGGACTCATTTGCATTATACAAGACAACAGACAGGTGGCTGGAGTTGATGATATTAGCATATAACATGTGTGAAGCTCGGTGACAACAAGTCTGACCTGTAGTGAAATCCTGATTGGCACAGAGTCACATTGGCTGCTTAAAGGGATTAGTTAATTAGCTCATGTTAATTTGTTACAGGGGTATTGTTAGAGTAAAATGAGCAGGAGGGGGGGGGTCTCCTCTTCTACTGTATATACATACTTGTCAGTTTGGTTCTAATAAAACAGTCCATGCTAGCACTAAGCAAGTCTTGACTCGTTTAGTGCTTGGGAGTGGTTGGAATATCTGAGATCCATATTCAGACTGGGAGGAAGTGGTATATGACGAAAGCACTCAAGAGGATTGTGGGAGGGTTCCGTCACATACCCAATACACAAACGCTATAATAAGATCAAAATAATTTATTGGATGAGTGGATGTTACATTTTGGTTACCAGATGACATATTTAGTTCTGGATGTTGATAATCGATTGTAAAGTAATCAACAGGATTGAAAACATCAGATGTCCTAAAAGGCTTAAATCAATGCGATTATATGCTGTTATTCACTGGACTGTGACCAATCAGCATTTGGGGTTACCACTCCTACTCATTAAGGTCAAATAACGAAAGAACAGTAGAATATGACCCGACAAAGGAGGAAAGAACAGGAAGTGGAAAAGAAAAAGGCATTAAAAATAAATTAGGATTCCTGTACATTAGAGTCTAATAAAGTAAACATCCTTGCTCAGAAGGAACAGATAAAAGGACCAACACTTATAATCAAAAACCTAGCACTACAGGGCACCAATACTAGCAATCAAATAGAAATTCCTGATCAGGAAGATCAAGGGTTATACCCTAATCTGAATTAGGTGGAAAACCTGCAAACAGACTCTGAGGCAATTCAGATTTCATGAATCCCTCGAGTAGCCTGGGGATTGGAGGGAAGATCAGTAGTAAATATGTCTTTAACATCAATACAAGAGCCCAATGGAGATATGGTGAAAGAAGACTCTGTGATGAAAAGACAAGATATAATAGGAACACAGTGTTCTACAGCAGTAAACACGCAGGACACTACCTCTATAACTACTTCAATTTTGGAACCCACATTGAGAGATGTTCTCATGGCCGTACAGGCTTGTAATAATTCGTTATTATCATTAACTGTCAGGAATGGATCCGTCCGCTGGTAAGAACCATCATTTGGCGTGCAGTACTGTGGTCCACCAGCAGGTGTCTCCTGGCAGTTTATAACTGTCAGGAGAGGCCTTCCCTGCTGGGATATCATCTTTGGGCCGCAGTACTGGCGTCCACCAGCGGATGGATCCTGGCAGTGTGGAGCAGACAGCCCTTTCTCCGATCAGCTGTCACATGAGGCCAATCACTGGCAGATTATAAATACCCGGCCAGCCCTCACACACTTGCCTTGGTATCTTTCTTCCTTGTGCCCTGAACCCGAGACCCGAGACCCGAGACCCGTGACCTGTATCCTGAGACCTGTATCCTGTATCCTGAGACCTGTAACCTGTACCTTGTACCCTTCCCTTCCTATTCCGGTGTTCCTGCGTTCCTGCTCCTTTGTAGCCTTTCCCATCCTTAGTTTCCCTCTCCCATCCTGCCCTTTGTTCATCTGCTGATCTCCCGTGCATGACCCTGGCTTGGCTAAACGTTTATGATTCCGGTACTGCCCATTTATTGTACATATTGTTTGTTTGTAGTTTTGTGGTTTGTAGTACACTATTTGTCTTCACTCTTTATCATTTATTTAAATAAACACTTATTATTTCACTTATATGTGTTTGGGTTTCCTCTGTGCAGTCCACACAGTCTGGTCTACTAATTTCCCTGATAGTATACCAAGGCCATCCCTGACCAGACGTGGCTGCATTGAGGAACCATCTTGGTTCGTTAGTCTGCCAAAATGGACTACAATGAAATCCTTTATTATTCTCTGCTGGCAGAAGAGGATGGTGAATTTTGTTGTCAGATGTTAAAAGGATGGACTAGTGACCAGCTGATGGAAACCATCCGATCAGCTCATTCCCTGGTGGATGAAGGCTATATGTTATTTGAGGATGTTCAGCACCTAATTAAATTATGTGCTAAGCCAGCCCTGTCATTTTCTCCAGAAGGAAAGGATGATTTCTCTCCCCCCTTCAATTATGGCCAAGTTGAATCTCTGGTATGGTTGTTAGAGGATGATCCAGCCTATTTCATGGAACGGTATTCCTCGTGTTCACAGCAGGTGTTGACTGATTGCATCCATTCAGTGCAATCTTTGGTTAGTCAGGCTGTGTGTGAACCAGCATTTGTCCAACCTGTGCTTCTAGCATGGTCAGACCTCTTGTATTTAGCTAAGCCACAACATCCCAGCCCTGTCATGAATCACCTGCCTTCCCAAGTATCTATCTCCCCATTGCCTATGACAACCTCAGCTACAGCCCAGTTTTCTCTACCTCCTACCAAATACTATTATCCAGTCGCCAAGTGTAGAACCTATCCTGCCTTCAGCCCACCTGCCTCTTCTCCTCCACCTGTAACAGTCCCACCAATTCCTCCTCCAGCCACTGTTCCCTGGTCTTCATTTTGCCCGGAAACTTTCTTTTCTTACAGCCCTGCACCCACGTACAAAGCTGCAGTGGCTAAGCCAAAAAAGAAACGGAAGTTCTTTCCGACCCACACTATCCTGCCAGTAACCCAGCCTGACGTCCCAGTTCCTGCTACCCAGCCTGACGTCCCAGTTCCTGCTACCCAGCCTGACGTCCCAGTTCCTGCTACCCAGCCTGACGTCCCAGTTCCTGCTACCCAGCCTGACGTCCCAGTTCCTGCTACCCAGCCTGACGTCCCAGTTCCTGCTACCCAGCCTGACGTCCCAGTTCCTGCTACCCAGCCTGACGTCCCAGTTCCTGCTACCCAGCCTGACGTCCCAGTTCCTGCTACCCAGCCGGACGTCCCAGCCTTCCAGCCTGATGACCCGCTGCCAGCTTTCCGGCCTGATGACCCGCTGCCAGCTTTCCGGCCTGATGACCCGCTGCCAGCTTTCCGGCCTGATGACCCGCTGACAGCTTTCCGGCCTGATGACCCGCTGCCAGCTTTCCGGCCTGATGACCCGCTGCCAGCTTTCCGGCCTGATGACCCGCTGCCAGCTTTCCGGCCTGATGACCCGCTGCCAGCTTTCCGGCCTGATGACCCGCTGCCAGCTTTCCAGCCTGATGACCCGCTGCCAGCTTTCCAGCCTGATGACCCGCTGCCAGCTTTCCAGCCTGATGACCCGCTGCCAGACTTCCAGCTTGTTTACCCGCTGCCAGCTTTCCAGTCTGCTGTCTCGGTGCCGGCCTTCCAGTCTGCTGTCTCGGTGCCGGCCTTCCAGTCTGCTGTCTCGGTGCCGGCCTTCCAGTCTGCTGTCTCGGTGCCGGCCTTCCAGTCTGCTGTCTCGGTGCCGGCCTTCCAGTCTGCTGTCTCGGTGCCGGCCTTCCAGTCTGCTGCCCCGCTGCCAGCTTCCCAGTCTGATGTGCCAGCTTCCCAGTCTGATGTGCCAGCTTCCCAGTCTGATGTGCCAGTTTCCCAGTCTGATGTGCCAGTCCTCAAATCTGATGTGCCAGCTTCCCAGTCTGATGTGCCAGTTTCCCAGTCTGATGTGCCAGTCCTCGAATCTGATGTGCCAGCTTCCCTGTCTGATGTGCCAGCTTCCCAGTCTGATGTGCCAGTTTCCCAGTCTGATGTGCCAGTCCTCGAATCTGATGTGCCAGCTTCCCTGTCTGATGTGCCAGCTTCCCAGTCTGATGTGCCAGTTTCCCAGTCTGATGTGCCAGTCCTCGAATCTGATGTGCCAGCTTTCCAGTCTGATGTGCCAGCTTCCCAGTCTGACGTGCCAGTCCTCAAATCTGATGTGCCAGCTTCCCAGTCTGATGTGCCAGTTTCCCAGTCTGATGTGCCAGTCCTCGAATCTGATGTGCCAGCTTTCCAGTCTGATGTGCCAGCTTTCCAGTCTGATGTGCCAGCTTTCCAGTCTGATGTGCCAGCTTCCCTGTCTGATGTGCCAGCTTCCCTGTCTGATGTGCCAGCTTCCCTGTCTGATGTGCCAGCTTCCCAGTCTGATGTGCCAGCTTCCCAGTCTGATGTGCCAGCTTCCCAGTCTGATGTGCCAGTTTCCCAGTCTGATGTGCCAGTCCTCGAATCTGATGTGCCAGCTTTCCAGTCGGATGTGCCAGCTTTCCAGTCGGATGTGCCAGCTTTCCAGTCGGATGTGCCAGCTTCCCGGTCTGATGTGCCAGCCTCCCGGTCTGATGTGCCAGCCTCCCGGTCTGATGTGCCAGCCTCCCGGTCTGATGTGCCAGCCTCCCGGTCTGATGTGCCAGCCTCTCGGTCTGATGTGCCAGCTTACCAGTCTGATGTGCCTGTTATCCAGCCTGCCCTTACGGTACTTGCTGTTCGGCCTAAGGTCCCAGTGTCTGCTGCCCAGCCCGATGAGTTCCTGTCTGCTGCCCAGTCTGATGTGTTCCTGTCTGCTGCCCAGCCCGAAGTGTTCCTGTCTGCTGCCCAGCCCGAAGTGTTCCTGTCTGCTGCCCAGCCCGAGGTGTTCCTGTCTGCTGCCCAGCCCGAAGTGTTCCTGTCTGCTGCCCAGCCCGAAGTGTTCCTGTCTGCTGCCCAGCCCGAAGTGTTCCTGTCTGCTGCCCAGCCCGAAGTGTTCCTGTCTGCTGCCCAGCTTGATGTGCCTGTTCCTGCTGCCCAGCTTGATGTGCCTGTTCCTGCTGCCCAGCTTGATGTGCCTGTTCCTGCTGCCCAGCCTAAAGTGCCCGTGCCTACTGCCCAGCTTGATGTGCCTGTTCCTGCTGCCCAGCTTGATGTGCCTGTTCCTGCTGCCCAGCCTGATGTGCCTGTTCCTGCTGCCCAGCCTGATGTGCCTGTTCCTGCTGCCCAGCCTGATGTGCCTGTTCCTGCTGCCCAGCCTGATGTGCCTGTTCCTGCTGCCCAGCCTGATGTGCCTGTTCCTGCTGCCCAGCCTGATGTGCCTGTTCCTGCTGCCCAGCCTGATGTGCCTGTTCCCGCTGCCCAGCCTGATGTGCCCGTGCCTGCTGCCCAGCTTGATGTGCCCGTGCCTGCTGCCCAGCTTGATGTGCCCGTTCCTGCTGCCCAGCTTGATGTGCCTGTTCCTGCTGCCCAGCTTGATGTGCCCGTGCCTGCTGCCCAGCTTGATGTGCCCGTGCCTGCTGCCCAGCTTGATGTGCCCGTGCCTGCTGCCCAGCTTGATGTGCCCGTGCCTGCTGCCCAGCCTAAAGTGCCCGCTGCCTACCTCAATGCCATGGACTTGTTCCAGCAGCAGCTAGTTGGAGCGTCCGGAGGCCGCTCCTTTGAGGGGGGGTACTGTCAGGAATGGATCCGTCCGCTGGTAAGAACCATCATTTGGCGTGCAGTACTGTGGTCCACCAGCAGGTGTCTCCTGGCAGTTTATAACTGTCAGGAGAGGCCTTCCCTGCTGGGATATCATCTTTGGGCCGCAGTACTGGCGTCCACCAGCGGATGGATCCTGGCAGTGTGGAGCAGACAGCCCTTTCTCCGATCAGCTGTCACATGAGGCCAATCACTGGCAGATTATAAATACCCGGCCAGCCCTCACACACTTGCCTTGGTATCTTTCTTCCTTGTGCCCTGAACCCGAGACCCGAGACCCGTGACCTGTATCCTGAGACCTGTATCCTGTATCCTGAGACCTGTAACCTGTACCTTGTACCCTTCCCTTCCTATTCCGGTGTTCCTGCGTTCCTGCTCCTTTGTAGCCTTTCCCATCCTTAGTTTCCCTCTCCCATCCTGCCCTTTGTTCATCTGCTGATCTCCCGTGCATGACCCTGGCTTGGCTAAACGTTTATGATTCCGGTACTGCCCATTTATTGTACATATTGTTTGTTTGTAGTTTTGTGGTTTGTAGTACACTATTTGTCTTCACTCTTTATCATTTATTTAAATAAACACTTATTATTTCACTTATATGTGTTTGGGTTTCCTCTGTGCAGTCCACACAGTCTGGTCTACTAATTTCCCTGATATTAACAAACCAGATGGTTGAACTAAAAGGAGATATTGCAATCATGAGACAGGAAAATCAGAGGATAGTGGAAAGGACAACTGAAAGCAGAAACGAGAGTTGGAGAATTGGAGGACTCAATACCGTTAATAAAAAAAGATATACATCAGTCCAAAATACAGATCAAGGAACAAATTTCGAGAATGGAGGGGATGGAGAATAAACAAAGACGGAACAATATTTGTATATTGGGCTTACCGGAACAGGAAGAAGGCCTTTCAACTGTGACATTTGTGGAAAAATGGCTGATGGATATTTTGGGGGGGGGTTTCTAGATCTTTTGCAATAGAAAGACCCCTTCGAATATCAACTCACTCTCCTCCCGTGGGAGGTAGATCAAGGATATTGATTATCCGGCTGTTAAACTCCCAAGACAGGGATATAATATTAGCTAATGCTAGACAAAAGGGCAATATTGAGTATAAGGGCCATAAGATATCTTTTTATCCAGACTTCTCAGTAGAAGTCCAAAAACAAAGGGCGAAATTTAAGGAAGTTAAAAGACAATTAGGGGAAGTAAAAGTTAAATACTCAATGCTGTGCCCTGCAAAATTACGGGTTACAGATGAAGAGGGTGTTAATGCATGGTTGGTAAACAGACAAAAGTAAATGGGGTAGGTGGGTAAAATAATTCTTTGGTGGGTCCCCGTCAGTGTAGGGAGTGTCCTTATAGGTTTACATACAGTCTATACAGAAATAGATATTTCT